>CM071575.1:28353536-28496349 GCA_036426205.1 Ascaphus truei | reverse complement strand
GCTGTAACTGGGTGCTGTGACCTGCTCCTTGGATAGTCTCTTGTGAACAATCTCTAGACACAGAACACGCCCAACGCGTTTCGTGCGCATGCGCACTTCTTCAGGGGATCTGAAGAACGCGTTGGGTGTTTTAGAGATTGTTCACAAGAGACTATCCAAGGAGCAGGTCACAGCACCCAGTTACGGCTCGAGCGAACGACGTGCGGTACAGGAGGAAGCGGCGGCGAGTAGCTCCACCTAGCGAGTGACGTCACGGCTGACGGGAATCTCGCGAGGTTTGGCCTGCAGGGACGCTGAGACCAGGAACAACTGGAGGAAGCACCGGCGGCCATTACACCAGCACCACGCGCCGAAGCTGACTAAAGAACTGCACAGTATACATAGTATACACACCGCTTGTACCCCTCTGGCTTGCTGTAAGTAGGATTCCAGTTTTACCACACTGGATCCTCGACCCGCTCCCAAGCTCTCTTGGTTTTTAGTATTGTTTAAATAAATCTCTGTATTATTGTCAGCCTTTCTGTTAGTGTTGTTTGTCATGTATGTCATGTCTGTATGAGTTATATGTTTATAGTTTGCAGTGTCACGCTATGATCTTTCTTTTTATCTCCCTTGCATGAAACCACGTGTGCTGTTGCGGAGTCTGCAGTCCTTCTGCCGGATCAGTATTTTTGGACATTGCAGCACATCTCTGGACTCATTCAGTTTGGACATTGAGGCGCCGGTCTGTATTGTTATCTCTGTTTGTTTTTATCATGTTAAAGCAGCATTTGGCTGCTTTTATCCGTACTGATCACCCTTTCTTGCCCTTACCAACGCTGTTTTTATTTAAAAAAAATGTGATGCTCTGTTTGGGAGATAAAAGCGTTTGAAATATTTAGTGTCCGGGAAGTTAAAATGAAGAGCCCAGTGCAGTCTAAAGATTACTATGGTATACTCAGAAGCTAGAGAATAAAATCATGTTTAAAGTGCAGAAAATGCTATGGGTACAAAATAAATATATCATCGTCCCAATGGTAGTACTGTCTCTTTAAGTAGAAATATACTTGTGAGTGTATGGGTGCTCAGTAGTTACCTTGTTCTTGTCAGGGGGTTGTGGATCCGTGCAGGCTCTTGGCAAGGAGTAGAAACAAAAATAGAGGAGCCAGGAACTTGTAAATTTTTATTAACAAGAGAACTTGAACAGGACAGGTTTTTAGTACTTTGAGACTCTGGGATCCAATTCTTCACACTATGAGACATGTAGTAGCTCATCTGTTTATAAGAGCCTTTTGCTCTGCCCTGGACAGATCTGGGAAACTGCCTCCCTGAAACTCCTGGCAGTCCATTCCAGGACTTCTTCCTTAAGCCCTGCAAAATAGAACCACTTTCTACTGTAGAGTAAGTTTTTGGAACCCCGGTGTAACAGGGGACTTATCCCTGTTCAGTAATGTTCCTTTAATCTAGCAGTGTGGTAGTTAATTACTAAACACCACCTGCCTGATTAGATTGTTTACAAAAAGCCTGCCTTTGAGACAGGAAGTGACTCTCTTTAGCTCTGACTGAGAGCTGACCTTTGGAGAGACAGAGCAGAGGTTCTTGAGTCCCAGGAGAGATTGACCAAAAGAACCCCAGATCTCTGGAGCTGACCAGTCTTGAGCTCTGCACAACAGAGCTGATTTCAAGACACAGGGAAAACTACTACACCTGAAGCTGAACCAGGAAGTGAGAAGATTTTCCCTCCAAGAAACAGATAAGACTTTTATTCTTAAGAGACTGCTAATATCTGCTTATTTCATGCTATATGTTTGGGTTTGGGAGAAATGCTTAACTAATGGAGATGTGAACTAATTGCATAGGATTTCACTAGAAATACTCCCAAGTGAATGGAAGCTTTGTTCCCCCCCCCCTGTGTTTGGATGATTTCCTGATGAAAAGGAAAAGGCACAATAAAGCCTTATTATAATTTCACCTTATAAACGTCTCCAAATTGTGTACCTCTGTGAACGTCCGTCTACACCCGGTCTCTAAGGCCCCCCCCCCTAACACTGGGATACTTGCCCTAATACTAAAATAATAAAGTATCCAAGTGTCCTCCTTACAGGCGAGGATAGCCTTTAGACCCCCTCCTCTGGTACGTCCTGGGATCTGCATCATTATACGCTGGCAGTAAAGGTAACACCTCAACAAAGTCAATTTACCAATTTGTTTCTTTTACCTCTGTGAAAAGGTGTATCCATAAAGGACTTGCTAAACACATATACGTGTCCATAAAGTCAGCGTCATCCGGCTTACCCCCATTTTTCGCTACCAACCCCGAGTTAGCCCCTGGCCCAGACTCTCGGAAGCCCTTGCTTCCACCACCTCAGAAACCTCTGTCTCCGGCAAATGCGCTTCACCTTCCCAGGCTGCAGCCCCTTTCATCCCTAGCCACTCCCTGTGTCAACACGCATTGCGACACCGAACCACCCAGAGCACGAGCCTTCCACGCAACCATCTGCTCCCTCAAGGAAAACATAAAATTGATACCTATATTACCCCCATCCAAATTCTCAGTGGTACATGTCCCTTGCAGCTCATGCTCACCCACTCTGGCTGCACCACTCTGCATCCTGGCAGGATCACTTGAGCTCTTCTCCACCACCAAGCCCCCAACACTGACAGTGCCTGAGGCCGCCCTTCCCAGCATTGACCGCTTTGCTTTACTGGAACCCCCGCACAAGTGATATTCTGCTCTAGCCCCATGATTCCTAGCAGCTGTCCCCTCCCTGGCTCCCCTTTGGCCAGTGCTGCCCAAAACACTTCTAAGGGACCATAGCCCTCCCGCTGCAGCATATCTCACTGCAACAACGATTCCTCTGTTCTTCTGCTTTGAGGTCTGTTGAGCGGCCTTTCTATGAGACCTTGTCACTGCCCAGCTCTTACCCCTGGCCCCAGGCCTCAGGGCTGCTCCCAACACTCTGGTCTGCACTCGCCTTCCCCTTGGGTCTACTTCCAGAACTCCCATTGATGATATCACTCCAGGACTCACCTACTCCAGGGTGCGGGACCTTTAGTGGCCCAACATGTCATGTTACATTCTGACATTACTTCTGCCTGACTCACTGCAACCAGAACCTGTCATGGGAGACCAGGTTTATTGTACTCCTTTTACCAGGATCATATATTGAGCAAAATAAGATAATGAAATAAATTGAAGTTTATTCGCAGAAATAGGCATACACACTATGAAACACAAAATACAGTCGAAAAGCACAAAAAGTCTGGGGTTTGAAAACTGGACTTTTCCCCTGACCGGGACTTAGCCCCAAATCCTCTGGTTTGCAAATTGGCATGAAGTTCCACACGCCACCGCTCCCTTCTCTTCTGAGAACTTGGTATCTGTTTACCAGGAGTTAGTACCAAACGTCCTAGATCTAAAATCGGCTTGCAATCCCAGCCACGACCGCTACGTTCGATTATTAGAACTTGGCTGCAAAAAGTGGGACTTAGAATATTTTCCGGGCAGACTTTTCTGAAGACGGTGCTCTACTATTCGTGCAAGAGCACTTTTGAAAAGCCCGCCCGCACTACAGACACTCAGAATCTCTCCGGCGATTGGCTTAGGGGTTTCTTATAGTATTTTGGAGTTCATTCAAAAAATACTGCCAATCAGAGCGTGGGAACTTTCTCACTAGCCAATCAGAGCGAAGTCTGTCTGGAAAGCCGGTTAAGTGGGGAATATGAATCTGCCAAGGGACATGCGCCCGTTTGGCACCTTAGTCCCTTGCTAATCAGATGCCACCCGCTGGGTTAGGCTCATCCAGATCTGGTAGGACAAATGGCCCGGACGATGGCTATTCATCCCAGGACGTGGGTACTTGAGCCTTTGCCTGGTATTCAAATGGTCTTCACACCCCTTGCACCCTCTTGTGGCTTTCATCTCTGATGTCCAGCAGACTTACTGGCATCAACTTGGTAGCCTGTCTGAACATTTGTTCCGAAAATCACAGCTCATTTACAGTGCACACAGTATATTACAGTATTAAACACAATGTTCATAAAATATACTTTTAAAACATCCTAATTCTCTGGGTATGAGGAATAGAATAGAAAGCTGCACTTTATTTTCTACTAGCCTTACTATCCACGAGACTTGGACTGGACTCTAAGAGTCCCCTCACAATCTTATACTTATGGTTGGAAGGCCCATGAACCCCAGTACAGTTTCTGGGCTACCTGGGCATTAACTGGGTGCCCCCCTAACGTAGGGATCCCTCATAATTACAGGGACATTTTGCATCCCTTTGCCCTTTCACCTTTCTGGGCTATGCTGAAGCAGGGAACCCTAGCGGTGCGTCGCGCAAGTATTTTCAAGGGGAGATATTGCTGGGACAATGTGCCTACATGTATCCGAGAACCAAGCATGATTCTCGGGTACATTTTTAGGGGAACTGCTGACAACTCCAGACCCCAACTACCTAGGCACATTCTGACAACAATTTCTATGCAAAACCCCCATTGAAACTCATAAGCTAGCCATCCCTGCTCGCTTGCATCCCCGGAAAGGTAAAAACACAAAAAATCTTTGTCACAAATTACACAATATGAATCTACAGTTGCTGGGCTCAAGAGCTGATACTCTTGAACCCTAATACTCAGATCAGAGGTAACCAAAACAGAGCATGACCTTTATTAAGAGCCTGGTTACCCCTCACTGTCACACCTTTGACCTCACGCTGCAGCATATCTCCCTGCAACAGCCATTCCTCTGTCCTCCTGCTCTGAGGCCTGTTGAGAGGCCCTTCCAGGAGACCTAGCCACTGCCCTGCTCTTACCCCTGGCCCCGGGCCTCAGGGCTACTCCCAACATTCTGGTCTGTACTCAGCTTCCCCTTGGGTCTGCTTACAGAACTCACATTGATGATACCCCTCCAAGACTCACCTACTCCAGGGTGCGGGACCTTCTGTGGCCCAACCTGTCATGTTACATTCTGACATGACTTCCGCCGTTTTATTTGGCATCAATTTAATAGCAGAGTCAGATTTTGAACTTGATACGTGGCCCCTTATAGTAAAATAAATGGAATATAGCAACAGAACGGCATTGATGAATAAAATAAGTAGACCTCATACAAAAGCTGATCGGCTCACACAGGCAACGTCCTATCAAAAATATTGGTCCATCAGAGTTCTATATCTCTGTACAGATGTGCAAACTTTTCACCCAAATTTGCAAACCATTTGAAATATGCCTTTTTTTTTTGCAAATTGTAAAACATTTGAGCAAGTGCGCACATCTTACGGCTGAGGCCCCGCTGCGGTCGGCGGCGCGCGTGCGCGGGCCACCAGCGGCTTGTTATCTGCAGGTCTGATGCGTCACGTGTCAGCCAATGAGGAGGTAAGGAGGGGAGGAGGAAGGAGCTACGGGAGGGGAGAAGGAAGAAGCTACGGGAGGGGAGAAGGAAGGAGCTATGGGAGGGAAGTCTGTTAGTTAGGCAGCTGAGCATAGCTCTCCCTCTCCCGTGCATGGCTCTCCCTCTTCTCCTCCCCCCCCCCCCCCCCACATCTCCCTCCGGTGCCCGCTTCGCAGCTGCCCCTGCTCTGTCTTTGGCCCGCCCCCCCTCGACCTGTTTGACACGCCCCCCACCCCTCGCGCCAAAAAAGTTATCTGCAGGCCGCCGTCAAGCAAGGCAGCCATGCGGGCGCGTGCAGCGGGGCCTTAGTCTTAGTGTCCTGAATTGGGAGAATCCCAGGGTTAAAAAGAGGAAACAAAGGCCGTCCCTCGGCTCAGACGTTATAAAAAAAAAAAAGTGACATCAAGAAATAAACAAAATCTAACAGCGGCTTTAAACTTGCACAGAATTTATAAAAAAAAACACTGCGGCAAAAAGTTAAACAGGAAAAGATATCAAGATATCAACTTACAACCTAAACGGTACCTTGATTCATGTAGTTACAGCACTGAACTGTGATATTAAAGATTAAAAGCTGAATGCGTCCATAAGATTTGCCCTTTTGGTCTACAGTTACACAGGAGAAAAAGCTATAATGCCAGCTTTTCTCACTGCACATCCTGTGCCTTTCTTCCTTAGCTTGTATGCAAAGTGTTACCGCCTCCAGCACATAATGCACGCCGAAATTACAGGTCAACAACCCACAGGCGAAATCACTGTGCGCAATTGAAGAGTTTGAGCATTAAACTGCATTTATGCCAAGTGCATGTCATTCTCTTGGGGCTATCATATTATTTCTGAATATTACAGTAAGTGGCAGTTGCAAAGCTTCAGGTTCACAGACATCCAGGACTAGATATACAGGTGTCACTATTGCGCTGGTAGATCTCCAGCTAAAGCCTTCCCCACTACACCAGATGTTTCAAAGATAAAACAAAATGACATTGGTGGAATTTTTCTCTTTTCAGTAAATATGCTGCAGATTCTTTTTTTCCCCACCAGTTTGTGTATCTGGGAGACTTTAATAAACCCCCCTTGTCCTATTGAGAAGAAACTGCATCTCTTAAAGCTGCAGTTCAGTCTTTTTTTTTTTTTTTTTTTACATTTATTTTTTTACTTCAATAGTTTTATGTGTGCAATCTCTAATTAGCTAAAGAACTGTATAGCTGCCAGTCAGTTCGTTTTCCATGTATTGATAGGTCGAAATTTGGTGACATATTAAAAGATGGGATTTGTTTATAATCTGCTTGACTGGCAGTGGAAGCTCATGAATATTCATGAGCATTCCTGCACTGACAAGTGCTAGAGGGAGGGCAGGACTGACAAAGGGGTGTGCCAGGGCTTGTGACAGGACATGAAGGGGCAGTGCCTTAGCAAATGGTTGTTAAAATAGAATACAAGAAAATTGGTCTTTCAAAGTTGTTTTTTTAAAAACAGAAAATGCTAAAAGTATTTTTTCTTACTACAGAACTGATTTATTAAAAAAAACACACATGCAGGATATTGACTGAACTGCAGCTTTAAGGAGCCACCAAGGTTAACCCTTTAACTGCCAGAGTCCCCTGCCACACACGGCAGAGCGAGATGTTGCTGCCTCTCTCCGGCAGCAAACGTGTTAAACAGCGGTTAAAGGCAACCCACTGTTATAGAGAGTAATTATCGCTAACAATAACCTTGCTGGTGACGTGTTACCAATTCTGCAGCTGAGGCCCCTTGTTTAATATTCCGTGAATCCCCTTCCCAGTGCTGGAGAAGAGGTTCGCTCCATTCAGATGAATGGGACTTACATTCTGTTCTGCAAGGAGAAGCAGCTGCAAAGTATATCGAAAAGGGACCTCAGTCAACAGATACTTATGCATCAAAGCAATTCTGGAGCTTATTGCTGAAACCAAAATATGTGTATTTTTCCACGTTTGAAGTTTTTTTTGCTCCAATACTGCCCTGGGTAACAATAGCAGGCGTTATGGAGAAGTTACATGATGCCCATGTTAGAATAGAACGTGTCGTATTCTGCATAATTTTTAATCCCTCTATCCTGGCTCAAAAACTCTTATGGATCTGAGGGATCATGGACCTCTCAGTTACCTTAAGACACATTTGCTTAAAGAAGCATATGAATAGCACTGTGGATAATCCTGGACACATAATACATTAAGCTTGGCCCCTGCAGACGCACTTACCAGAACTCCCTCCTACTGTCTCTGTACGTTCTCCCTACCTACCAATTAGACTGTAAGCTCCGCGGGGCAGGGACTCCTCTTCCTTAATGTTACTTTTATGTCTGAAGCACTTATTCCCATGACCTGTTATTTATATTATCTGTTATTTATATGATTACCATGTGTATTACTGCTGTGAAGTGCTATGTACATTATGGCGCTATATAAATAAAGACATACAATACAGTTATACGAACTGCGTCAAATGTTACCAGTTTCATTAACAAGTTTCTTATACCGGACGCTATCACAAGGAAAAAACGGGCGGCGAGTCAGCACAAACTGTTCTGTACATCGATACATCAAGAAATATCAACTGACAATTCAAATGAGATCCTGCAGCTATGTCAAAGCTTTCTCTGCTTGCCTTCCATCAATCTTCCCCCCCCCCCCCCCCCACACACACACACATTGGAAAAATACATGTGTACATGAACATGAAAGTAACAGAAAGAGGTCTTTGCTTCAAGCCAATGCCTGCTGCTTTTGCTCATCTTTTAAATAATTGACACCACCTTCCTTTGATTAATTTGATGTTGCAAAGAACACAAAGTTTTCTGGAACTGCAGCCCATTCGAACTCCCTGGAACCCAAAAGAAAATACTGTAGCGCCAGAATGAACTACTCAGGATGAATATTTTATACGTTAAATAATGTGTATGTTGGAGACAAAATGGAATGTCATTTTTCCCAAGACAGGAGGGAAAAAAGTAAAATGCATTCATTTTCATTAAAGCCTACACACCAAACACTGCCTGCAAATGTTATGGTTGGATTGTCTTTTGTAATTTCATTCTGGCACCTTAATTCTTTATTCTACGGCGTGTTTCATCTTTAGCCGAGACGCTTTGGTTCCAGCTTAGACATTCTGGCATCAATTATATAGCTCTGTTAAAAATAAAAAATAAAGTCTGCTCATTAGAAGCCAATTTATCAGACCTTTGTGTGCAGGAGGTTCGGCAATGAGATTTCTAATACATATTTTAGTGGCATGCTAATCGAAAGTGATGTTTCAGAGATTCTATACTTTACATCACCATTTTGCCCGTAAAACAGACCTGTCACCTCTCACTGAATTTCTGTGAGTCTTGCTGATTTGGAGTTAGTCTCGCCAATCGGTGTCTTGTAGACTTCAATGGTAGAATTCTGCACTGCCATTTCTTTGGCCCGGAAGCCCCCAATCTAACGGATTTCAGTCCTTGGAGGTTCACATCTTTGTTACGATGTTGCGGGACTGTAACAAGAACCCGGTTCTATGACTGATCATCCTCTGGTCACCCTTTTCATAAAATAGAATGTCCTTAAAATCAGCCAGCAGGTCAGGGCTACAATATGATCGCTTCAGGAGCAAGTGGCCCTGGAGCAAAGGTGTACATGGCACATTGCTGCCATGGATATTCTGGCAGCGAATGGGTTAGAAGGAACATAGAAACTGATAGCAACTAAGGACACCTTAGCGCTTCTTTCCATTTCCCAACCATTTTTTAAAATTATTTTACTGCATTTACTACGAAGTGGCTTTATGCACTTGGCAAAGACCTTAGGGTCGAAACGTTGTGTATGCTTTAATAAATTTCTTTATTTTGGAAATCCGTGTGCCCCATCTTCATTCCTTTTTGTATGCCGTGGATTGGATGCAGCCGATTGTAC
The DNA here is from genome assembly GCA_036426205.1 of Ascaphus truei. Classification (NCBI taxonomy): domain Eukaryota; kingdom Metazoa; phylum Chordata; class Amphibia; order Anura; family Ascaphidae; genus Ascaphus; species Ascaphus truei. The sequence goes on along the minus strand of CM071575.1, from coordinate 28,487,067 downwards.
ATTGATGGGAGCAGCGGTAATTGTATCACTCTTTATCATATTGTGGTGTGCAGCATTTATTCTTTGTGATATCGCAAATGAAAAGGAGCCATGAATAAAATCATTGTTTATGTTTTTTTTCACCACAGGATTGATACAAGAGGCCGGCGGGTGTCCCCGGGTGGTCCCCGCGGGTGTTCGTGGGCCCTCGGCTGGTCCCCGTCGGTGTCCGGGAGTCCCCTCTGGCCTGCGGTACAAATCGTGTGCTCAAAAAAACATGACAGCCATACTTTGAAATAAATACACCCCCTCACCCTGCCCCCTAACACATACAGTACATTAATGGTCAAAATGACTATTATCCAGATATGCATAATAGTGCATTTGTCCATTAAAAATAAAACATTAACAAGCAGAAAGGCTGCCACGATGAAGGCCGTTCTCATCCTCATCACTGTCCATGTCCTCCGTTGCCACAAACAATTCAAACAAAAATATAATCTAATGTCCCCTAACCCCTTAATCACCTTAGCGGTTAGTAACCACTATAGTAATTAAGGAGTTAACCCACCCTCCCCCACTACACACCCAGGAGGCAACTACCCCCCTCCTCCACTACCCTCCCCAAGCAACTACCACCACCCTCCCCCCATTCATTGGTACAGTGGGCACATCATGCCCATATAATATGGGCCTGATTTACTACTATAGCAAGAAATGATGAAGGAATAAAAAACAGGCCCAAATAAAAACACATTACATTACAAAATCAACACATTACTAATGCCAATAAAACAATTGAATGGCACAGTGGATACATCATGCTCATATAATATGGGCATGATTTAACCCTATGCCAGTCAATGGTCAACCTAAAAAAACAATTACAAACAAGATCCAATGCATTAAAAACAATCATAAAATAAAAAAAATAAAGAAGTAAACAGAACAAAATTACCACCAATCAATTAATCAAATCCAAAACAAAGACCAGAACAAACAATTAAAACACCAAAACAAAACCATGAATAAATCAAATAAATATCCAAATAAACTGCATCATTCAAAATCAAAAGTCAAAAAATAATACAACCTTAAAAAACAAACACCAATCAAAACCCACAAATAAACCATTTAAAAAACCACCAAAAATTCCAGAACACTACATCAATGGAAAAAAAAAACCTACAAATTTAAAAACAAAGAACCAATATACATTTAAAATACTTACTAGCAAGCATTTATTAAAACAACCATTGCTTCTTACTGTATGTATGTATAGCCCTAAAGGGCCATACATGAATACTGTACATTTGCAATGAATGTGGGGGGAAAAAATGCAATCACAATAAAAATTAAATTAAAAATCTGTAAAAGAAAAATAACATATATTCAATTTTTTCCTTACCTTTACATGTCTTCACCCTCCGATTCCAGGGATCACCGCAACCTCTCGAACCAATCCACGATCCCAAACAGCAACGGGCCAAAGGTAAAAAAAATCCAAAATCCTTTCATTTGTTTCAATCCATTTTTGGCTCTTCCAGTGTTTTCTATTTTCTTCTTGATCTTCTGTATCTTCTTCTTCTCATCTGTATCTTCTTCCTCTTCATCCATCTTCATCCGGCACGCCCTTGTAATCCTATTGGAGGAGAAGGTCTTCCCTCCTCGACTTCTTGCCATCAAATGAGGTTGCACACGCTTATATAGGCCTGTGATGTCACATTTAAGTGCAAATGGTTCACACGCCTCTGATTGGCTGTTGAAACCATGTGTCTTTAATTAATTAATTTATTTATTTACAGCTCTCACTCTCCGTGTGGGCAGCTTATTCAACCGCTACCCCCCAATAGAGCTCCTCCTTTCTTAGCAATGACATATTACTTCCCCTCCACTCCACTGAGTTCCTATTCTATGTACAATGGCCGGAGATTGGCTAAAAATAGGTAGGCCCAAAGCCAGTATAGAGATGTGATGGGTGCTCCAACAGTCCTGGAATCTTATATATGTTCATCAATCATGTAAAAACAGTGAAGACTCAAACAATGGAGTGGGTAAACTACTGGGTGAGTGACTACAGCCACTAAAAGCATGAATCTCCTGAAGGCAACAGAAACCTGTACAGTACCTCATTGGAAATAAATATGATAAAGTCCAGTACTCACCCCAGTTTGTAGTAATGAGGATCCATAATTACAGAATATCTTTGAAGATCTTACCCACTCCTAGAGCCCACTGGATTTCTGGGGGCGTGTCCAGCCGCTGATTAAGTTCCAAACGATCCAAAAGCTCCTTGATAAAGCACCTTGTTGTGTGAAACGCGTTGGAGTGTCTTTACCTCCTTGTTTGCTATGTCTGACTGACAATAAATCTATTTTTTACTTTTGATACACCTGGATACACCTGGATACACCTGGATACACCTGGATACAACTGGGCAGTGCGCTGCTTTGTGCATTTTTTTGCATATTTTAGGCCCAAAGCCAGACCTAAATTTAAGTGCTTCCCCAGACATCCACACATAAACTGATAATACTCTGGGATAACTTTATTCACTTGTCTGCAGCAGAGGATGAACTGATACATAGAGCTTCTGACACTACTTGGCCCTCTGGTATGTCTTGTGGTTTGGGGGCTGTTGCCGTAAGGCTGTGAAGACACGTGGGTGGTCTGAATATACGCTGTTATTCAGCCTCAAAAGGTGGAACACATAAGAGCTTATTTTCAGCATATCATGATGTAGTATGGTCTCCCACTGCTGCCCCCCCTCCCCCTTCCTCCTCACTTTGTTATGGCTGTGGGGGCGATCGACTCTGTCGGAGGCTATGGGCGGCTTCAGCAGGTGCCGGGGGCATTACGGAGAAGCTTCGGCTCGGCACCAGATGCTCCAGTACTCCGGAGCTCCGTGGGGGGTTCCAGCTGACAGGGTGCCACCATTATGGAGTGCCGTGCATGCGCAGAAGTAGCTTGCGCATGCGCATAACAGTCCCAGGTTGCGGCGGCCATTTTAGTGCTCTGCGCATGCGCAGTGGTAGTGGAGTTTTGGTGGCCATTACAGCAAGAGCTCCGCAGGGGAACTACAACTCCCAGGATCCCTGGTGCGGCCAGATGACGCAGCACGGATCGCCAATAGGGCTGCTGCATTTAGAACAGTTAGAACAGTTAGGGAGTTTGTTCAGTTAGTGAAAGTTGGAGCCAGGACAGAGAAGGGGTAGGTAGGGTCTGTGTGTGAGTGGAACCCAGATTAGGCCAGATTACCCCCATTAGGTCCAAGATAGGCCCCACTCCCCTAACCAGATTGTGGCTGCTACAGGGAAACCCATAGCTAGGGATATTTCTCCAGTAGCTTCACACAGTTAGAATATAGTGCCAGTGAAGACACCGTGCATTGATTTACGGCTTGTGGTCTGGGACCGGACTATCAGAGACTATTTTATGGTGAGACCCTCCTACCGGAGTTCACCCCACGCAGAGGCGGGTGCCTTCATGGACAACGACGTTGCTGGATCACCAGGATCCCTGTTGCTAGTCGGAAGCACAGGGTACTGGAGTACCTGGCAGGTACCTCAACTAAAGTGCACCAACTGTTCACGGGTAGTGCTACCATACACAATTTTGGGTGGGCCTTGACATTTGGGTAAAAGGACATCAGGGTATTGGTGCCAAGCACCCTTTGTATTGTGGGGACACTCATTTGGTGTATGGGGGTTGGGAGTGTTGTATACTGTATGGTAGAGGTATAAGATATATGTGTTCAGTAAAGCCGTTATTACATACTTGTGGTGTGATTATTACTAGTATTGGTTCCCGTGTGTGGATCATCCCACTGCGCTGGGATCCATTGCAGGTGGAGGCGCTGCACCAAGGCAGACAAGTGACACCCCAGGCTCCTAGACGCGGATGCTCAGGCCTTCTGGCAGCCAGACAGGTAATGGTAGTACCGTTAGTCCTTTTAGACAGGGGGAAAGAGGACTACAATAACAAACGCAAAGGGGCTTACTTTCAGTATGTTAGAATAGTCCACACAAACAGACCCGAACAGAACTGTGCCCTTTTTGCCAGAAAGACCGTAGTCTTTAGTCCTGTAGACTGGCGTCAGGTTCTTGCAGGGAAAAAGGGGAGGGTTGAAGTCGAGCAGTCTCCACGGCAGTACAGATTTAACAACATTACAGGGATCTCTCCTCCAGAGTACCAGTCAGTGTGTGATCTGGCTCACACAGGAACACAGACTGCGAGGGGAGCTAGGCTTTTAAAGCCCTCTAGTGTTCCAGCTGAGAACAGGCTAATTAACTCAGCCTTCTCTCAGGCTGGCATTTAACCTGGTCACTGCTGGGTTCAGGAGTTAAACATACTGTATGTTTTATACCTAGACAGGGAATCCACACTGTGACAGGGACAATAACGGCCCTGTAAGAGGACCCCCTTACACTGTGAAGCTGTTTTCGCTGTTCTAGTAAAGACTTCAGTCCTATTCACTTAAGTGGATCAGATCTCTTTTCCAGCCCAGAGATGTGGCTTCACAGCATATTCAATTAATGCATACATTTGTTTCATGACAAACTCATGAGTAAAAACATTAAAAGAATGAAGAAACAAATGATGAAAACCAGCAAGAAAATTACACTTCTGCCAAATCTACAGAAAATTCAATGTTACGTCTTATTTCAAGCTGAGTAATGATGAGAATAAGCCATCAAATTATGTAAAAATCCTATTTACTCTTTGTGACAAAATAATTGATGAAAGCCTTGGTTTAATCAGCATTGTTTCACTTTCTTTGGAAATGAAACCGTAGCAATGGTTCATTTATGGATTTAGTGTGGCTAGGCTTTAGCCTGCTCTATTGTAAAAACATCAGCAAATACAAATACTAATTACAAAGTGTAATTACCATTGCTGAAATATATCTCATGCTAACGCCAGATTCTGCATTCCATGTGAGCTTTGGCATAGCATGAAGATTGAACGCTCTCCCAGCGTCTTGTGACTATTTCAAGTTCTACTTTCAACTGCTTAGACATAAGAAATTAAGGTTTGAAAACCGCAATACTCTCCATTAAAAAAAAAATTAAGTTCATCTCCCTGTTTCTATTTTATTAATATCTTATTAAAACTAACATAATATGCATTAAGGCCCATGTTTACTAAATGATGCTATGCCCCAAAACACTTTTTGGTGCTGGAAGACACCTTATGGGCCATTCACTTGAAAGAATCTCTAAGAACTGCTTGAAGGATTTGTCAAAGATGTAATTGAAAGTGTTTTTAAACGTTTAATTGAAAGCAATAGTATTTTTCCTAGATAAATCTGAACCAGTATTGCTCCACTTTTGCAGTTGGGAGATTTTGATAGATACCGTAGACCTCTTTTTGTGGTGAATGTCTGTAATTTCTGGCATGTTTCATGGTATGAAGTGTGGCTGCCAGTAACCACAGTGAAATCAAGTGGATCACCTTCAGAACTAGTTTATTTTCCACTGGCCGATAACGCAGAAGGTTATTCCCCTACACTAAACAGCTCCCTGTGGCATGATACTGTAAGAGGCCTTCTCTATCAAACTCAAGTCAATGCATCAACAGCTGTGGTTTCAAAGCAGCCTCTTCTCTGCTGAAGTTATCCAAAGCCGTTAAAATCCTGTCATTTAAATTTCTCATTAAGAAGACGAAGAGCTTTGGACAGTCTGTAAAATACTTCATTAAGTGCAGGAACATTCAGTGGGACGCCGAGATTTAAACGGAGGATGGACTTGCATCGCTAAGTATCTTCTTGGGCAGAATGCTATTGTTTAGCTTCTCTTTCCACCTGCAGTAAATTATTATTCTGCTCAAGCTTGAGATAGCAAACATCACTTTGCAGATGCATGAAGGGCTTTGAGCTTTCTGAAATTCTCTGCGTTCATAGTAGGTGCTGAGGGGTCTTAAATTTGGACCTAACCTCATTATATACACAAACCACATTTGTTATCCATCCCTTGAGAAGCATATAGTAAGATATATTTTGTTCTTGTATATCCCTGACAATGTATCCATCACTGTACATAGACTGTTGCAGGCACAATGTGTCCCTTCCCCGCAGAGCTTACAATCTGCCTGAGGCACAGAAAGATTAAGTGACTTGCCCAAGGTCAAAATGAGAGCTGACACAGAGATTCGAAACAGGTTCACCCACTTCAAAGGTGGTCACATGTCTTGCGTGGTACGCATTCATAATAAATAACTTAACTAAAATAACTGGACACGACACAAGAACATGGTGGTAAAGCCACAGCAACATTTATTAACCATAACATCTTATTCAACACACGTTCAATAAAGCATTCCTTTGCCTCACAGCCCAAAGGTAAAAACTGTTATATCTGTATCCAGCTCTGCCTCCCAGCATAGAGCATCAACCTTAAACAGACCAACATTATATTTAATGATCCAAGAAAACATGCCAACATTTGCTGTGACCTTTTCCAGACACCCACGATGAAGGCCATCTTCATCCTCATCTTCATCCTGCCCATGTCCCTCCGGTGCTGCAAAACAAACACAAGAATAAAAATAGCCCCTAACACCTTAATCACCTTAGCGGTCACTAACCGCTACAGTCATTAAGGGGTTAACCCACCCTCACCCACTAACCCAGGTGGGAGGCCTACCCACATACCATTGGGGCAAATACCCCCTTCCCCCACCCCCAGTACCCACAAGAAAAACAATACACAGCCCCACAATAAACATCATTATATTTATTCTATACATAACCCACCCCCTGTGCCCCCCCATAAATACATGATTTATTATTTTACTTACAGGGTTATTACCCCAGGCCCACGGGAGTCTCCGGTGGCCCTGACGGGTCACCTCACAGACCTCACAGTAGCCCAGCACCATGTTTCAAACAGGGTCTGGAGGCCTACGGGTGGTCCCCGCCAGGCGCCATGGTCCACCAGGTGGTCTCCGCGGGTCACCGTGGGCCACAATGGGGTCTCCACGGGTAGGCCCGCGGCTGTCTGGGGGGCCCCGGGTCAGACCCACAGGTGTCTGAGGGGCCTCGGGTGGTTCCCACGGGGGTCTGTGGGCCCACGGGTGGTCCCTACGGGTCCGCGGTGCCCCCAACAGACGTGGGGCCACCGGTTCTTCCCCGCAGGAATCCCCCGTGGACACCTCCAGCCTGGTACCCGTGGAAAGCCCGAGGTGACCTCAGGTGGTCTCCAGAGGTCCCCCGCAGACCAAAAGGAACCAACCGTGTATGTTAAAAAAATAAACCTGACCTATACATTAAATACATCAATCCCCCCCTCCCCCAACACATACAGTACAATAATGGGCAAAATAACTATTATCCAGATATGGATAATAGATTATTTGCCCATTATGAAACACATAAAACATGCATAAATAAAAACATGAAATCTTAATCTGAAAATCCCCACATTGCATCTTACAATTAAACCAGCAGCTAGACAAATGTATATCAAATGTCACACAATTGCATTGAGTGTGTAGATGATACAATTAATCTGTGCATCATGTAACACTATGCAAAATCTATTTCAAAATACTCTATGAATAATGTCCCCTAACCACCAATGCCATCCACAAAATCAAATAGAAATTAAGCAACATAAATACATTTTCCATCAATCAATTAATCAATTTCCTAAACCAATTACAATACAATCCAAATCAATTATACAATTCACTATTCAATTCCTAAAGCCAAACCATTGCCAAATAAATTCTAAGTCAAAGTAACCACCATCATTCAAATCTTACTATCAGAAATAAACCATTAAAAATTACATGTTACTAAATAAAAATTACATTACACACACCAATGTATAAATAAAGCTGCTAAATACATTTGTAATACAAATTTGTAATACATGAAAAGAACATAAACATTAGCAAAACAAATAATTATTATCCCTGTATATATATCCATATAGATAGATATACATAACATACAGGGGCAATAATAGAGCATAAAAAACAGTTACTGTACATCCAAAAATCACATAGAATACACCCATTCAGTGTCCCTGAATGTATGTATATCCATAGGGACATAGATAATTCAGGGGCATTAAATGGAAAATAAAAAATAAAACACATGAATAAAAAATTTAAAAAAACCTGTAAAAGTTAAAATAATAAACTTTTCTTTTGTTTACTTACCATTAGATGCCACTCACCGAAATCCAAGGGAACAGGAAGCACTGGAACCAATCCAAAGGTAACCATAAAATAATAAACCCTTACAATCCATAACGGTGTCTTCTTTCTTCTATTTGTAATCCTTTCCGTCAGTCTTGGGGTCTTCTTTTCTTCTTTGGGGTCTTCTCCGTCTTCTTCCATCTTCTTACGCCACGCCCTTCTTATCTTCTTAGAAGGGGAGGTCTTCCCTCCTTGGTGTCTGGCTTCAAAATGAGACGACATAGGCTTTAATAGGCCTATCACGTCACATTTTGGTCAAATGTTTCCCACGGCCCTGATTGGGCCGTGAAAAACATGTGATTTGGGGGGGGGGGGAAATGATGACGTAATTTAAAGGCAATGACGCCAGCCAATCAGAATGGCTGAGCTTCAATTGCCTTTAAGATGACGTCATCAAAACAAAGATGGAACGTGGTTGACACATGGTACGGTAGCCAATCAGAGCATGGGAACGAAATCCCAACTCTGATTGGCTCTGGTAGACCATGTGACAGAGGCTTTGCTTCAGCCAATCAGAGTGTGTCATGTGTCACCGCCATCTTTATAGCGATACTGACACCGATGCCCCATACCTTGCCCTGTAACTCGGGAAGCAGGGGGTCTCTGAGGCAGAAATCAATGCGGTTCAGCTCAGGGGACCCCCTGCTCCGGCACACTATATAAAATGTACATTAATGCAGCTTCATTACCATTGCAGATAGCCGCTACGGTAAGGAATTATTGTTTATTGATATGTGTGTTTTGACAGTATGTAGATGTGTAGGGGGTCTCCAGAGCTGAACCGCATTGGTTTCAGCCTCGGGACCCCCTATTTCAGGAGATACAGGCCCGTTATGGGGTGCCGGTATCCCCTGCAGAATTTAAATGTCCGGTCACGTGAAGCGGAAGCTTTCAAAGTGCAGGGGATAGCGGCACCCCATAACGGGACCTGTATCTCCTGAAGTAGGGGGTCCCCGGACCTGAAACCAATGCGGTTCAGCTCCGGAGACCCCCTGTACATGTACACTATTATTAAAATGTATTTATTTAGTGTACGATCGCCTGTAACAGCCTTGCATGGAGATGCCAAATCTCCATGCAAATGTTACAGGCGGCTTATTTTTTCTATCAGCTAGCGTACGTGAAGTTTAAGAACGCTAGCAGTGGGGAAAAAAGCAACACGTACGTTAGAAAATGGGCTCAAGGCCTTAGTGAATCGCGTCTCCGGCCTCACTTTTTAACGGACGTGCTTTTTTTTTCATCTGGATGCAAAAGCATTGAGCTTAGTGCATAGCCCCGATAAAGCCTAAACAGAGACTGAAGTTTTACTGACACAAGTGAACTCTCTTCCATGAGTGCTAAAGACCATGTCTATACATACTGTGCTATATGTATGCTCACACAGCTGTCTCTTACACATACAAATACTCCATGTCATTCCATCCCTATATACCAATAGGGACCACATAGTATCTACACACAGTTTTAGTAATGCAACACTCTCTCACATTTCCACACCTACCCACACCCTTGATATACACTCCCACTCCACACACATCTTTTGTAAAGCGATGTGTACACTGTGGGCTCTTCATTCATTTATATTTACATATATACACACTCACATACACACGCACTCACTCTTACATCACTAACATTCAGGGACCATCTAACACCTCTAGCCATAAATCACATCTACACATGGGGGGGGAGGGATATGCACAGATAACATTGTTTTAAGTAAACCCTTTGCTTGCTTTATTCATTGTAACATCACCGTAAGAAGAGATCAGTGTATCTCGAAAGCTCGCACAAATAAAAGCATTTCGTTAGCCACAGAACGGTATCGTCAATTCATTTTTTATTTTATATATATATACATATGTCATTTTGATACAATACAACACATGAATTAATACTGTGATAACAGGGAGGGAGGGCATTTTCCATCACCTTTTGATTGACGGTTAAAGCCATTAGCCCCAACCTCCTTTTATAGTGTTTGAGCCCCCACGGTTGGATGCGCGCTGACAACAGCCCCCTGTGCAGACGAATAAATGCAGTCAGGAAGTGAAACAATGGCGGTCACAGCAATTGGAGTTCAGCCAGAATAAAGGTGTCACGGGAGACCAGGTAATTTACACCTTTATACCGGGATACCAGGATCATTCATTGAGCAAAACCAAGAAGTAAAACAAATTGTGATTTATTCCATTGAAACAGACGTACACACGGTGAATTACAAATAACAAGAGGAAACACACTTACTGGGGGATCTAGGTTAAAAAAAACTAACCTTTCCAAACTCAGATAGTCCTTAAAACAAAGTCCCTTCTGAGAATACCTTGATCCAATATGCCCCTTTTACCTTTCAGGTCTGTGCTGAAGCAGGGACTCCTGGCGGTGAGCTGCAAGAACGTTTTCTGGGTAGGATTTTGACCATTGTGTTTCAATGTATCCGAGAATCTTACCTGATTCACGGCTATATTTTTTGGGGTATCCAGTAACTCTGGAACCCCGCTACATAGCCACAATCTGTAAAGATTTTCTCTGCAAAAAACACCCTGAAACTCATAGCCTTGCAATCTCTGCTTTCTGGCACTCCAGGAAAGGCTAAAACATAAAAATTCTTTATTGTCGCTGTAGACAGACGTTCCCAGAGGTACACAATTTGGAGACGTTTATAATGTGAAATTATAATAAGGCTTTATTGTGCCTTTTCCTTTTCATCAGGAAATCCATCCAAACACAGGGGGGGGGGGGGGGGGGAACAAAGCTTCTATTCACTTGGGAGTATTTCTAGTGAAACACTATGCAATAATTCACATCTCCCTTAGTTAAGCATTTCTCGCAGCCCCAAAACATATAGCATGAAATAAGCAGATATAAGCAGTCTCTTAAGAATAAAAGTCTTATCTGTTTCTTGGAGGGAAAATCTTCTCACTTCCTGGTTCAGCTTCAGGTGTAGTAGTTTTCCCTGTGTCTTGAAATCAGCTCTGCTGTGCAGAGCTCAAGACTGGTCAGCTCCAAAGGTCAGCTCTCAGTCAGAGCTAAGGAGTCCCCTTCCTGTCTCAACAGTCAGTCTTTTGTAAGCAATCTAATCAGGCAGGTGGTGTTTAGTAATTAACTACCAAACTGCTAGATTAAAGGCACATTACTGAACAGGGATAAGTCCCCTGTTACATACCTCCCCTGTTTGTGGGAAGCTCGGGCTTACCACGGCCAAAGCCCATCCTTCCACTCTCATTCTAGATATCTCTGTGACTTGAATGAGAGTGGATGGAGGAAGAGAACCCTCTGTCCCACTGGGATTGGAGCCCTTTCTCCAGTTTATTTTTGTCTCCTCCCGAAGATGCTTGAGATCAGCACTCCTCAGTCGCTCGAGGAGGACTTTTTCCACGTAAAGTCTTTTTATCGCGTGCGCGGTCTTGAGATTTCTGTTGCGTCGGGCACTCCTCTTTTTGTAGACAAAGTGTATGGCAACAGTTGTAGAGCAGTTAGGACTAGCCGTTAGAGATTTCTGCTCTTGAAGTGGTCTTTCTGTAGCTTCTCCACACCACGGAGTCGCCAGTTCAGCTTCTTCAGCTAAGGATTCTTCTGGCTTTGATTCTGCACTCCTACCTCTGTTTGTTGCCTGTTGGGCAGCTGTAGGTTTGGCTAGTGCTTTCTTTGGTGGCTCAAACTTCGTAATTTTGTTTTGAAGTTGTGTGGAGTCCCCAACTCTCACTGTACCCATGTCCTTACGGGCATTAGTTACTGTGGGATACTGGTGCTTGGGCAGAGCCAATACCTTTTTCCGTATTGGAGGAATCTGTATCAGAGTCTCCTTCATATTCTGGAGCTCTGTCATTTTTGTCGTCAAGGTTGCCGCTGCGTCTGTTTTCTCCTTGGTGTACTGACTCAAGGGAATGGAACAGTCTCTCTGTCTCTCCAGCTCTTGCTCCAGTTTCTGAGCCTTCTCACGCTCCCTCTCATACAGAGTCATCTGGTATCGCAGCTCCGCTTCCAACGATGCTCTGAAGACATGCAGCGTGGCCTTTAGCTCCTCATACTGCTCTGTGTGGACGTACTGGGTATTCAGACGTTCCTGCAGCGCTTGTACCTCTTTAGCAGCCTGCAGTTTTTCTTCCTGTAGCGTTTGCTGCTTCTCCTCAGCATACTGGAGGTGTGTACGCAGACCTTGCAGTTGGTTCTGCAGTCGGTGCTCTGCTTCAAACTTTTCCTTGACTTCTTCTGTCAACTGAAAATTTTCTTCTTTCATTTTTAAGTTTTCTCTTTTTATCTTGAACTTTCTCCTTTTTCAGTCTCTGAATTCTTCAGGGCTTCTTTGCCCTTCCATTTACGCACATCTGCTTTGAGAATGACAATCTCCTGGCGTGAGACTTCCTTCTCTAGGTTGAGGGTCTGAAGCTCCTTCTGAGAGACTTTGAGATCTGTACCAAGATTACCAATAGTTTCTTTAGCAATGTCCAGCTCCTCAGTGAGACTGTGTAGTTCCTTTCTGGAAACTTCCAGGTCTGTGCGGCAGCTGTTGGTCTCATGATGTGAGGCATCAAGTGCTCTGCGGAGTGTCTGAACCTCTTTCTGAGATACGTCCACTTCTATCCGGACACTGTTGACCTCCTGTTATGAGGCATTCAGCTCTATGCGAAGAGTGTGAACCTCTTGCTGGAAGACTGTCATCTGCTTCAGTGCCTCCTCATACTTCCGCTTTAGCGTAGCCACCATTTAATCAGATTGGCTCTGCTTTTCATCCATGGCGGAAATAGTAGCCTTTGCAGTATCTAGCTCAGTCTTGAGATCATCCAATTCTGTCCTGGCTAAAGAGTAAATTGTGAGCACATCTTTTTGTAGCCTCACGTTATTTTTCTGTAGCTCTGTGTTATCTGCTCTCTCAAATTTCAATTGTTCTTGAAGTAGATCACAGTCACGCCTGGCAATTTTCAGTGCATCTTCAGGGCTGGTCAAGGGATCGTCACTCACTGGTTCTGGCTCCGCTTCCCTGGGATGACTGGTTGAGGGTTCCTCACTGTTGGCACCGGACAGACACTTCTTTGGGGTACACGACTTCTGCCTTGGGCCCTCTGGATATTCGGTTAACCGCGGGACGAATTCTCCATTTTCTCTAGGCTGCAGGGCAACTCGGTCCCCCTTTTCCTCCACAGGATCTGCGGACGTGTCTGTTCCTTCCACGGTAAGGGAAGAACTGCTTTTCTTTTTCCGCCTTTTTGATTTGGATGACACCGTCCCTTCAGGGATATTGGGGTCTCCATCTTCATTTGAAATTTTAGCAGCTTCATTATATACGCCAGGCTTTTCTTGCAGTTGCTTTAGCTGACAGAAATATTGGGTGATCTGCTGCTCCCGCTCTGTCTCCTGTTGATCATATTCGTCATCAAAGGGAGCGGTCTTTTCTGTTCGTGCCGAGTTCAGGCACCCCCACCATTCTTGGGGTGTTTTGTGAGTGTGACTCGGTTCGGGATCCCCATAGGAGATGTCTTCCTCTTTATTGGACTGGAAGGGCCACTCTTCCGTGGGGTAGGGTTCATTACAGGAACGCTGCATCTTGTCCTCCATTTTTAGGCTATCAGGTGTAATTTTCTTCCTGACCTCAGGAGGCGCTATTGCAGCTGTTGCCACTGTATTTGCTAGAACCCCCAATTGTGGTAGTCCTACAGGTGGGCATATTTTGCTTGTAGAGGTCGTAGCTCTCACAGGCATCTCTGTAGAATTTTCTTTCTTGGATAAGTTTTACAATATCAGCAGTACTGTGCATGCATTTTCTCTCATCAGGTATACAAGATGTGCAGTTGCTAGGTAAAACTCTCATTAGGTATGCTGAATGTGTAGTTGCTAGGAAAAAACTTCTGTTTGCTTTACACCATTTATTTGCTAGGTACAATCTCTCTGCTTCAGCAACAGAATTTGGTTTTCTGCCTGAGTTCAGTAATTTTCAGTCTCATCTTTGGGTATTATGGCATTCACACTTCACACTTTGGGTGTCTGTTTTTGCTCCCAAGATATATATAGGCAGACTTTTTTTTTACTTGCAGAAAAAAAAAACCTTCTTTGCAGTGGACTATTTCTTTCATTCCCGGCATGGTGACTCAACATTCAGCAATTGGTTTTGAAAAACCTTTTACACAGTTCAGAATTCACTTTTTCCCCTATAGGGCAATTTTACACTCAGCATTTGTTTGCTAAAAATTCCCCTGCTTCAGCACAGTCTTGTATCAATTTTCACACTTTTCTGCATATACTCTATTCACAGCTGGTAGCCCTATGCGGTGTGGCAACATTTATTTGCAAAATCAGTACCACTCGTGGGTGACCATCTGTATTCACTGCTTCAGCGAAACTTTTGAAAACAACAAACACCTATCCCTTTTTAAGGGCTGACTCACTTCTTGAACCCTGACTATGGCTGAAAGGCAAAACCCCTATTTCAATGACCATATTACACTTTGTGATAGGCAAATTAAGGTTTAGCTACTTCAGCAGTCTCTTCTGGGTTTTTGTAAGTTTCAGTGCAGTGTGGTTTCAGTGGTGTGTATCCCTTCAATTCCGATCTCTGCTGCATGAGGTTTTTTTTTTGTTTTTTTTTTCCCTCTAAGTTTCTCAGATTGTTTGTAGGCAAAAAGCATAAAAAAAAAATTCACATAAAAATCTCCGGTCCTTTTTAACTACAAAGACACCTCTTGTCCCACTTCTGACACCATATGTAGACGGACGTTCCCAGAGGTACACAATTTGGAGACGTTTATAATGTGAAATTATAATAAGGCTTTATTGTGCCTTTTCCTTTTCATCAGGAAATCCATCCAAACACAGGGGGGGGGGGGGGACAAAGCTTCTATTCACTTGGGAGTATTTCTAGTGAAACACTATGTAATAATTCACATCTCCCTTAGTTAAGCATTTCTCGCAGCCCCAAAACATATAGCATGAAATATGCAGATATAAGCAGTCTCTTAAGAATAAAAGTCTTATCTGTTTCTTGGAGGGAAAATCTTCTCACTTCCTGGTTCAGCTTCAGGTGTAGTAGTTTTCCCTGTGTCTTGAAATCAGCTCTGCTGTGCAAAGCTCAAGACTGGTCAGCTCCAAAGGTCAGCTCTCAGTCGGAGCTAAGGAGTCCCTTCCTGTCTCAACAGTCAGGCTTTGTAAGCAATCTAATCAGGCAGGTGGTGTTTAGTAATTAACTACCAAACTGCTAGATTAAAGGCACATTACTGAACAGGGATAAGTCCCCTGTTACAGTCGCATATTTTAAATACAGGCACAGCAGTACATATACAACAGTCAGGTCCAAGAGCTGATAATCAAGGACCCCAAAATTCTTTTGCGATGTGAGTTTTAAGGTTGGTCGGTATTCAATTAGATGGGTTAATACCATTAGCAGGAAAGAGGTGGCATGGAGGCACAGGTGTATATGGCGGTGTCCAGAATTAGGAGCTATATCCCCAGCATCAAGATGGAGGATTTTTGGGGGTAATTTTTGTTTAGGTGTGTAGAAGTTGTTGGGAAACCGGTGTGTAAATAGTGGTGCAGTGTATGGGCACTTGCATAGGTGGAGGGGAGGGGCAATGAAGAAATGTGGACAGGAGGGGAGTGGGGAAATTGGTGAGAAGAGAAAGGTTTACTAAGGAGTGAGAAAATAGCAAATAGGGAGGGCATAATGAGAGGCAAGGAGAGAGGTAGGAGGAGAGAGTTCACAGATATTGGAGGATAAGGTGTATAGATCAGGCCCGACAGGGCAGTGTAGCACTGAAGATTAAACAGCAGATTAGAAATGGAGCCTATAGCTGTGTACTATTTTTCAGAGCATTTAGAAAGTCAAGTTCCTACATTTGCATAGTTGTTGAAGTGCAGAGTTCAGTTCTTCTTGTATCCTCTCTAATATTAACTCGACAGACACTTTATATGTGACACTTAAGATGTCACACAGGTATATGGCACAGCCAAGATAGACTGACTTAAATACTTTAAACACATTCACTTGACTAATAATTAAAGGAGGAGTTTGCCTATTCAACTCAGACAGACAAACCAAGGAGATGTTAATTAGATATGAATTCTGTTGCAATATGGGTCAAATTGATAGAAGAATTCAACTCAGATAGACATACCTGTGTGAAGAAATGAATCAGAATGTTAGTCCAGATATTTAGTATGCATTCATGTTTAAAGATATAGGAAGATATCCAGAGATGATAACTCCAATATTAACTCCATAGACACTTCATATGTGACACTTAAAATGTTATACAGCCATGTAAGATGGAGATTTACAGGCAAGGGGCAGTGAGGGGGAAAGGTTTAAGGTGGGAGAGAGCAGTAGAGAGGAAGAGGATGGAAAGTAGACAGTTATGAGTAGAGCTGATATGTAGGGAGAAGCAGATGAGTAGAGTCTTGAAAGTAAGAAGGAGAACTTTGTTTTTGATCCAAAACTTGATGAGACTGGTCATTCAAGTCTCTTCAATTTGACACACATCGTTCTTTCCCACAGAGACGTATTTTGATAATAATTCGATACACTCCACCTTTGCATGTGCATCATGCACCCACTCTCCATCTCCTCCTATTGATGCTCCACGAACCATAAGCTGATGTACACTGTGCAAAATTGATATATAAAAAATTCTTGCTTTGATAGATATTACCCATGGAAAATGCAAAAACCTTCAGCATTAAAGGGGTTAATCCCACGGTGTCCTATTTTTGGTATCCAAAAACCCTTCATTTGCTATTTAGCACAAATTATTGACCCAAAGGGCTTACTGTAGGTGATATTTCTGTGGCTGAATGACCTGAAATATATATCTCTCTCATCTCTAAATAGATTTATTCATAATGGTTTGAATATTTACCCGTAAAAGAATTGTATACGCTCTTGGTAAGCAGATATGCTTTGGCACCAGTAACTTGTTTTAGTTTTTTTCCTCTTCGAAATCTCAACAGGTCATGAGGTTATACAGAGGGATGAGGACCAACTGTGGGATCAGAACATTTTCAACTACGATATCCCAGCCTGGGAAGGAATGAAATGGAATATAAGATTTACAGTACACGTTTGTTTGCAAGGGTCAAAAGGTTACAGCGTCTCTCAAGGGATTTCTCCGCAGGATAATACCTGGATTTAAGGACGATGATTGCCTGGTAAGAGGTAATCTAAACATTTTTCCACCTTCTCAGTTCCTGGTCACCTGTAAGGATGAGAGAATTTATTTGTACATGGATGAAATCTGATAAATGTCAGTGTGTTTCTCTGAATGCTTAAGGGTTGGTTTAACGCCTACTGGATCAATGTAAGCTTTTCAAGTTGCAGTTCTATTTACTCTACAAAACCTCTTTGCAAATGAATCGTAATCACAGAAACTTTGAAATTGCCTCAGAGTATTTGCTTAATTGGCAGTCATGAATTTTCACACTTACGGCCATCAACAGAGAGGTGGCAGACCATAAGACACTGTCCATGCTGGAAGACATCTTACAGCCCATTAACCTGAAAAGGCCTTGAAAGGCCATATTTTCTAAGGTGTGTGTGAAGTATCAGCACTTAGTAAATGTGTCCCTTAGTCTTTCAGGCCTAATTTATTTTTGTTTTCTTTGTTTTCCGATGTGTTCCCAGTATCAATAGATTGAGACATACATGTTGTTTTCAGGGACATCCTGGGAATAGTGATGTGTGAATGTCTTGCAGTTTGATTCACAGCCACTTTTGTAAAATGTGTAAGATTTTGCTCATCTTCTTGAAAGTTTACACTCCTGTTAATTTGGATTCACCAGTATGACATGTAGATTTCACCGGTTCAACAGGTCGGTGGTTTTAATATGTTTCTCGGCAAGAGAGGAAAACAAGGAGAGTGAGAGTGAGAGAGAGAGAGAGAGAGAGACAGAGACAGAGAGACAGAGAGACAGAGAGACAGAGAGACAGAGAGACAGAGAGACCAGTTTCACAACTTTGTGTGAAGATCTGTACTTGTAAGGAAGGGGCAGCATGACTTAAGGCTGAGGGTCCCTTTCCTAAGGTACTGTAAAGTCAGGCCAGGGGGAGGCGTTAAGAAAGGGGTACTTATGGAAGGGGGGGGGGGGGATCCTAGCTTCCTCTTTCTTCTATAATCTACTGTAGCAAAGTCAGAATTTCCTGATTCCTGGTATCCTGATCCTGAGAGATGGCTGCACGGCACGGAGGAAGACATGGTGTGAGGGTGCAGCGGAGATGATGGTGGTCTCTGTCAGTGGTGGAGACTCATGGATGAGGGAGCTATAGGAGGAGAGGCGGCACCGCGATCCTGAGTAGCTGCTGGTTCATGTACTCAGTGGCGCAGCAGGGATTTTGGCCGGAGCGATCGCCCGGTGGAGCGGAGTGGCAGCAGCATAGGTGGACGGTGGAAGGTAGAAATAGGGGAATAGTATTTTGAGGTTTTTCAAACCACAGAGGGTCGGGCATTTTTTGGGTCCACGGATTTATTCGGGGTGGTTTTGGGACGGGTAGCATGAATGGATGTAATTTGCATGGTGGAACAGTTGCAGATTCCGGAATCCATTGGCGGATTATCATTTTGATGATCCTCTGGCAGATGGCGGATTCTACCTGGGTAGGCAGCTGGCACGGAATCAGCAGATTGGTGTGGAATTAATCCGCCGGCGCATTTTGCATATATGGTACAGAGCCGACGAAGTAGTCAACGAAGTAGGACAAAAAGAAGGATGAGAACAAACTTCAGGCAAACAAAAGGTGACATTGATATTGTAGGTGCAGTAATATTGGTAGATTCTTACCATTAGGCATTTTCTCTAGGTTTCTCTTGGTGTATCAGGGACTGTTTTGATTTCCTTGCTGCTTTCTGTTTTTTTCTTCTTTATTAATCTTTGTTTCTTGCAGAATTCTTGCTTGCTTGCTTTTATTGTTCGGTTTTTATTGAAAGACTGGGATTTTTTTTTTTTGCAAATTAGCTCACTGAGAAGGCATAAAGTTGATAAGAGTTAGGAACTCATCTTAACAGCTGCTTCTCTCTCCACCCCCCTCATATGCTGAGCAGGATTTCATGCTTCCACTGCTTTCTGTCTTGTACACAGACATGCCACCAGTGCATAACACAGGCCTATCTGAAAAGAAAAATGCAAAGCCTCTTTTCACAGCTGCTCTGCCAGCAGACTGCGTTAACCCCTTTACTGCAGGACACTGAATCTTAGCTCCCACAGACAGGAGTTAATCACGCTCAGTTCATCGTAGCATTTGTTGGTTTAGAAAATGTTTTAAAGAAATACTTCAGTGTTTGAAACCTTTTTTCGGTTAAGGAACCCTAGAATTATATGGTGAAATTGTGGGGAACTCAAACCCTCTTTAAAAGAGCATACTGTCACGGAGTGCTCACCACAAACAAGGCGGTACTGCGAGGCTCAGGTGGGGATATTGATAGCCACCGACCAACAACCGAGCAGACACACCTGGAGTGCAGAGTGGTTGTCGTGTAGCTGGGTCAGGGTAGGAGAGGTCAGAGTGGTCTAGGTACTTGCCGTGGTCAAGGAGAGGAGAGTTTGTATAGTCGTTGATGCGGTGCCAGAGTCCAGGAGTAGAGGGAGAAGAATAGTCAAGTCCGTAGCCGTGGTCCAGGGGTCAGAGAAGTTGGGAGTCCGGGTGCAAGCAGAGGTCAAAAATAGAAAACATGAACAAGGCAACAGGCAGCAAGGAGCTAAGCACACAAGAAAGTTTATGCTCAGCCAATTTGCCAAGGGGCTGGCTGAGCATATAAAGGAGAGAGAGCCAATGGGAAGGCTGCAGGGAGTGAGCAACATCCGTATGCTGTATAGTGATAGGCAGGGGGCAGAGCCCATAGCATTTGTGGAATAGGTGATCCTGTTAACCACTTGAGTGCCTCTGTATGCGCGACGTCTGCACGTATTATGTGTGCGCTGTGCGGTGCCCATGTCATCACAGAGGCGGGACCTGAGGGCGCTCCCCGCAGTGTCAGTCTTTTGAGCGGGGCAGCTCCTGCGCGCAGGCTTTGGCTGACATGCGTCAGCTGTGACGTCACGGGATGCATTGCAGGTGCGGAGCCTTGGAGCGGTCCCTGCGGTGTCTGCCCTTCCAGCAGCGCGGTGCCTGGGCGCAGGTTATGGCCAGCACTAGTCATTAGAGACATCGCGAGGTGCTTCACGGGGGCGGGACCTTGCGCTGATCCTCACACATACATAGTGCAAACATTTCTGTCTTCCAAAATATGGTATTTAGATTTATAGTAAGTGGACAATACCACAAATCACATGGCCCAGTGAGATCAGAAAGCACCAAAAGGTAACTTTAGGATATTCCCCCCATCTGCCTACATTTCCATTGAGTCTTGTAGAGGTACTCAGAATGTGTGAGGTCCCCTCGGGTGGTACTCAGAAGGAATCCTTCCCAAATACTTCACGGTGTGTATCCCGCAAATATGGGTAATTGCACAGAGATATGATGTAAAAATACGTTTATAGCTAAAACAAATTCAAAACAATTCACCACTTACATGGTCGTTAGTGCTCATTGGCTCCGACATAGCAAACTTCTGCGATGCAACGGCACTGCATTACTCCGATGGCTGCGGCTGTTGGGAATCCCCACTTCTGGACCGGCCTCCAAGCTGCGGCGTCAGCTGATCGGGAACCATGTCATGTCACTACGGTGGCTGCCTGCTAACTGTCTGGAGCTCTGCCTAGAACTGTCACAGCTTACTACAACGCGTTTCACAAACACTTGCTTCCTTAGGTAACCGTGACATCGCTGAAGTTTGCAATATGCATCTCGGAGCTTAGTGAATAGCAGATGGTGGCAAAAAATGCGAGCATTTTTCAGCTACTGCACTACTTATAGCTAGAGTGTTAAAGTTCGATAAAAAGCTGTTTAAGTGCAATATTGCAAAAAACGAATGGCGCACAGCCAGGGAGCCAGGTGTGGAATAATTTTTTTTCTTTTATTGCAGCATGGTGAGAGACAAAATCACCCCTTAGGGGACACAGACAGGGACCTCCTACGCGTTTCGGACCTGTGGGTCCGAAACGCGTAGGAGGTCCCTGTCTGTGTCCCCTAAGGGGTGATTTTGTCTCTCACCATGCTGCAATAAAAGAAAAAAAATTATTCCACACCTGGCTCCCTGGCTGTGCGCCATTCGTTTTTTGCTATTGGATGCTCTGGATTCTGGATCCTTCTTGGCTTGCACGCCGGCAGAGGAACCCTGGAGATGACGTGAGTGGGGTTTATTGGTTTAGACTACTATAGTTAAGTTTGACTGCTGTCACTGATACTTACAAGTCTTTAAGTACCCACCCACTCCCACTGGTTTCTCCAGGGTCAATAATAGTATTATTCATGTTATTGGATGGAGTTGCTGCGGGTTGGAGCACCCCAATTCTTTCACCTAAGTGCAATATTGCCATGAAACCGAAGCTTTGTGAATAGCTACACATGCAATATCGCTTGAAAAGGACGTTTAACATGCATTAATGCACTTATAGAAGTTTAGTAAATAGGCCCCTAAATCTCTTAAACTTTCCATTGCTTCACTTTCGTGAAGATATAACAAATAATTATATATTTTTGGCAACATTTTGGACTTTCACAACCCATTAAATTATTGTTTATCATTCTAATAAATGTAATTGTCCCTGTAAAGTTGCAGAAGTGTGCATAATTCTTATGGGATGAAGCTTGAAAATGCTGTGGAAGATGGTTCCTATCAACATGCAAATGAAACCTCCGCTACTGCGGATTTCCTAGAAGATTTGTGCAAGCTTTTTCCCAGCGTGAACATTTCTTACTAAATTAACACAGAAGTTCGCAAAGCAAAACCAGGATAACTCTGTTCATCCAATTCGGGTGCATCGCATTGTCATTCACTATTCATCATAGCGGGTACCAAAATAGATGACATGTATCTGGCACTCGCAGTTTCACGGTTTTCTCACAGTGACAGATTCTTGGCTGAGGCTGGAGAATCAATTAGCATGAAAATAAGTTGGCAGCATTGGTTGCACCTGTAAGAGATGAAATCTCTGGCCTCACACTGATTGGACAGTATTTGAAGCCAGAGAGTTTGGTGCAAGAATAAGTGTCAGATCCTTGGGGAAGTCACTACCTCTCCTGTGGTTTGGTTATTAAAAATTATCTGGGAAGTTACCATGCTCCTGTGCCTTCATAACTAATAGGTTCCACTTATGCAATTAAATTACTTAATTAACAGCTCATATACAAAAACATTGTGAATCCCCGCTAGGGGTCACAAAAAGAGTCCCTCTTTGTTTGCACTCATACATTGATAAGTAATGTGATTGGGTATAATAGTCCAGAGTATAAAACTCAAGTATAGGATCCAATCTAAACTCCTTAAAGAGACCCAACTAAAATTCAAAATAATAAAATTTTATTAACATATATGTGTCATGCGAGACCAGAACTTTTAACACCAAAATTACCTAGAACCTTTGATTGAGCAAAGCAAGAGATAAAATAAATTGTAATTTATATACACAATGAACATGCACAGCTTGATTTACAAAATACAGTACTACGAAAATACACTTACTGGGACTGGGCAAAACGAAATCTTCTTTTTCCAGAACTAAATCTTTTGAAACAGAGTCTTTAGGCACAGTTTCCCAGGAGCGGGAAAACAGTCTTTGGATAGGGGTGCCTCTCGTAACCCCTGTTTCTCCTCTGCAGCTGCTTACTTCATTCTACCGCCGTAGAATTGGTTCTGAATTCCTTAGATCTTACAAACGTTTCACTTGGGTTACGATGTTACAAAGTGGTTTACCATGGTAAATGGTAAACCTACCCAGCCTAGAAATATTTCAAAGCAAGTATATATAGACCAACCTCACACTGATGATACCCATCAAGGTTGAAACATGTCTGTGAGTGGTTTGTACTTTCTTTGCTAGTCCCATGCTGTGCTTAAAAGCTGTGTGAACGGCAATGCATCTGCTTAAATGGGCTCCATGTGAATGGATGTTCCAGGCAAAAGGTGACACATTGTGTGCTCATTTGAATGTCATTTCACAGAATCCCTTGCTGCAGTGAGATCACTGTAGGCTAGGTGATAATGGTTGAAAGGCAGACCTGTCTCAGACATGTGAATGTGCTCACAAGTTATATTCTTTATTGGCTATATGCTAACGGTGGAGGTTTTTTGTTGCCTTTTTCACCCACCATAACTTAAAATGTGATATATATACACGCATACACGCATACACGCATACACATGCATACACACACACACATGCATACACACACACATGCATACACACACACATGCATACACACACATGCATACACACATACATGCATACACACATACACACATACACGCATACACACTTACACTACTTGGAAGTAGAAACTGAATCCACGTTTACACCTACCCTTAAAGCATGATATTATTGCTGCATACTGTAGTCACACACCTTTAACTACCAACAGATGTCATGATCTTTTTGGATAGTGCTTGAATTCCTACAGAACGTAGCATACCTTAACTTTCCAAATAAAATATTTTAAAAAATCATAGCTGGGAGAAATACATCCTTGATAAACTCAGCACCCAAAATGAGCTGTCACAATGATCTCGCCAATACAGATGCAGCGGTCATTATTGAAACACTTAACGCGGTGTATACCTCGGAATACCCATGTCATGGCGTGGAATTTCTTCCAACCGTACCGGCTTAAGACGCGAGAGCATGCGAGTGCAGAAAATGGTATTTTAGTGTTCTGGTTTTTAAACACCTGAAATTGACACAGTAGCACAGTACTGTACACATTACAATTCATTAATTTCATTGCATTTGATTGCACACAAACCATGAAATTCAAACAAAGTAGCCACAATAAACACGTGTGCCTGGGGCAATTGGTGGCGTTAATGCCGCGTGGAGTACAGCAGCGCACACGAAAGCGGCGCTGTGATTTGTTCGAATAACGGCCGCTGCATCTGTACCTACAGATACATGAAATCTCAGCCCTCACGCGCTGCTCACTTTTTTTTAATCCTTTCCGTCTTGCTCCGGGCTAAGCAGAACACAATACAACATTCTGTTTGATATTACGGGGGACAGGAGCTTAGTCTGTTCACGTCCACTTAGGTCTCTTATTAGTTTAGCTTTCACTCTCTCTTCTAATTAATATGAATGTTTCAGAGTCCTCTCTCCCCAGACTATTTTCTTGTTAAACTGCATCAAAAAACAGTTGGCAGGTAAAATGAAAATGTACAGTGTGCAGGGAATTAAGGTATATAAACCTTCTCAACTAGCCTACCCCTTGGATGGAACACACCTGGGGACCCCTCACCTTTGGATCGCATGGACTGTGCAGCACTCAGAATGAGTCAATTGCTTGCTACATGTTTTCCTGTTCAGGACTTTATTTAGACAATTTGTACGTTATAGGGTGTTATTATGTTCAATCTTCCTGGTGTTATTGTTAACAAAAGCGTCACTTATTAGTGAGCTGACCATCTGGGACTGCAACCCAGTACCTGTCTTCTATCAAGTTTATGTTTAGGGGTCCCCCCTACAAGTATCTGGTTATTCATTCATTCATTTATCCTACTGTTGGGGTCTTTAGCATTACGCAGTCACATGGTCTGCTTTTATGTCTGAAGCACTTCTCCCCTTTATGTGTTATTTATATTACTTGTTATTTACATGATTGTCACGTGTATAACTGCTTTGAAGTGCTATGTACATTAATGATGCTGTAGAGGGAGAGGGGGGTTGGCCCTGTATTAAAGGGGTTGCACCCCATATGGCCACCCCCTGACCTCACCAGGGAGGCAAGGGGTTAAATGGACTGCGGTCCAGGAATGTGGTTTACACCTTGTCATGTCATGAAAAATGTATGTTCCCCTGTTCCCATGTTTCATTATAATCCTGTATTTTAATGTTTTAAAGTGCATTTCTGTATCTCCAGTTCTGGAGGTCGCAGAGAGTTGATATTTGGCCAATGTGTGGAGTCACTGTAGGCATTAAGAACTGGCAAATTTCGACCCACTGAGCCCACCAGAATGGAACTTATTAATATGTGTAGATATTAAAGTATATATGTATGGTATTTTGGATCTGCTCTGAAAATGCAGACCATCTGCTATGCTAATAGGTCATGAAGGGCAGCCAGCTGATTGAGCCTAAGCACTGTGATCAAAAGTTAACTGCCCGGATTGTTTACACTAAGTACTAATCAACAGACCAGTACTAATTAACAGACTCTGCCACTCTAATTGTTACCTGAGGGTGGAGAATCATCAAACTGGAGTGGTTTGTAAGTGTTATGTCTACACCTACAAACAATGCAGATACTTCATTTGGTAAACTGGTCGTCGCCCCTAATTTAATTATGGGGCTACCCATAGAGTCCCAGTACACATGGGCTAATTAGCTAGGGGGCATGGGTTAATCTGTGTCCCCACGTTAGGGATTGGATACAGATAATTGTTCACCAATAGTCTGTATTCAATGTTAAGAATAGGGTTACACAGGTATATAAACTGTGTCAACCCTACAGTTTTTAGTTCTTCTTCTGATATCATCTTGAATGTCATGGGATTGCTGGAGAATTGCTAGCTGATACTTCTCCATTCCCCAACCCTAAGTAAGTGTTACCTTCTTGTCTGTTAATTGTACTATATTGCTGTGTTCACCTTTTTAAGGAATAAATTATATTTTATTATATCTAAGCCTCGTTCAGTTCAACCCAGATATTTGGTGTTCATTATATCTTGTCATAAGCTACCGTGACAGGCGCTTTATAAATAAAGACATACATACATGCAGTACAGACATTTCATTACTGTATATAGGTTTTATTTTCACAGCGTGGCTCTTATAAATAATATTATACTAATATTTGATACTTGCTAATACTAATGATACATTTTTAAAAATCACATCATTCTGTTTTAATTTAAATTGTATCAATCAGGTATTCATCAACATGAGGGATGCATCAAAAATAATTTAAAACCAATAATTATGCGTCATATGTATGGTCTCCATTTTATTGACAAAAAAAATGTCAAATGAAATCTCATTACATAGGCCCCCATACGTATTAGCAGAAATGCTCAGTCATTTCAGGTTTTCCAATCTCAGGCTCTTGTGCTGTAAGGCTGTCTTCCCTGTGCAAGAGAACATCTTAGTCCCGATCATTTGAAAGCCACTGAATTATTCTGCAGCACTGGGAAGCGTCTTCACAGCCTATGTCAATACCGGGCTTGCTGCAAATGTTCTTCTGATAACAGATTTAGCTGGCAACTCTCAGCAAAAGACACAGTAATGAATTTATAAATCAGTGTCGTGAATCCAGCGGTGGGAAGGGCAATATGACAGACAGACCTCTTGAGGCGATCCTCTTGTAATAACAGAAGGAGGTTGTACGATTGACTAGGACATTAGAATCCTGACAGGCAATGACTGTATTTCTTTTTCTGCAATATTCAAATTTTAATGTGCAAATTTGTCACAATCGAGGCGCTAGCTGTATTTCCCTCTGAGTTAGCAATATTTAACTTCTGCGTTCTGTCACATTCCCTCATAAAAACTAAATAAAGTATGTCATATCTCCTGTATTTTTTCTCTCGCCATGAAATAGAGCGTTACTAGACCTTTTTATCAAGGTTTCCCAGCGGTAAAATTGATGTTAAAAAAAACGGCATTGTTTTTGTTTTAAGGATCATTTCTTTAAAAGCAATGGTTTTTCTTTAATTAATCTTCTGCCGCGGTTTTGAAATAATTTTTATGCTGAGCTAACCCTTATAGTGTCAAACTTTACATATTAAATAACCTGCCCCAAAATTGAACCAGTTTAGCTGCAGGGAGTATACGATTGAAAATAAAATATGAATGTAACCCCGGTCCCCTTCTGGGTTTGCTTTGCAGCTCCTATAGTCCCCTTACCTCTGCACATGTTGAGGGGGCGCGCCTGTGCCGGCGCAGGGTGCGTGCGCCTTCGGGAGTGCAGGCTATTTGGGCAGGTAGCCAAGAAGTGCAGGGAGCGCTCCGGTGCTCTGGAGGCTCCGCGGCGGCCCAAACGCACAGGATGCTGCCATTTTGTATGTTGCGCATGCGCAATGGATGTCACTAGCACGGCGGGCATTAGAGAGCTTGCGCATGCGCAGAGGAACGCATAAGGCTCCGCGGGGAACTACAGCTCCCACAAGGCATAGGGGCAAGAGACCACATGGTGCGCATCAGCCAATAGGGCTGCAGAGATCTCCTGCAGGGAGATAGATACATTTGGCACATTTGGGGAGCCAGTCAATATGAGCTGGGACAGCAGAAGGGTAGGGTAGGGTGTGCATATGCAGGGAACCAGTGGCCCCTGCACTAGGCCACAGACCCCCTTAGCCTCCAGCTAGGCCCCAACTCCCCTCTATAGTTTGTGGCTGCTACAGGGACAGGCCCTTAGACAGGGACACTGCCCCATTAGCTGCACTAGTGACAGGGACATCAGTGAACGCCGCACACCGAACGACATAGAGACTCTCTACAGTGTGGGTCACCCAGCCGGATACCACCCCACGCGGAGGCGGATCCATTGTGGATGACTTCATTGCTGGATCAGTGGATCCTGTTTGTCCTTCTGTTGGCGCGCCCAGGTGCTGGAGCACCTGGCAGGTACCTAACAATACCAAGTGCAGCAACCTCACACCTAGTCTAGTGGGCAGCGCTGTCTCACGCATTGGGGTGAGTACTGGACTATAAGGTACTACGAGAGCGAAGGGGGTATCCCAAGTGTGAAGTGAGTGTATTATTATGACTGACAGTACTAACCGCAACAGAGGGAGAGAGGCCCTGCTACGGCTTTGGAGAAGTAACGCAGCACTAATAAGTCGGGAAAGACCCCACAGAAAGAGACACAGGTGGGTGCAGTTGGAATTCATGCCATTAACAGCAGCAATAGCGGCCCTGAATAAGGAGCTCAGTGAATGTCCGGATATAGCCGTGCAGGATATAATATCTCCATGAAGGAACCTCCTAGGTACCTATTGAACGAGGGGCGGTGTTGTGAAAAATCCCTGAAGGGATACAAAATGTGGCGAGCAAGGAACGCATAAGTCTGGTCTGTCTTAAATTGTGACTATTGACAGTTAACGTTTCATATAGTAGAAATGTATATTACCTCTGTCAGGATTCTTATCCATACCTATCCCAAATGTTGCTTATCTAATATATTTGCTTTTAGTCTAGCACCTTTTAATGTGCTTGTTAGCCATGTGTTAGGTTTTATTGAGCAAACTGATGAATATCAGGTGATATGCTGTGTTAGCAGTTTAAATTCAAGCAAACAATTGGGGAAAGCATTGCAGGGGCCTAGCATTGCACTAATAGTATGCATATATAATGTTAATTTACAAGTGCATATTTTAAGTATAGTATAAGAGTTATGCAGGAGCTATGCAGGAGATTGGAAGGAGAATGATCCCGTATTATTAACTCAACAATTGGCAATTCTACTGACTGCCTTGAAACCCTTTCAACTTTACTAATATAAGGTCCACAGCCTTGGTTTTTTTTTAAATACATACCTTTCGGCAGGGCCGCCAACGGGGGAGGGGGGGTGGGGAGGTCTACCGGGGTTGGCGTCCCGGGCCTTGTGAGTCAGGGGATATTGAACAAAACCCAGGCTCTCCCTTTTCAACTCGGTCCCATACCCCTGATAATGCCCCCTTTAAATTCCAACAAGTGCTATCTGTCGCCCATATAAATATTCAAAGCCTGTTGCCCAAACTGGGTGAACTAAGGGCATGGTGCTTTTTGCATAAGCCTAATGCCATCATTCTCACAAAATATGGTTATTTCATAATACACTTTATGCATCTATCTCCATTGAGGGATACTCATTTTAGGAAAGATATTTCAAAGAGAGGAAGAGGGATGCTATTTTATATTGAAGACTCCTTACAATTCATGCTGCTAAATTGCCCCTAAATTGCCCCCCAAGCCCAACCTCTTTTGAAATCTTTGTTGGTAAAATGTGCCTCCCCTTCTCTATACCTTTTGTTATTGTTGGCATCTACCACCCCAAAAAAAGCCCCACTAAAATCCCTGGCTGATATCACTCACTTTTTTGGCACAATTTGCACTCTGAATGGGAAGAGTGAGCTGTTAGTTATAGGTGATTTTAATATCAATTGGCTTAATCCTAAAAACAATCAAATCTGGACTCAATTCAAGTCATTAAATTTAACCCAACTAATTTCCCAATCCATTCAAATCAAATCTAAAATCTGGCAC
This sequence comes from Ascaphus truei, assembly GCA_036426205.1. Classification (NCBI taxonomy): domain Eukaryota; kingdom Metazoa; phylum Chordata; class Amphibia; order Anura; family Ascaphidae; genus Ascaphus; species Ascaphus truei. The sequence continues at coordinate 28,457,637 of CM071575.1, read as the reverse complement.
ACATTCCTTGTTTGATTGGATTCTATCCTCTTGTCCCGATATAATCCAATGCTCTGATATCCTACCTGACATTTTCAGAGACCATTCAATAATGTACTGTGTAAGGAAAATCAAACAACCCAAGTCAAGCCCTAAAGCTCTATTCACTAGAACATTTAGAAACTTTAATCCACAAAATTTCTGGCTGATCTTACTAACTGCCCTTGGTACAAAATCAACTTGATACCTGACCCCGATTCTGCACTTAATTATTTCCAAGCAGATTTCTTAAAACTCTGTGATACCCATGCTGCACTACGCAGAATAAGAGTAAGGAGGGGGGGGCAACATTCTGTGGGTTACAACCAACCATATTGTGCTTTACAATCTTAGTGATGTCTTGTGGAAAAGATGCAAAGTAACTGGCACTACCAAAGATCTTAATAACTACAGATGCCTGCGGAATACATACACAAGTTAAACAAGACACGCAACGCTCAATATTACACAGACAATCTCTATCAAAATCCATAAAATCCAGCAAACTTCTGGAAGGTTCATCAACAATATATTCTACCCTTCTAGCCATCAACAACCATTTAATATAAAAAAACATGACACAGATACTGATATTGCAAACGCATTCAATTAATACTTTGTGGGGTTTGCTACTTCCCTACTATTAAAGTGCAACCCTAACTAGAATCATGAAGCCCAAGCTGTGAAAACCCATATATCTCCGCCCCTCCCAAAAGTGTTAACAATTTTGAATTTGTCCCAGTATCTAAAGAGGGGATTGCACAAGAGTTCCTAACATTAAAATTGTTAGACCTGAGTTACTGAAATCAAAGTTCCTATGACTCAGTGCCCCAGCCACTGCCAAGCCGCTTGCCTCCCTAATCAATTCTATTTTGTCTTAAGGCCACATCCCACAGAATTGGAAAACTGCTAGACTTGTCCCAGTCTATAAAAGTGGGGACAAAAACATTGTCCCCAACTACAGACCAATCTCTCGTCTCCCAATAATATCTAAAGTCATGGGAAAATGTATCCACTCCAATTAAGCGATTACTATACCAGGACAAATTTCCTTAGCCAACTCCAATCTAGCTTTCGCCCAAACAACTCCATAGTAACAACCCTATTAAAAGTTTGCAATGAGATTATGTGGAATGGAACTGTGACAACTAACTGGTGCAATATTCCTAGATTTTGCAAAGATTTTTGACACTGTTCACCATGTTAACTTGGAAAATAAGCTTCAGTGCTCTGGAATAGAGGAACACCTTTAAACTGGTTTCACTCCTATCTATCGGGTAGATCCCAAAATGTGTCTATTTAAGCTCTAACCATAACCCCTTTGGTTATCACCTGCAAGGCTCTGTTCTGAGGCCCCTACTCCTTTCAGTCTTCATTAATGATCTTCCTGCAGCTTGTAAGGCAACTTCAATGCACATGTATGCATATGACACAATCGTATATGCATACTGTATAGCCCTAGCATCGCTGACCTTGAACACTAGATTTCCCAAAACAAACTCTTTTTAAACACTGCCAAAACTGTAACTATTGTGTTTGGAAGCGGGTCATTACCATGAGAGAGATCCGAGCAAAGGAGGGTGGTGAGAACCTGAGAGCAGTACACGCTTTTATTACGTGCCTTTTACCTTAAAACACTATTGACATCATCCTGCTAGGAGAGGACTGATTAAGAACACCCTATTCTACTTATTGCCACAGTTTTGGAGATGCACTTTATTCTTTGGGAGAATGTGAGTTCCCATTCTATAGAACACTTCAACACAGAGAAACACCCCCACTGTTAAAAACTTTATTGCACTGTTTTATTTGTATTCCTTCACATACACAACTTATTGGTCTGCGCTCCCCTACTGTCTACAAACATTCAACAAAGAAGGAACATTGCGGACCATTCCTTGAAAGGGTTTGAGCAGCATTTCTTTGCACTTTTTTTGCACAATTGTTGTCACTATTATATGTATTGATTTTTCACTTTATTATTGTCACATTCACTGTCATCACTTCCTCCTTGGAGCGCCGTTTTCGTTTTTTCTTTTAGTGAAAGGGAGACGAGGCAGGTCGGTTGAACATTAAAATGATGTTTGTCTGGACCGCACTATTATAATTTGCATTGCTGGGTTGTTTTCGTGATTGTAGGACATGTTTTAGACCAGTACCATTATCCGGTGCCACATTTGACACCGTACGGGTTATTTACCCTTTTAATACCACAGATACTTTCTCACGCTTTCCTTGCTTTCGAGGAATATGCAGAATATTATTACTATGCATCCAAACAACGTGCAGCTGCTTAACGTTTTGGGCGTCGAAGGTGCCACGGCACAAGTGGGTCACAGCCCCTCCGGGACATTGCAATCATGTGACCACTCATCGCAATAAGATCACATGATTGTGACATCATTGATGTGTGTGAGTGAAAGAGGAGGAACCACCTATGTTCCTCGTCCAGTCAGATCGTGTTCTGCGTTCCATAGCATAGCAGAACACGATCTCCCCTAGAAAACCAGCCCACAACTTAGCTACAACATCACGGGGCCCCCGGAATGCAAGATCTCATGACATGGCAGCTACGTCATGGGGTAACTCAAGGGGCTCACAAAACCGAGGTAATAGAGGTGGAACAAGGGCACAGCCTGATAGTCAGAATATTAATTACTCCCTCGGTCAACATGAGCCAAGTTTGGGCGGCATTGTTCTGCAATAACAAGAAGGCGGTGGTGAAGTGGCGGGTTGCCATGTTTAAGCCTGGCCTGTGCCCCCCTTACTGTACTCACACACCGAGGCTTGTCGACGAGCCCCTGTGGCCTCCATCCCTCAGGACCTGCCCACCATTTCTGCCAGGAGTAGGGACAGCGGCATATGTACCAGGAGATTCTGCATGCCGGGGAATAGAAGTTCTGGAAATGTCTGCTGTTAAATGAGGTATGCCAGGGTGGTTAAGGCTTGTTACCAAGGGATGGGAGGTGCAGTTGGCAGAACTTGCCGTGGGCACAAAAATACCCAGTTCCGCCTCTGGTCACACACTTATTTTTTTCTGACACATATTGCCCATTTCGAACCTGGTGGATTTTTTGATCTACTGTAGAAAAAAGGTGACAGTCACATGCTCATTGAATGCAGCAATCCTAGCGGACAGTTATTTTTAAATTTGATGTTTTAACATGAGATTGAAGCATGGGGTCTCCGTAACGGAACAACAGATCCGCGTACCCCCTGATTCCCGAGACACTTACCTTCTTACAAGGTGTCAGTAACCGCTCCGGCTGTGTAGCTGGGGTTCTAATAATGGTGGTGTTCAAAGCTCCCCCATCCCTCAGGCCAATAGGAAGCAGTGACGTCGACCAGTGTGGCTTCCTATTGGCCAGGACCTTAAAACAGCTACAGGATACCAGTACCACCATCCCCCACACAGGTAAGTGTCTCTGAAAGCAGGGGTTTCAGTGCTATGTAAATAAAATATGTAAAAAAAAATATTACCGGTTCGCTTCAATTGCTGATTTAAGATACCATGAAGCAACTTCCCAGTGCTATGGAAGAGTTCAACTTCATTCTATTGAACAGGACAAAAATCTTACCCAGAGCAGGAAGACTGCTTTGTAATATAATGACTAAGGGGTTGGTGATGCTTACCGTATGTGCAATTAATTGTCTCCTAGCTGTTGCACAGATCCTGCAGTGGAAGGGTCAAATGTTGATCCTCTCTGCTGCAATATCCCTGGATTTAATTTTGTGCACAGATTGGGGCACAGAGGGAGTTTATCTTGATACTGCTCTTTTAAATGTGAAGCGTAGATTGATCCGCAGTCAGTGGAGCTCAGATCATTAACTGTCACAAGCTGACTTAGCAAAAGATGCACAAATCTCTTAGCTTTCAGAAAAAAAAATTGGGGACATTATTAACCGGCCAGAGGCTGCAGGCAAGTCAGAGTTCGCAAAGTTTTTTAATGCAAGAAAAAGAAAAAAAACTGATGGACAGAATTTTAAAAAGTCCATCCGAGAACTGCTCCAATAATCGCACCCCACAGTATATCGCCTCTTATACCTGCTCCAATAACCACACCCTATATCGCCTCTTATACCTGCTCCAATAACCACACCCTATAACGCCTCTAATACCTGCTCACTTCAACGCTTCCAAAAACTGTTCTCTATAACCCTTCCCCTAACTGCTCCAATAACTGGTTTATGTAACTCTTTCCCTAACTGATTCTATAACCGCTCCCTATAATTCCTCCTCTAACTGTTCCCTAAAACTCCAACTTTAAATACTCCTCAAACTGCTCCCATAACCGTTCCTATAACTGCTCCCTACAGCTCCTCCTCTGTTCCTATAACACTCCCCAAATTGCTCACTGACGCATACCACTAGACACAAAATCAGTTACAATCGATCCAAAGTGCTTGGATACACATTGATGTATGTTCAGAATGTGACAGCGAAGTTTTAATGAAAAGCCTCACAATCTACAACGTATCCACTGTATTGTGGAGACAATACTTTGGATGTGAGCTTGAGATACACGCTTCAGAAAGGTCAGTGCTAGCTCACCTTCCTGACAGCTTCTTTGTAACGAGATGAGTTTTACTAAAAAGCTCTGTTTAGTTAAGTGTCTCCAAGATGTTCTGATAATTATATTTCAAGAAAATCAATAGGGAGAAAGGGCATTGAAAATTGGAACGCTTGGTCAGCCTCCTGCCCGGGATCTGTCTCCAGACGTTCTCCATGTATTTCTTTTATCTATTTGCATGTCCAACCTTAGCTCATTGTTTAACCCTTAAGCTGCCCTTATGATGGATCTCTGTCAGGAGGCATAGCACATCCTACTATTTTTGCTAATTTTCCAGGTGGAGATTACATTCCGCACATTATCAGAATGGAAGCGGAGCCTCCTTCACTTCCATCTATGTCACTGGGGGCCCTGTCTGTAACCCCATGATCACTGCTCCAAGCGATCGAGACGGGAGAGAGAGATAGTAGGGGCATATTCTAGTAGCTTCGATAAAATTGCTGCCATCACGAACAATGTGGCATGACCGCATCGAATGGTTTGTCATTTGTGTTATCACGGTATTCAGAAAGAATCAGAAAGCAATACCGCAAGTCCCAAACCGTGAGGTAGGAAAATGCCAATACCGTACAGGACAGCAACGCTGGTATCTCAGTCTCTTTCTTAGTTCTACCCCATGTGATCTGGCCACAGTCTGTAAGAGCTGCATAGTGAGCTGCACAGAGAGAGCTGCATCTCCCTGCACAGCTCTCACGGACGATCGCGCTTCCAGAGATACAGGTGACGGTATCTCCTATGCATTTAAATGTCCCAGTCACGAGACGTGGGCGATTTAAACATTGTAGGTGGATACCGGCATCCCATACCATGGCCTGTAACTCATGAAACAGGGGGTCCCGGGGCTCAAATTAACGTGATTCTGCTCCAGAGACCTCCTGCTACAATACTCTGTTATAAACATTAAATAAAAACAGCTTAATTACCTTAGCGGCTAGCCACTAAGGCAATGAAGGGGTTAAACCTGAGTACCTGGTTTGTTGGAGGTACAGGGGGTGGGTGAAGGGGGTAGTTGCCCCATGGTGGGTGGTTAGGCCTACAGGGAAGGTTGCGGGAGGATTTAACCCCTTCACTGCCATAGTGGTAGTAACCGCTATGGAAATGAAGGGGTTAACCACTTCCGCTACCCACCCGAGAGGCCTAACCACCCATCCTTTGGGCAACTACCCGCTTCACCCAATCCCTCTACCCCCAAGAAACATTAAAATACAACAACCCTACTACCCAACACCCCCCTCCCACAACACATACAGTACAATAATGGGGCAAAATTACTATTATCCAGATGTGAATAATAGCTATTTTGCCCATTAAAAATAAAACATTATCCATCCAGCATAAAGTAAATAACACTTCTACTTACCCTTGCCAGGATTAAAGGCCGTCCTCATCACCGTCCTCCGCATCCATGTCCTCCATGGGCAGCAACAGTACAATCAAAAAACAAACTAATGGCCACTAACCCCTTAATCAACTTAGCGGTTAGTAACCGCTATAGTAATTTAAGGGTTAACCCTCTTCCCCCACTACCTACCAGGGATGCCCTTCCTCGGGGCAAATACCGCCACCCTCACTACCCATTGATTGTCACAGTGGTACACCATGTCCATATAATATGGGCATGGTTTGCCACTAAAAAAATGAATGGGCAAGCTAAAAAAAAAAACCAGGCACAAAATAAAACACATGACATTTAAATAAAATAAGCATTTCACAATAAAGCCATTGATTGTGACAGTGGTAAACCATGCCGACAATATATGGGCATGGATTGCCACACTGAAAATGAATGGGCAACCTAAAAAATAACAAAACACAAAATACAATACATAACAATTAAATAAAAACAAGCATTTGCCAAAAAATGCATTGCTTGTCACTGAATTTATCTATAGCCCAAAAGGGGCATAGATTAACACATTAGCAGTCAATGGGCTACCTAAAAAAAATACACAATTAAATAAAATACAATTAATGTTTTTCTTACCATTGATGTCTTCACTCCGTCCTACGCGAGCACCAACTGTTGGCCCACGATGCAATGATCCTCAAAAGCCAATGCGCAGAAGTCCGTGATCATAACTTGATTGAAGAGACGTCTCCCCGGTAAGTTCTTCATTCTTTTCTTCTTTTCTTCTTTTCTTCTTTCTTTTCTTTCTATCTGTCTTATTCACTTGTAATCAAATGGGGCGGATGTTGTCACGTCAGCTTCTTAAGCTCAAATGAGACAGGACAGGCTTTATATAAGGCCTGTGATGTCACATTTCAGTGTCAAATGGTACACCCCCAATCAGATTTGCAGGTGTACCATGTGACAGGGTTTTTTTTTGTGGTTTTTTTTAAATGTTGTGACGTCATCTTAAAGGGAGGGAAGCCAGCCAATCAGGACGGCTATTCTTCTCTCCCATTAAAATTATGTCACCAGAAAAAAATGGCTGCCATTACATGGAAATCCAATCAATTGGATTGGGAGTGGTACACCCCCAATCTGAATAGTTGTAGTACCATGTGACAGCTTCCATTTTTTTTAAGGATGTGACGGCATCTTAAACGGATGGACAACACATCCTTAAAACAAAATGGCTGCCATCACATGGTACTACAACCAATCAGATTGGGGGCATACCATGTGATGTTTGAGGTAGAGGGGGTGCCCATTCATTGCTATTGGGGTAATCTTTGCTCCCATTGAGGGCATAGGTAACCACACTGGCAATCAATGGGTATATTGACTAGTATTGTGTTTTAATGTTTATTGTGGGTAGCGGGGGTGGGTGAAGGTGGTATTTGGCACATGGCAGGTGTTTATGCCTACCGACCAGGTGGGTAGCGGGAGGGGTTCACCCCTTCATTACCTTAGCGGTAGTAACCGCTAAGGTAATAAAGTGTTAACTCCTACCGCAACCCTCCCGCAAGGCCTAAACACCCAAAACGGGCCAAATACCACCTTCACTCACCCCCACTACCCTCAATAAACCTGGCAATAGTTTTTACCCCCTTCATTGCCTTAATGGTCAGTCGCCTGTAAATTTCTTTTTATTGCATAGGATTGATCGGGGGGTCTCCGGAGCTGGTATTAATGCATATCAGCTCCGGAGACTCTCGGCTTCAATCGAATGCAGGAAAAAATAAAAAATAAATTCTAAGTCCTACCGCAAATCCCATCTCACCACCTTTGAGTTGGCGAGATGAAATTGGCGAGTAGCTCGCTAGGTGAGAGTCTCGATGTTCTCATCAGAGCTACTACTGTAGAATAGGGTGATTTTATACAAAATGCGAGTTGGTGCTCTTTTGGAACGTTGGTGCTCTCGGGGAGATGCACTTCTCATAAGAGTTTTGCAGGTTATCAGAGCTTTCTGAATAGCAAACTTGCCAAATCGTACAGAAAGTGCTAAAAAAGCTTGATGAGTAAGTTATCGGAGCTACTAGAATAGGCCCCATAGGGTCTCAAGTACACACATATATAAACCATGTCCTAGCCATATCCAAGTGAAAGAAAGTGGGGAAAAAAGTGTTATCTTTGGTGGCACTTAAACCAGTAAGTGAATATCTTAAACACAAAATAAATTATATTGTGACATTCAGTGAACGAGTGCAATTAATTTGCACAAGTGAATGAAAACGTGATATCGAAAAAATTTAATTCCCTGCTCAAACCCTTTTGTGGATTGTTTTCCCAATACTTTCTAAGAAGTTCAGTTTTTTTTCGGGGAGCGCAGATGTATGTGAAAAAAGAAGAAACATACGAAAATAGTGCAATATGTTCCAAATAATTAGTGAATCGTAGTGGTCAAATCCTGCAGAGTAAGTACTCACAGATTCCCAGTTCTTTAAAGCATAGCCATATAACAGTGGCACTGTTGTGGTGTCTTTAAGTAGTGTTTGTGTTTAACAGTGTCTGTGTTCAGTGGGATTGTAGATTTAATACCTTTGTGGGATAAGGCAAAGAGAAGCCAAATACTGCAGACGGTAAAACACTTTTTTTTATCCAGATAATTAAAAGTAGGATACACTCACATGGTTACAACAAAAAGCTAAGAAGCCCAAAGCTACATCCAATATGTCAAAAATATACAGTGAAATACCTACATATCTCTTGAATATAGGGTAATTTAGTTAAACCCTTTGGCCAAAGCATTTTAAGCCTGCAAGCCACTTCAAGGCATGAACAAATATTGCAGGTCCTAACACTAAATGATTAAAATTCTTATTTACCTCTATAGTTAGAGGAAGAATTATCGCATTGGATCTGTCACAACCAGCTGCATGAAAGAACAGCTTACTTGGAAAGTGGGGAGGGGCAAGCTTAATCCCTGGGAGGGAGGAGCCACTAACCTCCAAAACAGCTGGGCAAAGTTAATAAACACACAGATACCCAGCAAGCTCTAAGAAACCCCCAAAATGACCACATAATTGTCAGATAAATAGAAGCATATATGAGCATAGTAACGAGCGTGATCAGCTGGGCACCGGGGTGTCTCTCCACTCCTTTGCTGGGCTCGCGTCACTCGTCTCGGCTGGTTTCAGTTCCCACACTTCCGGGTTGGAGTCCCAGATGTCAGGAGGCTGGCAAGCAACACTGTGTGGAGTATCCCTCACAACGGATGTTCGTTTACACTCTAGGCGTTTCACCGGCAGACCAGTTTCCAGTGCTTGTTCCTGCCTGGACAGAAAATAGGACTTGGGCTTGGGCCAGAATAGTTAAAAAGTTTATAAACATTTCCTGGATAGAATTTCAAATTACTTTTTGTACAGTACTTGTCTGTTTTCCTTGCATCTTCAAAAAAAATCAATCTAAAAATGGTATTTGTGTCATTAGTTTGATTTTGTTCCTTAAGGGCCTGTACAGTCTAAATAAGTACATGGACACAAATTAGTACATCTGCACATCATATTAATGAGCAGCTGACACTAATGTATATTCAACTGCAAAGAAAGAAATATCAGAAAATCGCATTTCTGTGTGTCTAAATAGGTCAATACCCATTTAGAATATGAATGTCATCTCTTATTTCAACATGATTAGCATCTAAATAAGTGTAGTTCAGTTATTTACAAGAGTCATCGCTAATTAGAACTTCAGCTATTCTTGAAGACATCATTAGCTGAATGAATGCAAAAGACAGCACAGCAGAGTTTATTATTTTGGCATGAAAAAAAAAACAAATCACATACTGTATCTCTAGAGAAAGTTAAGTTTGTCAGAATTTGTGCAACAAAAAAAAAACAATGATGATATTAATGTTGACTTGCAAATTGTGGAAAGATTAGCAGGAAACGTACTTCATTAAAAAATTTGACTCCTCTCAACTTCGCTGAGAAACAGAGCTCTCGAGATTAAAAGAACAAGGGCCTCCCTTTAAATTTCAGTCCAGCAATTGAAAAAAGAGAAAAAAAATCCCATTTCAGATATGAAATTAATGCACACACAAGTGCGCTTTGAAAGCAAACTGAGTCATTAAGTGCGAAATCCAAAAGATTCTTCCATAACTCAGAGGATAGCGAGATCAGAGGACTTTGAAACTGGAAAATTACGAAAAGGAAGAACGTGATATGATCTTGAGTTAACGTATCACACATTAGTAGTAGACTTGCATTTATTTGAAGTAGCCAAAAATACACAAGAGTGATATATTACTATAACACTCAAGGGCATAGACTCATATTTATTAAGCAGTGCCGTTCTACAAGACACCTTATAGCCAATTCACTTTAGCGGACTGAAAGGCATCTTTTGGCAGAAGGCTGCTTATTTAAATATGCCAATTGCAGTGGGGTAGTCCCGACATAACTTTGGCAGTATATATACTGTACTGTTAGTGGGTCCATGTGTATCTCTGTATATGTATGAATGTGCATTTTATATATCTCTGTATCACTGCATATATCAGTGTGTCTGTGTTTAAATTGTGTGTATCAATACCTTTGTGTCAGTATCAGTGTGTTAATGTGTGTCTGTGCATTAGAGTCTGTGTGTGTATCAGTGTGTTAGTGAATTTGTGCAATGGTTAAACAACATCAAGTCATCATCTATAAATGGTAGAGGGCAAATATTAATATTGATACCATACTTTTCAGTTCCAAAGTGTTTTATCAGTAGGCCTCAGAGACATTCATGCAGCCACCTCTGGGATGGAATCCTGGTTGAATGTTTCAAGACATCTCTCCTCCCCGACACCCCTTACAAAAAAGGGTACAATGCCAAATGATGTTACTATTCAGTGTGATGATCTTAAACTCTGGTAGATGAAAAATGAAGTAATGTCTGCACTTTTAACCTAATATAATAAGCCCCATCCCATTAGATCCCTGATGTTTTGTTTTTTTCCCTTCATATTAAGGATTTCATTGTGTCTACCCCAAACAGTTTTATATTAATGTACTGTATTAGCCTCCATCACCCCAACTAGGAGGCTGCCCCATGTACCCACTAATCTTTCCTCATATCGTTGTGAAGTGACGACCTCCTGCTGCTGTTTTTAGCAATGGCAGACTTTTTAAATTGTGTTAGTATAGAGAGGAAAATGTGCCTCCTCGGGCACTTAAAATGGCCACTACCATACATATATTAAGACAATTGTGGATGCCATTTCCAATTCTTCTGTGCGTGAGTGCTGCTAATAATATATATATAATATTATATTATATATTAGCAGCACTCGCGCACAGAGAATGAAAATGGCATCCACAATTGTCTTAATGTATATATATTATTTAACACATTTGTTAATAATTAATAGTAAATATTTATATATTATTATAATATAAATATATAATAGATATATATATAATTTAACCATTGTGATTTAACACACACACACACACACACACAACACACACACACACACACACACACACACACCACCACACACCACACACACACACACACACCACACACACACACACACACACACACACACACACACCACCACCACCCACACACACACACACACACACACACACACACACACACACACACACGTGTGTGTGTGTTAAATCATAAATATATATATATATGTGTGTGTGTTAAATTATAAATGGCACTCCTCCAGCATATACAGTATATAACCTTTGGTTAGGTGTGCACACATGTAGCCCGGAGCAAGGTGCCTAGGGACTGCAACGTTGGCTCCCTGGTCATGCTGTTGGTAATTAAATGAGGATACTTTCATGATCCATGATCTTGGAATGTGATATCTGCTTCAATATCAGTTTGTACAGAACATACAGTGCAGACAGCTGATGTCATGAACCTTAGCTAAGCCAAATAGATATTTTAGAATTTGATTTGTAAAAGTGCAAGTATCTCACACTCAGCCACGTACTGTAGCAATGCAATAAAATTCCAGCAGTTCCCTTCGCTGTACATTTTAAATTCTAAAGCACTCGACTCCATATCTGTTTCTTGATAATTTGTGCACATTCCCCTTTCTGCCTAGTAGGGCAATTATTGAGAACTATAGGAACAGCTTTCAGTCTTTAATCCTCCATTAGTATGTTCAGCGAGGGGTGTAAATTAACTGCGCACCTGTTTATAACAGCCATTGTTGTTTATAATCTGCGTGCCGGAGATATGAGTTTCCTATGGATGTAGTGCAGAGAGAAGAGAATAACTCTGGATTTAATGGCATTGTGTTTTCATCACCTTGAAAGAAAAAGGGTGATTAGCTGAAAGAAAGAGATGATTTTCATTAGATGATTTTTTCCGCTATAAATTAAGCAGTGATAGTGTGTGGTTGCAGGTGGCTTTGCATGCAGATAAGGAGCTGTTCCTCCTGATCCTCCTCCTTACAAAGGCTGCTCTTCATATACAGTAACTTATTCTGCACGTTGTAAAAGTGACTGTGCTCATTGTTTTGCATGTTTACTCTGCGCAGTGTATGTTCTTTGGTGTATTCCTTGGAGCATATTAATGGTTGCTGTGCACATTCATAGTATACATTCTGAAGGTCATTCTACACATTCATAGTACATATTCTGAAGGTCATTCTGCACATTCATAGAACATATTCTGAAAGTCATTCTGCACATTCATAGTACATATTCTGAAGGTCATTCTGCACATTCATAGTATACATTCTGAAGGTCATTCTACACATTCATAGTACATATTCTGAAGGTAATTCTGCACATTCATACAGTAGAACATACTCAGAAGGTCATTCCGCACATTTATTTAACATTCTGAAAGTTGTTCTGTGCATTTATGCTGCACATTTTAAAGATTATTCTGCACATTTTAAAACTTTGTCTGCAACTTATTTTGCTAACTGACCAATTTGTTCTAATGATCCCAAAGTTTTCTCTGCTCCCTTTCAGCCGGAGACAGCTGCAGTTAGCTGCTGAGAGAGCATGAGAGATAGACAGGGCAAATACAGATCTTGTATCTCTAGGTAAATACTAACCTCTGACGCTTTTCTCTCTGCTTCTGTGTTGCTATTCATACCCCAGATGGAAACACAGGCTGCACATACAGTATATTATTAAAATAAGTAAATGTTTATAATACTTGATTATATTTATGGATTCTGGTTTAGGTTTTACTTGAAAAACACCAGAAAAATACTGATTTATCATCTTGCAATGCCCGTTAAAAAGGATTAAAAAAACGAAACTGAAGCATCATTTCCTGTTGAGTAAGGAAACTTAGAATCAAAGTGCTCCAATAAACACCAAATTTAAATGTGTCTCCATATTTTTTTTTCACAGTTAACACTGGTAAACACTGAGGTTTTTTTCTTCGATAGAAACACACAAAAAAAATAAACACTGATTTGACAAACAATATAAACACGGAAAACCGAAATCCCTAATTATATTTCTTGGGGTTTTTTTTTATAGATAATTTTATATTTGTACCTTTCATAATAATAAGAAATTATGTTTTTGCGCAGAAAATGCATTTGTCATAGTTTTCTGCAAAACATACAGTGCAACTGGATTTCTCTCCCATTCTGCCTGTGTAGGAGCCGTAATCTTTGGAAGCTGAGGAGGAGAGAGAGGTTGTGTTTGGAATAGCAAGTAGCTCGAACTTTCTATGCCTCTTCTCCCCGTCCCCTCCACACTATCCACATTGGAAAGCGTATCAGCCGAGTTACAGAATGGTATATTTTTGGCACTGGTGTTAGTTTTGACTAATGACTGCATAGCAACCCAGGAATTGCAGAAAGAACACTTAATTTGCACTGAATCTATAATACACATCACGCCTAAAAGGAAAACGCAGTGTAACAGGCAAGTGATCTGGGGTTCATTGGAAAGGTGCTGATCTTTCTATATTCCTTCTTGTAAAATCGGTGAGGTTTGAAATCGTCTTTATGTTCCTGACATTGTTTGTTTTACTTGCAATCGTTGTGTTACAATATTACACGTTGCTTGGTAATGTTTCGCTGGCCCATCTGGCACCAAGGGGGCTACTAACGCTTCAAAGAATGATGTGTTCTTCTTGTTAACCTTTCACTGCCCGAGGAGCCTACAACGCAATGAGCCCCCCACCACCCCCCCCTGGCAGCCAAAGTGTTAATCAAAGGGGAGATGTATGATGCTGCACCACTCTGGCAGCAAATGGGTTAACATTTAGAATTGGGTAATAAGAGGCATTTCCTCTTTGAAAGACATATGTGAGTTGCAATAAAGTGAAACAACTTTTAGATTGATATCCAAAGAATACTTTTTATCTACCTACTTATCTTTCTGCCTATCCATCTCCATTATAAATCTATCCATCTATTGTCTCCATCTATCTGCCAGCCTGTCTATCTACAGACGAGCCAACGAGTATTCTAAAACTTGCCTTAAACTTGCCTTAAACTAGCCAGGTACATGCTGGGTACATGCTGGGTACATTTCAGTGACATTTCTGCAGAGGCTAATGGCCCATCGGATTAACACAGCAGGGGTTCCTGGCAGTCCCATTCAGTTTGAATGGGACTGCCAGGGACCCCCGCTGTTAATCTGATGAGCCATTAGTCTGTCTGCAGAAATGTGTGAAATGTTGCAGCATGTACCCAGCATATACCCAGCATGTACCCAGCATGTACCTGGATCTTTTTGGAGATTGCCCCAGGTTTGTTTTAGAATAATCGTCGACACTACAGTATGTGCCGATCTGTCTCTATCTATCTTATCTATCTACCTACTATACCCAGGGCTGCCGACAGGAAGGGGTGGGTGGGGGAACCGGGGCTGCTATCATGGGCCCAGTGTATTTAAGGGTCCGGACATCTGCTCTAATATTACTTATCTGCGGGGGCCCAAGATGCAGCAGGTAGATCACAGGGGGGAAATCCCTTCCTCTGCAGAGTCTCTGTAGGTGGGCGGGGACTAGGTCAGGGGGTGGGGCTTCAAGTAGGACAGCATGGGGCTGGAACTGCAGCCTGAGAGACAGTCTGGGAAAGGTGAGAGGGAGGGGAAGGGTTCAATCATGGGGCTAAAAAACAGACATGAAAATTAAGAAGACAGAAAGGAAGAAACACAAAGAGAAAATATAGTGCAAGAGAGAAATAATGAGAGGGAAAAGAAAGACATGAGGGGGAGAAAAGAGAGAGAGAGAGAGACAAGAAGGGGAGAAAAGAAAAGACGTAAGGGGGGAATGAGAGAGACACGAGGAGGAGAAAAGAGAAAGACATGACCGAGATAAAAGAGAGAGACACGAGGGGGAGAAAAGAGAGAAATACCTGCGGGGGAAAGAGTGAGAGAAAGATGGTGGGAAAAGATACATCAGGTTGTTAGAGAGCGGATGACATAAAGGGGAAAAAATATTGGGGATAAAATAAAGAGAATGGCATGTGTGAGAAAAGAGAAGAGGGAGGAAAAAAAACATGAGGGGGAAATAAGATAAATACATGAGGGGAGAACAGAGAAAGAATTAGGTGAACAGTGTAAGAAGAGAAAGATGCTGGGGGTGTAGAGGATAGAGAGACATGCGGGGGTTGGAGAGGAGAGAGAAATGCTGGGGGATGGTAGGAATGAGAAAGAGAAACTTGAAGGTTAAAGAGAATTACATGAAGGGGAAAAATAAGAGAGTCAAGGGGGAAGAGAGAGAGATATTGGAGGAAAGAAATAGATAACGGATGAAACAAAATTGAGAAACACATTAGTGGAAGGAACGAATAAAAAAAGAAGAAGGAAAAGAATCTAAGACATGCTGGGGGGAGATGAGAGGGATATGCGGGGGAGAGAAGATACATTTGGGGGGAGAGAGACATGCTAGGGGGAGAGATACATGCTGGTAGGGGAGAGGAGACAAATACATGTGAGGGAAAGAAGATAAATACATGTGAGGAGGGGAGAGCAGAGACAGAAGGGGATAAGATGGAATGACATAATGGGCGTGAGAGCATGACACTAGGGGGAAAGGGAGCAAGGAAGACATGAGGCAGAGGGGGGGGGGACAAAGAGACATGGCGGGACAAGTAGAACGAATGTGATTATGTCGTTACATTTGCAGGGGCCCCATTCTTCAAGTTTGTCCTGGGAATCAAAATTCTGTTGGCGGTCCTGACTGTACCTATCTATCTACAGTAACTACCCACTGTATGTATCTGTGTCTGTCTGTCTAACTGCAATTAGGGAAAGAATGAAGGATCCTTTTAAGCATGAATTCTCTGGTAAGGTTGACTTGTTTCATTTAGAACATACTACACAGGAACTATATAAGAATATCCATTGAATTGTCCATGTTTTGTTAATAGTCCATCCAGCAACATACATGTTAAATAGGAAAATCCTCAAAACCGCGAAACAATGGCGCATCATCAGGTTAAGCTATATAAGTTGCCAGTTTGTTTCAGTGCAAAGATATACATTAGCACATTATGCCTGAGTGCCAGAGGCCCCTTCGGCAGTCAGGGTGTTAAAGCCCAAAGTTAGTGGTTGAAGGCCTTAGCAAGCCTTACGTCTTATTAGCCTGAATAGAGCATAACGTACCATACACTAAAGCTTAGCACTCACTGTTGACTAACTGTGGGCCTATGTTATAGCTTTCTCCCCTTCTAAGAATTGCCCTACGGCTTTGCCATAGAAACATAGGGCCTCATGCAGTAAGCGACGATTATGTGAAATCGGCAAGCTTATCGATTAGTCATGTTATTGGCGTTTTTCCCTCTCCGTATGCAGTAAGTGCCGAATACATTCAAAATCAAGCCGAAAACAAATCCGCCCACTCTCACGATGATGAGCCGATCACACACAGGTGTATCGGCGTGCGTGGCGGGGTGCTGTTAGGTTGCACAATCACAAATCTTGCTGAATCAGGCGAAACAAGCATGTTTTTGATTGCGCGCCATATTTAAAGGCAACGTGTACTGCTAATCATTCTCTGTGTTGTTGGGAGTGAGAGAGAGAGAGAGACGCACAGAGCTGGACGATTGAAGATTTGCATATTGACTGAGAGACTTGTTGTGTATTGGGAGAGCTTTGTCCTTTGTTGTTTTGTTTACATCTTTGTCTTGTTTTATATGTGGAAGTGGGTCGTGTGATTGCCTGTACATTTCTTGTCTGTTTTTTGTGAGTGCTGGAAGTATGCCCGCAAAGCGTGGGAAGAGTGATGCTGGTGGGAGTGGGAGTGCTACTCGTGCGAGTACGCGTCGGAGTGAACGTTCTGTTCAGGGGAGTGATGTTGCTGGTGCACCGAGTGGTGTTGCTGGGAGTGGGAGTGCTGGTGCTGGGAGTGGGAGTGCTGTTGTTGGGAGTGGGAGTGCTGGTGCTGCGAGTGTTGTTGCTGGGAGTGGGAGTGCTGTTGTTGGGAGTGGGAGTGCTGTTGCTGTGAGTGGGAGTGCTGGTGCTGGGAGTGCTGGTGCTAGGAGTGTGAGTGCTGGTGCTAGGAGTGTGAGTGCTGGTGCTAGGAGTGGGAGTGCTGGTGCTAGGAGTGGGAGTGCTGGTGCTGGGAGTGCTGTTGGTGGCGCAGTTGCTGATGGGGTGTCTGGAGGTGGCGTGCTTGCTGGTGGCCAGCTTTTGGAGGCTCTTCCATTGGAAGAAGGAGAGTCCAGTCAGCACCAGCCAAGCTCTGACCCTAAACCTGCTCGGAAGAAACGTGTGGAGAAGCCACGTAATCCTCGCTTCAATGACCAGGAAAATAGGGCTCTTGTCACTGGCATTCTGGAGCACTATGACAGTCTCTATGGACATTTAGTAGGTAAGTGTAACTTTACATTTATTATTCAAATACATGTGATCCTAGGTCATCTGAGTTTTGTTCATATGCAAATATGGGTACACAATATCTTTCTATGTTCATTAGTGTGGAAACACAGCTTTTTATCATGCCTTACAAGGACAAATAAACACAGGCGGTCAATTTGCCAGAACTGCATACAATATGAATGCAACCTTGCTTACATGTATAGGTTTAGTAGTGAATGCTCATGTGCTTCACATATTACACATAAAACAGCATGTTTGCTATCTCTTGGAACAGCTAGCAGTGTAGGAAACTGGTGCTTATATTATTATTAATTTACCTCATATCTTTTATATGTTTTTCAAGGGCGGACAAGTGCAGCAAGCAAAAAAGAAATGTGGGACACAATAGTCATTGGTGTCAATGCCTGTGGGAATAGTGTCAGGGACAAGTATCATTGTCGGAAAAGATTTGATGATATTAGGTCCAAATTGAAAAAGAAAATACAAGACCAACGCGTGCATGCTACTGGCACTGGAGGTGGGCCCACACCACAACGTCTCATATTGACTCCATTGGAGGAGCTGCTTCGGCCAAAATTACTTACCGTCGTCGTGGAAGGCTTGGCTGGTGACCGTGACATTGGAATTTATCCGTCACAATTTCCAGCAGGTGATAAATATTACTGTACTAGGCGTGTCGTTGCTTACAGTTATTTTGCATATTTACACTGCTTTTTATACTGTCTTCACAATATAAGCATACCTGCATCTATATATGTATATGTCTGATTCTGTATATATATATCTCAAAATAGACATATATGTAGTAGTCCTACTAAAAGCAGTAACTAATATAGCACGTGCCATTGCGTGCTCATTTACATGTGAATTCCCAAAATGCATAGCTGCAGTGGAAGCAATTGATGGTGGGCGAAGATGGGGAACAACAGGGTAGTACACATGTGTAACACATGTTCATGAGAAATTATTAGTAGCTACAGGTACAGAACAGAAATATGTATCATATTATTGTGTATTTTATTGATTTTACTCCGACAAACATGACATTACTGCCTATTTTAAGCATGCATCAAAGAAATTGCATGTAACGGCCTACAAACATCACTGGCACTAACACATCTATAGTTGCTTATGAAAAGGTCCATTTTTGCTTTATGTCATATACAGACAGCATAATGAGGCACACGTATCATATGTTATGTCATTGTTTTCATAACTTAAACACTGCAGATGACTACTTAGCTCATCTACCATTGTGTTAAAGCAGCTGCAATTAATATCTCATCACAGCATACACTTCAACAGAGGGGGTGGGGTTCAGCACACACACTAATTACAGCCTCATTTCACGGTCAACTTAGTTCACACCATTTTCACCTGTTTCAAGTAATTGAAAGGTGTGGCTGATTAGGCTTTTTGGGGAAGGGAATACCTTTCTTACAACCTGAATAGCACAACTGAAGTTAATCACACTCATTTGAAAGCTTAACTCTAGCTACTAAATGCCCCAACAACTCATTACTTATCAAAGCGTACGTCACACATTAGTTCACTCATATCTATAGTTGAACTACTATCAAAGACACATTATCACACACTGCATGTGTTGTCTTGTTGAGTCACAGCCACATTCAGGTGTGCCACATCTTCGATTAATGTACCACACATATCCTCTACCAAAAACAACACTTTTTGCAATATGACCACCTTCATGATAACCATTGTGAATGGTCATCTCATGATAGTTATGTACATTATGATACTGATATCACTACACAACATATGATTTTTATGTACTAATTTAATCTATTTATCCTCACGCATTACTGCAGAAACATAGTATGTTGTATGTTAGGGAACTCAAAACTTCTAAGTACACAGGCATGTACAGTGTTATTACAACTATTTATGTTCACTTTCACACACATTTTCGGTTAAGGAACTGATGTTGTTAGTTAATCATAAATACAGAACATACAATAAGTGTTTGTTCAATAATTACACATGTAAATGTAAAACTTATGTTATTGTTATATATAGTTGCCCCTGGAGGACATGTGTCACCTGAGATGGAACAAGTGTCTTCACCTGGGTCAGCCAGCTCAACACAACTAGAAGGTGAGTGTATCATTTGCTGGCCATATAATATGTGCTCTTCTATATGTTATGTTGTCATGTTCATTATTTGTTTTGCACATCTTCTTTAAATAGGATTACTTAGTGTCAGTGCAAATTAAGTGTAAGGCAACATGTATTGTGTTAGTGATGTGAACTATCATGTAGGACTTCTGAGTTTAGAGCAACTTTTCATTCATTCATATTTCATACTGAGTCCAAACATTATTCGTAAGTCAAGGTAGTTTTTAATGTGAGGTTATAAAACGTATGCTAACATGTTAGGTGTTACTTAGGACACAGTACAATTACATAGTAACACAGCATACATTAACATGCCATTTAATAATGTGTACATTTCTTTTTAGCACATCATGGTGATGAGGATGATGAGTATGATGAGGATGACGCCGCAGAAGAGACTGAAATACAATCATGTGACCATGAAGAGGTGCCAATAGAAACTGTTGTACCGCCAAATCGTCCATCAACTTCCACATACGATGCAATTGTAGCTTCAGAGGGAAAAATAGTGGACGCAGAAAATCGTCGCCATTCAGACATGATGACAGTGCTGGAAAGGATGATTGGACTGCAGGAAGAAACAGTATCACAATTGGCACATCTCCACAGAGTCTTCATTGAAGTGCCTAAACAGTTGCAAAAAATCAACACCTCATTCGAAGCATTAGTTGTTCAGCAAACACAAGCTAATTACTGGAGAATGACTAATGTACCACAATTCAACACCTCACAGCCAGGATCTGTTCATGCAGGTCAGTTTTCACCACATTCATCTGATATTCATTCACCAGGCCCAAATGTTACCGGTCAAGTAGCAGACATTGCTGTGCAGGTTCCTGACGACATCCTACCGCTGCCATCTGTACAAATTCAGCAGCTGACACCTACAAAGGAGGCCACAAAAAGAAAACACAAGCAGTTACTACTGACCAGTTTTTGGTCAAAAACAAAAAAAGACTCACATGAAACAGACCGACCATCACTTGTGCAGTGTCTACCAACTTGCTCACATGTGTCAGTGGGCACAAGCTCTGTCGGTGAGTCACTTGCCACAAGCCCTGTCCGTGAACAGTCAGTACCCACAAGCCCTGTAGGTGAGTCACTGCCCAAAAGCCCTGTAGGTGAATCGCTGCCCAAAAGCCCTGTAGGTGAATCGCTGCCCAAAAGGGTACAATACACCCCAGTGTCAGTCTGGACATCACCCTCTATTGAAAAGTAGGTGAATGTATAAGGCTGACAGATACATAAAACTTGGCCCCTTGCAGACACATTTACCAGAATGCCCTCCTACAGTCTCTGTACGTCCTTCCTACCAATTAGATTGTAAGCTCTTCAGAGCAGGGACACCTCTTCCTAAATGTTACTTTTTAAGTCTGAAGAACTTATTCCCATGATCTGTTTGTATTATTTGTTATTTATATGATTGTCACGTGTATTACTACTGTGAGGCGCTATGTACATTAATGGCGCTATATAAATAAAGACATACTTACATATGGAATATTCCCTAGTAGTTAAATATGAGAGTTCATCTGTTATTGGTTATTTGTCTCCATAGCATAGAACTAAGGGCCTCATGCAGTAAGCGACGATTATGTGAAATCGGCAAGCTTATCGATTAGTCATGTTATTGGCGTTTTTCCCTCTCCGTATGCAGTAAGTGCCGAATACATTCAAAATCAAGCCGAAAACAAATCCGCCCACTCTCACGATGATGAGCCGATCACACACAGGTGTATCGGCGTGCGTGGCGGGGTGCTGTTAGGTTGCACAATCACAAATCTTGCTGAATCAGGCGAAACAAGCATGTTTTTGATTGCGCGCCATATTTAAAGGCAACGTGTACTGCTAATCATTCTCTGTGTTGTTGGGAGTGAGAGAGAGAGAGAGACGCACAGAGCTGGACGATTGAAGATTTGCATATTGACTGAGAGACTTGTTGTGTATTGGGTGAGCTTTGTCCTTTGTTGTTTTGTTTACATCTTTGTCTTGTTTTATATGTGGAAGTGGGTCGTGTGATTGCCTGTACATTTCTTGTCTGTTTTTTGTGAGTGCTGGAAGTATGCCCGCAAAGCGTGGGAAGAGTGATGCTGGTGGGAGTGGGAGTGCTACTCGTGGGAGTACGCGTCGGAGTGAACGTACTGTTCAGGGGAGTGATGTTGCTGGTGCACCGAGTGGTGTTGCTGGGAGTGGGAGTGCTGTTGCTGGGAGTGTGAGTGCTGTTGCTGGGAGTGGGAGTGCTGGTGCTGCGAGTGTTGTTGCTGGGAGTGGGAGTGCTGTTGTTGGGAGTGGGAGTGCTGTTGTTGGGAGTGGGAGTGCTGTTGCTGTGAGTGGGAGTGCTGGTGCTGGGAGTGCTGGTGCTAGGAGTGTGAGTGCTGGTGCTAGGAGTGTGAGTGCTGGTGCTAGGAGTGTGAGTGCTGGTGCTAGGAGTGGGAGTGCTGGTGCTGGGAGTGCTGCTGGTGGGGTGTCTGGTGGTGGCGTGCTTGCTGGTGGCCAGCTTTTGGAGGCTCTTCCATTGGAAGAAGGAGAGTCCAGTCAGCACCAGCCAAGCTCTGACCCTAAACCTGCTCGGAAGAAACGTGTGGAGAAGCCACGTAATCCTCGCTTCAATGACCAGGAAAATAGGGCTCTTGTCACTGGCATTCTGGAGCACTATGACAGTCTCTATGGACATTTAGTAGGTAAGTGTAACTTTACATTTATTATTCAAATACATGTGATCCTAGGTCATCTGAGTTTTGTTCATATGCAAATATGGGTACACAATATCTTTCTATGTTCATTAGTGTGGAAACACAGCTTTTTATCATGCCTTACAAGGACAAATAAACACAGGCGGTCAATTTGCCAGAACTGCATACAATATGAATGCAACCTTGCTTACATGTATAGGTTTAGTAGTGAATGCTCATGTGCTTCACATATTACACATAAAACAGCATGTTTGCTATCTCTTGGAACAGCTAGTAGTGTAGGAAACTGGTGCTTATATTATTATTAATTTACCTCATATCTTTTATATGTTTTTCAAGGGCGGACAAGTGCAGCAAGCAAAAAAGAAATGTGGGACACAATAGTCATTGGTGTCAATGCCTGTGGGAATAGTGTCAGGGACAAGTATCATTGTCGGAAAAGATTTGATGATATTAGGTCCAAATTGAAAAAGAAAATACAAGACCAACGCGTGCATGCTACTGGCACTGGAGGTGGGCCCACACCACAACGTCTCATATTGACTCCATTGGAGGAGCTGCTTCGGCCAAAATTACTTACCGTCGTCGTGGAAGGCTTGGCTGGTGACCGTGACATTGGAATTTATCCGTCACAATTTCCAGCAGGTGATAAATATTACTGTACTAGGCGTGTCGTTGCTTACAGTTATTTTGCATATTTACACTGCTTTTTATACTGTCTTCACAATATAAGCATACCTGCATCTATATATGTATATGTCTGATTCTGTATATATATATCTCAAAATAGACATATATGTAGTAGTCCTACTAAAAGCAGTAACTAATATAGCACGTGCCATTGCGTGCTCATTTACATGTGAATTCCCAAAATGCATAGCTGCAGTGGAAGCAATTGATGGTGGGCGAAGATGGGGAACAACAGGGTAGTACACATGTGTAACACATGTTCATGAGAAATTATTAGTAGCTACAGGTACAGAACAGAAATATGTATCATATTATTGTGTATTTTATTGATTTTACTCCGACAAACATGACATTACTGCCTATTTTAAGCATGCATCAAAGAAATTGCATGTAACGGCCTACAAACATCACTGGCACTAACACATCTATAGTTGCTTATGAAAAGGTCCATTTTTGCTTTATGTCATATACAGACAGCATAATGAGGCACACGTATCATATGTTATGTCATTGTTTTCATAACTTAAATACTGCAGATGACTACTTAGCTCATCTACCATTGTGTTAAAGAAGCTGCAATTAATATCTCATCACAGCATACACTTCAACAGAGGGGGTGGGGTTCAGCACACACACTAATTACAGCCTCATTTCACGGTCAACTTAGTTCACACCATTTTCACCTGTTTCAAGTAATTGAAAGGTGTGGCTGATCAGGCTTTTTGGGGAAGGGAATACCTTTCTTACAACCTGAATAGCACAACTGAAGTTAATCACACTTATTTGAAAGCTTAACTCTAGCTACTAAATGCCCCAACAACTCATTACTTATCAAAGCGTACGTCACACATTAGTTCACTCATATCTATAGTTGAACTACTATCAAAGACACATTATCACACACTGCATGTGTTGTCTTGTTGAGTCACAGCCACATTCAGGTGTGCCACATCTTCGATTAATGTACCACACATATCCTCTACCAAAAACAACACTTTTTGCAATATGACCACCTTCATGATAACCATTGTGAATGGTCATCTCATGATAGTTATGTACATTATGATACTGATATCACTACACAACATATGATTTTTATGTACTAATTTAATCTATTTATCCTCACGCATTACTGCAGAAACATAGTATGTTGTATGTTAGGGAACTCAAAACTTCTAAGTACACAGGCATGTACAGTGTTATTACAACTATTTATGTTCACTTCACACACATTTTCGGTTAAGGAACTGATGTTGTTAGTTAATCATAAATACAGAACATACAATAAGTGTTTGTTCAATATTTACACATGTAAATGTAAAACTTATGTTATTGTTATATATAGTTGCCCCTGGAGGACATGTGTCACCTGAGATGGAACAAGTGTCTTCACCTGGGTCAGCCAGCTCAACACAACTAGAAGGTGAGTGTATCATTTGCTGGCCATATAATATGTGCTCTTCTATATGTTATGTTGTCATGTTCATTATTTGTTTTGCACATCTTCTTTAAATAGGATTACTTAGTGTCAGTGCAAATTAAGTGTAAGGCAACATGTATTGTGTTAGTGATGTGAACTATCATGTAGGACTTCGGAGTTTAGAGCAACTTTTCATTCATTCATATTTCATACTGAGTCCAAACATTATTCGTAAGTCAAGGTAGTTTTTAATGTGAGGTTATAAAACGTATGCTAACATGTTAGGTGTTACTTAGGACACAGTACAATTACATAGTAACACAGCATACATTAACATGCCATTTAATAATGTGTACATTTCTTTTTAGAACATCATGGTGATGAGGATGATGAGTATGATGAGGATGACGCCGCAGAAGAGACTGAAATACAATCATGTGACCATGAAGAGGTGCCAATAGAAACTGTTGTACCGCCAAATCGTCCATCAACTTCCACATACGATGCAATTGTAGCTTCAGAGGGAAAAATAGTGGACGCAGAAAATCGTCGCCATTCAGACATGATGACAGTGCTGGAAAGGATGATTGGACTGCAGGAAGAAACAGTATCACAATTGGCACATCTCCACAGAGTCTTCATTGAAGTGCCTAAACAGTTGCAAAAAATCAACACCTCATTCGAAGCATTAGTTGTTCAGCAAACACAAGCTAATTACTGGAGAATGACTAATGTACCACAATTCAACACCTCCCAGCCAGGATCTGTTCATGCAGGTCAGTTTTCACCACATTCATCTGATATTCATTCACCAGGCCCAAATGTTACCGGTCAAGTAGCAGACATTGCTGTGCAGGTTCCTGACGACATCCTACCGCTGCCATCTGTACAAATTCAGCAGCTGACACCTACAAAGGAGGCCACAAAAAGAAAACACAAGCAGTTACTACTGACCAGTTTTTGGTCAAAAACAAAAAAAGACTCACATGAAACAGACCGACCATCACTTGTGCAGTGTCTACCAACTTGCTCACATGTGTCAGTGGGCACAAGCTCTGTCGGTGAGTCACTTGCCACAAGCCCTGTCCGTGAACAGTCAGTACCCACAAGCCCTGTAGGTGAGTCACTACCCAAAAGCCCTGTAGGTGAATCGCTGCCCAAAAGCCCTGTAGGTGAATCGCTGCCCAAAAGCCCTGTAGGTGAATCACTGCCCAAAAGCCCTGTAGGTGAGTCACTGGCCACAAGCCCTGTAGGTGAGTCCAATGGACACAATCCCTGTAGGTGGAGTACTGGCCACAAGCCCTGTAGGTGAGTCACTGGCCACAAGCCCTGCCCGTGAAGTGCCAGAGGCCACTCAAAGTGGCTCTGTTGTGCCTAAAGTTGGTGGCAAAAGAAAAAGGAAAATTCAAGAGACAACAAGCAGGCCTGTTACTCGCTCGCAAAAGGAACAAAAAAAATAAATGTTATAATTCAGAAAATATGTCTTTGGCCTTGTTTTGTTGACTTCAGATTATCTAATTACTATTGTATGTATGCTGAAGAGTGTGTTGTTTCCAAACTTTCAACTATGTTCTTGTACACGTGAAGTTTTGGAAATGTTAACACTCATAATTAATTGTGTTATAAATATTTATGTTTTAATCGTCTGTTCAGTAATGGTCCACCAGGAGCCAGTTGCTAAGTTTAGAGAAGCTGCCATTGACTTTGCAGCAAAACATTGCATTTGGGTGTGTTAATTGATGTAAGAATTGCATATGCATATTAGTCACATGCAATTATAAAAACACCTAAGTAAGTGCAAACATCTTTCTTGTACGTGTACAGCAGGATTATGTGTAAATTATTACTTACCTTTGCCTTGCTTGGCCATTGTAATTTTGTCCTTTAATCATTTGTGTGTTCGTTTCTATAACATCTCAGAATGTATAATAATATATATACACACACACACACACTGAGTGTGTGTGTGTGTGTGTGTGTGTGTGTGTGGGGATGGTGTGGTTGTGTGTGTGGGTGTGTGGTGTGTGTGTCTGTGTTGGTGTGGTGTGTGGGTGTGTGTGTGTGTGGTGTGTGTGTGTGTGTGTGTGTGTATTATTGATATTATATATTATAATATATATAATATCTATAGTACTATAAAACTGGTATACATGTATTTTACAAACTAATACACTTCATGCTTCCTTGTGAAAACACTATTTTAATAATACAGGCCTAATGTTTGAGAAATATCCTAAGTATGAGACTCTAACAGTATTGTGCTTAAACAAATGTTTATTACTTAATTCAATCATGTTTCTCACCATTTAAATAGGTTTCATACAAGGTATACTTAATGCCATCAATGTTGTGTGTACTCCTGCAATATTAAAAAAAATAAAATATAATATATAAATATATATATATTTTTATAAGAGAGATATATTTATATATATATATATATATACACACGTATTTAAACTCATGCAGACAGGGAGTTAACCAGACTTTCACATACACACAGAAATGTAAGCGGGGAAAAAAACATTTCTTTTTGCAGGTGTGTTTTTACTGATATGCCTGGCTAAGAAATATTTTCACACAGTGGTCTTTGTTAGTTTTCAAAAAAACACTATGTGAACGCATTCAAAGTCTAGGGATGTTTTTCACAAACGAGATAAAAGAAGGAGAAATGTTTCTCCCACAGTCCCATATCACGAACCACAACTGTTAACCCAATTAGACAAACAAATCCAATTGGCGTTTGAAATAAGGAGTCAAAGTAGTTAGTTTTGTTGACCTTGACAAGGAAAAACAGGAGTTTGTTAGCCATTCAGCACATTCATTTTGATGAGCAAATAACACAGACCTGCACATAGCTTTTGTGCTACTCAGACATGGCTGATGAATTCGTTAACAATATTAATCCCCTTTTAGGGTATAAGTACATGATCTGTGAAGCCATCTTGAACAGTCGCGGACAGAAAGCAAGCACACGCCAAATCGATGATTTCATTCGAGCAAAATATCCTTATTACCAAGACCGTAAGCATGCACGGAATTTTAATTCCTCAATAAGATTCACTTTATCAAGTAATGACTTTTTTGAACGTGACCAGGATAAGCTACAACACACCTATGGTTTCTGGAAGATTGCCCCGGAAAAACAATTTCTCCTGAAAGACGGCACTTATATTGTCGTGAAAGGCATATTTATTCCTAATGGCAATAGCAATGTATCCGCTACTACTGATCCGTTTGAATCGATACGTGCTGCAATATCTGCAGCCTCCATTCCTGAAACCCACATTGTACAAGAACAAAAGTACTATGATTATGTACCAAGCCTTTCAGCTGAAAATGCATTGGAATGGGAACCCGAAGAAATGAACCTACCTCCCGACCAATTATTTGAAGAAAGCAGTGGCGATTCCTATGAGCGCATCCTGGAGGAGATATGTGCCATACTGGATTCAGCGGTTGGGTTAAGCGTGGATGAAAATGCCTTGCATTTCTGGAGCGACCAGTTGCAGCCAGGCGAAGAGTTAATTCTAGAAGAATGGTAAATATAACAATCGTTATGCGTTGACTCTGCGTTTAAATTTTTTTTTTTTTTGTAACCACCATTTTCACTTTCAATGCGTGGATACAGCGTAACATTGCAGACTGCATAACATGTAGCGATCACAAACAAATTGTTTCCTAATACAATATAGTAGAACCTGAAAGAGTAGTACACATTGCTGACGGAATAAATATACGTACTTTCCTATCCCTTTAAACATATTAGCAACATTTTTCCATTACTCTAACACATACCTGTTTTGTTATCATGCAACATCTACAACATTGAAAACCGGGTCCACCACGTATGACGTGGGACCCTTGTCATGGGCCAAGGCGTCCTTAAAAAGGATTACTGATGTAAGTCCCGCCCCCAAGCGACGTGCGCGCCTCAAAGCCTATTGGCTGTCATGTTTTGTTATAGTAACGGTAACTGCAGTGTGTGATGCGTGCGGCTCAGTGTTTGTAGGCGTACCCTGGGCGTTAGCCGAATGTTAATTGAGTGGGAGGAGTGTTAGCGTGCGTTTCACGCTGGCTTAACATGACGTCACACGTATTGCATTTGCGCATTGTGTTATCGGCCGTGCTTTCTGTTCAAACACGTCTGTTTAAAAAGAATACAGATGTACTCGTTTAGAACGAATGTAGTTTCGTCTTCATTGTATTTGAAATAAAGATGTTATGTTTACTGATATTTTCAACATGTATTGAACGCACAACGTACGCTTTGTTTTGCGCATGCGCTAACAGTTAGTGGAGCCAAGCGTGAAGTGCGTGCGCACACAAAGATGTGCGCGCACATCTTTCAGTATACAGGCAACGTTCACTTCTTATACATAGTTATGCCTGCTACAAATTTAAAGAAACATTACATACTGATGAACAGTTTTACTTCTAACATATAAGTGACTGACGTGTGTATCTACACAATCATATAGAGCTGCGTAACGCGTTGTCACGGATGCATATCTAGTAAGGTGCCATCTTTGACCATCATGTGTTTGCTGTATTTCAGAGATGTCGGGGAAGATACAATCGGATCAATGTATGATTTCAGAAGAGTCTACCTTTATATGAGATGATTGTGAGGAGGAGCCACCGACTACTATACTACATATGGAACTAATTTTATATTGCTTGCAGCGCTTATTAACAAACAATTAAAAATGTGATACCCTTATGCCTATATTGCATAAGCACTTAATTAACATAATGATGTTGCAAAAGAGTGCCTCATGAATTTTTATTGAGTGTTCTTTAATGACTACTAACATTTTATGACATGGTGTGTTTTATATATAACAACCATTCCCACTCTGCTAACACATTTGTGTATTCTAATATGTAATGGAACGTATGACTGTCGAAACTATGTAACAATAATAATAATAATATGAGCATGTTCATGTATAGGGCTGCTAGTTGTACGCAGCGATTTACAGACACATGTTTCAGCCTGAGGTCCCTGGCCCGTGGAACGTACAAATGTTTTTTTGCCGCATGAGGCACAGGGAGATAAAGTGACTTGGCCAAGGTCACAAGGAGCCCACACCGGGAATTGAACCAGACTCCCCTGCTTCAAACTATCAGTGCCAGTGTGTGTCTTTACTCAGTGAGCCACTCCTTCTCCCAATGTAAAGGACACTTACAACCAAGTAGCCATTTATTTTTAAAATCTCTTGTTACATGGGTATGTAGATAAAATGGTTTGGGACTGTAGCAAATAATGTTACTGGCCAGATGTTATGGTCCCCTCCAATGCATGATGTTCTGAATATGACATCACCATCATGTTATGAAGTACGTTTCTGTGTATATTTCATTAACCTAACTAACTATAGTTTACTGTGTTTATTAATCGTTTAGCAATACATAGTATAGTCAATATGATGATATAAGCTACCATAATAAAGCTGGTGTTATCATTTGTCGGTGTTATACATGGATCCTACACCAATTGATAGAGACACAAACAGTTGTCTTAAAAAGTGTGTCTATGCTAGTGATGAATGTGCTCCCGTAAGTAAACAAATAAGTACAGTTATCCCCTTTTCTCCAACCACCTCTATATTACATTAATGGAAATTATAAGGAAACATACATAAAATGTGATGAAATGTGAGTAATCATTTTGTAATACAATGCACATGAAAGCTCAAGAGTAGCTAAATGCATATACATGATACAGAAAGTACATATATGTAACATTTGTGTTTAAACCAATATGTTGGTTTTTTAGTTCCAATAATTATAGGAAGATTGAGGTAGCCACATCTTATGAGAGATGTCAGCAAATATACATACCATGATCAGTCATACTGCAAATATACCTATAATGCAAAGGAACAATATATAAATTGCAAACATTGACATGCCATCTTCAGTACCGTAAAGAACACATCAAAGTGTGTATTTGGTGTTAAATGTGCAACACCATGTATATTTAATGACATTCAAAATGTAAATCAGCCTGGTGTACACATCATCTGGATGTACATGTTACACTGCACCAATAACATTGTATGTAAGCATACTAGAAGCATGAATGATTATGGGCATAATATGTGTTTTGTCTTAGCATAAGGAATAACACAATGCTAAAATATTATTGCTTTGTTACCCAAGTTGTATTCACATACACACAACTAAAGTACAATTGAAGAGGGATTATATAACCTGTGCAACAATAACATACCGGTGCCACATCCCTTTGTGCACACAGCAGAGAAAAGAAAGGTGTGCAACCCATATTCATCTGTGTCCTAACAGAAGGTTATATAAAGAAACATTATTGTTAATATAACATAATTAAACTATAAAAGTAGTACTAGGAACATATGAGTTTGTACTTACAAGAAAAAAATGAATTGATGAGATTCTGTCGTGTCTGGCCACCACTGGCTGTTTGTTCATTTTCAGCAGCTACATGGGTGGGATGCTCGTCTACCAAAGCCTCAGCTAGGTCTGACTGTACATTGTGCCTGAGTGCAACATTGTGCAAAATGCAACAGGCAAGGATAATATCAGACACTTTTTGAGGCTTGTATAGAAGAGCCCCACCAGTTCTGTCCAGACACCTAAACCTGGTCTTGAGTAGGCCAAATGTCCTCTCTATAACAGATCTTGTAGATATATGGGCTGCATTGTACCTCTCCTCTGCTTCAGTTTGAGGGTTTAGCACCGGAGTCAAGAGCCACGGCCTAATTCCGTATCCTGAGTCACCTATAATGAATGGAGCACACATAAGCTGACATTAGTGATCAAATTGTACAATGCCAACATTCCTAAATCAACATGTGTTTTGTGTTAGAACATGTAAATATGTACTCACCCAGCAGCCAACCAGGTTCAAAATGTCCCTCTTCGAACGCATGGAAGACTGAAGAGTTCCTCAGGATAGAGGAATCGTGACTGGAACCAGGGAACTTGGGTACCACATGCATTATCCTCATCGTGGCATCACATACCACCTGTACATTGAGTGAATGGTAGTGCTTCCGATTGCGGTACACATGCTCACTCTGACTAGGTGCAATCAAAGCAACATGTGTGCAATCGATTGCACCCAGCACAGATGGTATCCCTGCTATATTATAAAAGCCAGTCCTGACTTCCAGCCACTCTGTTGCCTCTGTAGGAAAATGAATATAATTCCTAGCGCGTCTATTGAGTGCATAGAGAAACTGGGTCAAGGCCCGCGAGAATGTAGATTGCGAGACCCCGCCCACTATGCCCACAGTTGTCTGGTATGACGCGGAAGCAAGATAATGTAATGAGCACAGCATTTTAACAAGCCCAGGGACTGCACGACCTCTGGCTGTGAAAAAATCTAAATCCCCCCTTATCTCCTCATAAAGAGATAAGATTGCTGCTGAACTCAAACGATAGCGACTTACAATCTCCTCCTCACTCATCCCATCTAACAGGGTTCTCTCCCTGTACAGACGCGGACGAGGCACAACTTGTCTCCTCTGTCTTCTCCTCTGATCTCCTGTCCCTCTACCTGTCCCTCGGCCTGTCCCTCTCCCTGTCCCTGTCGTATCCGCGTCACTGTCACTGTCCCTCGGTGTGTCCCTACCTTGCCCTATATCATTCTCTTGATCAGCAAGCATGTCATAGAAAAGAATGTTCCTGCGTCTCCTAAACATTCGCAACATTTTGAAATGAGTAGCTGTGAATGAGCAGGTAATGTGCGTCCTTTAAATAGGTATGTGATGATGTCAGGTGACATAGTAAAATGCAAGGTGTTACATTAACATAATAAAGTACTTCTGTGGCAAGCTGTGTGCACTTGTTGTTCTAAGTATTTGTTGTGTGTATTCTGCAGGGAATGATGATATTTGGCAATGATGTGACGTGAACCTTTGTAGAAACATTGCTTGCAAATAAATAGTTGCATGTGCAATGCATGTAACACTTGTGAACGCAAGAGTCAGTCATGTAATGAGACAAAAAGGCTGAGATTGACGTGGGAAAAGTTTTGTGTAACATGTGTAATTATCCATGTTATTGTGACATGTTGGCAACAATGAATAGTCGTGTGCATATGCATGCATTTGTGTAAGGAGGATAGTTGGTATAGAATGAGTTAACAAGGTGTCCCAATGCTGAATTACTGTACATGTGTGTATAAGTTAGGTTGAAGTGCTTGTAATGCAACGGTTACAATGTAAACATGCAATGTGATTGAGCGTCCAATAAGTGACGTCATGAAAATAGGGAGGACCCAAAAGTATATGTAAACATGAGAATACAGATGTACATGAACGTTTAAAGATGCGTGACACATTACAAGCATTGTGTAATGTAAAGGAAGATGAATATACTGTGTATGTGTGACATGTGTGACATGTGTGACATCATGTAAATAATTGTCGCTGAGTTGAGTAAAATGTGTGATATGATGTGAGGTTCTCCTTTAAGAGTGTAGTATAGTATTTTCCCTTGCCACATCATCACATGATGAGTAATGTGACCCGCAAATGCTGAAAACATGTAAAAGTCGAATGTTATGCAAATAAGACACATCAGCTGTGACACAATGCAGGGAATGCCCCCACACTGTAATGCAAATCCCCCTTGTATTGTGAGCAATGAAACGTAAACAGTACTATACTGTTATACGTCCCCGCTCCATTGACTTCCATTGATGTACAGAAGATTTTTTTTTTCTAAGTGCCGTTCCGGCAGCCTTAGCGATCGTTCTCCCGTCCAAAATGCCAACTTTAGTTGGCGGGAGAAATCGGCCATAACATCTCAATTTCGTAGTGCCGATCAGCCCCGATAAGCTGGTTTTTTTTGTTGAATCCAGCCGATTTAAAAAAGTGGCGATCAGTGTCGAAAACAGGCTTATCGGCAGGCGACTGGCCATAACCAAATTATCGGCTCCGAAACCTGGCGATATGAAGCACTTATCGGCGCTTACTGAATCTCAAACCCAATTTTGGCTATAACATGGCCATATTTCCCTTATCAACGCTTACTGCATGAGGCCCTTAGTGACAGGAGTTTTGGAACTGATAAAAGGAATTGCAGGTATCACAGATTTAATAGGAGAAATACCTTGCAAAACAGAAATTTTAGTAAAGGTGATAGGCATCACAGATAGGACAGACAGAAGTAAGCTAGGCAAGGTTGCTTCTATAACAGAAGATTTGACAGCGGCAAAGCTTAACTCAGCGGCTGCTGGAGAACTTTTAACTACAGTGAGAAGGGACTGCAGATTTACAAAGTCAGGGATAAAGGGAGTCTCAAACTTGAAAGCCTGATCCTTCAAAAAGAAGGGCCCTAACTTTAATGGTACTGAGGGAGCAACAGCAGATACGCTGATCTCAGTAGGGGTCACTTGGAAAGGAGCATAATATGTACTGTTCGCTTTAAACCCTAGGATTTGAGAAAAGGAGAACTCAGACAGTGCAAGTGGGGCAACCACGACTGTGCTGGCCTCTGAAGTGGGTATTTGGGAAAGAGTGTCTGGGACTTCAGAAACGACAACAGATTCCACGAAAAGGGGTCTATGCTCAGAAGCAGGGGTCTCAGCTCTCTGAGTGGCAGACGGGGTGAGTGAAATACCTAGGAGTAGGGATTCTGCGAACAGGTTTAGAGAAACAAACGGCTCCAGAACACTTTTTACTGGAGCCAGTATATTTGCCGAAAGTTCAGGGGGCATAGCCCCGAGAATTTTAGCCGAGTCAGAGGACAAAAGGGGTTGATCCTCTGAGGCTAAGGAGGTGTCCCTGACTGACGAACTAAAGGGATCTACCAAGGAAGGTTCACAGGGCTGACCTGCAGGGGTTAACATAGGAAAAAACCCCAAGGGTTAAATTACTCTGTACCTGAGAATCAGAGAAATAGAAGCTAGTCTCCGAGAGTGGGGTCATAGGGGGTTCTGCCTCTTGCCCTAGGGACCTATCATTAGACTGCGGAATACTAGGGTTAGCAGTAGGAACCTCACAGAGCAGACTAGCAGGGGTTAATACAGAAAAAACCTCGGAAACAGAGCTTAGAATTTTTGGTTTAGGAAAAGAGGGCAAACAGGATTCATTCTCTGGTGCTAGGGAAGACACACTGACCTGGGTACTGCAGGGATTTACAGTGGGGAACGCATAAGCCTGACTAGCAGGGGTTAAGACCGAAATAACCTCAGGGACAGAACTTAGGGAGGTTAACTCAGGATTAGGGAGCGTGGCAGCTTCTTCCTTAGCGGGCAGCGACAGAGAAATGGTTTGACCATTCTTAGGAGAGAGAGGTAACCCCACAGGTTTAGTAACAGGACTGGCAGCACAGAGAATCTGCCAAGCAGCAGCATAGCTGGCAAGGAGGGGATCCTGTTCTATTATGTGAGTGTCTAGTGTTGAGGAAAGTACATGGAGTGTATCTTGAGACTGGGCCAACATGAGGAGGGCGCTCTGTTCTACTAGATGAATGTCCAGTGATGAGGCCAGGGCATAGATTGCCTCTTGGGCGTCGGCCAGTTCCATAGGGTTCACATTATCCCAGGTTAAAGGGGAATCAGGGGAGCGAATACATTCGGCTAGAGACTGTTTTAAGTTCAGGATGCAGTAAGCCTTAATAAAGAGATCACAACGGCATTGTCTTTGCAAAGGGGTTAAACCTTCATAAGTCCACAGTTCATCAATCAGGGGTAGTACTTCACACAAATACTGGCCTTCATAGTGGGACTGATACGCAGGACGGGACATAACTTCAGTTGGAAAATTGCCATCCCCCGCCACGGCGCGGTCCGGTTTTAACGGGCCGAGCATACTGTTACGCCGATGCTCGCCACAAACCAGGACCGGACCGCGGGGCTGAGGTGGGGTTATATAATCACCGACCTGACCCTCCACAGTATCATCTGCGATTGGGGGGGGGAAAACCCGTTACATTTGGAGGCGCTGCTGAGATAGGCCTGGGGTGCCCTGTTTCCATTTTTCTAAATTGCCCTGTCCCTATTTTTGTCCACCATGTTTGTCAAGTCCGGACGCGAGGTCCTTGCCTGGGCTTTGAGGCAAGACGTTAGTCCCCGCCGTGTGGTGGCCGTCGGAGGCCTTCCCGCACATATAGCATGTCAGGAGGTCTGGGGGCATATGCGTAAAATCCCCGGGTGGTCGTACGCTTGCCCATTAGATGAAGATCAAGACCCCACCTCCCAGTGGCGTGCACTGCTTTTTGAGGTGTCCTCTGAGTGGGATATATGCCTGTCAGAGTCCCCCTCCAAGTTGGTTATGCCCGGGTGCCCCCCTGAGGGTTACCCTTTAGTATATGCTGACCCCGCGCCATGGCAACTTTCTCCAAGTGAGCAGCCTGCACGTGGTACCACGCTCAAGGTGCAGAATAACTTTCCAGAAAATTGTCCGGGATTGGCGGGAAATCCTAAGCCCCTCCCCTACAGTACGAGTGGCTTAGCACCAAGCCAGAACGAGTCCGTGATAGAAAG
Organism: Ascaphus truei; assembly: GCA_036426205.1. Lineage (NCBI taxonomy): Eukaryota > Metazoa > Chordata > Amphibia > Anura > Ascaphidae > Ascaphus > Ascaphus truei. The sequence goes on along the minus strand of CM071575.1, from coordinate 28,421,484 downwards.
TGCCCCTCCCTTACCATCCACCAGGGGGAGCGAACGCAGTGAGCCCCAACCAGTAACTTCTGTTCACCATAAAGGAGATACAGGGAGCAGTGATATACCCCCTCTGCAGTTTGGAGTCTGGCGGACAAAGGCCGGGAAGGTATCCATTATTTTGTGTCAGTGCTTACAAGATGACATTATCATGTCTGGTGGCAGTGCGTATGGTGCATTCCAGCACATGGTAACACGCAAGGTGGAAAGGGAGAGCAAGGACGGGTGTCTGCGGTGTGCCTGTAACAGAATTGACTGCCCACTTTGTACCTTGGCCTGGGGAGACAGGTGTAGAGATTGCGGGGCACAGTTCATGAAGCCCGTACTGCTGCCGCCTGCAGAATTTTCCAGTGAAGCAGTTGAATTTCCATCGGTGGCGATGCGCCTACCGGCGAACCACCCCAGCAATGATACAGAAGGGACAGAGGAATCACAGGGTAAGGTGGCTGTACCCCCATCTTATTTGAGTGATTTCAGTGACCAACCCCTCGTGGTGATGCGCCTGCCGGCGGACCACGCGTGTGAAGTCAGCAAGCCAACTATCTCAGTGAATCCTGATATGGGCCCGTGTGCCCTACCACGGCCAGTCCGGCCTACAGAGGTACCATCGGTCCCAGGCTTGGGATCAGTACCTGTTGACGACGATCAGGGTGAGTTGACTGCCCCAGGGGTGTTGGGTGTGAGCCTCCAGGTGACCGCGGAGCATGATAGCTTCTTAAGTCTGGATACCTGGGCGAATGGCTCTACTCAACATCGCGTCCTGGCGGAGGTGTCCCCCCTAGAAGACAGCTATCTCGCAGTGCGCGTGGACCAGTACCCACTGCCTAGCGTTCCAGTAGAAGAGACACCCATCGCAAGCCAGCAGAGTGGTAAGGAACCCCCTTGCTCCCCACAGGCTCCGATGGAGGTGGCCGTGAAAAAGGCCAGAGTTACAGTTACTGAATTGTGTGAGAGCCCGTGCGCTCCGACTCAAATGGTCCCAGGACTGGGATCCCACGCTCCCGAGTTTAAGGACTGTGTGGCAAAGGAGCTAGTAGGAGTTGCCCCCTTTTCGTCCAAAAAGAAGTGGCCCATTCGCCAAGTAGTGGACCGCGGGAAAGGTCCTGGCCGCCTGGCCTGCTGCTTTCATGCCCTGGATGACCAAGTAAAGGTTGGTTTGAAGGACACTGAGCTATCCCTTTCACCAGGGGGAGGACATAGTACTGAGCCCGTGACTGTCACTTCAGAGTGTGCTCTTCGAGAGATTCACCCCGGGGAGGCTCACGGACGCAAAAGTGAGGTACCCCCATCTGATCAGTTAGGGGCACCCCACAAATGGTCTCAGCAAGCAGCTGACACGCAGCTGGCCTCGGGTAATAATGGGTGTGATGTACCATGTTTTAGGGATGCTGCAGCCGATATGTTATGTGTACGGGATATGCCTCACAAATTTTCAGTGTGTAAAATTGTGCCATGCTATGCTGTTCCCCAAGCGAGGGCGTTGGGTTTTTCACCAGGGGGAGAGTGTAGCCCGGTCACCTTTTTCTCCCTTCGTCCTCCCAGGGAGCCTCCGTGGCCACGGACGCTGTCGGGTACTGCCCGAGGCAAGCGGCAGAACCGCCGGCCTCTCCGGAGGGTGGGGGCCGAGCAGGGAGCTCGCCGGAGTGCAGGAGATCTCCGGCGGCTCTCGCGTAGGGCGCCGCCATGTTGCGCTGGTTCGCGCATGAGCAGTGAGTCCCCGGCGGCCCAAGATAGTCGCGCATGCGCAGATGATCGCGCGGTGGCAGGGAAGGATCGCGCGAGAGTAGGGACAGGGATAGAAGTGTTGCGGCGGCCATTAGGGGTTAGTGTAAGTGTAGGAAAGGCACGCACGCGGCCCCAATGTTATTGCAGGCGCCCAGGGACTACAATTCCCATGGGGCATAGCGAGGCAGGCACCAGGTGCCTGATAGGAGCCAATAGGGCTGTAGGACTGCTCTGGAGGGATATAGATACATTTGGCGGGCTGGAGCTGCGTGTCAGTCAGGAAGGAGCAGAGCAAGGAGGCAGACAAGGGAAGGAGGTAGGGTACGGGAGAGAGGGATCCCCTGCACTAGCCAGCACCCCCTTGGCCCAAGATAGCTCTAGGTATCACACATAGTGAGTGTTGCCAGGGAATGCCCTAGAGTAAGGGACCCTGTCACTCAGGTTAATCGGTTGTTAGTGGGAGTCAGGACTGGGCCTCGTTAGGGGAGTAGGAATACTATTAACCCCTTAGGTCCCAGATAGACTCTCCCTCTCCAGTGTATGGTGTAGGAAGGATTGGCTGCTGTGTGTTGTCGCTGCATGTGTTGGGCGCAGTGAGTGCAGCGGGTGTGAATGTCTGCAGGCTAACGGTGTTAGCTGTGTGTACGCTGCAGGCGGGTAGTATCTGGGAGTTAGTAGCTAGGTGTTAGGAGTAGCTATTGTTAGGGAGGATTAGGGACTGGGTAGCTCGGGGAGTGGGGCAGGGTATTACTCCGCAGGCCCTAGGAGATTTCCCCTAAGCCACCCAGGTTGCGGTTCATCAGGGACAGGCCCTAGGTTAGGGTTCCTGTCACGCTAGGATTAGTTAAGGATAGACAGGGATAGCGGCGTGGCTGTTCCCGTGGTTCGGTTGCTGTACCAAGAGACTGTTGTGTTCCCGTGAAGCGGTGGGACCCTCGTTGGGGTCCACGGCCGAAGTACCTGGATAGGATCAGACGGACGTCTGACCCTTTTAGAAGAGAGTTGCAGACCCGAGCATCGGAGTGCTCGGAAGGTATCTCTAACGTATAAGTGCACCAACAGGCCTATTCATATAGTGACTGCGCAGTCACCCATTGACTCTCCACAGGAGTGTGGGACATGGGGTGGGGTTTCCTTGGACACTGGGTGGGCTCACTTGGTGTTGGGGAAGCGTCCTGCGTGACGCAGTAGGTGTCTCCTCGAGCGAGGGACACAGGTATCATTATGTGGTTATATGTGTGTTACAGAAGTAAATAGTATTAGTTATTATATATCCCTGTGTGTGTATTGATTTATAGTGATTGTCCTGTGAGGATCCACTCCCCCTCTGGTGGGAGCCATCGCAGGTGGAGGCGCTGCATCGTGTAAGTTAACCCATAGTAGTGTGTAATGTCCCAGGTTCCCGTGGCGGAAGCTCAGCCCTCCTGTGAGCCAACAGGTAACGCACCACACCCGAGTAACGTTGTATGTTCCTACACCCTCCACAGTATCATCTGCGATTGGGGGGGGGAAAACCCGTTACATAAGCATACTAGAAGCATGAATGATTATGGGCATAATATGTGTTTTGTCTTAGCATAAGGAATAACACAATGCTAAAATATTATTGCTTTGTTACCCAAGTTGTATTCACATACACACAACTAAAGTACAATTGAAGAGGGATTATATAAGCTGTGCAACAATAACATACCGGTGCCACATCCCTTTGTGCACACAGCAGAGAAAAGAAAGGTGTGCAACCCATATTCATCTGTGTCCTAACAGAAGGTTATATAAAGAAACATTATTGTTAATATAACATAATTAAACTATAAAAGTAGTACTAGGAACATATGAGTTTGTACTTACAAGAAAAAAATGAATTGATGAGATTCTGTCGTGTCTGGCCACCACTGGCTGTTTGTTCATTTTCAGCAGCTACATGGGTGGGATGCTCGTCTACCAAAGCCTCAGCTAGGTCTGACTGTACATTGTGCCTGAGTGCAACATTGTGCAAAATGCAACAGGCAAGGATAATATCAGACACTTTTTGAGGCTTGTATAGAAGAGCCCCACCAGTTCTGTCCAGACACCTAAACCTGGTCTTGAGTAGGCCAAATGTCCTCTCTATAACAGATCTTGTAGATATATGGGCTGCATTGTACCTCTCCTCTGCTTCAGTTTGAGGGTTTAGCACCGGAGTCAAGAGCCACGGCCTAATTCCGTATCCTGAGTCACCTATAATGAATGGAGCACACATAAGCTGACATTAGTGATCAAATTGTACAATGCCAACATTCCTAAATCAAAATGTGTTTTGTGTTAGAACATGTAAATGTGTACTCACCCAGCAGCCAACCAGGTTCAAAATGACCCTCTTCAAACGCATGGAAGACTGAAGAGTTCCTCAGGATAGAGGAATCGTGACTGGAACCAGGGAACTTGGGTACCACATGCATTATCCTCATCGTGGCATCACATACCACCTGTACATTGAGTGAATGGTAGTGCTTCCGATTGCGGTACACATGCTCACTCTGACTAGGTGCAATCAAAGCAACATGTGTGCAATCGATTGCACCCAGCACAGATGGTATCCCTGCTATATTATAAAAGCCAGTCCTGACTTCCAGCCACTCTGTTGCCTCTGTAGGAAAATGAATATAATTCCTAGCGCGTCTATTGAGTGCATAGAGAAACTGGGTCAAGGCCCGCGAGAATGTAGATTGCGAGACCCCGCCCACTATGCCCACAGTTGTCTGGTATGACGCGGAAGCAAGATAATGTAATGAGCACAGCATTTTAACAAGCCCAGGGACTGCACGACCTCTGGCTGTGAAAAAATCTAAATCCCCCCTTATCTCCTCATAAAGAGATAAGATTGCTGCTGAACTCAAACGATAGCGACTTACAATCTCCTCCTCACTCATCCCATCTAACAGGGTTCTCTCCCTGTACAGACGCGGACGAGGCACAAGTTGTCTCCTCTGTCTTCTCCTCTGATCTCCTGTCCCTCTACCTGTCCCTCGGCCTGTCCCTCTCCCTGTCCCTGTCGTATCCGCGTCACTGTCACTGTCCCTCGGTGTGTCCCTACCTTGCCCTATATCATTCTCTTGATCAGCAAGCATGTCATAGAAAAGAATGTTCCTGCGTCTCCTAAACATTCGCAACATTTTGAAATGAGTAGCTGTGAATGATCAGGTAATGTGCGTCCTTTAAATAGGTATGTGATGATGTCAGGTGACATAGTAAAATGCAAGGTGTTACATTAACATAATAAAGTACTTCTGTGGCAAGCTGTGTGCACTTGTTGTTCTAAGTATTTGTTGTGTGTATTCTGCAGGGAATGATGATATTTGGCAATGATGTGACGTGAAGCTTTGTACAAAGATTGCTTGCAAATAAATAGTTGCATGTGCAATGCATGTAACACTTGTGAACGCAAGAGTCAGTCATGTAATGAGACAAAAAGGCTGAGATTGACGTGGGAAAAGTTTTGTGTAACATGTGTAATTATCCATGTTATTGTGACATGTTGGCAACAATGAATAGTCGTGTGCATATGCATGCATTTGTGTAAGGAGGATAGTTGCTATAGAATGAGTTTACAAGGTGTCCCAATGATGAATTACTGTACATGTGTGTATAAGTTAGGTTGAAGTGCTTGTAATGCAACGGTTACAATGTAAACATGCAATGTGATTGAGCGTCCAATAAGTGACGTCATGAAAATAGGGAGGACCCAAACGTAGATGTAAACATGAGAATTTAGATGTACATGAAGGTTTAAAGATGCGTGACACATTACAAGCATTGTGTAATGTAAAGGAACATGAATATACGGTGTATGTGTGACATGTGTGACATCATGTAAATAATTGTCGCTGAGTTGAGTAAAATGTGTGATATGATGTGAGGTTCTCCTTTAAGAGTGTAGTATAGTATTTTCCCTTGCCACATCATCACATGATGAGTAATGTGACCCGCAAATGCTGAAAACATGTAAAAGTCGAATGTTATGCAAATAAGACACATCAGCTGTGACACAATGCAGGGAATGCCCCCACACTGTAATGCAAATCCCCCTTGTATTGTGAGCAATGAAACGTAAACAGTACTATACTGTTATACGTCCCCGCTCCATTGACTTCCATTGATGTACAGAAGATTTTTTTTTTCTAAGTGCCGTTCCGGCAGCCTTAGCGATCGTTCTCCCGTCCAAAATGCCAACTTTAGTTGGCGGGAGAAATCGGCCATAACATCTCAATTTCGTAGTGCCGATCAGCCCCGATAAGCTGTTTTTTTTTGTTGAATCCAGCCGATTTAAAAAAGTGGCGATCAGTGTCGAAAACAGGCTTATCGGCAGGCGACTGGCCATAACCAAATTATCGGCTCCGAAACCTGGCGATATGAAGCACTTATCGGCGCTTACTGAATCTCAAACCCAATTTTGGCTATAAAATGGCCATATTTCCCTTATCAACGCTTACTGCATGAGGCCCATAGACAATGATAGCAGATAAGAACCACTTGTCTAGTCGGCTCATTCTCCTATCTGTGTACAACATCAGGCCCGGCTAGTCTTTGGTTTATTTCACATTTAGAATAACCCTTGCCTATCCAAGTATTTTTGATTTTCCTAACTGTATTAACTTTCGCTACCTCTGCTAGGACGCTGTTGCATGAATCCACCATTCTTTCTCTGAGGTACTTCCTCACTTTCCCCCTGAGCCTCCCACCCTCCAGCGTCAGAGCCTGAGCTCTTGTTCTAGCACTTCTCTTTCTCTGAACTATGCTCCCATCCTCCATCCTTGTTGAAACACATAATTGTCCTGCTCCAATATGCAGCAAGCACAGCCAAACCGATTAAAGAAAAACAGAGGTTGCAACACCCAGGCATATTTTCTTTGTCACCTGCTTCCAGCCGCACAAGTTCAGGCTGAAAAGTCTTAAAGGAGCAGTTCATGCAATATCCTACTGTACGTGTGTGTGTTTCTGTTGTTGTTTTTTTTTAATAAATCAGTTCTGTAGTATTAGATAATACTTACTATATTTTTTTTTTATTCAACTCTTAATGCCATTTTAATGAGTTTTAATATATTGAGCATCCTTTGATTTCTATAGCAGGTTTTAACACACTTCCCCAGCAGTGCAAGATCTTTGCAACACTTTCCTGCTTGTGATAATGTGTTGCCAATATTCCCAGCAGTTAGAGCTGCAAACTGTAACAATAGATAATGTTACCTTAGTAATATAAGAATACATTGTAGCGGCTGAGTTACACTGACTGAAGGATTGGTTTGAAACAGAAAGGCAGCCATTTAGTGAACCCTGGGAAGCAGCATCTTTGCTGATCGATCACAGGAGAACTAATCGATCGGCAGCTTAGATCATTAGTTTTCAATAAAGGTCATCAAAGGGTGCATACATTAAAACAAAAATATATATTCTTTTCTTTTTTTAATGTGCCACTAGCATTGCCTCTTTTAAAATGACCATAAGGCTACTCTTGAGCAAATTGCTCTGTTCGACTGTTGTGTTCTTCAGTTCTTCTGAAAAGAAGCACAAGAATAATAAACTAATACCATTATCAGAAAATGTATATCTACGTTGCTGGTCCCTCTGGCTCTGAAGAGGGTTAACATGCTGGAACCGGTCACAGGAAACGTTTCTAGGATACGTGTTTGTGTATTCTTCAGGATATCCCATCCTTCTCATATGCAAAACGCGACAGAAATCCCTACCTCTGTGCTCCTCGGAATAGAATGCCATCCATACGTCATGTGGATGAGATATTAAAAAGACAGATTGCTGTTTTTTACGAGTACTCTTCTATGCATTATGGGGGAAACCCTCTAAGTACTTTCATACAGAAGTAGGACGCTATAATATAAAACTGCAGGGTGCTAGGTCTTTACCACTCAGATACTTTATAAGCGGCTGCTATCTATGAATACCATTATGCTAATGGTTTATAAGATGGAAAGGCTACCTGTTTTTCTGATAACAGCCAGGAGTCATATATCACTAGAATACTTATGCAACTTTCAGTATCCTTGAACCGGTTTCATTTAAGTTAAAGATTGCAACCGTTCTATCACTGTGAAAATATATACAGTATATTAAAGAAAACATGTGTTTGTGTATTTATAAATGCCTGGGCAGCCACACTTAGCAGACAAGGAGTTAATGCGATGTAATTGGGTTCCTTCAAATATTTAGGTAGGGGAAGTATACAAAAGCAATTTGGGGACAAAAAGGGGGGATTTTGATCCTGCATGTTTTTGCGTTAATGTAGGAAGGAATTTCGCCACAATTGTATCCCTGTTTGTGATTTGGGAGATCTATAGGAAGCGTTATTCAGCACATACATTATAATGAGATAGGTAGAGTAGTTGCAGCTATCGATAACATTTTATGGACCAATATGATAATTATTAATGATGGGACAGAAATCGGATATTACTGGAGAATTCCCAATCAAGTAAAAAAAAGACTGGAAAAAAACATTGAGGCAGTGTAGGTGGAACGGCACCAATGACATTTGTTTATTTATGATTGTAACACAAACATTTCTGTAACTTCCCCATCACATAGTTTGGGGTTCGCCACTGGATACAAACCAACATCATACTGGGATACTATTTGCACTGAAGCGGCGTAATTCCTTTTAATGAATTCGACTTAAGTCGCCAGAGGCGCGCTAGAGGGGTAGGACTCAACTCGCAACAGACTTCTGTAGCTTTAAATCAAAATCAACCGCTGCAAACCATATTTTGAATTAGCCAACTAATGAATAACATACCTCAGAGGCATCCATCTTGGTCACACAGAGCGGGCCCTGCAGCTGTTGTAAATGGCAGATTACGTTGGTCGTACTTTCATGAAGATGCCTGCACAGTAATAAACATGCTAGTTATTTGATTCCAAAAATTATAACATTTTTATTAACCTCTGCAAATTGAGTTTTCTGCCGTTTGCCCGGTTGGCTAAATGGATTTTCTCTGCGGTGGAATCTTTGAAAGGTCCAATCGCAGCAACTGGTAAAAGGATTAGCTTTGTTCTGCCTGGAAACATATGTCTGGGGTATGTGGGAAATATGAGTTGATTTGTTTACTTGGGAGAGTGAAACACTGCAGGCCATATTTACTAAGCTGTGCTACGCTATAAGACGCCTTCCATAGCCAAAAGATACTTTGTAACCCGTGGGGTCATAAGGTGTCTTCCAGCCTCAGATGATGCCTTTGAGCATAGTACAACTTACTAAATAGAGCCCTGCATCTACTATATTGTAATGGACCAAGCAAAGACAAACACACATTGGAACAATGGTTCTTTTTATATCAGTATTGTTTTATTTTTACTGACCATGTAAGTAGCACTTTGCCTTATAAACAGATTTATTATAGAGGGGACTGATAACACAATACGGGGATATGAGATCTAGATAAAAAATGTAAACAAATGCATAAAAGGATCCTTTTATAAATGAAAGTTTTTATTGACTACAGTTCCACCTTGCTGACTCAGTCAAAGATGCAATAGAAAAAAGAAATGGCAGAGCACAACCAGGAATATCCAAAAAAGAATTAGAAGGAAGGTGCGTTATCCATAAAAAGATTTCATGGTCAAAGATGGAAAAAAAAATAGCAAGGCATTACCCTAGGGTAATAATAATAAAACCCTAATTATTTTTTGGATATTCCTGGTTGTGCTCTGCCATTTCTTTTTTCTATTGCATCTTTACCCACACGGACGGAGGCGCACCCAGATTGCCTGGAACCTGGATCAGCATGGACGCTGCAGCAGACCTGTGAGTTTTTGCTTGCTACATGTTGATTGTGATTATAAGGAATGTGGGTACTCAATTGGGGTGACATACAGCATTTTGGTTCCTGGACGTATAGAGTGCCGCTTTTCCTGGTTTACCAACAAGGATACCACACCCAATACCTTTCCTCACTTCAACATATATATTTTTTTGGCATCACACTGGAACAACCTTTATTATCCATATCAATTGTTCTGTTAACAGTCTATAGCTCCACGCATGAATAGAGTTTGCTGACTCAGTCAAAGACCTTATAAACTAAATCCTCATTAACAACACCATGCTGGTTTACTGAAGAAGGGAGTAAGTGGTATCATGGAAGTCATACAGTCATCAAGAAATTACTTTCCTTCAATGTGTGGAACTTGTTAGTTGAGTTTCTTACACCTCACATTGATCTGTTAATAGACAAAGGGCAGAGGCAACTTTTGATACTGTGACTGTTTAGGGTCTTTAACATCCTGGGCATCAATCTACTGTGAAGATGTTCTATTTGTTAGGCAAGATTTACAACCCATTCATTTGAATGTGACCTACATCTTCTCTCGCAAGGAGAACACATACTATTCACAGTATATTGTATAAGAAAGAACCTTAATGCCCAATGATGATCCTTTCGATGATCTTCCAAGGAGACATTAGGAGTAAGTGTAACAGGAACCTCATTGTACAGCAAAGATGTGTAGTATACCCGTTTGATAACGGTTAGCCGAATCCACAGAAATTGGATTATATCAAAGGTCACAGACAGGCATTATGAAAGATAACATAATGCTCATATTCTGCTCTTTGGTGTTAATTTATGAGGGTGCTTTAGGACAACTTGGTGTAATTGGAAGACTTAAGGTAGGAGTTGGTATAGGAGGATTAAGGGGAGGAGGTATAGGGAGAGGTTAGAGAAGTAGTTAGGAGAGGAGTCGCAGGAGCAGATGGAAGAGGAGTTATAGAGAGTGGTTAAAGGAGCAGTTATGGAAGCAGTTTAGAGGAAGAGTTTTAGGGCGTGATTGTAAGAGCAGCTAGGGGAGGAGGAAACGGTTATAGGAGTAGTATGGTGATAAGTGCAATATTAGAATATGCTTATCACATTTTGTGTCTGCAATGGTCACAGTTCTCCTTATCTTATCGTTGTGTCAATTCAATTACACAGTTCTGAGATTGCATTAACCTCTGTTCTCCAATGATCAGCAGTAGGTGGAAGAAACTAAAAAAAAGTGAGACAAGAAAATGTATAAAACATATCATTCTTGTACTATGTCATAGAGCACATTTTGTCACGGGTTCAACCTACAGTATAACAAGAGATGGGACTTTTATTTCTCCCTTCCTATTAACCTCTTCATTATATGCATCTTATTTTTTACTTGATTTCTGCTGTGTGTGTGTGTGTGTGTGTGTGTGTGTGTGTGTGTGTGTGTGTGTGTGGTGTGTGTGGTGTTGGTGGTGTGTGTGTGTGTGTGTGTGTGTGTGTGTGTGTATAGGTACATATAAGACACAGTATTTAAAATCGTAATATTTTTTTAAAAATCCTTTTTTTTGAGAACATAATTTTCACATCCATAATTTGACGATTTAAAGGGTTGGGGAAATAAAAATTCAGGAGCTAAAATGTCAATGCCTTATATTATGTTACGGAAGACGCAATGCTTCTAGAAAGTATCTACGTTTGAATTATTGAACATTTTACAGTTCAACTAGTAATTGAGAATCAAATCCCTTGAACGTAGTTAAAAAAGTTGTAGGAGAGATGGAGGGGAGAGAAGATGGGGAGAGAGAGGAGGGAGCGGGAGAGATATGGGGGATATAGAGGGGTGAAAGAGAGGAGGAGGAGAGAGGGGGGAAGAGAGGGTGGGGAGACAAGGGAGAGAGACAGAGAAGGGGGAGAGACAGTGGAGGGGGAGAGACAAATGGGGATAGAGAGATGGGAATGACGGGGACAGTGAAATGGGGGAGGGACAGAGACATGGGGGAGATAGAGGGGTGAAAGAGAGAGGGAAGAGAGAGGGTGGGGAGACAAGGGTGAGAGACAGAGGAGGGGGAGAGAAAGGGGGGATAGAGAGATGGGAAGGACAGAAAGATGGGGGGACAGTGAGATGGGGGAGGGACAGAGAGATGGTGGAGAGACAGAGAGATGGGGGGCAGAGATTGGGGGGAGAGAGAGATTTTGCTAGTTTGCTAGATTTTGTTCACTGTTTATGTTATGTAAAGTATACTCACATAATAGACTCCTTAGTGAAAAAAAAACTGCTCTTTCCCCTTATCCCTCTTCAGTATTCCTTTAAGGTGTATAGCTTCCTAACTATTGGGATGAATAAGGCTATATCAGTTACTGTTGCATTGTATTTATCTCATTATATTGTCAAGCATTGGAGACATGCAATGATTCATAGTATGAGAGGCTGCTATAGAACTGAAACTAAGGAAAGGGAATTAAATAAAGGCAAAGAAAAATAAAATAAAATAATTGCTGCAAATTGACTTGCTGATGGCCATTCTAACCTCCCAAGAAGAAGAGAGGAGATTGGATTACTAAAGTAAGGCTTGCTGTGCACCATTTTAAGGGGCTTACAACTAAGGGCCGTATGTACAGCAAGGCCCCGCTTCTCGGCGCCCCACTTTTCGGCAATCCGCCGATACGGCGGTACTCAGAAGGGGGACACCATGTCTGCGCATGCGTGGAACGGGCCGGTCCGGGGTCGCGCATGCGCAGAACGAGCAGGTCCGGGGTCGCGCATGCGCAGAGTGGGGGGTTTTGCCGATGTTGCGCATGCGTAGAACGGCGCATTGCCGGTCTGCGCATGCGCACATAACAAAAATCGCCGCTTCCGCTTTCCGGCGATTTTCGCTTTGCGACGCGTCCTTAGAACGGAATCCGCCACAGTACTGGAGCCCTCCGGTATAAAAGAATTGTGGGTGGCATACAAGGTCCATCAACTGTGTTTCTATTTTTCATCCGCAATTTGATACAAAGGCATTCGGAGAAATGTAACATTCATTATTTAGAAGAAGTAAATATTTATATCTTTCCAGACTAGTGCATCTCTCTGTATGTAGTTCATTAAAATTCGTCCCAAAATGCCAGAAGAGGAGCCGAGTGAAACATCCCTGAGATCATTTGTATGCCTAAGCAAAAATCCCACAGTTGCTGGAGCAGCACGTCGCTTCTTATACATTATGTTGCCATTATGTTAGCGAGAAACCATTAAAAAGGAGGAAATCGGAGGAAAGGACATATGTGCAGCACAGAAATATATTATTTACGACACCGAATAGTTATTTAGCAACTGACCACTCCCTAGGCAAAGCCGAGTAAACCCACGATTAGCAATTACACAATATGCAACTAAGCAATAGTTGCTAGGAAACTGTAAGGCTCAAGACTTTTCATGGCAGTGAGGCTCAAAAAAGAATAATAATTAAGATTTGTAAGTTACAGGGTCGGACATGAAATAATTCTCCTGTGTTTATGCTACAAACATACATTTTCTATAAATCTCCTGAGACTCAATGTAGTTGTTCAAAGAGAAATGGAACCGTCACAGGGATTGTTCATTCGTTCTGACCTTGCTAGTATTCTTTCAGCTCTGCAGTAAATCAGCATTTCACATCAGCTTATTGCTTATTTATAACTATGGTTAATATGCAGTATAAGTAATTTATGATTTGCTGTTGGGTTACTCCAGACAACGTTGAATCATGCGCAGAGCGGGTGACATATGTAGGACATTTGAATGTCCTATCTGGCGCAGTAAGGGTGACACTGGGTTTCTTGTGGTTGCGAAATTACCTAAAGCACACAGGAGAGAAGAAAACAAAAACAGAACATAGTATAATCTGTATATAATAAATAGATGTTCCCTTCTATAAAGAGATGCACTTATAAGATGATAATTCAAATCAAGCAGAGCAACTAGTCTTAGCTGGATGCGTTGTAAAAACGATCCACGTCACCAGACTTCACTCAGCACCTCTGTAGAGATGCAGGTGCTTGGCTCAGTCAGAAGGATGTTCTTCACTTGCAGAGGCTTCCTCTGAACTCGTAGGCTCAGCTGGGCTCCCAGAATATCTATTAGAAAGCGGTAAGGAAAATAGAGAGAGGGTGTGCTCACGTACAAAACAGATTTATTGAATTAAAACCAGTAAGGATATATCCGCAGGAAGAGCTCCGCACAACAGCTATCTCCTGCAAAAAGAAACCTCGAAGGAGGAAGGTGGAGCACTGCGCTGGGATATAGCAAACAGGAAACCGCACACCAATAGATAAAAAACGAATTTAATGAGTGACTGCGTGAGACACCAAAAATAGGACAACTACCCACTCTGACGCGTTTCGGGCTAAGCCCTTTGTCAAAGAGTATAACCCCTAATACAACAATGAGACTTAAATACAAAATTTACCTGATCGACGCCGTCCATAACCGGAAATGACGCAGGCGGAACTAACCGAAAGTCTCGCGAGATTAACCAGTGAACCGGAATCTCAGAGAGACAATCCGAGTTCACGTCACAGCGCCACCTATCCTGGAGGACGGCAGCCAATGAAGCAACACGATTCATAACATACACAAAAACCTAGCAACGGCAACCCCATACAATAACAAACAGAGATGATGCCTCTCAAGCCACTCAAAGAAAATGACAATAACCTCTTGCAATTTCTAAAGGCAAAAAAAGAGAGAGAGAAAGGGGGCCAAAACTGGGTACATACAACAACGATATACTAAATATATACCTAATAGTAAAAATCTATAAATAAAAGAAAAGGGGGAAAAAATAGTTGATGAGGAGATATATAACTATGTAGAGAAAAATATGATCAAACACAAGATAAAGAATACATGAATATAGAAATTGATCCTACATTAATATATATCTCTCTACAAAAAACCGACATAGGAGTATGTACTCCATATATACCATCCTGAGACCAGTATAGTAATACTATATAGTATTAATTCACATAATATAGGCTATTCAATAGGTGGAACTATACTGTACAAACCTAGTTTAGGTTTTACATTACTGAATATCAGTGAACTCTATAATCGTATAAACATACAAAAATATAAGGAATATAGTACATATAGGAAATCAATCTGATGACAAAAACAACATTAAAAAGTCAATACATGTCTTCAATAACCAGAAGGGAACATAAACGTAAGCAGCGAGGGATGAACACCATTGTCACTGAGACAAAATTGCTTCAGTTCCCAATCGGTGTTCATCCCTCGCGGAGACAGTGATTCCAAAGAATGTATCCAGAACATTTCTCTGCGGTTAAGGATATTTTCTCTATTACCACCTCTGACAGGTGCCCTGATGTTCTCAAGGGCACTAAAGGAAAAATTATTTAGACTGCCATCAGATTGATTTCCTATATGTACTATATTCGTTATATTTTTGTATGTTTATACGATTTTAGAGTTCACTGATATTCAGTAATGTAAAACCTAAACTAGGTTTGTACAGTATAGTTCCACTTATTGAATAGCCTATATTATGTGAATTAATGCTATACAAGCAGTCCTCGGTTATCCAACACAATGCGTTACTCAAAATGGCGTTGGATAGCGAAACGTCTTAAAGCAAAACACGTTTTCCCATAGGAACACTGTTTAAATGAAAGGTTCCGTTCCTGAAGGCATTTTTAATGCTGAAATACACAAAATATTTTACTCAGGCAATAAGATATGCAGCACACACATACATTATATAGTGTATATACTGTATTATATATATAATATAACATAATATATCATGTAATTTAATAATATAATATATTATACAGTATAGTATAATATAATATTATATGATATATATATTATATACACATAAACAACTTTGCAAAGCGTCGTAAGAGCGTTGGATAAGCCGTTTTGGCGTTGTAAAAATGAATATAGGTATGCATTGCATAGCGTTGGATAAGCCATTCGTTGTAAAGCGAAACGTTGTAAAACGAGGACTGCCTGTATAGTAATACTATACTGGTCTCAGGATGGTATATATGGAGTACATACTCCTATGTCGGTTTTTTGTAGAGAGATATATATTAATGTAGGATCAATTTCTATATTCATGTATTCTTTATCTTGTGGTTGATCATATTTTTCTCTACATAGTTATAAATCTCCTCATCAACTATTTTTTCCCCCTTTTCTTTTATTTATAGATTTTTACTATTAGGTATATATTTAGTATATCGTCGTTGTATGTACCCAGTTTTGGCTCCCTTTCTCTCTCTCTGTTTTTGCCTTTAGAAATTGCAAGAGGTTATTGTCACTTTCTTTGAGTGACTTGAGAGGCATCATCTCTGTTTGTTATTGTATGGGGTTGCCGTTGCTAGGTTTTTGTGCATGTTATGAATCGTGTTGCTTCATTGGCTGCCGTCCTCCAGGATAGGTGGCGCTGTGACGTGAACTCGGATTGTCTCTCTGAGATTCCGGTTCACTGGTTAATCTCGCGAGACTTTCGGTTAGTTCCGCCTGCGTCATTTCCGGTTATGGACGGCGTCAATCAGGTAAATTTTGTATTTAAGTCCACATTGTTGTATTAGGGGTTATACTCTTTGACAAAGGGCTTAGCCCGAAACGCATCAGAGTGGGTAGTTGTCCTATTTTTGGTGTCTCACGCAGTCACTCATTAAATTCGTTTTTTATCTATTGGTGTGACGGTTTCCTGTTTGCTATATCCCAGCGCAGTGCTCCACCTTCCTTCTTCGAGGTTTCTTTTTACTGTTGATCTTCAATCAAGTTGGATGCACGCATTGACGGAGTTCCTGTGTTTCTATGTGGATGGTTATTCAAGTGAACTTCCATCTCTATAAACAGTGAGCGTACTGTGGAGTTTTCCTGCTATAAACTGCCTGTGTTACCTATATGCTCTGTGGCCTTATCTGAGTGTGGTTGGGAAAAAGGGGGCACTTTACCTTTGGGTGTCTGTGCCTCCCCAGTACTCTATAAATCCCACTTTATGATTTAAGTCGGTTATGTTGGCGGCCACTTATTCATGAGTCATAGGTTTTAATATACACTTATGGTCATTACTTCAGCTCACTTTATTGGAGCAGCTACATAAGGACTAATACGCCCAGGATTAAGACCAAAATTGCTCAGTCTTTATGGGATTTATTGGATGTTATACTCTATACCTGTGAATTGTTTCTGCTGCACCGATTGTGGACTGCATGTCCTTTCTCTGCTATCTCCTGCAAAAGTCCTAACACCGCTTCCGAAAGGAACGTCCCGCGTCACTCCTTTACGGTATCACCGTGCACTTAGAGTCCATATGTCACCCAGAAGTACTCAGCTTTTAGAGGCGGCAACCCCCGACCCTCTCCGCCGGCACCTCCGCGTACACCAGCCTCTTCCACATCATGTGACAGTTCCTACACGCGTCTCGCAAGATCTCCAAAGAACTGCAGGAAAGCTTCAGTCACGGCTGCTCGTCCTCAGCGGCTTCCCCTTTCACGTACTCCACCCTACTAGTTTCGCTGTCGGCTTAATCAGGGACATGTGTAGAAGCTGCTAGCCCTGTCCCTATATATAGCCTTACCTATAATAAGCTAAAAAAATGTATACTAATACACCTGATGCACATATAAAATCGTTGAAAAATTCCTATAATAGGGCTATTAAGCAAGCATACAATATAAGCAATACAACTACTGCACTTGTAATGATAAGAAAATCCATATACACACAATAATCCTTTTGATAGTGCACAAGTATATAACATAAAGATCAGCATAAAGAATATAAATGTAATACCAGAAAAAATATCTGAGATATTCCATAACATCAAAAATAATAAACTACTCAGAATACAACTGATACTGACAACATGATTACACACATCTGATAAAACTATAAAAATGGTACCACATCTATTTCCAAATTCAATCCCTTAGGTGCTAATGTTTTTAATTAAAAAATCCATGTGGTTTCTAACTGGTTTATTGATAGAACTCTATCATCACCTCGATAACTCTGCTTTGACAGGTGTAACCCTTATCCCCCCCCCCCTAGACTCATCTGACATATCTAGGGTATGTGAGGGCGGATTACATGTACTGGGTGGTGCGTACCTGCGTGGAACAGGAGGGCCTGAGTCTCCCGTGGTGGTGTGGGGGATCACAGGACCAGGCTTCTGGGGTAGTAGCCTCCATGCTTTCAGTGGTGGTGCAGTGCCTCCATCCTCTATACCTTCCCATGTATGGGGTAGGACCCATATAGAAGAGTGACCCCTGGTCCCAGGGTGGATGCTCCAGAATCACACAACAGTCTTTAGTAAAAAGGTAATGTCTCTCTTTATTGGTCCGAGCAGCGCCCGGCAGAAGTAGCGACAAGCAGCCACAACAACAACAGCAATGTTCGCAATTCTCACGACCCTCCACTCTGTACAGGCCATACTCCTCTCCTTCCCTCCAAGTGTACACTCCGACAGGATGGACTGTGCTGGGGCCTCAATACCCCGCTCTCCACCTCAGAGGGTATCCTCTGGGTGGGGGATGGATTCTCCCCATCGCCCCATCATCGGGGTGAGGGGCATTGGTCCACCTGAACTCGGCTCGCTCTCCAAATGTCATAGGCCAGAGTTCTCTCTCTTGCTGCTCCCAGGACGGAGCTAGGTATACTCCTCTCACTCCTAGGACAGACTCCAGCATAGACTAGAATAGACTGACTGTCACTTACAGGAATGGGCTGCTAAATAGGCTTAGTCCCACCCATCATGATGTCAGCAGGACCTCCCATCTGTCTCACGCCCGCAGCAGAGTCAGGGGCCTGCATCTATCACTCAGGGCAGGGCTTGAAGAGGGGAAAACCCATGATTACT
This sequence comes from Ascaphus truei, assembly GCA_036426205.1. NCBI lineage: Eukaryota > Metazoa > Chordata > Amphibia > Anura > Ascaphidae > Ascaphus > Ascaphus truei. Next base: position 28,403,084 of record CM071575.1, on the reverse strand, counting down.
ACTGGTGCCTGCCTCTAACAGGACTTACCACAGTAGGAGGAAGATATGTATAGCCTGTGCTGTTTACAGGGGGCTACACTCTCCCTCTGGTGGACTCCAATGGTCCCCACTTGGACCTAGCTCTAGCAGCACCATCCTGCGGCGAACAACCTGGGAAACAGCACATATTATGGTAGTGTTAGCATAACATTGGCATATGAGGTAGTTCAAGAAAACAAACACGGTTACTCCCAACATGGAGAACCCTACTAATAATGTTTTGGATCTGGCTTTCTTACCCTTCTGCCATTGTGATCCGTGATGGTCACAAAGAACGATCGCACCGACCCATGCTCCGGTCGATACATCATGCTGTGCATGTATATACAACTCCCTATGCTCCAGATCCTAACCAACTCACTTATTTTGTCCTCGTTATGATACCCTCCCTGACCAAACTTGGTCCGAAGATACTCCTGCACAGCTTCCCTGAGCCAGCTATCCCGATTTTCTTCTATTTCCCTCATAATGGGCTCAGGCACATAAGGGTACTCGTATCCATGTGACTGCCTATACCTGGCCACTATGGCTCTGTCGGCACAGCTCAATTTAGTGAGCTTGCGGTAACCCGCCCTGCTTGGCAGTACCCAAAACTCTGGCTCTTCCGGAGCAATTTCATCATACAGTATACTGGGGCCTTTGGGTTTAATGAGTTTCTGCTCGATCTCCCGGAATCTATGGTCTATCTCATCCTCCACCTCCTGAGGAGTAAAGGCACACGTTGCCCACCAATGATCAACGATGTTGCTCCTAATGAGCAGGAACCGTGTACGGTCCATCCCTTCATGGTACCCAGTAAACAGGGGCACCCACCATTTGTCACGGTGCCCGTATTCTGTGGACTGACTAGTGTGCTCTACCTCAGACTCTGCCTGCAAGGAAACATCAGACGTCCCCGCCTCCGTAGAGCGTGAGCAATCTCTCCTCCCCTTGGCATTGAAGTACCTAGTAGGGTTCATCTTATGAACCGCCTCCGGAACAGGCTCAGCCTCTGCTGGAGTATGTGACCCTCGGGCTCTCCCTCTAGCTGTAAGGGAAAACGGCACAGGGTATCTCCCCATCCGACCCCTCATCGCTCAACTCCCAGTCCCGCAAGTCCTTGGAGTACTTAGGGTATTTGCTTAGTTTATCCCCGCTAGGTCCCAGTGGCAACACTCGTGACGGGGCAGGGTCAGTGGCCGGGGCGATGGAACTAGGGGCTCGGGCAGGGGCAACGTTCATGTCATTGTCCAGCAAGCGTGTAATACCGCGACCAAGGGACGCTTCCTTGGGGGCTTTCTCTGCCATCCTTTGCACCTCTCTGGATGGACCTTGGCTCTTCAGGGTGACCATTGCAGCGGCCATGGCTACTCTCCGTGAGGAGAACAGTGCTCCCGGGCCTCATTTTCCGGTGGAACCGGAAATGACGTCATCAGCGGTGCCCGTAGAATCTCCGTCCACTCCGTGGTCACGCACCGGAAGTGCGTCGAGAACCGGCATGGGCGTTGGCGGAGCATCCGGTTCCCGGATGGACAAGTAGGCCACAAGCCTCTCCTTCTCGTCCTCCTCGGTTGCTGCTTTCGCCTGGCGGGAGTAAGGGGGTGGTGGAGTCTCCTTACCGCTCCGCTGCTGTTTGGTGATCTTGGGATCCTCCGGGGTCATCTCGGTCGCCGTTTCCGCCGCACTGGGAGTCACCACGGCCGTGGGACTCTTACGGGCCTCCGGCCGCACCAGCGCTCGCCGTCGGAAGGTTTCCGGACTCATCTGCTCCTTCTTGGTACCGCTGCGGTGGTTCGCCGGTAGGCGCATCGCCAACGATGGCACACCAACCTCTTCCTCCGAGGATATCACGATCGGATCCTCCGCTAGGGAGTCGCCGGATTCTTCTGCGATATAACCAGTGGGTATAGGTACGAAACAGTCTCGCTCCGGTACCTCCACTGCGGTCGCGCTCTTCTCTGTCGCCAGCTCGCTCGGTTCTGCAGTGGGCTGGGCCTTGGTTCCTCCCGCTTGGTTGCAACGGGGAACCAGAGCAGTCTTATCTTTACCTTCCGCCACCTCCGTCAATGTTCCAGGAGAGGCACCCCGCGGGGTCTCGATCAAAGGCCATGGCTCGTTCGGCCATAGATAAAACGTGCCACATTGAGGGCATCGTGCCTTGGTGCTTGGTACTGCGGCCGGTATCCTGCAGTGAACGCACAAACAATGTTGGTATTCGTGCTCCGCTACTTCCACTACCAATAAGCCTCCTGGCAGTTGGTAGATTGTAGTGCTCATCTCAGATATTGTTAGCTCAGGGGTGGAACAGTTCAGTGTTTCAGCTCCTTGCTCCTCGAATGCTAGACAGAAGTGAAGCTCTTCGCTCTCGCTTCCTGTCCCTCCCTTCGATGAGGACGCTCCTGATTGGCTCTCCTTGTGCCCCCTCCCTCTGGTGGAATCCAGAGGCGGGGCCATCCGTTTTTCAGTGTGACGCGACTTGGTTTGTTGACCAGTCACAGCACAGGTGGGTGGGCTTTCGGCTTTCGCGCCGTTCCGCTCTCCTTGCAGGGGATCTGGGTTTGGCGCCAAACCCCTGCACATTTCCCGCCACATTTCTCGTACAGTTCTTTTGCACGATTCACGTGCGCGCTCCAGGATTGGCGGGAAATGCCATTTTAGATCGGCTGCTATCTGCTGGGCCGCTGATGGCGCCTTGGTCGCCATTTTGGAGGGTTCTTTGCTCCGCGGAGCACATGTAGTGACGGCCGCCATCTTCGATGCGCTCACCACATGTAATTGTGTACTCTCCTCAGTGTCTAAGGTGTAATTAGCTCCTAGACACGGACTAATCTCCTCGACACCTTCTACTTCTCTCTGCATGCTTATCCTGGTACCCACTAATATGAGGTGGTGTACCCCAGGCTAGGCAGAACTCCTTCTGTGTGTGTACTGTGCTCGATGTTCGTTCCGGCCAGTGCTCTGTGGTGCGTTCTGTGGGTGTTAGCTAGCGTACCGGGCATCTCCCTAGGTACGGGCTTCCCTCTATTGGTCACTCATAGTGCGGGCCCTGGGCCATGGTCCCTGGACTAGTTAGCAGGCTGACCCCCCCAGTTGCCTCACACTACCTGCCTTAAGGAACTAGGACAGCGATAGCTATGCACCCCTCTTACGGCACCCGCTTAGGGCACCCAGGGCGTACTGTGCGGGAGCGGCGATCCATGCTCCCCTGACTACCCCCGGTGTGCAATTGCGCCCTACGTTCCTCAGCACTTGACCGGAGAGTGCACATCACTCTTTCTGCTCTGCCTGGCTGTAAGCCTGACCTGTTTATCTCCGCAGCGCCTCCAAATGTAACCCTTATTCCCCCCCCTAGACTCATCTGACATATCTAGGGTATGTGAGGGCGGATTACATGTACTTAGTGGTGCGTACCTGTGTGGAACAGGAGGGCCTGAGTCTCCCGCGGTGGTGTGGGGGATCACAGGACCAGGCTTCTGGGGTAGTAGCCTCCATGCTTTCAGTGGTGGTGCAGCACCTCCATCCTCTATACCTTCCCAGGGTATGGGGTAGGACCCGTATAGAAGAGTGACCCCTGTTCCCAGGGTGGATGCTCCAGAATCACACAACAGTCTTTAGTAAAAAGGTAATGTCTCTCTTTATTGGTCCGAGCAGCGCCCGGCAGAAGTAGCGACAAGCAGCCACAACAACAACAGCAATGTTCGCAATTCTCACGACCCTCCACTCTGTACAGGCCTCACTCCTCTCCTTCCCTCCAAGTGTATACTCCGACAGGATGAACTGGGCTGGGGCCTCAATACCCCGCTGCCCACCTCAGAGGGTATCCTCTGGGTGGGGGATGGATTCTCCCCATCGCCCCATCATCGGGGTGAGGGGCATTGGTCCACCTGAACTCGGCTCGCTCTCCAAATGTCATAGGCCAGAGTTCTCTCTCTTGCTGCTCCCAGGACGGAGCTAGGTATACTCCTCTCACTCCTAGGACAGACTCCAGCATAGACTAGAATAGACTGACTGTCACTTACAGGAATGGGCTGCTAAATAGGCTTAGCCCCACCCATCATGATGTCAGCAGGACCTCCCCTCTGTTTCACGCCCGCAGCAGAGTCAGGGGCCTGCATCTATCACTCAGGGCAGGGCTTGAAGGGGGGAAAACCCATGATTACTACTGGTGCCTGCATCTAACTGGACTTACCACAGTAGGAGGAAGATATGTATAGCCTGTGCTGTTTACAGGGGGCTACACAGGTCTATACCAAAAAACTTTATGCCGGCTGGGTCCCTATTGTGACATAACATAAAATGGTTTGAGACACTGTGTGTCTCCAAACCTGTCCTGATATTTCTAATATGTTTGGACATACGCGTTTAAGTTTTCTTTTTGTCCCAACAACATAATATTTATTACATGGACAAATTAAAAGGTAAACAACAAATGTAGTCACAAGATAAAAAATCTTTAATCTTATATTTTACACCAGAATGATGAGATTCAAATTCTTTGATAGAACCACTTATCAGAGAGTAACTCCTACAACTTCTACATTTTGTACATTTGAAAAAACTAGTGTGTCTACAGTATGTACATTTTTAATCTGACTAGGGGCTATTTGATTTTTGATATCCCTTGCCTTAGTGAATACCATTTTGGGATATTTAGGCAATATAGTTTGCAAAACTGGGTCTTTAATCAAAATCTCCCAGTGTTTTGTTAGTATCTTTTTAACCTTTGTCGATTGACTACTATACTGTGTAAAAAATGCAAATTCACTATGGTCCCTCACATCTGTTCTAGTGGGATTATTATATTTGATTAAATCTAATCTTACTAATGCTTTTGATTTCTCATATGCATTATTTATAGTCTCTAACTTGTAGTTTTTATCCTTAAATTTATTTTTTCTTGTGGTGTTCTTGGGCTGAAGGAGTGGCTCAGTGGGGAAAGATACTGACTCTGAGAACCGTGACACTGAGTTTGAAGTAGGGGAACCTGATTCAAATCCTGATGTTAGCTCCTTGTGACCTTGGGCTAGTCACTTTATCTCCCTGTGCTTCCAGCACCAAAAATGGATTCTTGCTCTATAGGGCAGGGGCTTATGCCTGCAAAAACTTCACGTACAATGCTGTGAACACTGTCTATGCTATACAAGAGAAAACATTATTGTTATTATATTGTAGGGCATGTACAATATAGAGAAACAAACAGCAGATATCTCATTTACTTAACCCCTTTACTGCCATGCAATGTTGGCCCCTCTGTCATCCAATAAGATATGGTGGCACAGATATTGAAACAGTGGTTCCTGGTATCTTTACACTGCCCACCCCCACCCCCACCCCCACCAAATTCAATTGTTTAGACTCCTAAGATTTGGTGTTTGCTTGTCTATTGTATATTCTCTTTGTGTCACTATCTCAGAATCCCATTCTAGGTACTTTGGTCATCCCCTCTTTGTCTTTGCTTTTTTTCTGTATCTCTCAGTGTAGATGACCCTCTTGTTGCTCTGAATCCCCCATGCTTGGGAAACACTGCATTAAAACAGCAAAATTAGTTCTATGGTAAATCCAGGTAAAACTCTATTTGTAACCCTGGGATAATCAATCTCCCAGAGACTAAAAGCGTCAATATAGGCCCCGAGTTGTTGAGCAGGGAGAGGGGGTGTTTGGAAAAGTGATGGAAAGGGGTGGCGCTGGGAGTTTTTGAGCAGAGAGGAGGGGTATTTAACTGGCCTGTGTAGCTGTGAGCCCAGAGCATAGAAGAAAAAGCGGCCCTGCTGGCCGATCCCAGACATTAGGCCTGACTTCCGATCAACTGGATCCACCTTCCAGGAATGACTGGTCAAGCCATCCTCCGCCACTGGTCCCGGGACAGTTGTCTGCGCTCTCCCCTCCCTCCTGTCCATGGCTGGTATCAAAGTCTCACAGCTGCAAGACTGTGACAAAACTGGACCAAGAAAACTGCACCAGATTTATCAAAGCGAACAAATCCCATTAGACCTTATTCTTCCCCTTTTGCAGCACAGAGACATTGAAACCTAACCCCCTTACATTGTAAGATCTTTACGGCCAGCATTGAACAACAATAGTCATTATTAACTGTGAATAGCTGTTAGTAATGAACAATGCCTTTCATAGCCAGCAAATAGGTCCCATCATACCTATAACATTTTACCTACATCTACGCATACCTTCAGCACTATACAGGGGAAAGAAGATCTATAGGAAAAACACATCATTACTGATTCTCCCTCCTGTAACTAATCCTAATTGGCAAGCTCTATATTTTTTTTTATAGGTGCTGCAATAATCTTCTACAGGGGCTTGCGTTTAAATAGTGCGTTTGAATACTTCATGGGTAGCTGAAGTTAGTCTGCGTTCTGCTTCAGAATACCCCCCAGGGCATGTTTAAATGAACCGTTGAAACATGTACTGTTGTGTCTTATTGCTTCGGCATATGTAAGTAAATATGCTCCCGGATCCATCATATTACGATGCTGGTTCTTGCTTTGCATTATTTTGCAACTCACGCGGGATCTATACACGTGCTACAAGGAATTCAAGCGGTGTTACTAGCACCCCAGCAGCAAAGGGGTTAAGTGTCTCTGCTCCTGTTCTTTCTCCTTGTTATACATCGGTCCTTATAGATTTGCTAATAGTTTCCTGGAATGCCAAGTAAGGTCAAAATGTTTATCCCACAGCGCTCAACAGTAATAACATTTAGAATGCTCTACAGTATGTATAAGTCTCCTGGCTACCAAGGTAGGGGGGGGGGGGAGAGGGAATTATGGAAGGCAAGAATAAAAACCATTGATTGCTATGGGATTTATTTTTGTTTATAAATCTGGTGCTGTTTCTTGTCCCAGTGTTGCAGCCCAGAACCCCATTTTTATTATTTAAGGTTATAATTTGCAAGTCTAATAGATTGCTGGTAAATAAAATAAAAGATGTTGAAAGTGACCCAGGAAAAGACTAAAGTTTAAAAAAAAAAAAAAAAAAGAACCTAATTTATTGTTATATGACAGCGTTGTACGATTGAAGGTGTAGACAGATTTAAGACAAATGCACCCATTTTTATATCGACAGAAAAACATTTTTTTGCAGGTTTTTTTACAAATCCCCTTTTTCCTCCTGATCCGATAGTTCATGGGGAAATTCTGCAGCACTTTTGCTTAGTTAAATATCAGTAGAAGTCCCAAAAGTAGCTGCTAATGAAAATAATATGCTATATACAGTACTTGATTCACAATCCTCTCAGGTATTTATTTTTAAAGCTATATACAGCTTCAGCAAACATTAAAGAAGGACTATGTGCTGCAAACAGCTTTTGTGACGCAAAATTAGTGCATGTTAAGATCAATTTCAGTTGATATCTACTAATGCTAGTTATAAATAACAAATACGCATAATTCTGTTATAATTTTAATTATATCAATCAGGTATTCAACATGAAGCTTGAAAATTTTGCATCACCATCATCATCATGTATGAAGTCTTCATATACGACACACATTTTTGAAGGTTTGTATTACTTTTTAGCACTAAAATCTTAGTATATAGGCCTCAAACTCATTGGCAGTGAGATGTGGGCTGTCTCACTCATTTACATTAAACAAAGTCCCATTTTTTTCTGTTAAATGTATTTTCTATTTTGGTCCAGAAACTCTTTTGGGTCCCTAATAAAATGTTTACACTCGCTCTTCCATACGCACAGAATAATGTTCTCCTCCAGCCCGTTAGGGTTGCCAGGTGGCTTCTCCAAAAATACTGGACTCAATGGTGAAAGGTGCGTCAGGTCACTATGTCCAAGGATGAAAATACCGTACACATACATGTCCAGTATCCAAATACAGGACAGTCCAGTTCAATACTGGACACCTGGCAACCCAATACCCCTTAGAGCTTATGGTCTCATTTTGGTGCCAGCAGTACAGGGAGATAAAGTGACTTGCTCAAGGTCGCAAGTAGAGGTGACACTGGAATTTTGGACCACTTTAAAGGCAACGTTGCTACGACTGGACCAGGGCTTCTCTATAACAAGATGTAGTTGGCTTCCGTCTTAGCCCTTGAAAGAGTTTAGTTTCATTTGAATATTTACCTAGAATAACCTTCCCATGTATGAGTTACCACACAAAGCAGAAATAATTGTACAACAGTTCTGCAAAAGGAACGTCAGCTCTCCTAACTTACATTGAAAGCCTGCAGCTCCAAGGGCCAAGCTACAAATGGTTTTGTGACTAATGTTGTGAAAGTGAGCAAATTAATTGCGACATCTACACAAAAGCTTTTAGGTTTCCACTGCAGCCAGGAATGCACACATCTTACAAACCTTCCTCATACAGCTGATGTTTATAAAGAGCTAGCTACAGTACACAGTGCGCTACAGTATAAATATTCAGACCATGTCATGTAAATGTAATAGGGATAGAACATCAAAAGTAAACGAAGAAGAAAAGTAGATGCTGGCCTTTAACCCATTGGTAAAGAGTCCTTTCCACAGTAGCACAATATTCATGGAAAGGACATTTTCACACTCGGGCTCAGATCTAGAAAAGGGTGCTAAGCTGTAACACACATTTATTTTTATTCTCTCTCTGCCTCTCTTTGCCTCTCTCTCTCTCTGCCTCTCTCTCTCTGCCTCTCTCTCTGCCTCTCTCTCTCTGCCTCTCTCTCTCTCTGCCTCTCTCTCTCTCTCTCTCTCTCTCTCTGCCTCTCTCTCTATCTCTCTCTGCCTCTCTCTCTCTCTCTCTGCCTCTGCCTCTCTATCTCTGACTCTCTATCTCTCTCTCTGCCTCTCTCTCTGCCTCTCTCTCTCTGCCTCTCTCTCTGCCTCTCTCTCTCTCTCTTCTTTTTTTTTTTTTAACCGGCAACTTGGACTGCTGCTTTAAAGAAGTGCATTGCCAGCAAACCTAATCACAGTCAGCTGTTACCGTCTTTTGCATCTCATCAGTGTGAAGATGGCTACTGACCTTGCATTGTTAAGCAGGTAGTGGCCCCAAACCAGGTGCACAAAGTAGGTTATGGGGATTTACAAAGCTATTTTGTAAACATGGTAAGTTGAAACTGGAGGAATTTTTAGCTTCTCCCTTTTTTGTGATGTCGTTGTGTTTTGGAAAGAACCTGCCCACCTTCATGGCCGCAGTGATGGGGAACATGTCTGCCGCGATTGCGCTGCAGGGGATCCATGCTTCCAGATTGGACCCAGCGCAGCGCTAATCCATCACTATATTGTGACTAGGCCATCATAATGATGCATCTACAACTTTATACAGGCATACCCCGGTTTAAGGACACTCACTTTAAGTACACTCGCGAGTAAGTACATATCGCTCAATAGGCAAATGGCAGATGACGCATGCGCCTGTCAGCACGTCCTGAAGAGCAATACCGGCTCCCTACCTGTACCGCAGCTGTGCGCAAGCGGGGAGACTATTGAGCCTGCTACAAATGCGTTATTTACATCAGTTATGCAAGTTTATGATGATTGCAGTACAGTACATGCATCGCTAAGTGGGTAAAAGGGTGTGCTTCACTTTAAGTACATTTTCGCTTTACATACATGCTTCGGTCCAATTGCGTATGTTAATGCGGGGTATGCCTGTATTGCACTCTCAATGCAGCTCTGATTGGCTGTCCTAATGGAAGGAATATGAAGGTTATGGATTACAATGGGAGTATTCTCTTCCCTTATTCAATTACTTATTTGATCATGGTTATTTCGGTGATTTTGCTACTTTAAGGCTGGGGGTCCCTGCAGTACAGCACTCCATAAATACTGAACAATGTATTGCTTTGCTGAACTAGTGTGTGAACAAACCAGACACACTGCTGATTTATGGGTCAAATAACAGAGAGGATGACAACTACAAGGAAAAAAGAGGATCTGGAGAGGAAGCAAATGAGAAAATAATGCTGTATATAAAAAAAATCTATGACGTGGGAAAGGAGATTTAAAAAAAAAAAAAACAATGGAAAACAGGAGATAGATGAAGAAAAGAGGAGGAGAGAGAGAGGCCAAGGACAAATTAATGAAAGAGAGAAAGAGATGGGGAAGAGAAAAGGGGAAGAGAGAGATAATTAAAATAAAGAAAGGAGAGAAGGAAGGACAGAAAGAAAGGAAGAGCAAGAGAACGAGAGTAAAAGGAAGGTTGGGAAGAGAGAAGCAAAAGAGGTGAAGAGAAAGGGAGAAAAATGTGAAGGGGGAAGAAAGAATGAGTGGTAACGAGGGAAAAAGAGAAAAGAGGGCAAGTGATTGAAGAAACAGATATAAAGTGAAAAGATATGTAGATAATACACTTACAAACATGAACAAAACTGTCCAAGAATGAATAATAAGGCTACAACAGGAGAATGTTGACAGAAATAATTGAGAAGCTATGGGTTGAAAGGAGCTGGGATAGTGTGAATTCACCAGCTAGAAAAGAATAGCCTTTTTGACAATGGAAACAAAACAAACTATGAAGCAGGTCAGAATCTGTGAGCCAGGGAAACAAATACAACCTGCAGACATTGCAAACACATTTCCAATTCGCAAAACAGTAGGGGGAAAAAGGCATTCTCCTAATTAATTGCCTATGCCGGATCATTGCGGGCATTTCTGTGCCCTGCACCAGCCAGGCTTCCTTACAGTTGATATCGTGCTATGCTACTTGTCAAGAAATATTTTGCCAGTGATTTATAACGGATGGCGCATGCAATCTCTGTAAGGGTAATGTTTGTTCCCACAATGAATTTGGATAATGAAATTTCTGCTAACAATGAAAACCAAGCAACTGTCACTTGGATCAGCGAGGAGTGGCTTTGTCGGCTTTCTCTCTCTCTCTCTCCTGACAGAGCACTCAACATTTCAGCAGCTTTAATGTAGGACAGCTCCATTTATAATGCTGAGAAAGGCAGCAAGAAAGACAAGGGATTAAAGAGTAGGAATGATGACAACATTGTATACGCACTTAGTTAGATGGTACCGTTTACATCTGACAATGCATTATGTGAATATGACCCCTTAAAGCTTCAAGTGCCCGTAATGTTTGCAACAAAATGGTCCTTTCATTTTAACCCTTTTGAGAAATATCAAAGGTGGAGATTCTCCCAGTATGTTTTATCCAGTGAAAATAGAACTGTAGTTAAAAAGAAAAGAGTCTTTCATCTGCAACACTGCAGCAAATACAATTTAAAAAAAGAATAGGATGACCAATCCCATTTGTCCTATCTCTTTTGCTGACAGCCTTTTCCATGCATCAAATACTCTTTCAGTAAAGAAGTAATTCTTTACATTTCATGTATCTACCATCTGACTGCAAAGCTTGACTTGCTGTCCGGAACCCTGCTTCTCTCCTTAATAATGTCTTCTATATAGCTAATTACCAGTACAAATCTCAATTATATCAGAAATATCACCGTCTGGTGGTAGGGTCAATAAACTCCAACTGGGTGTTGGATGCTTTTTGAGAACAAGGAAGAAGTATTCTGAATCTCTCCTGGAAATGTTCTCTAAGGGTTTGATTGTCAATCTCTGCAATATCCTGCACCCTTACCTAATTGGTGCCAATACAGGGAGGGTGAGTGAATAAATATGATTATCTCCTCATTGTGGTGTTAATGAAAACAAAATCAAACTGATTGATTTATGAAAGTTAAAATTGGATGAAAACTAGTGATTTTTCTTTTCATTGCTTGAAACAGATTGATTCCTTTAAAAAGTTTGGTTCTGTTTTTTATTTATTTTTTTCTTTTACAGTTCCCCCCCAATTTTGCAACCAGGAATCTTTGACCCCTTATTATTTTATGTGAATTTACCAGAAAGGCATCAATCACCTCATTTTAACCTATTAGACATATCACTGTCACTAGTAGAATGTGACTACAGATTAAACTCCTTGGCAATGCATTGCAGTGGTTAAGCCTTTAGATACGGCTTTAGATTTCTAAAACCTGCTCCTTTTTTTGCACCGTTTCCACTCCACCTGTGTAGTTTTTGGAGAAGTGGCCTTCAGACCTGGACAGAACATTCCAGGAGAGGTCTCGCTAATGATTGCTGGGCTCGGCTGAGCTCAGTACAGTATCTGATAGTGACATACTCCATTAAAAAACAGTTTATTCGCTGAAAAAACCCCAAAATAAATAATGTCACCATTGTCTGTGATATTTCTACCCTTCACATTAGCACAATTTCAAACACTCATTACCCGTTACCCATTACACTTATCTCAGTACTTTGCACAATGTTATAATTTTAGATCTGTTGTTTGCCAAGTCTCCTTCTGTACAGCAATAAATAGATCTCGTCCAATGCTGCCACTCTTTAAAACACCATTAAACATAGTGGGGGGGGGGGGGGCAGGGGGTTCTTTTGTATGGGGGTCGAAATGTAATTAACCTCTTCATTTCCAAGGGTCCTGCACAAAGATATTTATTTTTTAGGATTGCAGCTCTATAATACACAAATTACACCTTATTCAATAAAAGGGTTAAGCTGGCTAAGAAGTGTATATCTTTATTTATATAGCGTCATCCACTTAAATATCGCTTTACAGCAGTAATACATGTGGCACAATAGGAATAAGCACTTCATACATAAAAGTGGACATTAGGAGATGGAGTCTGCCCCGAAGAGCTTACAGTCTAAGTTAATATTAGCAGATGGGACTCATTTATGTTCATGGTCCCAAGGCTCATCAACGAAGCCAGCCGCTCCTCCTTCTCTTACCGTGCACCCTAAAACTGGAACACTCTACCGGAGACTCTCACAGCCGCCACCAGTCTAAGTTCTTTCAAAACTAAAGCTGTCTCACATTTTAATCTGGTCTGTAACTGTTACATACACCTATAATATATATTATCTTTAACTGTGCATGCAATGTCTTGTATATAATGTATACCCTGTTTACTTATGTAACTGTATTTGTAACCATGTACTATTTGTCATCTTAACTCTATGCCCAAGACATACTTGAAAACGAGAGGTAACTCTCACTGTATTACTTCCTGGTAAAACATTTTATAAATGAATAAATGAATATTCTATATCAGTCTAAGAGATAATGGGGAAAGGCAGGATTGCAAACATGCCTGAGACATGTGAATGTGCGCACAAGTGGTATTTTTATTCGCTGCACACTGTACGGTGGAGCGGTTTTGGCACTTTTTTGCTCCGCATAAATTATGTTTTGTCCATTACACTGCTAGAAACAATGCATATTTATGCACAGAATTACATCTCAATGTTTTCATTAAACCGAGCGCTCATTTCCATGCGTACGACAGGCAGATGATGTATGTAAAAGAAGCTATCTAACAAAGTTAGGTATTTAAAAACTATTTAATAGGCTGAAAGATTGCACTTCACACGTAGTGCTCGCCCCCAAGGATCTTGCCTGTCCCAGGCACACATGGTGGTGGATTTTACAGAGAGTCAGAAAGGGTAGAGAGATTTAACACTCACCCAGACTTGAATAGGGTGTGTATTTTGATGGTATTTTGAGGGACTCTCTCTCCGCGTAGATAATACCTCATTCTCAATTTTTATTGCATTTCATTTTCAGACGTTTCTGCATGAAACAAACTAGCAAGATAACTGCATCAGTTAAAGCTAAGACAAACTTACTGAAAACAGAAGGTTTTTTTCATTATAAATCTTCTACTTAATCTTCTACTTTCATTTTCTAACACTGAAAATTAGCATTTTTCCGCAACACTAGGGTGAAACATTAAGGCTTTACACTCATTAATAGACCTATATGAAGTGGTGTTTATTCATATGTAAACACGGGTCATTTAGTAATGCCATAATTACATCATTCTCCCCATTCTGTTTCATTCTTAATTATTTTCCGAATTGGCCCAGCTTTTTCGACCGGCACTTCAAATCAAGTTTAAATGTGTATCAGAAACCATTACATTTATTTAACTTCCTTTCCATGATTTTCTCTTAATCGACCCCCCCACTCCCACGCCAGGGGTTAATAGTTTGAGAAACACCCACAAGGGTTGATCAGGGTTGAACGGGCTAGTTGCTGTTTTTGCTGTGGGATACGTCCAGCAGTGGTGGGGTTAAATTATCATCTGGTCTAAAAAATACCTTTTATCTCCCAAAGGACTTTCTTGTCGTTGAATTTTTTATTAACAGCTCGGGAAGGAGCCCAGATTTAACCAGCACAGTTGCTATGGAAGAGGCAGCATGTGAAGCTTTGAGTTCTGCCCTATCTGGATGATTTAACCCTCACCGCAGAGCTGTGACTCAACACAGGGATGGGAGAAACATTACCAGCTCATTAATGTCACTTAAAAGTGCTGTATAATTGGCTGTGGAAGAGAGATTTCAAGACAAACACACTTTTTATCTCGTACTTAGTCATGCATACTGTCTGTCTTTAGTGTTAGTGCCACAAGTGTTTGCATTTTGGAGAAACTCGTGAAACTTTAAGCTGAGTCCCATATTTCCTCTGCGCGTGGATAAAAAGGGGCATTGGGATTAAGGCAGAAGGGAAGGGGACTGTGAGAGAGGAAAATGGGTCTATTTAGGTAGATATATCTGCACTTAAAAAAAGTATTTCTGGAGGGTTGGCATTTAAACCTAAGAGGAATCTGGATTAAGGATGGATCGGATCACGGGTTTGAAATCCAAACTTCACAAGCTTTGAAGTTTGTTTGGAAGTTAGATTCAAACATCGGAATAACCTTTCAAATCTGAGCAAAATTTGAGTCAAAATCCATGAGAAACTCATCCCTTTTTTTTTAGGAATATTTTTGAGATCCCAAAACTGCTTATTTTGTTTGTTGGTTTTATTTTCAAATCCAAGATCAGTCGAGTTCCAGCAAAACAAAAACTTATGTTTTGGACCAAAACCAAATCACCAATGAAAGTGCTCACCTTTAGTTTGGATTCCATCAGCCATCCTCTTCACCCCTTGTGGTCCCTCTGGCAGTGCAGGGGCTAATGCTAATGGGCCATTTAAAATCCCAAAGTTAAAGATATTACACATCATTCTGTCACAACAGCCTTTTTAGTCATAGGATGTGTATCAAAAATTGTACAATTTGCACCAAACACGGAGCAAATCGTTTCATCTACTCCATCATCATAACTGATACAAATACAGAAATCTTGCATTGCTGCCACATTGGCTTGTCATTTATTAGTCAAATGTTACGCTTTGATCCTAAGTCTTATAACAATGGAGTCATTTCATTGCATCTTTTGATAAAAAAGGGGATTTAAACCTGCTAACCCCATCAAGGTGAACTCTTTCTTATTGCCCTATGCACTAAACATCTTCACTATGTCAAGAGAAGGTATCAGGCTGGGACAGAACAACAAGGGAATATGTGGAATATGTGAAAGAGCCTAAAGGGTTGAATAAATTAATCATTTAAGCTATCTGTGCTTCAGTGCAATTAAAACTGGCAAAAAAAAACAGAAATAAAATTCCCTTGGCATTATGAAGGGAAAATTGTGAGTGCGCCGGTTCCTTAGTGAAAAGGATTAATAATATATACCGTATAAACATTTGTTCTGTTTGTCAGTCAATTATGTCAGGACAATTCCCTTTCCCAAGCTGCACACTCTGTAAGGTATTGGAAGTTATATAGAGTTACTGATGCATTCTGTTATAGGGGTAAGTCTCCGCTCACCTAATTCTGTTTAGCTAAATCATTATAACACTGCTCTGACTCTCTCCTCCCCTTACTCCTCCATAACTACTGCTCATGGAGCAAGTCGAGCGATACACATCCCCCATAGCGCTCAACTCCTGTAGTGATTATGAAAACGTGAGGCATGTAATAACATGAATAAAAATCAAAACCCTATTCAAAAGACGCCATCTAGTGGACACGCTCTCATCTCTTTCTCCCTTTTTTCTTTCCTTTCTCAAATAGTGAAGCCAGCCTGTTAGGTGAATGCTTTTTTAAAGGTACTTCTATCTTATTTGCAAATAGAAATACACCAATCAATGCTGCTTAACTAATATCTTTCTCTCTCTCACCCTCCGCCCCTCCCCATTTTCTACTTTGCCATCTACAGTATTAATATTCTGCTGCCGGAATATTTTCACTTTCTCTCTGCTCATTTCCTCCTTAAATTCCTCTCCTGGATTCCTATCAAATTTCAGATCACCTACAAAGTTCTCCTCCTTACCTTCAAGGCTCTCCAATCATGTGATCCTCCCTACATATCAGCGTGGATCTCTCGTTACGCCCTTGCTCGTCTCCTGCGTTCTAGCCATAACTGGCTCCTCAATATCCCTTTCACTGGTACGGCTCTCTCTCGTCTTAAACCTTTTCCCCTCACTGCTCCTTACTGTGGAGCTCCGTCACAATCAGTGTACTCCAAGCACTGTCACCCCCCACCTTTAAGTCAAAGCTTAAAACTCACCTCATAAATGAAGTATTTCAATAGTTCAGATTAATTTCCACTGTCCCACACTCACAGTCATTGCTACCAACCATTGTGGCCAAACACAATCACCTACTGCACTTCTTCCCTCACGTGCTGTCTCTGTCTCCCAACACACCATTTAGAGTGTAAGATCTCTGGGGCAGAGATTTCCTTTCCTATTGTATCGCTGTATTATAATTTCCTGTCTCTTTTGTAAAATGATGAGAACATTGTGGGTGCTATCTAAATAAAGATATACAGACATACATACATATCACCATTATGTTGAGACTTTGGCTCAGATTCACACCTCTGCTCCCATTGGTATGAATGGGAGTAAAGATGTGCTAAAGGTTACACATACACATACACACACACACACACACACACACACTTTTTAGTACCATTTAAAACTGCTGATCCCATTTTCCTGAGTCGTAAATTTGTAGTATTTACATCAGTTCCCATGCTTGAGATACTGAGCCTTAAAAATCAGGATGGCTGATGCCAATAGAAAAAAAATATAAGAGTATATATATATATACTATATATATATATATATATATATATATATATATATATATATATTTTTTTTTTTTTGGTTTTATAGAATATATATATAGTTATTTCCTTAATTCATTTTTGAAACAAGTAAAAAAAGAAAAGATGGTAGAATATAGCTGAATTATGACATGAAACCTGCTTTAAGTGCATTGTGGAAGGGGTTGTTGCTTAGAAGAAAATGAATGGGTTCTCTTTCACTCTTTCAGCATACAGCATAAATATAGAATTAACCCTTATGACGTAGCAAACATGTAATAGATCTGCCACTTCAACAGCCTCATGACGCATTGGCGACATCAAGGGCTTTCATTTTGGGGAGATCGCTTTCTGCGCTCCTGTGGACCTCTGGACGTGACCTACCTGGAAGACACATTGTCCGTAGGGACTTCGTAACCATGTGATCGCACTGAGGAGCAGTCATGTTATCGCAATGTGCCGGTGGCACTCAAAGTCCCCATATTTACTAACAAATCTTCTGCCAAAAGACACTTACCGACGCTGGAAGACATCTTACACCCCATTGACTTGAGTGTGCAGTATGGCGTCTTCTAGTGCCAGACGATGTCTAATGGCAGGAGATATGACCCATTGTGGCTGGCTCAAACACACAATGAGAACTGACCCTGGGATTCTAGCCAGGTTAAGCAAAAGCAGTGATGTTAGCAATGGACCTCTCTTTCTCCGTATTGCTGCTTAAAGAAGGTAAGCGAGAGATAGCGATTATCCACCTGGCCCTATTTTTTTTCTTCTGCTTACAGATGGGGTAATTTAATTCTGCGCTCTCTCCCAATGTTCACAGTTGGCCTATTTGTATTCATGCCCAGGGCTTTAGCTACTACACAGCCACCGTTTGCATATCTCATGGTCAGGGGCTATGGCCCATATTTACTAAGTAGACTTCTGCCATAGAAAAGTCCCCTCTCTACTCAGTCCCTCTCGTTAATGGTTCCCCAAAAACAGGGTGCATGGGAGGTTGGAAACGCACTTGATTGCCAAGCACCCCTGCCCCCTCATTTAGAGGTCATGATAAAAATTAATTGATTCTTAATATGCAAAGAAACAGCCAAATGTATACTTTAAATGAGCAGAACATGAGGAAAGGGAGTGTCTTTGGAGCTGAACCTCATTCATTTCAGCTGCAGGGACTCCCTGCTTCCCGAGATACTTATCTCCATACGGGATGGGTTTAAAGCCACCGGTCCCGCGGGCCAATAGAAGTCACAAGGGATGACATCATGGCTTCTGATTGGCCCGCTTTATGTGGGACATTTAAGCCACAATTTCGATAGCGCCAGGCAGCCCTGATGGAGCTGCTACCAGCCCCCCGAATGGAGGTAAGTACCTCGGGAAGCAGAGGGTCTCTGAAGTTGAAATGAACACAGTTCAGCTCCAGAGACCGCCTGCTTCAATCCAGCAATCCAGCAAGGCTAAAAAAAATAGCAAAGCAGAATTGCTGCTTGAAGTCTGTTTACCTTAAATTGCTTTAAAAAGTTTGTTGTCTTTGCAAACTAACAGCATTAGATTGCACCTTTAAAAGGATCAGAAACAAGTCACATTAGTACAGTTACATTTTTAATGGCAGGTGTACTAATGACCCCTTATTTATAATGAAAAGATAATCAATGTATCTTCCCAGAATTCACTGCAACAGCTAGGAATAAAAATGTTGAATCTGCTTGGTCCTTCAGCTCAGTGGCTCAGAATTATTTCCAGACAGTTTGCTAAATGTCTGGATGTGACATCTTTTTACTCCAACACTTGCTTTGTTAACATGGCACCAACGAAGTGATATACCACATGTATTATTTGTATTAGGCGGAGCACAATAATTTACAGTGTGTTAGGCATAAATATCATAATCACTCAGATGGAATGGATGTCTGAACTCAAGTGAAATGTATTTATTTTTTTACTGTTTCCATGCTAAGCTAATGTGAATGCCAGAGCTTCTGCAGTATATAATATTATTTATAAGCTAAATGTATGTTGTATTTTTTTGATTTTTTCACAAATGTAGACACTTTTGTATAGCAATACGGGCGGTCCTCAGGTGACATCCGTTCCCCAAACCGCAGTCAAAGAGCAAAACGTTGCATGCGAATGTAATGTTAATCCGCAGTGGGGAACATCGGATAATCAGTTCCAACGTCAGACAATGCGTTCCTTTGAATGCATTATGACACTTCGGATAATCCGTTGGATGGATAATGGAACGACGGGTAACGAGGAACACCTGTATTGATTTTTGTATGTATATAGTCTACATTTTATTTAAGGTTTGTTTTTTTTATTTCAGATTACATTAAATTGTATCACACAGTACAGCTCCCCCTCTCTCCGCAAATAGTTCAGCTCCCCCTCACACCGCAAACAGTGCACCTCCCCCTCTCTCTGCAAATAGTAGAGCCCCCCTCTCCACAAACAGGACAGCTCCCCTTCTCCCCATAAATAGTAAAGCCCCCTCTCCGCAAATAGTACAGCCCCCCTCTCTCTGAAAATAGTACAGCTCCCCTTCTCTCCGCAAATAGTACAGCTCCCCACTCTCTCCGCAAAGAGTACAACTCCCTCATCTCTCTGCAAATGTACAGCTCCCCCTCTCTCCGCAAATAGTGCAGCCCCCACTTTCTCCGCAAATAGTACAGCCCCCACTTTCTCCGCAAATAGTACAGCCCCCACTTTCTCTGCAAATAGTACAGCTCCCCCCTCTATACACACAGCCACTTTCCTACCTCCTCAGTAGAGATAGGGGAATGGGCCAAAATTTAATTTGCAGATGGATATACGCATGCGGTTTGGACAGTCAAAAATTCCTGTGTATCAGCAGCTATAAATGGCAGAGGGCACCATTAACCCCTTCGCGGCTGGATGGTACAGCAAAGTATTGCCCTGCACTGACTATGTTACAAAATGTGTGTGCTCCTTTGCATGTCAATAATCAGATTCCTTATCTGCAGTTTGACCACTGTATCATATATAACAATAGGGTGAAGAAGAGAAAATGTAAAGATTATAAAGGATATGGAGAAACAACATGAAGCGAAGTATGAAAGCTCATCAGAAAGAGCAGTCAGAATTGTCATTCAGTTGCCAAAGAAATACAGGCTTCAAATAATCCAACATCAAGTCACACAGACAATGAAGAGGAAGATGTATGATCATTATGGGAGATTGCAATGCAAAGATTGGTGCCCAGCAGAAAAACGAAGCATCAGTTGGTAAGTATGGTTACTGTAACAGGAATGAACCTGGAGATATTTGCAGAATGTGAAAACGTCTATATAATACATTTAATCTTCAAGAAGAATTCCAATAGAAAATGAGCATGGAATGGACCCAATTAAATTGACTATATCCCAGCTAATAGCGTGATTTTAGGACTGCATAGTTCGTAACCACTTGGACACAAGGAGTGATCACTGACTGATTCACTGCAAATTACATCTGAACGTGAAGATGGAAAGAAGAAAACTGCTTAAAAAGAAGACAAGAAAATCAACATCAATAACATAACAAAAGCAGCTCAGAATTATAACTAGAACTGGTAATCGCTTCACCTTGCTCAAAATGCAGGGGGACACGTTAACCAATAATTATGAAGAACTTATTAAGATTATAGTTGGAAGTACAGACAAAAAAGGAGGAATTGCTAAGAAAAAAACAAGATAAGAAAATATTTGAGACAAAGCAATTACTGAGGAGTCGATAACAAATGAAGCAATCTCAAGACGCAAGACCAAGATATGATTATGCAGAGCTGTTCAAAGAGGAATATGCAAAGAAAATGGTGAAAAAGACCATCGCAGATAACAGAAGCTAATAGAAGATGAAGCACCGGCTTATGATTGGGAAGAAGCAAATCAAGAGAGTTGAGGACTTGTACATGAAATTGTTTGAGAACACAGATAACATCATTCAGCGGAGAAAGAGCAAGAAGAAACCACCAATGATGTACACTACCATTCATCCTTAAAGAAAACGTGTCAAAAGTGATACATCTATGAAAAACAGAAAGTGAATCCCTGCGCTTCTCCCTTTGGGATAGCAATAAATGAGGAATATATATATATATATAGATTGTATAGATTTTTACACTATATATATATATAGTGTAAAAATCTATAAGATAAAGGAGACTTTTGGTTTACATCCTTTGATCAAATAATGCCAAGCCTGCAAACCCCGTCAAGGTAAGTCTCTATAGCAGGTCCCTATGCTAAATGCATACTAATGTTATATGAAATAGACCCAGAAGGGGTTAATATATCCTTAGCAGCACGCTCCTAGAGGGCACCATTATTAGGGTGTAATTAATATATTTAGCCAATCACCTGCAACTGTTTATCCGGCAGCTTGTGGGAGGCCAGCCCCACCTTCTTCTAGGTATATAATCTTCCAGCAAGGTCCCTGTATTTCACTATTCACTTTACTTGCAGACATGTGAGTATTTTCACTGGTATATACCAGTTTGTAACTGCACTATGTTATATAAGCATATGCTTGGATATATTAACCCTTTCTGGGTTTATTTCACATAATATTAGTATGCATTTTGCGTAGGGACCTGCTATAGAGACTTACCTTGACGTGGTTAGCAGGCTTGACATTATTTGATGAAAGGATGTAAACCAAAAGTCTCCTTTATCTTATAGATTTTTACACTACATATATATATATATATATATATATATATATATATATTCCCCATTTATTGCTATCCCAAAGGGAGAAGTGCAGGTACTGTATTCACTGTCTGGTTTTCACATTTGCCTGGCCAATCCCTTCGCCAGCTGCATGCTCCTTACATGGAGAAGCGCAGCGATTATATATTTGTGATACATCTATGAAATATGGGAAGGCTCCCAGAGAAGATGGAATTACAACTAAAATCTTGAAAGAAGCTGGGGAAGAAGTAGAGAAAAACTATGCAAAACTCTTACATGCTGCTTGAAGAACAGAAAAAGTCCAGAACAAAGGCGCAATGCCATAGTTATCCTCATCCACAAGAAAGGAGACAGAAGACCTCAAGAACTACTTCCAATCACTAAAAAGGTATTTATGAAGATACTCACTAATCAGCTCCAATTGACCCTGGGCTTTTGCCCAGGATAGAGAACAAGCAGGATTTTGCAGTGGATACAACCACATCCAAGTAGTAAAATAAATGACTTCCTGAAGTAATGAATATGATCAAGCACTCAGTTTAGGATGCTTAGATTACAAAAAAGCATTTGATTCTCTGTCCCCAGCCATTTTAAATGCATTAAGAAGACAAAGTGTTGAAGAAGCGTGCATTGATATTATACGGAACATTTATGAGAATGTCACATGAACCATTAGATTACATGAAGATACAATCAAGAGAAGGATCACCAAGGGACAATACAGCACAGGGATTTAAAATACAATAAGCGTAGCAAAGTCAGGCAGTCGGAAAGGAAATCCCTGACCCAGAGAGCTTCCAATCTACTGTGGTATGTTGGGAAACTTACAGAGACAGCAGGAGAGAGAATAAGTGCTGTGAAAGCTTGTCTCTAAAAGCTTTGCACAGCAACACTTGAACAAATTGTTCAAGACATCGCATTGGGAAGAAAAAGGATTCAAAATCATCAGTAAATAGTTGAGTCATGAATAAAGTGTGCGTGAGGAGAGTGCGTGTCAAAGTGATTACAAGTGTTAGTATAGTAACTTAAAAAGATAACCTTTTAAAGTTACTATACGAACACTCGGAATTCACTCATTTAGGGTGTTGATTTACTCAAATAAACTTGAACTCATCCCCTAACTATTGAGGGCGTTAGCATATATATTTTATGGTACATGTATGTACATTGCTATATTAAAGGTTACATTTTATTGATTGATAATCACTTTGACAATACTCTACATATACTGTAGTAGGTGTGCAACATATATAGTATCTCTTTTGGTGTGCCTCTCCATGCACACCTTACTCGGTCTCAAGTATCTCCTACGTAGCACCCACCTTTTCATTGTTAGGTTGAGTGAAGACTCCCTCTTTGCTTGAATACTCGAGTCACCTATGATTTGTTGATGACATTGTTAGTTTTGCCACATGTCCAGAAGACCTCAAGCAAAAAATCGGGGAACTCGCCAAAGAAAGTTAGAAATTGGGCCTCCATGTGAATCTTCACAAGACCAAAGTGATGTTCAACAAATGTGCCAACTCTGCAAAGATCGAAATAAATGGAATAAAAGAAGCCGAAAACTATGTCTACTTTGGCTGGCAAGTAACAACAGATGGGAACCTTTTGAATGAAATCAATAGCAGAATGAAGGAGATGGTGCGCATTTGGGAGAAACAAGACCTTCCAATGTGCCTTAAGATATACAGTATTTTTATATCTATATATATAATATATATTATATATATATATATCTATAATATAGATATAATATATATATATTACACACATGCATACTGTAGATATATGTAGCACCCCTGAGTATGTTTGTTGGTATACATGTTGCGCGACCAATCACAGCCCTCAGCACATTAATGGAAATGCCCCTGAACAATGACAATGGTGGAGGAAGGAGAAAGTTCATGGGATAAGAAAGGAGAGAGTCAGTCGGCATATGGAGAGAAAGGTGTGTGGATGGGACTAGGAATAGTGACGAGACATTCCCCAGCGGAGACAATAACGAATCCTAGCCACGGGTGCAGAGATTATCACAAGGACCGCCACACCGACAGCTTTGCTTGCTATCCCTGCGGGGAGGCACCGGTTTGTCGGTTGTACGGAACAGTTTCCTGACCGCTCGCCGGGGAGCCGGACCGCCGAGCCCATAAAGGGAAAAAGAAGCGTGAATAACCTGAGACAAGGGAGTGATCTGCGCAAGTACAATTGCCTACAGGGATCCCAGCATATAAACAGCTAGCCTCCCCTTTTCCACAACACAGGCCTGTAAAGTTGCTCATCACAAACTGGTGCTACCTGGTAACTTGGGCCCCAAGGATATCACAGAGATACTACCTGGACAATTGCACAAGCACTGGGAGAGGGGGAAGTGTTGCTGGATAAACTGTGTGTTTGTAAACTGTTTCCATTAGAGGGCGGTGACCTCTCACCCCGTTATACCAGGGGGATAGCCTAGCTCTCTTTTCCATTTCATATATAAAAGAAAAGTTAACCCCCACGCATGTGTCTGGCGAGTCTGCTTGTACTGCACTGCTACAGCCAGATGGTCTGGAGGAGGCAGATTCAGGCCCCGGTCCTCGATATACATATATATCATATAGAGGGAATAAAAGAGGGGTTACATGTATATGCTAGAGGTTCTGTGAGTAGACACTTTTAGGATCATGTATCAATGGGAAGAACATTTTTTTTTGATTCACTGCATTTTTTCTTTGTCTGTATAAACTTTAAGAAATAGTTTTCTAATTTAACACAGATTGGGAGGGAGATTTCCAGACCTTGCCGATTTTTTTAATAGTTAAATGTTGCGATGACATTCAGAGATGCAGAATTTGAGTCACATGTGTCAAGTACCTCCTATTGACACTTCCAGAATCACAAGTTGGTACAGATTTTTTACTCACCTTTACTTGTCTTGTGTCTGGTTATACCCTCTTTCCAGCTTCACATTGCAAAGCCAGTATAACTGGCCAAAGGTCAAAGCAACTGTCTGTGAATAGGTTTAGTATTTCCGATATTAGGAACAAGCTGGCTTGACTCAGATGAACCTAAAGATATAATATCGCTCCATTTCCCCTCCCCTTCCCAACTCCTATTCGTCCTTCCTCCCCCCCCCCCCCCCCCTCCATTTTTTTTTCTTCTCCTTCTCCCACCCCTGGAATTACCCCAAATCACATGACTAAGTAGGGCGCGAAAAGTCGTGCGACCCCGATTTGCACAAACCAACTATATCCTAAGGATTATATTTAATTTACTGCGATGCACAAGACTGTCATGTAATGTTTGTTGTATTGTATACCATGCATATATATCAATAAAATACAAGTTATAAATATATATATATATATATATATAATGGGTAAAGGCAGGGTTGCAGACCTGTCTGAGCAGGGGCTGGCTGGAAAATTTTAGCCCGGGGGGTAAGCCCAACTCCGTGCTTTTTCCTGAGTGTTCAACCCAGGCAGTCCCAGCATACTCTGCGACCAACGTCCAGCAAGCCTAGTGGACTGTGCCAACCAGCTTCCTCCTGGCTGGGGAGAAGTCTCCCTCTCTCCCCTCTCTGGGGAAAGCAGTCTGTCAGTGCGTGCAGGTCACTTCCTGTCTTTTACACCTCCTGTTCAATCAGGAATTCTGCTTGTTTAATTAAGGTAGTAGCAAAAAATGGTGAACTGCTGATCGGTAGATAAAAACTTCAACCGAGCGCAATCATTGAAAAATACAAAATGTAATGTGCAGTAGAAATCCACATAACTAACTCTGACGTGTTTCCACACTGGAACGAAATGCGTCAGAGTTAGTTGTTATGTGTATTGCTAATGCACAGTACATTTTCTATTTTTCAATGATTGCGCTTGGTTGAAGTTTTTATCTACCGATCAGCAGTGCACCGCTTTTTGCACCTTACTTCTGGATATCCCAGCTGGAGCACGCTGTTTTGGATCCGATCGACGGCTGACTTACATGCAATCAGGCATCTTTAATGTGAGTACGTTCCTGCCAACAGGCACAAGAGTACTGTGTCGGACACCGGGGATTGCGGTGCAGCAATTCGAGTGTTTACCAGGATAAACGCCTCACAGTGGGTTCACCAGCATCTCCAGGTCCTCCTCCCACTATATTCACCTTGCCCTCCCTGTTCAGTTAGTCCAACCCAAACAAGGTCAAGGACTGGAGCCTATAGGAACTACACTAATAATGTATTAAACAGCCTTATCGGGATTATTTACATATGAAGATCATACTACCATTACCCTGCCTATTCTTGAGCATCAACCCCATTTTTCATTTCATTGCTTGTTTAATTAGTTGCAGCTGCTGCTAGCTTCTCCGGGGGAAGTCAACTGCCTGTAGGCTGGAAAGCACACTGCTGCACCACTCCAGCCCATACAGAGACAGAATTATGATTATATATATATATATATATATATATATATATATATAATAATAACCCACGCTCATACCAAACATGCCATTGTACACACACACTTCTTATACAAACATAGCACCCCTCATATACAAGCATGTCACTCACGACCCCCCCTCCTTTGTTAAACAGCCACCCATGCCCCATCTGCACTGTTAGCTCCACCCCCAACCAAGCTTGGTAATCACCCCTCCGCAAGTCCTACTTAGTCTGTTTGAGTATCCCTCCCCTGTACGTTTATCTCTGCCCCCAGCTCTCTCTTTTAGCTCCTGTTACAGACTGAGTTCAGCCCGGCATGCTGACGGCTTTGGGGGGAAAAAGCCGCAGTTATGTCAAAGCGGTGGCCTGCAGTCCTGGAAATAGGACTACAGATTTCAATTAACCACTCATAGCTCCAAGACTGGCCTAAAAAATATACGTTAGAGCTTCCAAAGTTCCACAATATGTTATATGGTGTAATAAAGGCTGGGTATAATCCACAGTTGAAATGCAGGTATAGGAAATATCTGTTACACTCACGTCGGGTGCATAACGGAGATAAGGAATAACAGAGTTTAAACGGAGTGTATAAAGAACAACTGGTGGGGGTGTATGCACTGCAGAGGATAAGTGAATTACCTCCGGAACCCCCGATCCACATGAAAGTCCTGCCTCTGTCTCTGTTTGGTCGCGGTTAAGCGTGTAGCTGCTTGTAACACGGTCTCCTCTGGAACTGGATGGTGCGTGTCCTGTGTAACGGAGCCTGCAAAGCTGTTGAGCGTCACTCCAATCGGGAAGCAGGATGCAGAAAAATGACTGAAGATTGGTTGAACAGCGAAAAAGCACGGTCAACTCACCGGGTAATATAAAAATAAAAAAAGTTTATTGGGTTACATATTAAAAAACATACTTGGGACAAAACAGGGGAAAATCTCCTCCCACGCATTTCACGCTAACAGCGCTTTCTCAAGGAGTCTGAGAAAGCGCTGTTAGTGTGAAACGCGTGGGAGGAGATTTTCCCCTGGTTTGTCCCCAGTTATGGTTTTTTTTTTTTAATACCTAACCCAATAAACTTTTTTTATTTTTATATTACCCGGTGAGTTGATTGTGCTTTTTCGCTGGGTTGCTGTTCAACCAATCTTCAGTAATTCTTCTGGAAATAGGACCAGCCTGGGGGGAAATTTCCCCTTTACCCCCTCCCTTTGCCCCCCTGGCCAGCTCGCCTCTGTGTCTGAGACATGTGAATAATATGCTCACACGTGGTATTTGTATTTGCTATACACTGTACGATAGAGAGTCTTACTCACTTTTTTACTCACCATAAATTAGTTTGTGTACAGATGGGACAAAATTGAAGCAAAGGAGTAGGTCGACGTATTTTATGCAACGTATATCCCTTAAATATTGCGTTGCAGGGCTCCTCTAGCAACAAAGAGTTAAAACGTATCCAGAAATGTTTTTATACATAATCAAATTTGAATATTAATTTCTGACATTTCAAAGGGGCTCCTGTGCTTTGCTAATGAAGATGTTATGGCTGAAATGTCAAGGATCTAATCAACTAATTAGATGTCTTTTTCATTCTGTTTCGCAAACGTCCTTAAATCCTAAATCAAATCATTTTTAGATCAAATAAATAAGTGTATTTTTATCTAGCTCTGTTTCAGCCAATACAGGTTTTTGTTTTGTTTTGTTTTTGTACTACTTTAAAGGTTTTATTTAAAACAAAAAATGTAAAAAATAAAAAATACTTTTTTTAAATACATTCTTTATTTATTTTTCTTGGGCATAAAATCTGTATTTGATAGTAGATTTGTTTTTCTTTATTGAACGTTGTATACGTTTTTCCAAAAAAACACAGAAAGTGGAGATGGGAAGAGATTACAGAAAAGAGAAGGGATTGGTAGGGAGGGTACATATCATATACAGTATATCTTATCATTCAATTATAAGTACAGTAAAACTTTCTCTGGTATTAAAGAGCAGTGCATACATCTTTATAATTACTTACTTAGTCACACGTGTGTTGAACTCTCCCTGAAAAGAATAAACTCCATTAAAAATACATTTTAATCACAATCAGCCAAATCTCACTGACTTTCAGTTTTGAAGATGGGTGACTGACTAATATATAAAATTGATAATTATTTTCGGTACTTGTTCCCTGCATGGGTAATTAAGGGCCACACTTTGCTGTTCCAATGCTTTGGAGGGCGATTTTTTTTTAACTTAATTTCATCTGTGATCAGACTGTTTGTAGAATCTTTTAATTACATACAAAATGTTAATCCCCGTTTTTTTTTCTTTGTTCTGTTACACAAAGTACATTGCAATTAGGATACCAGCTAAAATGAATTAACAAGTATCTGATGTAAGCCTCCTTACCCAGCTTTAAAGCAGGTCACATCCGATTAGTCATGTACAATGGTTACATGTAGGCTGGGTGTGGGGGAAAGTATTGGAAGTAGATGATTGCCAGGAACGTTTATATAAAAAACAAGAAAAAGTGCTTTATAAACATCCATCTAAGGGGCCTATTCAGGTAACTCTGTTAAGTGATTTATCGACAGTTTTGAGCACTTCTTCAGCGAGTTTGCATGTGTAGCTATTCAGAGAGCGCCGATAACATGGCAAACTCACTTGAAAACTGCTTTTTCCCGACCGGTAGCGCTCCTCCTTAGAGAAACCGAGCGGTAGTCCCAAAAAATTTCAAACTCACATTTTTTAAGAAATCGAGCTATTCAGGTAGCCCCGAGATGCACATCGCGGCTGCAACTCGCTCATTCAGATGAGATGGGATGTGCATCTGATGGAGAAAAATGGATTCGTACCACATCGGATTGAAGTCGGGGGTCTCCAGAGCTGAACCACATTAATATCAGCTCCGGAGATCCCCTACTTCAATCTTATGTAATAAAAATACATTTACTGCTAGCCTAACCACTAAGGTAACCAGAGGTTAAATACCAGTGCCCGGTTTGTTGGTGGTAGAGGGGGTGGGTGAAGCTTTAGTTGCCCCAGGGTGGTTAGGCCTACCGGGAGGGTTGCGGGAGGAGTTAGCTCCTTCATTACCTTAGCGGTTACTACCGCTAAGGTAATGAAGGTGTTAACCCCTCCAGCTACCCACCCTGTAGGCCTAAACACCCACAATGGGCCAAATACCATCTTTATAGCTGCCCCAGGTTGCCACAGTTGCCCCAAAGTTGCCTCAATGTTTAGGCCTCCTGGGAGGGATTAACCCCTCTGTTACCTTAGATGGCTAAAAGCACAATACAATAAAATACATTACTATAAAAAACACATTGCTATAAAACAAAACTCTAGCCATTTAATCCATTGATTGTCACTGTGGTAATCTGTGCCCTCAATGGGTAACAGATACAGATAGTCACATTGGCAAGCAATGGCCACCCAACAACCCCCCCCTCCTCCTTTACCCCCAACCCACGCCCCTCCCCCACCCCGTCAAAACACACTCTAAATGGCAAAGGGCCTATTATCCATATTTTTTATCCTCTATTAAAAGCGTCACGTAACCGCACTGTGCCGGAGGGGCCATGGCACTCAGGTGCCTCGACCCCTCCGGAATGCAAAGGAAGGTTATTACATCTTCCCAAGGAAGCCGAGGACATTGGTAACTTGCTCTATGTGCTATTTGTCTGCTGTGTAACTGCTCTTTCAAGGCAGAACATGCTGTAAACTAAGGGAGATTTTTGCAACCCCCTATTCATTTGAATGGAGCTGAACTCTTCTCCAGCACTGGAAAGTTATTCTTTTCACACCCACCCACCATTGTGTTTCTCTCTTATTCCCTGCACTTTATTTGGGGCCTTTGCTGTGTGTTGCAGGCCTCTCTGGCAGACAGAGGGTTACACAGTAGACTGCAAAGCTCCTAGTTCTAATGTCTTTTATTTTCTCAACTTCAATACTTACTTCCAAGAGTCCTGCTCTTTGCACTGTGCAAATTGATTCCTTCCATCACAATATCACTCCTTCCCATACACAGCACTTGTGGATTATAGAAACATTGAGTTTTTTTTTTTTTTGCCCACAGAAAAGGGATAAGAGCATTGATTAAAAACAAGGAGAGCTTTTCCATTGATGTCTGGAGACCTCCGCAAGATTTCTCTCTCCCCCTGATGAGATTTCTTCACACTACAATTTAAAACGCTGGTCTCTTGCTGATCACTCTCAGATTTACATTTTTCATCCCACGCCCAGCAAAGGTGTTGAAGGTACAGAAGTAGCAAGACTTACTCCGGAGCCGCAGCCTGGAATAGCAAAGAGCAGCGAGGCTGCAGGTGGTCCATGCTTCTGGGTCAGACACCCCGCAGCATTCATTCTCCAGCACCAGGGCCGCTAGTCTCCCTGCTACCTCTGCAGAGCTGTTCTACATTTCTGAAACAGGCAAATGTTGGGACTTCCACCGCTTGTGAACCATCAACTGTCGTCAAAAAAAGGGCGTTCGCCTCTTGCAGCCCGGGAGGAGAATTGTTTTTTTGTTTTTTTTGCCGAATGTTGTCAATTTTGCTACATTTTTAGTCGAAAGTCGGAATAAAGTCATTAGCAAAAATTCTCAAAAATATTTTGGCTAAAATTTTGGGGGAATTGAACTTGGAGGAAGGAGGGTTGTGAACCACTTGCATCAATGTTTTTTTTTCCCAAGCAGACTTAGCTTCCAATGTCTAAAAGTCTCCATGCTGTTGTGCCCTGACTTGACCCTAACTCTCCCATAACTTCCATCTTTTTATTGTGATGTAGACTGTACATTATTCCTGCTCCTACCTGTTTTGTCTCGTGGGAGCCAAATGACCCATATCCATCCAGTGGTCCATGGAACAGCTCTGACATAGAGCAACAGTATGAGAATGCTTTGAAAGGTGCCCTTGTTCTGGAATGTCCATTAAATTGCCTAGAGGTGTCATAAGCCATTCTTAACCAATTAGTAGCTGAAGATGTCCATCTTTCCTAATTGCATATTTCACATTGCGAGTCTTTACAGCACAAATTCTCAATGGTGTTTTAAAAACCTGCCCATGACAATCAGTCCAAACAAGTCATTCCTGTCGTATTGAGACGCAAGCCTACAATTTTCAGACTATTACTTGTCTCTATTTCACATTAGCACGCATCCAAATAGTCAACTAAAATCAATTGCACATTAACCATACAGACATGCAGTATGACAAGCGACAAGATAACATATAGGTTTTATGGATCGATCAATGAAAGAAAACAGCGCCAGTGATTTATCTGACTGAGGACTGATGATGATCTAAACACTTACATATAAAGGGGGGTTAAGGCTGCACACCACAATATATAAACAAATACATACAGTTTACCGGTGCTGCTGGTTCAAGGAAGTACCTGCCAGGAATTTCCAAAGTACACTGAGGAAAAAGGAGAGAGATCCAGCGCTACACAGATTTCAGGATAATGAATTTATTGTGCCACACAAACTCCCAGCATACATAAATAGGACTTATTGATCTATTTATAAAACAAAATGTTTTTCAACTCTAATCTGAAAAACAATTGTTTTAACCCATTCCTTGCAAATATGCAGCAGGCCATTCTGGCAGCGGAAGAGTTAAATCCTAAAATATTATTCTAGAATCTTAGATTTCTTATTAACAACATCTACAAAGAGTTATAACACAGGTGCAATTAAAGACGTCACAACTGCAAAGCTGTAAAATAAATAAACCAAAATAATGTGAAACAAAATATATAGAAATATTTTTTATGAGTTCTAGCTTTCTCTCCAACTGTAACAGAGGTGGTTTTAAAGGTGCAATTCCATGTAGCCGGACCAAAAAAAAATATATTTTTGGCTTCCTTAAACTTTGTAACTGTGCTAAAAGCAAAGATTTGGATTCTTTTGTTTCTCTGTAAAGTAATGACAAATTGCATATCTTTGGGGCGTCAACACGAAGACTGTTTGTTAATCAAGCATTTTCTTTATCCTTATTAGAGAGCTGCGGAAAAAAACATTTCTCGTCTCATGACATCATGAGATCTGAAACTCCAGGGGACTGATAACGTAGGCCGCGATTATAGTGGCTGCGTGCGCTTGCGTGATGCCGCGCGCCTCAGGAACAAATGTATGTACACTCGTGATGCCGCCCATAGAGCACGCGACCGCGCAAGTGATGAGGCGCGACCGCGCGTTTCTGCAGAAAACGACAAAGAATTGTCTTTGCTGCGCGACATCCGGGTCACGCGTGCGGTTCAGCCAATGAGGGAGAACCGCTCACATGACGTCCTCCCCAAGGAACTCAGTGCAAGTTTCGCGCGTGTGACATCACTCGCTCCGTCGTGCTCACGCCGCCACTGTAATCGTGGCCTGTAATCATGCCATGTGCTTTCTGCTAAGCAAGTTCAAAAAATTAGTTGTTGGGAGAAAGGGATATCACACAAAGGGGAGCAGTCAGCGAAAATCAAACCCCTTCCAATTAGCTCCCCCAAGTTACAAACCAAAGGTAAATAAAGTATATAAAAATACACACTGGTGTCAGATTTTGGTTAAAAAAAATGTTTTTTTTAAATGGTTCCAATCCCCCAGATGTAACACTTTAAATGAGTAATTTATACACTTTGAAAAGCTCAACAAAATCAACCCTGTAAGGTACTGTAAAGAAAAAAGGAGAACAGCGCACTGCCAGGGAGTCAGGTGGTGAAAAGTAATATTCCTATTTATTCAGCACACAGCCAATAAAAACATCACCCCAGGAGGGGAGCAAAGATCCTCCTGTGCGTTTCGGACGGGTAGGTCCTTTATCAAGACTCCTTATTGGCTGTGTGCTGAATAAATAGGAATATTACTTTTCACCACCTGACTCCCTGGCAGTGCGCTGTTCTCCTTTTTTCTTTGCTCTGGATCTTCTATTCCTACGTCTGGCACGCCACAGTGGACCACCAGAGACTACAGGAGTGGGTAAGAATCTTATAATTATTCTTTATGACCAATTATAGATGAGTACCTCTACCTTGATCATTTACATGAGTTGTATGTGAGGTGACTTAAGCATTATTACGCTTCCTCCCAATGCTATTGATCTTGGTATATATTGGTGACTCACAGGCCATTTGGAAATATACCCACTCCGCTATAATCTATTTGGGGCCCTTCAAGATTTATTGATTACTGGATAAAGTTTTCCCACAGTTGGAGCACCCATCTCCCCTTTACCTATATACTGTAAGGTACTGTACACTGTTGAGTTATTGTGTTTATCCAGGCGTTACAGCCTAACACTTTACAATACAGATGTAGACAACTGAATACATACATGATCTTTACCAGAGTGTGGAACAGGGGTGGGCAACTCCAGTCCTCAAGGGCCACCAACAGGTTGGGTTTTCAGGATATTCCTGCTTCAGCACAGGTGGCTCAATCAGTGGCTCAGTCTTCAAGCCACCTATGCTAAAGCAGGGATATCCTGAAAGCTCGTCCTGTTGGTGGCTCTTGAGGACTGAAGTTGTCCGCTCCTGGTGTAGAAGCTACTGTAAGGCTAGGTCCCCGCTGCCTGCTGCAGCGCGCGCTGTGGCGTGTGCGCTGCGGGGACAAGAACCGCCCCTCAATGGGGCCGGGCCTGTTACCTACCTTGGCCACTGCGCGGCCAGATTTTTCTGAAGACAGTAAGTCTGAGGCCCCGGTATCGGCACTGCAGCCGAGATCCCCGGTCTGCGGTGAGCTGTAGGGGACAAGATGGGGGGAGCGTGGCGGGGGACGCGGCTACGATGTCACCTAGCAGGTTCACCCTCATTGGCCGAACTGCCGGGAACGTGGCCAGCACTCCGTCGTGAGTTGTGAGCACAGATTTCCTGTCTCCAGGGAAATCTGTTCACACAACGCGGAGGGCAAGGTAGTTAGCGGCCCCGGCCCCATTGAGGGGCAGTTCTTGTCCCTGCAGCGGAGATCTAGCCTTAAATTGTCTTCAGAACTGTGACGGAGCGCTGGCCACACCCCCCTGTGGTTCAGCCAATTAGGGCAAACCTACCAGGTGATGTCATGGCCACACCCCCACCATGTGCCCATCACGCCCCCCTGTATTTCCCCCTGCAGCTCTACACAGACCGGGGAACAGAGCTGCATGCACCACCAGCCTAGCAGGCGCGCGTGTAGCGCTGACACCGGAGCCGTAGCCTAAAGAAGTTGTCTGTCACAGTGTCACAGCCACTCACTGTAAAACACAGCAAGGAAAACAGTTCTCGTAACAAAATGTTCTAGTTTGGCACATCATTAACTACAGTACAATACCTGAAGATTTAAGATGCTGCATAGCTGTTGCACAAAGCCAGTGTGAGACCATTTATTCTTCATCTACAATGCTGTTCTTCACCGCGTTTCGTAAACAGAACGTTCAAGTCACTGAACCATAATTAGTGTACTTGCTTTTTGTATTTTTAACTCTTATGCTTGCCCCTAGACATCTGGCTAAACAATAGCATTGACATTTGAGTTTTTTAATGGGGAGAAGGTGTGGTGCACTGGTTAAAAGGTGCAACTTATTTCCAATCAATCCACTTATTTTTACAAATGTATCTTACAATGTTGATCATGTGTTAAGACTGTGAAATCTTTAAGTATTTTTTTATACGAATTTAAGCTTTTGTAGAACTTACAAAGCAGATAAAAGTACATACAATACGATGTGTACAACACATTATTTTTCCGGTACAAAGTCGCACATAGAGCTTGTAATATAATTTTGTGCCTGAGTTACAGGAAGGTAAAGTAGCTCAAGGTCATACGGAGCTGACACTGGTATTTAAAACAGGTTTACCCACTTCAAAGGTAGTGACATTACGACATTACCACTGAGACACTCTGTTAGTCTATGGCCATATGGTATGTGGCTCGGTCTTCTCTGCATGAATCCAAGCTAAAACATCAAGACCTCACTACTGGCTTGTTACAAGACTGATTGATAAATACACTGTACCAGATGAAGTTACAATATAACCAGTACATAAATCAACACACCTCTTCGCAAAAGCCGCTGCCTTTAATCCACTGCATAAATTAAATAGCTATTTCCCGATGCAGCTCAAAAACAATTATAATTCAGTATGCACTGGCAGAGAGGCTTAGTTCTTCATGTATAATTGAATTGAGCCTTCTGAACTAGTTTCTTTCCATTTAGCCTTCTCCACGGAGTCTAATTTATAATCTTATTTGGTGTTTGAAGCCCCATTCGGATATTTAACAATTACTGTAATACTATAATACTTATCATGCTTCCACCATAACACTTTGGACAAGAGACATTCAGTGGTTTTGAGCAATGCATTCCATTTGTGAGGCTCATGTACTGTAGCATGTATTATTCTATTTGTACACATCAGTGCCATGCACACAGTCCTGTAAATGGAAGGGTTTCATGTTGTGCAGACTTTATGGAGAGTGATGTATCAATGTGAAAGTCCTTCATACCATCATTCCCATCTTGTGTCTTTTATTGTCATTATATAAAGGCACGTTGCTCTAATTTTGCACAATACAGTATGTGTCACCTTCTTTGGGAATGTTAACATTTGAAAAGTATGTAATCAACTTTGTATAATGTGTCCTTTTAAAAGGATCAAAAAACTGAAGTATATTTAGTACATTCTCCTTGGACCTGAATTGTAATGCTCAATCTCAGGGCCCCTATTTAAAACGTTGGGAAGTTATTAATGTGTCATTAGCCATGTATTAATTTCCATTCCCTTGAATAGAAGTCAAGGCATGACTAATGATGTATAAAGTTCTGATACCTTTTAGTGGTTCAACATTTGGGTTGACGATTATACTGTAGTGTACAGGGCTTTTCAACCCCATAGGTATCATCAAGTGTATAGTCACTAAAGCAAAACCTATGAGGTTTGGAAAGCTTTGTTCGCTATATTTTATCTAAGAAGAATTCCAATGTTCATCCACTAAAAGGTATCACAGCTACATTTCTCCAGGAACAATATGTTTACTAGAACTTCACATCATATTGAGTACTTTAGAATTACAAGGGGAACATTCAATATATAGCATGTAATTGGTGCATCTTGGACTGTTAATTCAACAGAGCAAACGAATCAGAAAATAGGACTTTAATCCAGGAATAGGAAACATCCAATGCTACAAACCTACAACCCTCCTCTGGTAGAGTCAACCTTGAATACAGCAGCTTTAATCAGAGGAGTTGGCAAATTGGTAGAGTAGAGGTCAACATGATTATCCCCCTGAGAATGTATTATCGAGATCATGAAGGCAACAGGCCAACTGGACCATTGCGCAGTACAACTGAGGAGCTTTCAGATCCACATGTCCACCACTAGGTCACCTCCACCTCAGCTCAATTATTCTCAGTCCAAGCTGCTGTCGAAGTGGCTGTTTTGTCAATGCACGCAGCAGGTGTCACTTGAAGGAGATGGCAGTTTATTTATAACCAGTTCATTTTCATTTCCCTCATAGCGGGAATGAGATCCTGCCTCATGTGTTTGCTCCATGGGGAATCTGCCTCATTTCCACCCTAGGAGAACTTGACACCTGTAGAAACTAAATGAATTACTGAGACGTGCACACACAGACGCATAGAGGATCTTGTTTCTGCTGGGAATTCACGCTGCTACAATATAACTTTTATCTCACAGGTTTTTTTTTTCCTTTTTGTGGACAGAATGCCTAATCTATAGATACATTTGCAAACTAAATTGCCCTTGTATTCTCTGTTGCAGGGGCTGAGAAGGGTGCCTTTCACTTCCAAAGTGCTTTTGAATTCAAAGGTGTTCATGCAGACAAATATGGGGGGGAGGGGGGATCTGCATCACATATCTACCCTCTACGGAGAAGAGGTGAGAAAGAAATAATGTAATAATTGCCCAGTAAATAACTTTAAAATCATCTAATACAGGGTGATCAAAACTTAGTCTTCAAAGGCCACCCACGTGCAGGGACTTCGGAGCAATGCATCACTAAGCACGTTGCTTTTGTGATTATTATATCTACAGATGTTGCCATCATTACTGTTTTCGGCTCCACGATTCAGAGTGGTCCAGTTAACGCATCGATTGTGGCCCAGGAGGACTAATGATGTGAGAGGCCCCATTGAAAGGAGAAGACGCCTCCCAGCACCGTTATTGCAGTCATCTCCCACAGCTCCGTGTTTTCCAGGAGTTACGGTCGCGGTGCTGAAAACAGTAAGGACAGCTACATCTGTAGGCTAACTACGAATTACAAAGCAGTGCTATTCTATAACACACATTATGGTGGCAGAATACATCTCGCGGCCCATTCACTTGAATGGGTCGGAAGGTGTTTTGTGCACAAAGATGGTGTCTTAAGAAACAGCACTGCTTAGTAAATTTGGGCATTGATCTTGAAACCTTTGGCATGTTGGTGGCCCTTTGGACTTGAACTTGGGCTACCCAACTAACATTTATTTATTTGCCATGGATTTTTTTTAACCAGAAGGCCATCGAGATAATGATATTTAGAAACACTGCAATTGACAACTACTTGATTCAACTAATCTGCACATTCCCCCTACCTGCTATAAAACCTGCTTTCCTGGGGCATGTTCTGTACATCTACTACTCTTTTGGTAAAGATGTACTTCACATTTCTTCTGTGCGTACCTGCTTCAGAGGGTTTTAATTTATCACCAACATATTTTTTACATAGAACCTGGAAAGGAATTGCACCAGATTGGTTCCAAGTTAAAGGTTAACATCTATATTAAATTTGTCAGGAGAATGGGTCTTCTTCCTCAATCCATATTAATCTTTTTTGACTTGCAGGATTCAACTGTCCAAGTAACACCAACTGCAGCCTACATAGTCAATAATCACTCTCTGTCCTTCCCTGTGACCTTATTGTGGTAAAAACTCCTCCTTCTCTTATACTCTTCTTACTTGGGAAGGACCTTCTTAGTAACTACCATCCAGTCTTCCTACACCAGAATGGTTAGAATGGTCCTACATGGATGTGAAAACCTTCTGGAGATGTTACTCCATCCTATTGTGCCTATCATGTGATTTGTACATTAGGAAAGCTTACAGGACACCATTGGTAATTGAGTTAAGGGTTAATGGTGCACTCTTTATATCTAGAAAGAGTAACCTTGGGAAGATATGAAGGATCACTCTATATTGCGTGTCTGTTTTATAGTGGTGGGAAGCCATCAAATGATAAAAGAAGCAGTCATTCTCCTTTTATGTTTTAATCCCTTTATCTTCTCGAATGACTTCACTTTCAGATGGGCTTACTGAAAAACAAATGCCAGTGTCGGCAATTATTCAATAATTGCCATATAAATATCAGCCGCCTTATCTTCATCCTTCATTCTGACATCGGCGCTCACTTTTTAATTACTGGGGCATTTCATTATCTTGCCAGCTGGATTTCACAGAGCAACAAGTTCTACTGGGATATTACTTAGAGCCAGGAAACAGTGCCGAGAGAGTAATACATGCAGCGTGCAATAGGGGTGGTGATAAACTACTTCTGGGTTATACTATAAGGATGGTAGTAAATTTGACATGCTCATTTGCATGTTACTACCCAGAATCCTCAACAGCACCGTACATGCCCTAATTTATTATCTGTGTTTTCCTTGTAGGGTAGAGAGTTGTGCCTCATTGTTTATGTCATAGCCTTTATTTGCTGTCAACGTCACAATGCAAAATCTGTAACCAAGCTCAAAGTGAGAAGGTTTATGGTTTTGCATTTCCTTAACCCAGGCTATACAAGCTTGGTGATATAGCAGGCTAGGGTAAAGTCCACTGCACAAGACACTCAAAGATGAATTATTTAAAAGGTAGGGAAACCTCTAGCAGCTTGTCTTGACATACATGAAAAAGAGAAGGGAGCAGGAATGGGTCCCGCACCAGACACACAGCCTCCGACCGGCACGAGCATCAAGAAGAAGACAAAGCGCACCAAGGGAAGTTTTCAAATATTTATAGACAATAAAAAAAAGCAGATTTCCAAACGTACACTCCCCTGGTGAATCACTAGATGTGTGAAATGCGTAGGGCTTGTTTTTAGATCCGATGAAGGACTAGATGTGCAAAACGTGTAGGGCTTATTTTTTAGATGTTCTGTGTTCCTGAGCCATTGATCTCGTTGGAGGACAATCTGTTTCCACTTCTGGTTTATGAGAAATTCCCATTGCTTTACTCCTTGTTGAAGTAGTGAATACTACTATCTGTTTGGGACTCCCAGTGGATCAGGCTTTGTCTAAACAATTGCTTTTAAATTGTAAATTGTCTTCATGCTGATGTAGCAGGCAAACGTTTTACGGAAATATCTGTTTTCAAAATGGATTGGAAGCTAAAAGTCTTATGTTCAGTGTGGTCAAGGGTGCCAACAGGGTGGGTCTGCTGGGGTTGGCGTCCCGGGCCCGGTGAGTCAGGGGGCCCAGTTTCCTGGGCCGTTGGGGTGGACCCCCGTCCTACCTTCCCGGCACTCTGTCCTGGCGTGCTTCAGCCTGCGGTTCTGCTCCTGGCTGTAGTGAAATTGCCTCCTCTCCCCTCGAAAGTGGGTAAGTACTCTGGTTTTGTTGGCGCATGGGGCCTTCACCTCCCTGGTACACTTCCCCCCCTCACCCCCAGGTTGCCGGTCTCAGGCCCAGGGCATGGTTACTGCTTGCTTGCTCTCGCTTGCTCTCGCTTGCTGCTGCTTGCCACTGAGCCCCTACAGTCGCAATTAAAGCGGCTTTAGTAGGGGCTCGCGCATGCTTTCCGTTGCTTGCTGAGGCGCGCTTGAACAGAGCCGACAGTGAAATTTTAAATTCACGCGCTGAGTCCGCTCACGTGACGCCTCAGCAACCAATGGAAGGAGAGCAGGGAAATGTGAACGGGGTCTGGCGCCAGCGGAGTGAGTGTACCTTCTGCCCGATCCCTGTGGCTGTCAGCCTGCGGGAGATGGAGGGGGCTTGCGCTGCCGGGGGTGAGCGGGTGATGTGCCTCCATCTGCCCGATCCCTGTGGCTGTCAGCCTGCGGGAGATGGAGGGGGCTTGCGCTGCCGGGGGTGAGCGGGTGATGTGCCTCCATCTGCCCGATCCCTGTGGCTGTCAGCCTGCGGGAGATGGAGGGGGCTTGCGCTGCCGGGGGTGAGCGGGTGATGTGCCTCCATCTGCCCGATCCCTGTGGCTGTCAGCCTGCGGGAGATGGAGGGGGCTTGCGCTGCCGGGGGGGAGCGGGTGATGTGCCTCCATCTGCCCGATCCCTGTGGCTGTCAGCCTGCGGGAGATGGAGGGGGCTTGCGCTGCCGGGGGGGAGCGGGTGATGTGCCTCCATCTGCCCGATCCCTGTGGCGTGCCTGCTGTGAGAATGGGAGGGGGCTTGCGCTGGCCGGGGGGAGCGGGTGATGTGCCTCCATCTGCCCGATCCCTGTGGCTGTCAGCCTGCGGGAGATGGAGGGGGCTTGCGCTGGCCGGGGGAGGCGGGTGATGTGCCTCCATCTGCCCGATCCCTTGGCTGGTCAGCCCGGCGGAGATGGAGGGTGCGCTGTGCCGGGGGGAGCGGGTGATGTGCCCCCTTCTGCCCCGTGTGCCGTGTGGTGTGTGCAGGATGTGTGTGTGTGTGCATGTATGTGTGTGTGTGCATGTATGTGTGTGTGTGTGTGTGTGCATGTGCATGTGCATGCATGTGTGTGTGTGTGTGTATGTATGTATGTGTGTGTGTGTGCATGTGTGTGTGTGTGTGTGCATGTATGTGTGTGTGTCCATGTGTGAGTGTGTGTATGTGTGTGTGTGTGTGTGTACCAGTGTGTATGTGTGCGTGTATGTGTGTATGTGTGTGCATGTGTGTGTGCATGTGTGTGTATGTGTGTGTGTACCAGTGTGTATGTGTATGTGTGGTGTGTGATGTGTGTGCGCGAATATATTTATCAAAGTTGCACAATGTTAATAAATAATTTACTCTCACATGTCTTTTTTAAATTTTTTTAAATATTATATAATATACACACACACACACACACACACACACACACACACACACACACGTTCCCCAGTGACACACAAACACACAGATCACTTCAAAGTGACACACACACACAGTGATACCCGCCTCCCAAGCGCTTGCTGTCTCCTCTGCAAGGACAGCAAAAAGCTCCTGGTAGAGCGAGCGGCAGCAAGCGAGAGCGAGCGGCAGCACCTAAGCGCTTACTATGTCCAAGGCCTCACCCGCTCAGGCGGGCGGCGGGGCGTGGGGAGGTAGCCAGCGCCAGAGAGGGCAGGAGAACTGGGTGTTCTCGATTGGCTGGTGCTCTCCCTCCCCTATCCCCGGTCCCCGTGGTTGCCCACTCGGGTTGGGAGGTAGGCACGGAGGGGCAGGGAGGCAGCAGAGGTAGCGCATGAATGTTGCCGGAGCATGCGCGCAACCTTTTCTCCTCCCAGCGCGTTGTCATGGAAGGCGTGCCCCGGTGCTTCCCCCTCCTGTCCTTGGTCTGGAAGTGGGCCCGGCCACAGCCTCCCGGGGCTCCCCCCGCTCGGAGCACTCCCGCCCACCCTCCGTTGCCGGACTTGCCGGCCTCCACGCTACGATCGGTGGAGGCTGGTCCGGTCCCCACGCTCACCGCGCTGGTCGGCAGGAGGTGATTGCGGGGGTGAGGGGCGAGGCTCAGTCGATAACATGGTGATATTGGGCTATGGTTGCTTGGCATGTGTTGCCCCTTTTGCCTGGACGTCTCCCATCGCACCCATGCTTGTTGGGGCATGGGAGCAGGAGACACAAATTGGAGTCAGAGACTGACACCCCACGGACCCCCAGCTATGCATCTAGGAAACAGATTGTGAGTGCAAACTCTATAAATTTTAATGTTGTTAGTATATATTAAATTTTGTTACCTATGTTATTGGTTGTTTTTTGCGTTTGTTTTACAGATTATATATATATATATATGTGTGTGTGTGTGTGACCTCGACTTTTCGTGGGGGTGGGGGCCTGCTCCTTTCATTTGTCCTGGGCCCCATGATTTCTGTTGGCGGCCCTGAGTGTGGTAATTGGCATGCCATCACACCAAAACAAACCTTGTCTGCAGCTTAGTCACTGTTTTTGGTATCACTAGTCACTGCAATTATAGATATTTTTTATATATATAAATTGTTTTACAGGAAGTTCGTAGGTGGCGGTGCAGCTGCCTTGGAAGAAAGCGTGGGACCAAAATTGCAAAATACTGGGTACAAAAAAGGTTTATTGGCACATAAAAAAGACAACAGGTACTCGACGCGTTTCAAGCCGCAACGGGCCTTTGTCATAGAGTGAAGTATACAGGACAAAACATCTAGTTTAAATACCCACGTTCCCCCCTACTGGTATCTGGTAGGTATGCTGTTTAGCAGAACAGCACATCCAGTAACATACACGCAGCACATCATTCTACAGCAAATAGCAACATACAGTATGGTGATGCCTCACAACAGTAGTAGCTAGCGGCTCATGCATCGTAAAATATTTAACACATATATATTTATGTATTCGCTGTAGGAAGTTAGGGAGAACACCCAACCCCGACCTACAACCGGACCTACCAAAGCAACATATCGGGGAACGCGAGGAAGGCCAACAAAGGGCGAGCAACATGAACGTTAGCAGGAAAGCCAGGATATTAGGGTTTGCTTCCATATGCAATGAACTGGAATTTCTGCGTGATGTACTGTACATATTTAAAAACACCTGGAAGTCCCACTCATTATACCGTGCACAAGCATATACACACTTTAAACATACTGTTTAATAAAATATTAC
The DNA here is from genome assembly GCA_036426205.1 of Ascaphus truei. Lineage (NCBI taxonomy): Eukaryota > Metazoa > Chordata > Amphibia > Anura > Ascaphidae > Ascaphus > Ascaphus truei. The sequence goes on along the minus strand of CM071575.1, from coordinate 28,360,335 downwards.
TTTTCTAAGTCTTATGGTTTTGGGGAATAGAATACAAATCTTACACGTTTTCCTACTAGCCATATTCCCCACACACTATACGATACCGACTTAGACTTTTAAAACTCCTTGCAACCTCATGTATGGTTGGAGTACCCCCGAACCCCTAAACTGGATTCTGGGTGACCTGAGCATTAACTGAGCATCCCCTCTTAAACTAGGGACCTCTTTTACCGTTCTGGGATACCACACATCCCTATGCCCAATTTACCTTTCTGGTCTGTGCTGAAGCAGGGAATCCTAGCGGTGAATCGCACAAACATTTTCAAGGGAGATTTTGCCGGACAATGTGTCTCAATGTATCCAGAATCCAGCCTGATTCCCGGTACATTTGTGGGGTATCCAGCAACTCTGAAACAGCTGCTAGACACATTCTACAAGATTTTTCTCCGTAGCCCTCCCCCCCCCCCCCACCCCCCCCTAGAAACTCATACCTACCATCGTCTGCTTGCTGGCACTCCTGGAAAGGTAAAAACACAAAAATTCTTAATTGCTGCACATTTTTTCAGAATGCATTAACAATCATTGGGCTCAAGAGCTGACACTACCGAACCCCAATACATGGATCAGAGGTAACCAGACGGGCTTAACCTTTATTGTTGAGCCTGGTTACCCCCTCACCGTCACACTCATCTACTATGTAACTATTAAAGAAAGGTGGCAAATTCTTACTGGCTTATCCAGCTAAGATAAGAATATTCATCACAGAGGATCAGGTGATCTTTAACAACCAAGAGAAAATAGAACTTTTTTTGACTTCTCAAAAAGCAGACTCTCTAATCCAGTGCACCAATAAGCATTCAAGTCTGAGTCAAAACCAAAGCAGAACCATCCGACAAGAATGTCTGGCAGAGCTTGAAAAATTACCATTACTTTTGTTCCACATTCTAATTCCTGCATGTTATATCTTTTAATGATCCTCATATAACAATTATTAATTATGTCATACATGTCATCTAATGATTCATGCTCTCCTACTAATGGCCTAGTGAATGTAATGTTTGTACATTCTGTTATGTTTACCAAAAGAGCACTCTTGCTCTTTCAAAATCGTTTAATAGATAAATGTTTATCTTGTTATTTTTGTCGTCTAGTTGCTGAACGCGCAGGATCTATTTATACCCTTTTATGGAACAAGTAGGTCTCCAAGGATACCTTTATTAGTGATCTCATACGAACATAAGAAATAGTTCACTTGATCTCCTGGAATATCGGAGATATAAACCCTCCATTTGAAAGGGCATGAACTTTGGCAAATCTAAATAGGCTTACGCCGACAAAGCTTTCTGGTAGAAAATAATACTACTAATAATAATAATAATAATAGCATGTTCTTGTATAGCGCTGCTAGTTGTACGCAGCGCTTTGCAGAGACATTTTGCAGGCTGAGGTCCCTGCCCCGTCGAGCTTACAATCACATGATAAACTTAAGAGAGGATGGAGTGGCTCCATATAAGGACAAAAAAGGGGAGAAGCTATTATATTGTTCAGGAAAAAAATGACTGCTGCAAATTCTTAACACCAAAATTTACCCTAAGGGAAGATATGTGATAACTATCGTCACCCTGTACAACACACATATCCTGTTATGTCATATATACAGATGCAGAGGTCATTATTTTAACAAATCACGTGGTGTATACCTTGGAATACCCATGTCATGGCGCGGGATTTCTTCCAACGGTACCGCCTTAAGACATGAGTGCAGACGAGAGCAGAAAATGGCATTTTCGAGTTCTGGCTTTTAAACACCTGAAATTGACACAGTAGCAGAGTACTGTACACATTACAATTCATTCATTTCATTGCATTTACTTGCACACAATCCATGAAATTCAATCAAAGCGACCACGATAAGCACGTGTGCCTGGGGCGATTGGCCGCGTTCGTGCCGCGTGGAGTACAGCAGCGCACACAAAAACAGCACCGTGATTTGTTAAAATAATGGCCGCTGCAGCTGTATGAACCAGATATTTAAAATAAGAATGACTTTTTATTACTTTCCATCAATTATTAAGAATGTATCAATCTTCAGTAACAAAACACAGAACCCCAGCAAGCTCTTTTTGGGAACCCCTGAGCCCCCACAAAATATATATATATATATATATATATATATATATATATATATATATATATATATATATATATATATATTTATGTATATAAGTGTCAAAATGGAGTGCTATTTAGCGTGGCATATGTATACAACAGACGACAGAGAAGCCCAATGCTGCATCCAACATGACAGAAATACACAGTAAAATATATATTCTCTTGAAATAGGGTCATTTAGTTTAACCCTTTGGCCAAAGCGTTGTAAGCTTGCGAGCCACGACAAGGCAGACACCTGTTCGCAAGTCCTAACACTACCAAATAAAATTCTAATATACCTCTATTAGGATTAAAATTCTCATTTACCTCTATTAGGAGGGAGAAAGACCACAGTGGGTCTATATCCAGCAGAATGAAAGGACCTGCAAACTAGTGTCGTGGCTTGCAAGCTTACAATCCAAAATTAATGCAAGTCCTACACTACACTGTGAACCCTTCCCTTTACCTCTGTATGAGGGGAAAGAACCATAGTAGATCCCGCTCCTTTTGTTTATATATATATATATATGTAACAGTGTTTGTATATATATATATATATATATATATATATATATATATATATATATACACACACACACACACACACACACACACATATATAGACATACACAGGGATCAGGACGTGTAATTCATTCTGTGAGATAGTTGAGTCTGTAAAACCTAGAAATACCTTATTCAAGTTTCATCTCACTGGAACCTTTGATCTTTCAACCGTGTCTCGATAAGTTAGATCATAATAACAATACTTTAGAAATCAATGTCTTGTGAACCCCTCCAGGAGTGAGGGCTCAGGAAGATCTTATAGGAATATTGCTTTGTTTTTTGCTTTCTACAAATTCTTATGGGAAATAAGGTCTCCAAATGCTATGGTTAAATTCCCTCGCAAAAAAAAACCCCACAACAATACCAGCAATTCTCAAGCTAAGAATACTGGAAAATCATAGCCCCAGGAAATCGACTATAAATAAAACTAAGAAAAAAAAAGGAAAAGAAATCAGATTTATAAAAAATTGATATTAAAAAGGTTGAAAAGGGTTTAATCTTCAAAGGCAGCGGATGAAACTCATAAGACTTAGCTCTTTAATGCATTAAAACAGGAATTGAACATGAAAACATTATACAACACCAGAAAGGTACGCTGCCTGTCAGTTTTAAAGGGCCAGGACCTCTTAGGGCCAAAGTGTACTAATTTATTTATTTATTTATAAAATGTTTTACCAGGAAGTAATACATTGAGAGTTACCTCTCGTTTTCAAGTATGTCCTAGGCACAGAGTATGATAACAACACAAGGTTACATTAAATGAACAGGTGTATACATTATATTTAAATACATTTCATGAACAGTTAAAGATAATATATGTTATAGGCGTATGTAACAGTGACAGACCAGCTTAAAATGTGAGACAGCTTTAGTCTTGAAAGAACTTAGACCTGTGGTGGCTTTGAGAGTCTCAGGAATATTGTTCCAGTTGTGTACACTATTGGGAGAGACTGCAGTAAATGAAGGCGGGGGGTTAATTGTATATTTGTATATCTTTATTTATATAGGGCCATCCAGGTACAGAGCACTTCACAGCAGTAATACATATGACATAATAATATAACACATAATGGGAATAAGTGCTTCAGACATGAAAGTAACTATAGGAAAGTCAGTCCCTGCCCCAAAGAGCTTACAATCTAAGTAGTAAGTAGGGAGAGCTTACAGAGATAGTAAGAGGGTATTCTGGTAAGTGCGTCAGCAAGAGGTCAAGGTCAGTGCATCTGAGATGTATAGTGTCAGCCAGCGGAGAAACCCATGTGCTTGGTTAAAAGGGTTTGTTTTAAGATAGGGTGTCAGTTGGATATCGAGGGGAAGGACATTTCAGAGGTGTGGGGCAGTCAGTGAGAAAGGTTTAAGGCGGGAGAGGGTTTTAGATACAAAGGGGGAAGACAGAAGACATCCTTGAGCAGAACGCAAGAGTCGGGCAGGTGTATAGCGAGAAATTGGGGCTGAGATGTAAGGAGTGTAAAGCTTTAAAAGTGAGGAGGAGAATTTTGTAGTGATACAGAATTTAATAGGAAGCCAGGACAGGGATTTCAGCAGGAGAGACCGCAGCGTTTAGGATAGATTGTAGGAGAGAAAGGTGAGAGGCAGGAACACCGGCGAGTAGAAGGTTATAATATTCGAGCTATGAGGGAATGAGAGTTACAGAGGAAAGGACGTAATGTTACGGAGGCGAAAACGACAGGTTTTAGCTACATTGTGAATGTGAGAGGAGGCTGTGAATCAACCGTGACCCCCCAGGCTAACAGGCGTGCGATAGCAGTGTGAACAAATGAGATCACCGTTTGCTGCCTAGTGATATCCTTGTATGAATGAATTTGCAGAAGGATCCAGTCTCCAGTTCACCTTTAGCCCAACTACTGTCTAACTACATATTCGCTTAAAGATTCTCACTTGAAGATGCACGCTCTTAAATTGCTATGCTACGCAATGCTATAGTATGTGTCCCTTAACTGCTTTGAAATGGGTCACATTTTCAAATGAATGAAAGCAGCCAAACCTTTGCTATTGCCACAGTTAGATTTGTGTAGAGAAGCCAATTACTGTAAACTGGTCATTTTTTTTTTTTTACAAAAGGGTCATTTGAGGCCAGCTATGTAGGATTCCACCTTTAACCCGTTCACTGCTAGAAGGAACAGCAACAAATGGTTAATTGTTGTAGCTGCTATTTTGAATTGAGCTAAGTGAAGATGCAGTGCTACAGTACTTAGCAAAGCATGTTAGTGAGCTCGGGAAAGTACTCATATTTAACCATGGTGCTATTCTTTTATATATTTCCAAGCAATGAGGGGAAAGTAGAAAATGGGTTAGCACCTTATTAAATTGGATCCCACTCTATTTAAATGCTTGTAGCACTTGGCTCAATTACTGTGCATTAGACAAGCAGTGAATACGCAGCATCCTTCCGTGTAATATATAGACAAGTCCCTTCGGTTTTAGGTTTAATTTGATTTGTTCCAAAACTATTTGTTTTTACAGAATTTCATCCAACTTTTGTAACACTCAAGTACATAAAAATAGATCATTTTAATTGGAAAACACAATGTATTACATTAGATTTGTGTGTTATGTTCACAGTAAACTGGTGTACTTGCACACAGGACTTTATATAAACCATCTGGCAGATCATAAAGCGGTACATTTAGCTAAATATATATTAAAAATATACTCAAATAATTTGGCCCAATTATTCAATGTTTATAGGCTAATGGTTAAAACTTAGCAAAGCATCCTCTCCACCATAATTATCACTGATAGTTATACCCAAAAGGATGTTACGTAGTAGATAAAGTTGAAAAAGACATTATGTTCATCGAGCTCAACCTATGTTAAATTTAGACGACACTTATCCTATATTTGTAATTACAGTATATTGATCCAGAGGAAGGCAAACAAAAAATCCCAATGAAACATTATCCAATGATGTCTCATAAGGGGAAAAAAGAAATTCCTCCCTAACTCCAATAATGGCAGAATCACAAAACATGTAAGCTGATTCTACTCAGATCCAATGTAAAAAATTGTTATTATACAAATAAGTGAAATTTACCTCCTAGGCTCAAATTAGAGGAAAAAACACACAGCAGGAGTACATAACACACCCACAGCAAAGAAACCCTCGCTGTGACTGTATCCTCCACTATGATCATGATATAAATGAATATTAAGGCATATAAAAAAGCCTCAGCTACAGGCGCTCAAACTACACAATACAATGAATATTTATGTACCCACTGTATGATCAATTGGTCATTGATCAAGGAAAAATCTTACAGTAAAGCAGACAAAGTTCAGTCCAGTAAATCCAAATGGTGCTGCCCTCTTGATTGTGGATGCCAACCCAGCACTCCAATAGGAAACTGCAGATATCAAGGAGCCTGGGCCTCCGCTGGGCAGGGAGCTTGGAAGGTAGATATTCTCTTTCACAGGATAGGGTGCAGCGCCTCCACCTGCAAGGGCTCTGTCAGAGGCAGGGTTGACCCCTTGCAGGAACTTGTAGATCAGTAACTTATCACAGACTGCCAGGAACTTTGCAAACTTCTCATGCTTCTCGTCACCCAGGACACCAGGACACACCTCCAATAATGACAACCAGATTTCTCCCTGGATCAACATCCTTCCCGCTTTTACTTATTTGGTATATACCGTTATACCTTTCCTTTCTACAAAAATGTTCAACCTTTTTTTTAAGCTAAATATTGTATATATCCATCCCAGTCTCCATGGGTAATGAATTCCACATTTTAACTGTCCTTACTGTTAAGAACCATTTTCTTTGTTGATGGTGAAATCTCCTTTCCTCCAACCTTAAGGGATGACCCTGTATTGTTTGCCCTTGGGATGTGTAGTTCTTATGAAAGCTCCTTGTATTGTTCCCGAATATATTTTGTGACAGAAACCAGGGGATAGTAATAAATTCCATATGTAGGGCTCCCAGGATACTGAACAGTTTCTATCCTGTTTGGCCTGGGAGTGCAGCCTTATAATACATGCACTCCATCCCACAGTTTGGCAAGCACTGGAACTGAGGGATGAGAGATCCAGACCACAGTTTGTCTGCTGCCTGATTTCTGTCACCTGTCATGCTAATTAGAAA
>CM071575.1:28163784-28353516 GCA_036426205.1 Ascaphus truei | reverse complement strand
TCAGGTATGTAAGACTGATTTCCTGTTTCCTCTCCCCTCTCCCAAGAGCCTGGAGACAGGAAGGCTGCTGGAAGCAGAGAGGGGAAAAGCCTCTCCCCAAACAGTTAAATGTTTGTTCCTTTTTGTCAAAAACTGAAAAGTACCTTGTTTTGTTGTTGGAAGTGGAAAAGCCACTTCCACCCTGAGTTAGGAAAATCTAAGTTAAGTTATCGCTCAGGTGAGCAAGCTTTTTTTTGTTTGCTGTTTCTGTTGTATGGCAAGTGTGGCAGTCTCAGTGCCTGGGACTGAATAAACCATGCATAGCCTGTTTAAAGGAACAGTACGTGACGCCTCCTCATTTAACCTACCCTAAAAGACCGTGTTCTAACAGTCCCGGACAAACGGCGGAGCCCCGGAGTAAGCTGTTTGTCACAACATGGGTGGAGAATGCGGGCAGAACACTAAAGGTCTGCGGGTAAAGAACTTGGAAAAAAAAAAAAGGGGGGGGGGTTTCTCTCCAAACAAGATGGAAGACGTGGTGAGTGCGCTGGTACGCAATGTCGCTGTCCAGAAAGAACGCGAATGAAACCCAAGCAACAGCTGTTCATAGTCCAGCAAAAGACTAATGCAAACCAGCAGAGACTAATGCAAACAGCAAAAAGACGAATGCAGCCCTGCAAGGGGCTAATGAAACCAGCAAACAGACGAATCAGCCCTGCAAGAGGCGAATGCAAACCACACAACAGACGAATGCAGCCCTGCAAGAGGCTATGCAAACGCAACGACGAATGAGCCCTGAAAGAGGGATGAACCCAGCACCAGCTGTAAAGCCCAGCAAGAGGGACTGCAGTCTGCAAATCGCAAGAATGCAAACAGCAAGAGACAAACCGCTTGCTGAGAGAGAGAAACACGGATTGCTCAGGGCTTACAGCAGGAACTCGAGATCCTGAGGGGGACTATCAGTAACCTTCCACTGGCAGAGGGCATCCCCAGTCCCGAAAATGAATCAGGGCAAGCCACTACCGCCAGAAGATGGGGCCTTGGATGATGTGGAAACCTATCTTCTTACGTTTGAACGCACGGCACAGAGAGAGGGATGGCCAGAAGCTAAGTGGGCCAGTCTAATCGCACCCTTCCTAACGGCGCATCCCAGAAGGCTTACTTTGTCTAGAGCCAGCCGAAGCTAACGTCTATGCAAAATTGAAGTTCGAGATCCTCGCCCGCCTCGGCGTAACGCGGCTGTTCGTGCCCAAAGATTCCACGATGGTCCTTCACGTCGGATAAAGCCACCCGAGAGCCAGATTATGACCTCATCACCCTCGCTCGTAGTGGCTACAACCCGAGATAACACAGCAATCCACATCGTGGAACGGTTGGTCATGACCAGTCTTGAGGAAATTCCCTCTGCCCTATGCCGTTGGGTCAGTCAGAGTGACCCCCACAATGCAGATGAGCTGGTGGCCTCGTAGAAAGGTAAATGCAGCAGAGAGCACCCGCAACCCATAGTGTGGAGCAACCCCACTACCCAAGGTTTCCAGAGAACGAAAAGGGTACAGGGTTAAGGGGGGCTGAAGAGCGACGACGCCTTCACACAGCACCAGAACAATGGCTCGCACACTAAGGGCAACAGCCAACATGGCGAGCCGAAAAAAGGCTCAAGTGGACAGACACAGTAACCTAAATGTGTAAATTGTTATGAGAGGGGCCACACCAGCAAAAGTCTGCCCACTAAAGCTGAAACCATGCAATGCAACAGCGTTGAACCTTATTCGCTGTGGTCCCAATGTATGGGCCCTTCCCAGAGGACCCCTTGAAAACCATCTGTGGGCATGGTAAAGGTTAATGGTAAGAGGGTTCGGGACTTTTGACTTGGGAGCATAGTCACACTAGTGTCCGAATACCTGTTGCCCATTAAGAAGAAACAGGTTAAAACAGTTCACAAGACGAGGCAATTTGTTTGTATACATGGGGATAATAGAATATTCCACTATTTGATGTTTTTTTTGAAACAGAGTTTGGTCTTTAGATTTAAAGTGGGTATAGTATCCAAACGGACATGATGTGTTAATAGGACCGACTTTCCCCATTTTCTAAAAATGTGGTCCGTCCTCTCAGAATAGAGCCAGAGTTCGATAGCGGCCATAACGACAAGTAACAGACAGTAAAGAAGAAACAAATCCTTTCCCTTTTTCAGAAATAGAGGTTGAGAGAGTGCCCAAATAAGAAGGAGGAAAAAGGAGGAGTGTGCTGAAAGTTCCCTATCCCCATGGCTACCTTGGTAGGAATACCCAATCAAGATGTTGAACAGGCAATTACCACCCAGAAACAGGATAAGACCCTCGCTGACCTAGAGTCAGTCCTGGGAGTTTTAAGAAGGGCCCATGGGAAGACCCCATTAGCAGAGCACAGGGGGAATATACGGGACCAGAATAGTACTCCTGGCCAACCAGATAGGCTCACTTGCTACCCCACTTCGAGGTAGAGAATGAACCTAGGATATCGGGTTGATAAAAGAAATCAGTTACAACTAAACAATTGTTGGTACCACGGAAATTTCGTAAAGTAGTATACACCTCGCACATAGTCCCCCATGGGGGGACACCTAGGGGTGAAAGGACAAAGAAAAGGTTCTCCGAAGCTTCTATTGGCCTGGGGTTCTGGCAAGAAATACAAATTATTGCTCCTCATGCCAGAATGTCAGATCACCGCCCCGTTCAAGCGTACCGTAGCCCATTGGTACACCTTCCCATAATAGAGGCCATTTGACCGGATTGTATGGATCTAGTAGGACCCCAATAAAAGTCCGCTAGGGGACATCAGCATATATTGGTAATATTAGATTAGCCACCGATATCGGAGGCGATCCCCTACGTAGCACCTCTGCTAAAAACATAGCAAAGGAGTTAATAGTCTGTTTTCCCGGGTCGGAATTCCTAAGAGATTATCTGACCATGGAACATCATTTATGTCCCAAGTACAAAAGAGTTATGTAAACTCCTAAAAAATCAAGCATTCAGAACTCAGTCTATCATCACCAACAGATGGTTGTAGTGGAACGGTTCAATAAAACCTTAAAGAGCATGTTACGCCGGGCGGTCGATAAGGATGGGAAAAACTGGGATGTGTTGTTACATACCTGTTATGCATTAGGGAAGTTCCCCAATCATCCACAGGCTTCTCCCCGTTTTAACTATGTATGGCCGACACCCACGGGGCTACATGGATATAGCCAAAGAGACTTGGGAACATGAGGTACCCTTACAGAAGTGTAATAGAGACTGTTGCCCAGATGCAGGACGCTAGATGCTGGTCCTATCATTAGTGAGGGGAAACATGGAAAAAGCTAAGAAGCACAGCAGGAATAAGGATAATAAGGGTGGCTAGGGTCAGAATTTTTTTTCCAGGCGATAGGGTGCCGTTCTGTTCCCACCGTTAGAGAGTAAATTCCTTGCTAAGTGGCATGGGCCATATGAGGTCTTGGAGGAAAGAGTGGGAGAAGTAAAATATAAGGTGAGACAGCCAGCTAGAGGAAACCTGAGCAAATTTACCCAATAAACCTACTAAGCCCTGGAAGATAGGAGGTCTTGTTACCCTAGTACCCCCAGGTCAGCAGAGAATCGATGAAACTGACCCAGAGGTTAGCTATAGCGTGAAACCCTGTCAGTTCACACCAGAAACGACGAGGTTAGAATTTAGTGAGAAGAAACAAAGAAGTCTTCTCTACACAGCCAGGTAGAACAGCGCAATGAACATGACCTAGTCTCTTGAAACCGGGGGTCCGATTTAACCTTAAACGTACCGAATCAGAGGCCAAAAGAGAGGCTTAAGTTGTAGAGGTTAAAAAAATGCTAAAACTAGCGTAATTGAGGAATCCCAAAGGGGTGGAACATCCCTATAGTCTTAGTCCCAAGCCCGATGGTACAACAAGGTTTTGTAATGACTACCGAAACCTAAACGCAGTGTCAAAAATTGATACTTATCCTATGCCCAGGGTAGATGAACTTGTAGAGAGACGGGCAAAAGCCCGATATCTCACAACCACTAGACCTAACAAAAAGGGTCTGGCAGGTTTCCCCCACAGCAAAGGGCAAAAGAAAAGACAGCCTTCTCAACCCCAGACGGCCTCTCCTCTTTCAGTATAGGGTGCTGCCTTTGGTTACAAGGAGCTCCCGCCACATTCCAAAGAATGATGGATAAAATTTTTAAAACCACATGCTCAATACGCTGCCACTACCTGGATGATGTGGTAATCACTAGTGAGATGGCAATCCCACCTTCCAAAGGTCAAGCTGTGCTCAACGCAGTTCGGTCCGCTGACTAACTGCTAACCCCGCTAAATGCTATGGCATGGAGGAGGCCAAGTATCTGGGGTATTCTATGGCAGAGGTTTACTCAAACCCCAAACACTCAAAGTAGAGGCGATACAAATTGCCAAGGCCAGTTACAAAAAAACAAGTAAGGACCTTTTGGGGTTAATTGGGTACTATAGAGGTATATGTGTAGCCCAATTGGCATCAAACGAGCCCAGGTACCGCGGTCGGAGTACACAGTGACGTCCACAGTGACTCATCGTGGAGTCACGGTCCGTGACAAGCAACCGGCCAAGAGGGGAGCTATTGCACCGACTCCAAGTTTGTCTGCTGCCTGATTTCTGTCACCTGTCATGCTAATTAGAAATCAGGTATGTAAGACTGATTTCCTGTTTCCTCTCCCCTCTCCACAAGAGCCTGGAGACAGGAAGGCTGCTGGAAGCAGAGAGGGAAAGCCTCTCCCCAAACAGGTTAAATGTTTCTGTTCCTTTTTGTCTAAAACTGAAAAGTACCTTGTTTTGTTGTTGGAAGTGGAAAAGCTACTTCCACCCTGAGTTAGGGAAAATCTAAGTTAAGTTATCGCTCAGGTGAGCAGCTTTTTGTTTTGATGTGTTTCTGTTGTATGCACTGTGGCAGTCTCAGTGCCTGGGACTGAATAAACCAGGCATAGCCTGTTTAAAGGAACAGTACGTGACGCCTCCTCATTTAACCTACCCTAAAAGACCGTGTTCTAACAGTCCCGGACAAACGGCGGAGCCCCGGAGTAAGCTGTTTGTCACAATTTGTATATAGTTAGCATATCCCCTCTTAGATACCTATATTCTAATGTGCATAGGTTGAACTTGATGGACCTACGTCTTTTTTCAACCTCATCTACTATGTAACTATGTAACTATGTAATATGTAACCTAATGGATAACAAAAGTATTAGTAATAGTCAGCATGGAGTGAGAGGAGGGGCATTGAGTGATAGAGAGGAGGGAGAGTGTGAGAGGAGGAGGGAGAGTGTGTAAGCAAGAGAAGAGGGGGAGTGAGGGAGAGAGAGGCAGAGTGTACGATGAGGAGAGGGAGTGAAAGGCTAAGGTAATGAAGGGGTTAACCCCTCCCGCTACCCACCCACAAGGCCTAAACACCCACTAAGGACCAAATGCCAACTTAACCCATCCTCGCTACCCACAATAAACATTCAAAACACAACAACCCTACTACACACCTCCTCTACGCCCAACAACTCTGCTCCCCCCCCCCCCCCACCAACACATACAGTATAGTAATGGGCAACATTACTATTATCCTTTTAAACTAATGGAACTTATCACATGGCACAGGAACCAATGGGATTGTCTTCAACCCCATTATCTATAATACCATATAACTCTCAATGTATTACTTCCTGGTAAAATATTTTATAAATAAATAAAATAAATGTGGTTTTAAGGATGTGATGAACCTCCCTTGGAGATGACGTCACATCTTTAAAAAAAAATAATAAGTCGGTCACATGATACAGCTTCCAATCGGATTGGAGCTGTACCATCTGACCCTAAAATGTGATGTCATAGGCCCCATATAAGGCCTGTTCCATCTCATTTTAGCTCAAGAAGACGACGAGACAACTTCCGTTGTTGGATTTACCATGGGGAAGTGATTGAAATAAAAGAAGATGGAAGAAAAGAATGACAGAAGAAGATAGAAGAAGATGAAAGAAGATGAAAGACAGAAGATTTTTGTACCTGATGCTGAACTTCAAGGAGGATAGAGTTAAATTGCAGTGGATGATGTCACGGGTCGAGAGCTTCCTGATATGCCGGGATTCGGAGGCTGAGGACTTCTAAAGGTAAGATAAATATTGAATGTATGTCATTGTCTTTTTTCAGGTTTTTTTATTGTATTTTTTTCTTTTAATGTTTTTCATTGCCCATTGACTGTCAATGTATTAATCTGTGCCCCTTTAGGGTACAGATAAATATAGTGACAGGCAATGCATTTTTTGGCAAATGCTTGTTTACAATTGATTGTTTTTTTTCTATTTCTGTTAATTGTTTTCACTAAATTGTTTGGTATTTCGATGGCTTGTTTTTAGTACATTTTTGTATTGGTTAGGGGTTTTATTTCTTGATTTGTTTTGTTGTTAGGTGTTTATATAATTGTATTCTAGTATTTTTGGTATAACATAATTTTTATTCTTTTGCAGTTTTGGTGTTAGAATAATTGTATTGATGTGTAGTTGAGGCTTTTTAGTTATTCTATTCATGGTGTTTAGGTGCTTGTGTATTTCTTTAATTCTTGTGTATTGTTGTGCTTGATTTTTTTTTATGCATTGACTGCTATAGTGGCTTATGCCCATATTATATGTGTATGATGCACCACTGTGCCAATCAATGGGTAGAGGGTGGTGGTACCTGTGCCAGGGTGGGTGGTTAGGCCTCCCGGGTGGGTAGCGGGGGAGGGGGGATTAACCGCTTAATTACTATAGCCGTTATTAACCGCTAAGGTGATTAAGGGGTTAGGGGCCATTAGATTGTATTTTCTCTTATACTCTTGCTGCCAACAGAGGACATGGACCTGGTGTATGCTGATGAGGAAGCCCTTCATGATGGCAGGGGTAAGTAGAAGTTTTATTTGCTTTATTTATGTTGGCTGGCTAATGTTTGATTTTGAATGGGCAAATGAGCTATTATCTATATCTGGATAATAGTAATTTTGCCCATTACTGTATGTGTTGGGGGGGGGGGATTGTTGGAGGAAGAAGAGGTGGGTAGTAGGGTTGTTGTGTGTATTTTTGTTTCTTGGGGGTAGAGGGATTGGGTGACGGGGGTAGTAGCCCCAAGGGTGGGTGTCTAGGTCTACCGGGGGGTGTAACGGGACTGGTTAACCCCTTCATTACCATAGCGGTTCCCACCGCTATGTTAGTGAAGGGGTTAACTCCTCCCACAACCTTCCCAGCAGGCCTAATTACCCACCCCGGGGCTACTACCCCCTTCATCCACCCCCTGTGCCCCCAATAAACAGACCATTGAAGTTGAACCCCTTCATTGCCTTAGCAGCTAACCGCTAAGGTAATGAAGCTATTTTAATAAAAAATGTAATACTAGTGTACGTGAGCAGGGGCTCCGGAGCAAAACCACGTTCATTTCAAGTCCGGAGACCACCTGCTTACTGAGATACAGGCCCCGTTATGGGGTGGCGGTATTTCCTATGCATTTGAATGTCTCGCGTCACGTGACCAGGACATTTAACTGCAGGAAATACCAGAACCCCATAACGGTGCCTGTATCATGGTAAGCAGGGGGTCCCCGGACCTGAAATTCATCGTGGTTCTGCTCTGGAGACCCCCTGCTCACGTACACTAGTATTAAAATTTTTATTAAAACCCTGCGATCACTGGCGAGATATGCGCAGGGAGAGGTGGCTCTCTCTGTGCAGCTCCCTATGCAGCTGGCCCGCCCATATCGCTGCAGATCCACGGATTACCACTTTTGAGAGAGGTGAATATCACATCGCTGCTCCTCGCCAGTTTTGGGCATTTCGTTATCGCAGATCTTCCGAGTCTTTCTGAATGCCGGAATAACTACACTGACAAAACTGGCGGCATAACAGGGCCAGCAAGACTTTTATGAAGGCTACTAACCCCTTATCCTTTATTACGTGCAACAAAAAAATCTCTTCATTGTCTCAAATAGAAGAAGCATCTCACATCAAAACACGTTTGACTCAAAAGTAATAATGTGGATTAACAAGCGTCTTACATTTGACGCAGTCAAAAGAGAAAATATTTAAAGAAATAAAGAAAATAAAGGCAAAACGTCAAATTTGGGGAAAGAATATATAATTTAGTTGCCCAGAGGGACTGTGAAAGAAAACTCTGATTGATCAAACATATTAATATTCATAGGACATTATTCATTAGGATTCATCCCGTCGACTGGGTGAAATGAGGCAAGAGAAGAAATTATCTTGCTAGAGTGTGTCAGAGTGAAGTGATTATGTGAATAAATTGCAATTTCCAAGTTCTTCTCCAAAATGTGTCCACTTGATTGTGTTTGGATCCCTTTGGCCATTCTACAAGATAAATCAATTCTACGGGAGTTATTCATTAAACTGTGATAGCGCATATTGAAGCACGGAAACGGTCATTGAAGTCAATGGAAGTTTCCATGAGATAGAGCCCCAATTGCAACTATCACCTCCTAATATAGAAAGGGTGATATAGGCATAGTTTTGTACTAATGTGGTACTCACCCCAAACTGTAGAATCTACAATATAGGTAACAAAAGAGGGAACCCCCGCAACTGTCTAAATGTAAATGTGTCGGTGCTCCCTAGGTAAGTGCATATAACAACAGACCGGAGAGAAAGAACCTAGTAAGGGCACTCTAAAAACATAGGTGGTATGGTGAACACTTTAAAACATACACTTTATTCAAATAATTTTAAAATAATGGGTGATAAAATAAGAATTAAACGTTTAGATCCTTCATATGAACACTGAATGTGGTGTTCTGGATCAATGAATGCTGACTGCAAATATCCTCTATTAATGTATGTTGCAGTTTGGACCAGTGAGTATGGTGAGTCACTGTCCAAATGAACCAAAGCACCCTAAATGTCGCTGCTGGGTGGGTTTAGTTCTAGGATCCATGTCTGAATTATTATCATAACTTTATTAAGATACTTTATTATCATAACTTTATTAAGATACATAGTCATGAACACACAAGCACCATCATACACTACACTAACAGCACTTACCACACCCCTCACCCAGGACTTATCCAGTCCTTAGTGCCTGTTTGTGCCTAACCAGCATCACTGTATGCTTTAACAGGGTTTTGAGCACCACCTATGTGTTTAGAGTGCCCTTACTAGGTCTTTCTCTCCGGTCTGTTGAATCTACAATATAGTATAGTATTGTACTATTGACCATGCGCTTTCCATCAAACTAGAACATATTACCTTCACTTGCCAATCAGGATCAACATAGAATTTACAGATGCAGTGCCTGTTATTATAACTACTTATGTTCACAGATAATGCACTTTCTCCCATGACTTTTGTCGCGCGTTTCAATGGCTTGAATGAAGTCACTCTAAAATATTATGTTATGGGTTTCCAGCCAAAAGACATTGGTGGTTGTAATAAAGGTGCTACATCTGTAGTTAAGGTAGCAGGAGAGGGTGTGCTGGGGAGGTCAGGCAACCTCTAAAAATACCAGAAAGTTAGCAGGTGAAAAAAAGGAGGTTATTAGACAAGTTAGGTTGACTGAGTATTTGCATTCTGTAAAAATACAGGTGCTTACCCCTTTGGGAGCCCCAGGACATTACTGCTATGTCTTTGGGCCTGGCACCATGGTTGTCCAATGACGACGTAGTTACGTCCAAAAATCCTGCTCATTTTGCTCTGGCAGATCTGAACTGATGGTGGACAGAAGCGCGATGAGGATGACTCCTAACAGTTCAATCAAAAGTGATGGAAGTGGTAACGTAACCAATTCTTGAAGTGGTCGCGTGATCAGAGTTTCGGAGGGGCCGTGGCACTCTGGTGCAGACACTCAAAGGGTTAATATTATAATTCTTAGGAAATGTTGCTGTGCTGTGCATTGCTTATCACATGATTATTATCCATCGTTAATGGGACATTGGGTGTTTCTACAGAAATGCAAATAGAAATTGCTAAAAATGTATTGTTTTAAGTAAGGCCAGAAGAAAAGGAAGACAGAAGGAATTTGTTGTGGGTCCCTCTGGCAGCAAAGGGATTAAGCTAAACTGATTAAGCTGGCATAACGCACTATGTCCATGTTTCAGTTACATATAAACAGACATTGGGAGGACAGTAATTGTGAAACTGATGTAGAATAGATGCCTGGGTTTAGAAATTAGAGCCAAATCCCCAACACAATAAATACAGTTATAGCATCAAAGGACACTAGTGCTAACTGATGATAATTTATGTTGTTCATTATGAAACAGCATTTGGGTAGCTACAAGTCTTGGTGGGTGTCTAGCAATCTCACTTCCGACCACTGAGCAACCTCTCTATAGAGTAGTGATCAGGAGACCTGTCCTCCTTTCTGTTCCTTTCTAGTCCCCTCTGGGTGGCTCAGTGGTCTTTCCAGGGTAGTGCATAGCTTCACCATCGCACTAAGCTTAGAACAGGAACTGTACAGAAGACTGAATCATACCCAACCACTAGTGTAATACCTGTAAGACCTGGATTGTCACATCTCCATGTGGACCTACAGGACCTATAGTGACATCAGATAGCCCGTAGCTAGAAGCAGGCACACAGTGTTAAAAAAAAAAAAAAAACAACTAGAAACTACCACCAAGTTCTGGTAAAGGAAAGGTAGGTTTTGGGAAGGGAGAGAATTCGAATGACAATTTGAGTAGAAAACACCCAATAAGTACAAAGAACTGAGTGTGATTCTTTATCTAAATCAGGGAGGAGCGCTTACATATTGCTTGCTTATCACACTGAGCTAAGCTGACATTTGGTTTGTATTGTTACTGTGCCTAAGAAAAATGAAGATACTTCAAGAAATGTCTCTGTCATACTCACCTTCTCTCACTAGTGACCCCAACGTGATTGAGCACACCTAACACGTAATGCAAAAAAATCTAGTGCAATAAACTCATTTTAATGACTGAACACAGTCATAAAGCATCCAACGTTTCGGTGACTAGCACCTTCATCAGGGATGCAGATACACGAACGTTCGTGTACTGCCATCCCTGATTGAAGGTGCTAGTCACTGACACGTTTGATGCTTTATGACTGTGTTCAGTCATTAAAATGAGTTTATTGCACTAGATTTTTTTGCATTACTTGTTTGGTGTGCTCGGCTATCCTCTTGCTATATATGTTGTTACCCTAACTAGGTTTTGTTGCCTGTAGCACCCATTTTTTTATTTTCTATTTACCCTTGTCCTCATTTAGTTGGGGCATCCCAAATTGCATATATCCTGATTGCTGCTATTTAGTTCTATCCAACGTGATTGAAAAAGCCAGATTCCACACATACCTGAGTAGTGGGACCGAGAGATGTTGAAGATGAGTAAGACTTTGTAGGTGGGACAAAGACGCAGCCCTTACAGCGAAGCCCATGATGCAGTCAAAAGGCACTGAGTGGACCACAAGACGGTTGAAAGGCTGAGTGGTTAACACTTGGAGTACAGCTTCCACCAATAAGCAAACATGCAAAATATCTGAATAATGATTATGTGGTATTAGTATTAAAAGAAACTGATCACTCCTCGAAATCAAAAACAACATGGACATTTTTGAGAAATATGTTCAAAAGTTCAGTGCCGGTCAATTCAAAGTGGAATCCACATCCTCAGGTAAGGGGCATATGTCAACTGTTAGATGAGGCAGCATGACATGCAGAAATAACTACGAAAGGTCACACATTTTACAATCTAAACTAACATTGAACTTCAATTTGTATGAACATAAACTTGATAGTCAATGGAAAAAGAGATACTACAGATAAAAATGTACCATGAAAAAAATGTCTTACTGCGGTGTAAAGTGTGCAATAATAAGGGAGAACAAGATCATTAAGTATTTGAGTCATAAATCACTGGCTTGCAAGTTTATGAATACATTAATAGTGTTTAAACTGTCAAGTAGCAACATTACAGAGTACTTTGTTTTGTACCATTTGTTTTATTTGTTCGTCCCATTTGTTTTGTTTGTTAATGATATGAAAAAGATGTGTGGAACACCTCAATGCATATCCACAGTAGGCCGTTAATAGGTCATAGCCAACCTGGCGTTAGGTATTTAAATATAGAAAGCGAAGTGAATACTCTGTGTGACGTACGGGGTAGCCATGCTATAATAAAGGTTAAACCCATCTGGTTACCCCTGAAATCTGTGGGTCCTTGGCAGCTACATAGCACCATAAGCCAGGAGTTATGTAACGTAACTTGGAAAAGTTAAACTTCTAAGGGGTTAATACATTTTTTTTTTTTTTTTTTTATAACTTAAATTTTATTGAATCAAGACAGCATAAAATACATTAAAGAATACTTTTGTCTTGTATGCAAACAATATTTTAACAATTATATAAGTAACAACGAGGTCCTGCTGTGCTTCGGGACCCGGCCTTCCGGGTACTTTGGTGTGGACTATATAGTCCAAGCCGACTCTACTTAAATGGACAAACAGACACATATAACTCAACTTAAAAGGGGAGACAATACATACTCACAGAAAAAAAAAAAAAAACAAAAGTTGAGGCGGGATGGGGAGGGGAAAGGGGTAGGTTGGGGGTGAGGTAGGGGGAGTGTGTTGATAGTAGGTGCGACACGTGGCTCCGTGCTAAGCATCGCAGATGTTTGCAAGCTGAGTCGTCTCTCTTATTACTTATGTTATAATGTTGCTATAAGGGGTCCTGGGTGAATAGAATACTTCCTGTAAGCCCCTCCCAAGGAGAACGCATCTACTGTTATCAGAGCCATATTGAGGACCTCTCAATCCCCGGGATATCTGTCTGTGCCAGCCAAGGCGTCCAGACTTTTAGAAAATTGTCACCAGTATCGTTAACTAAACTCGTTAATTTTTCCATCTGGCAAATGAACCAAATTCGATTCCGAATCTTTGGGATGGTTGGAATATCAGATTGTTTCCATAATGCTGCGATCTCGCACCGCGTTGCAATTGCGAAATGGGCAATTAGTTTGTTATTTGTTTTGGAAAGGCCCGTCAATGGCCTGTTCAGTAGGAACAACCACGGGTCTGGGGGAATGGTGAGATCGAACAGTCTCTGTATCCAATGTCTAATCGCCTCCCACAGTGGAGAGATCCGTGGACAAGACCACAGCATATGTAACAGGTCGGCTGTTCCTCCGCACTGGCGGGGGCACAGGGGAGAGGAACCCGGCACAAACCTTGATAATTTCAGTGGGGTGAGGTACCATCGCATTAGGACTTTATATGCGTTCTCCTTGAGCGTGGTGCATATGGAGCTCTTCGCTGTGGCCATATATATGGCGCTCCATTCTTCATCTTCTAAGTTTTCTCCCAGATCTGTTTCCCATTGAGAACGGAATGAGGGTATCCGCTGCTCATGTTCACCAGAACTGATCACTTCTCCGTATAGCTGAGATGTAAGTCCCTTCGTGTCGGTCTCAGCCAGACAGAGCTTTTCGAAAGATGTTAATAGGGGGTATGGGGCAAGTTTGTTATAAAATGCCCTGATCTGGAGGTATCTAAAGAATTCTGAGTGAGGGATCTCTTTTTCTTCCCTGATATGGTCGAATGTTTTGATTTTTCTGTCGTGACCCTCCAGATCTCTAATCCGATTGTAGCCCCTCTGTCTCCAGATTGAGATATTACTGACTGATAGACCTGGAGCGAAATCAGGGTTATTCCAAATGGGTGTTGCCATAGAATGTTTTGTCGTAAGGGAATGCCGAAATTTCGTAGACTCCCAAATTGACACTGAGTTGGTCATCGAGGAGAGCGGCATGGCGGTAAATTTTCGCGCCGTTTTAGGTAACCAAATTAAGCTGCTCAGTTCCAGAGGTGCACATGCAGCATTTTCTAATTCCACCCATCTCTTTAACTTTGGGTTAGAATGCCATTGTACAATCTGACTTAATTGTGCCGCCTTGTAATATGATACCAGGCAGGGTACAGCCAGGCCGCCCGCCGCCACAGATCTTTTCATATTTAATTTACTTACTCTCGGTTTTTTACCTCCCCAGATGAATTTGGATATTTCAGATTGAAGTGAGTGCAAGTCCCTCCAACTGAGTGGCACTGGGAGAGTTTGGAAGAGGTATAATAAACGGGGGAGTAAATTCATTTTGACACTATGGATACGTCCAATCCAGGATATCCTTTTGGATGTCCACTTCCGTAAATCAGATTTTAAGGTCCGAATCAGGTTGGGGTAATTTGCATTGTACACGTCTTTTACAGTTTTGGTGATGTGGACACCCAGGTATTTTATGTGGTTTTGTTGCCAATTAAATTTGAAATTTAATTTTAGTAATTTCTCCATGTGTCTAGGGAGGTTGATGTTGAGGGCTTCCGATTTGGATTGATTGATTTTGAAGCCGGAGACCTTAGAAAATCGATCTAGTAGGTCGAAGAGGTTTGGTAGGGATGTAAGGGGTTTTGTGATAATCAAGAGGATGTCATCCGCATACAGGGCCGCTTTATGGGTCTGGGAGTATGCGTTTAACCCTGAGATGTCTGGGTTTCCTCTGATTTGTGCCGCCAGTGGTTCGATACATAGGGCAAATAAAAGCGGGGATAATGGGCAGCCCTGTCTCGTGCCACTCCTTATTTGGAATGGCAGAGAGGGGTAGCCTTGGTGTATGACCCTGGCGGTGGGGTTAGAGTACAGCGATAGAATCGCCTCACTCACCCGATCTCCAAAGCCAAATGTCGCAAGCGTCTCTTTTAAATATGGCCAGTCTATCCTATCGAAAGCTTTTTCTGCATCCAGACTTAACAACATGCTTTGAGTTGCCTTACTATTTGCCAAATCCAACAGATCAATAAATCGTCGTGTATTATCCGCTGCTTGCCGGCCCTTGATAAATCCGACTTGATCTGGGTGTATAAGTCTGGGTAGGATGAGACTAAGTCTATTGGCCAATAATTTAGCGTATAATTTAACATCAGTGTTAATTAATGATATAGGCCGGTAACTTTTGCAGTCTAGCGGGTCTTTCCCAGTTTTATGAATTAGTGATATTGACGCCTTTAACATCTCCTTGGGGATGGGGGCTCCCGCTAAAATAGCGTTAAACATGCGGAGCAACCTTGGGGCGAGCAGCTTTATAAATTTCTTATAGTAAAGCCCTGAGAATCCATCAGGCCCAGGGGCCTTTGATGGCTTCAGTTCTTTAATGGCCTGAGATAGTTCTTCCATAGTGAAGTCAGCATTCAGAACTGCTCTATCAGTGTCCGTCAATCTCCCTAGTTCCGAGCTGGCTAAGAAATCTCTTAGGGCACCGCTCGTTGTAGAGTTATGTGCCACTTTTTCACCGTTATACAGTGTTTCATAGAAGGAGCCGAATTCGTTTACAATTTTCTGAGGATTAGACGTGGGGGTACCAGATTTTAAGCGTATAGCTTGGATGTTATACTTAGCTTGCCTGTCCTTTAGCATGCGGGCCAGCATTGTATCCGGCCTGTTCGCTTTCTCGTAAAATTTTCTCTTTGACCAACTCAGTGAATTGTCAGCTCTGGAAGCTAGTAGCATGTTAAGTTCAATTTTGACATCTTTTACCTCTTGTAAGGTTTTGGGGTCTAAATTCTTTTTATGGTTAGAGGAGAAAGTCTGTAATTTGTTTTGGAGATTG
This sequence comes from Ascaphus truei, assembly GCA_036426205.1. Taxonomy (NCBI): domain Eukaryota; kingdom Metazoa; phylum Chordata; class Amphibia; order Anura; family Ascaphidae; genus Ascaphus; species Ascaphus truei. Next base: position 28,337,903 of record CM071575.1, on the reverse strand, counting down.
ATAATTTTGGACTCTCTTTCTCTCTTTCGTCTGGCTGTGATATTTATTAACGTGCCGCGTAACGTTGCTTTATGGGCTTCCCATAGGACAAGCTGTGAGTCAACAGAGCCCGTATTGATATTGAAGAATTGGTCAATCTCGTTGCCAATAACATCACATATTTCCGGTATTTTTAAGATTGATTCATTAAGTTTCCAGTTCGTCCCAGGTCTATCAGTTCGGATATTATTGCACCTTAGCTCTATTGGTGCATGGTCTGACCATGAAATATCATGGATCCCTGCTCTGGTAACCTTAGGAACCAGTTGACAGGACACAAAAAAGTAATCAATTCTGCTGTACGAGCCGTGTGGGTGAGAGAAGAAAGTGTAATCCCTGTCTGCCGGATGTAGTTCCCTCCATATATCTGACAACTGGTTGGTCTTGAGGCCCCGGCGCAAAGATACACCCGCTCCTTTGTTGTACTGACCCACGACCCCTGACCTATCCATGTGCGGTTGCATGACTATGTTAAAGTCACCCGCGAGCACGACGCTCCCTTGGGCTACTGAGTTCAGGGTTCTGAAAAACTTATCGAAAAAGATCGTGTTCTTCTCGCTGGGAGCGTATAAGCAGGCCAACGTGATTCTCTGCCCCCTAATTGTTCCTACAACAATGATGTATCTACCATCCGTATCACGTTTAGTTAACTGCACCTCGAACGGAATGCTGTTCCGGAATAGTATAGCTACCCCCCGTTTTTTGACTGCTGCTGCTGATGTGAAAACCTGGGTGAAATCTTTGTCAAGATATTTAGGGGTACTTGATTTACTAAAGTGTGTCTCCTGTAAAAAAAGGATTTCAGCATGTTTCCTTTTATAGTCTGTAAAGGCCAACTTCCGTTTGGTTGGGTTGTTAAAGCCCTGTACGTTATGGGAAATAAGTATCAACGCCATTTATTAAAGTGTGTGTGTGATAGCTTCGTGAAATCTTTGGACTCACCCAAGAATCCATCCTTGGAGCATGTTCGGTCCGTAGTGCTGAGACGCATCTGTACCATCTGTTGTGTGTTTTGACGGTGTGGACGATGTTCCCCTGAGAGGTGAAGGGAGGGAGAGGTGGGAGGTGGGAGGGGGAGCGGGGGAAGGGAGGGTGGGAAGGCGGGGGATGGGGGACCACATGCAGGTAAAAACATTAGGGAGGAAACAAAAAATAACATGCATATATAACGTCAATATTGCAGAGACATCAAATAATAAAAAAACAAGAATCCACCTCGGAAGCCCCCGAGTGTGTCTCTTGCGCCCATGGGGTTGGTCTCCTGGTCCAGTCTTATAGAGGGATCTCTCCGTCTTGCTGGGACCCGACCTCCCTGGGACTTGTGTGCGATCCCTCTTTCTCAGGGATCGAAAGTGGAAATGCATGCACGCCAATACGGGGGATCCCGCCGGCGTGTTTTTCATAATCAGCTACTATATGTAACTCCGTTAAACTCTTCAACGATGGAAACTGGAACAGAAACTGCATATCAATAAACACCTCCTAAACATAACGAAAAACTTTGCCCTGTGTCTAACCTTCTGTCACCCTCCCTGAACCACGTTACCAATTTGGAGCTCATCTACTTAGTTCCGTGGAGAATGTTAACTCATATACCTCCAGTCTGAGATGATCATGTCCACAGCAGCCCTTTTCTTCTGGGTAACTCTACCATGTATGAGGATATCTACACTGATGAACAGATGTACCCTGCCCTCCGTGAATCCGAGCCTAACATATCAAGTGATTAATCCTCGTCAGTCTGTCTATACCCTCCAAAGAGCCTGTCCCCTCTTAGATTGGGAGTTGCATGTCTTCCAGTAGCCCTATGCAGAGATCCCTCTGTGCATGTGCCACAGACGTAGCGGAAATAACCTGTCTCCCTGCCTACTTATGCCTGCGCTATCTATAAACCTCCAGAGGCTACGTTGTTCAGCATCTTAGCGGCTCCTGTACTCATCACTAAGGTATCTCAGGTCAGGAGTCTAGCTTCTCAGATAGCGCTTTATAGGGAGAGATAGGCTTTAGTCTCTCTAGACCGTAATTGAAATAACCAGGTGCTCTATAAACAAAAAAGGGGGTCCCCTATAGGGAAAACCCTAATGGTGATTCCTCACAACCTAATGTGGTAGATTGGGGAATGGCTGCCTCAGGAATAAAACAACCCTATCCACAAGGATTGTATACAATGCACAAAAAGATACAACAGATATATACAGATACAACACAAACAGTGATTCCCTGGCGCACTATCAGATATTGAACCTGACAGAAGGAAATAGTCCCATGAATCAATTGATGATATAGAAGAGATCCACAGTCCACAATGTCCCGTTCTTTTATATTGGAGACTTGTCTGGAAATACAACCATTGCGCAGTACCCTATGGTCAGTGTTCCACACCCCCCGTTGCTATTAATAATATGCACAAACTATGTTTTTAATGGGAAGTATATGTCGTTGGTTTTGTGGTGAAAGAAATTTAAACTAAAAGCATATGATCAGCGCTCAAACCTAAAAACCTATACCTATATACTAATTGAAATAACCAGGTGCTCTATAAACAAAAAAGGGGGTCCCCTAGAATCACTGTTTGTGTTGTATCTGTATATATCTGTTGTATCTTTTTGGTCGTTGGTTTTGTGTTTAACCAATTGGTGTTTGTTTTCTTAGGATTATGTTAATTCTTTGTTATGGATCTAATATATATATGTATAATATGTATAATATGTATAAATTATTAAATATGTTTGCCGGAAGGAAATATGCCAAAGTCTATTTTCAGGTTACTGGGAGATGCCTTATTTGGTTTGGGAGGAGAAACAAAACTTTAAAGTTTTAATGTAATGAATATTTAACATTCACAAATATATCCACAAAATAATCGATTTTGCTGCATAAAAACAAGTTAAGTGTGTTTTATGTTCTCTGGTCCCTGTAATGTTATGTTGTCTGTTTTATGTTTTCATGTAATGAAAGACAGGAGGCTTTGTAATGAATACTGTAATTGCAGAATGCAAGCAATTGAAATTGAGAAATAATAATAATAATAATATATCTAGGTACTGTATAAAATAAAATCCATATAGGGATCATCGAACAATTGTAATCATAAAATAGACATATTTTAATTAATCAATGAATTATTATTTGGGATACAGATTCTCAATTTAGTAAGACTGTATTTGAAGTGGAAAGTGATTTTAATAGAAATGTAAGAAGAACCTCACATGCATAAGGAAGAGTTGGAACAACTTTGGGAAACGGTAAGGCGCGCAGAACATTAATGGTGCCCATCATTATCCTATATGCATATCCACGCCCAGCACCCAGAAAAGGTATGAGAGACTGAACACAGCCATGTAAATATCCAACCCGATGTAAACTCCTTTAGAGCGGGCAAGGAGGGTTACAATAGTCATATATGACGTCACCATTTTAGTAATTCAAAGATACTATTGGAAAGAAAAAAACACAAATAACACAAATAAATATAGCTCCAAATCAAACATAGAAAAGTTGAGTTCTTCATTTAGACCATTCGGTGGAACACTATAAAATATAAAAATCCAACGACTTTCTCTCCTAAGCAATGTCTTCTCGTAATTACCCCCCCCCCCCCCACCCCCCTGGATTCCCAGGCTCAACCTCTCAAGTACAAAGCACATTAACCATTGCCGTGAACCTTGATGGACATGCCAAAAATGTTTTGACACACTGGTGAGTTTTTTAAAGAGGTTCATATCTCATGGGGCATTGATAATACGATTAATGTGTTCCAATCATTTTTACGAAGCTCTCGGGTTGTCATCCCAATATATTTAAGCCCGCAAGGGCAGGTTAGACAACATACTATGCCTCTCGTTTTACAATCAATATAATCATGTATATACATGTCTTATTTTATTTTGCAGCCTTGGCTCCACCTCCCATCAGCTGGAGGCTATTCCCACTAGGGAACCCCACACCAGGCATCTAAACCTATCCCTGGGACCGCTCAGTCAAGCCCCCGCTCCGCCTCTTGCTCCCATTGGTTCTCCAACATTTATAGTTCCTGTCTGCCCTCTCCTACCTCACTCTGCATAGTTTTCCTGTGGCTCTTGTAGTACGGAGGTCTATGCCTGGCTCTCTTTTGTGTTGCAGCTCTCGCTCCAGTCCCTGCCCTCGTTTGATACCCCTGGATTTGATCTCGGCTCTCGTTAGACTTCATGTACCTCGCTACTCCCTTGACTCGGCTTTGGACCTCACTACGCTGCTATCTCCTGCCCTTGACCTACGGCTTTCGGATCTCTACCTTCGGACCTCTGGCGCCCCGGACGCGGCAAGTATCAGGCTAACCCTTTCTCACCAGACCCGGCAACGCATCATACCACACTCTGGGCACTTTTGGGGGTAATCTGACTTTAAAATGCTAAGGAGTCTCTCCTGTAGCTTTGCCTACACCCGTGGTGCCTTTATTTTCCTGTTTTTTATGGTGTGCACGTACAGTATATGAGGTTGAAAAAAGACATACGTCCATCAAGTTCAACCTATGCTAAATTTAGACAACAGATACTTTATCCTATATCTATACTTCCTTATTGATCCAGAGGAAGGCAAACAAAAAAACCCCAGTGTCATATCATCCAATGATATCCCATAAGGGGAAAAATAAATTCCTTCCTGACTCCAAGAATTGGCAATCGGATTATTCCCTGGATCAACATTCTTCCCATGTTTACTTACTGTATTGGTATATCCCTGTATACCTTTCCTTTCTAAAAAGATGTCCAACCTTTTTTAAGAACAAATCTATTGTATCTGCCATCACAGTCTCCATTGGTAATATACATAGTTACATAGTAGATGAGGTTGAAAAAAGACGTAGGTCCATCAAGTTCAACCTATGCTAAATTTAGACAACAGATACTTTATCCTATATCTATACTTACTTATTGATCCAGAGGAAGGCAAGCAAAAAACCCCATTAAGGGGAAAAATTAATTCCTTAGTGACTCCAAGAATTGGCAATCGGATTAATCCCTGGATCAACATCCTTCCCATATATACTTATTTGGTATATCCCTGTATACCTTTCCCATCTAAAAAGATGTCCAACCTTTTTTTGAACAAATCTATTGTATCTGCCATCACAGTCTCCATGGGTAATGAATTCCACATTTTAACTGCCCTTACTGTAAAGAACCCTTTCCTTTGTTGCTGGTGAAATTTCCTTTCCTCCAACATTAAGGGATGGCCCGAGTCCTTTGTACTGCCCGTGGGATGAATAGTTCTTTTGAAAGCTCCTTGTATTGTCCCTGAATATATTTGTATATAGTTATCATATCCCCTCTTAGACGCCTCTTTTCTAATATAAATAAATCTAATTTAGCTAGCCTCTCCTCATAAGTTAGAATGTCCATCCCCTTTATTAATTTGGTGGCTCTTCTTTGCACTCTCTCTAGTTCCATAATGTCTTTTCTTAGGATTGGTGCCCAAAATTGTACTCCATATTCAAGGTATGGTCTTACTAATGCTTTGTAAAGGGGCATAATTATGTTTATTTCCCTTCCATCCATTGCCCGTTTGATGCAAGATAAGATCATGTTTGCCTTTGCAGCTACTGCATGACATTGGGCACTATTGCTAAGCCTGCTGTCTACAAGCACTCCTAAATCCTTCTCCATCAAGGATTCCCCCAATATATCTCCATTTAATTTGTAAGTCGCCTTTTTATTCTTGCATCCCAAATGCATAACCTTACATTTATCTGTTTTAAACCTCATCTGCCATTTACCTGCCCAGGTTTCCAGTCTCTCCAAGTCCTTCTGAAGAAAAATTACATCCTGCTCTGATTCTATTACCTTACACAATTTAGTATCATCAGCAAAGATGGAGACTTTGCTCTCGATCCCAACCTCAGGGTCATTAATAAACAAGTTAAAAAGCAGGGGTCCCAGTACCGATCCCTGAGGTACTCCACTCATGACTTTAGCCCAACCTGAAAAAGTTCCATTTATGACAACCCTCTGTTGTCTGTCCTTTAACCAGTTTTCAATCCAGGTGCATATATTATTACTGAGTCCAATTTTCTTTATTTTGCTCACCAACCTCTTGTGTGAAACCGTATCAAAAGCCTTTGCAAAATCTAAGTAGACCACATCAACTGCATTACCCTGGTCTAAATTCCTACTTACCTCCTCAAAGAAACAAATAAGGTTAGTTTGGCAAGATCTATCCTTCATAAATCCATGCTGACTATTACTAATAATTTTGTTTTCCATTAGGTATTCCTGAATATTATCCCGAATTAAACCTTCAAGTAGTTTCCCTACTATTTAAGTCAGGCTTACAGGTCTGTAATTTCCCGGTTGTTATCTAGCTCCCTTTTTAAATATAGGCACCACATCTGCTTTACGCCAATCTTGTGGTACTGAGCCTGTGGAAATGGAGTCCTTGAATATTAAAGATAATGGTTTTGCTATTACTGAGCTTAACTCCTTGAGAACTCTTGGATGTATGCCATCGGGGCCAGGTGCCTTATTTACTTTAATTTTTTCAAGTCGCTTATGAACTTCTTCCAATTGTTCATTAATATGGAGGTTGTGGCTTCCTCCTGCGACACTACTATTGAACTTGATTCTTCCCTGGTAAACACAGAGGCAAAGAATTTGTTTAATACCTCAGCTTTTTCCTTATCTCCAATAATCTGCCTACCCATCTCACACTGAAAGGGTCCTATATTTTCTTTTCTCATTTTTTTGTTATTAAGGTACTTAACAAACTTTTTAGGGTTGACCTTACTTTCTATTGCAATCCTTTCTTCATTATCCATTTTTGCTAATTTGATTGCCCTTTTGCAATTTTTGTGACATTCCTTATAATTCTGACATGATGTCTCCGTCCCTTCTGACTTAAAGAATCTAAACGCCTTCCTCTTCTTGTCCATTTCCTCCCTACCTGTTTATTTAGCCACATTGGTTTTGACTTATTTCTTTTATACTTATTACCCAAGGGTATACACTGATAAGTGTGCTTTTCTAACAATGTTTTAAAGACTGCCCATTTATCTTCTACATTTTTCCCTGCAAAAACATCATCCCATTGTATTACTACTAGATTAGACCTCAGTTTATTAAAATCTGCCTTTCTAAAGTTTAAAGTCTTTGTTGAACCCAAGTAATCTGTTTTTTGATAATTTATTTCAAATGAGACCATGTTATGATCACTGTTACCCAAATGTTCCAGGACTTTAATATTTGTTATTACTTCTACATTGTTTGATATGACCAAATCCAGAACTGCCCCTCTCCTGGTTGGTTCCTCAATAATTTGGGTCATTTAATTGTCTTTAAGCACCCCCAAAAACCTGTTTCCTTTTGTTGTAACGCTAATCTCATTGTCCCAGTCTATGTCTGGATAATTAAAATCCCCCATTATGCAAACATGACCCAGTTTTGATGCCTTCTCCATTTGCAAAAGTATTTTAGCTTCCTCAATCTCACAGATATTTGGTGGTTTATAGCATATTCCCACAAACATTTTCTTTATACTTTTACCTCCACTGTCACTTTCTATCCACAAAGTCTCTACATTTTCATCATTCCCTTCATAGACATCATCCCTTATAATAGGTTTTAGATCCGGTTTAACATATAAACATACTCCACCTCCCCTTCTATTTGTTCGATCCTTCCGAAAAAGAGAATAACCCTCTAAATTAACTGTCCAGTCATGAGTTTCATCCCACCATGTTTCAGTAATGCCTATGATATCATACTGCTCCCTTGCAGCTATTAATTCAAGCTCCCCCATTTTATCTGTCAGGCTTCTTGCATTAGCAAGCATACATTTAACTTTTTTTTTCAGCCTGTACTATTATCTTATCTGCTCCTTCCTTTCTGCTCCCACTTGGTTAACTCTTTAGAAGTTTTCTAGTATTATCTGTATTTACTATGGGTGTCTCACTGCTTGTCAAACTTGCACTTGCCCCCATTCTACCTCCATACCACCTTGTATCCTCATCTATTCCATTTAGTTCATTATCTGTTTCATTCCCCTCCCCCCTCCATCCTAGTTTAAAATCTCCTCCAACTTTTTAAGCATTCTCCCCCCTAGCACAGAAGATCCCTCTTCATTGAGGTGCAATGCGTCCCTAGAATATAGATGGCACCTCTCAGAAAAGGAGTCCCAGTGCTCTAAAAACCCAAACCCCTCCTTCCTGCACCACTTTCTTAGCCATGCATTAACCTCCCTGATCTCTGACTGTCTCCCTGCGGTAGTGCATGGCACTGGTAGTATTTCAGAAAATACTACCTTGGAGGTCCTTGCCTTAAGCTTTTGGCCTATATCCCTGTAATCATTTTTTAGGACCCTCCATCTTTCTCTAACTTTGTCATTGCTGCCAACGTGTACCAAGACCGCTGGGTCAATCCCAGCCCCCCCCAACAATCTGTCTACCCGATCCACAATGTGCCGAACCCGAGCACCCAGGAGACAACAAACTGTTCGGTTCATGCGGTCCCGGCAACAGATTGCCCTATCTACCTTCCTAATAATGGAGTCCCCTACAACCACAATCTTTCTTTGTATCTGAGCATCCTGAGTCCCCAATGTGCTGGAGGAACTATTCCCCTGGCTGCTAGAGGAATTAGTCTCCCCCAGCCTTGCCATTTCTGGCCCAACATTCCCAATATCTTCACTCAACATGGCAAATCTATTGGGATGTGTCAGCTCAGAAACAACCTGCCTCTCCCTATTGCCCCTGCTTCCCCTTCTAACTGTCACCCAGCTACCTACCTGCTCCTCACTAACGGCAACCAAGCTACCTACCTGCTCCTCACTAACAGCGCCACCATCTGCACCACTAGTCGAAGCAAGGGCCTGCTCAGTGAGCTCTAATTCCCTTTCAAGATTGCAAATGTCCCTCAATATTGCAAGTTGCCTCTTCAGATCAGCAATCTCTGACTCTAGAGAGACCACCCGCTCACACTTTTCACAGCGGTATGCTCCTTGGAACAGCTGCTCCAAGTGCACATACATGTGGCAAGATGTGCATTGAGGGGCATTTTCAATCCTGCTCATTCTAGCAACTATGAAGTTTAGAAGTACTAACAGTAAACTGTACTTCAATAAACTATACCTTGTTTAACCGCTTCCTTGTTCAAACTGCTTCTGGTTCTAACTGCACACACTTTAACCAACCAGCACTTCAATCAACCACACAGATCAGTCAGTACACGCAAGCTGTAATGAATTCAATATTTTAACTGCCCTTACTGTAAGGAACCCTTTCCTTTGTTGCTGGTGAAATCTCCTTTCCTCCAACCTTAAGGGATGTCCCCTAGTCCTTTGTACTGCCCTTGGGATGAATAGTTCTTTTGAAAGCTCCCTGTACTGTCCCCGGAAATAGTTGTATATAGTTATCATATCATGTCTCGAGCTTCATTCCTCTCTTGATGCAAACGCCTCCATCTACTGCAGGCCCCATTGTGGCTGGAGACAGTCCCCACAGGGGAATACATCATTCATACTCCCCCCCTCTCCCAATAGACTATAGACTTAGGCAGGGAGTATATAAAACTGGGTCTTCTTTATTGCAGCCACTGCAGATGGTATTACAGTGGATACATGCTTCTGTATCAGGTCCCAGACCTTCTGGATGGTACCTAGGCCCGTTGTCAGACTTGAGGCCTGGTGTCTCTCTTCAGCCCCATGAGGGGCTGAGGGCACGTCTCTATCCCAAGAGGGAGAGACTTAGACTGACTATAATTTAGAACTGTTTCCTCTTTAGTGCAGAAGGGGAGGGCACCAGGTCTTTAGGCAGAATTGGGCAAGCACAGGTCATGTCCCACCTCCACTCCTGCCACTCAAGGAGGCTGCATGAGAAGGGATAAACCCAAGATGATAGCCTGCCACAGCCTGCAGCTACCAGGACTTACATGAAAGGGGGCAGAAGGATAGCCAGAACCAGCCATGGCTACATGCAGATTATTGGCTTTTTGGCTGTGATCTAGCTGAGCCTTCACAGAGCTCAGTCTTCTGCTGCTGCTCTGTCTGTTGCCATACCGGAATGCTCCCTATTTCTTCTAAAAGCTAAGGCAGCGGCCACGCTACCACTGAGCGCGCTTGCAACTTTGAGCACTCACTTCAATAATATAAAATGTGTTCAGCCACGCTTGTGTGGTGCATGTACTCTCTCCAAAGCTCAGCCCTTGGAGAGACTTGGAAATTTGATTTCCAAGCGGTGACAATTGTCACATGGCCGTTCTGTAACCAATCAGCGTGGGGGGGTTGGAGGGAAAGGCTGGTATGGTACACACACACCAACTCCCCCCCCCCCCCCCCACCCCCCCCCCCCCCCTTAAGACCCCCGCCCCCCCCCCCCCCCCCCCCCTCTCAAATTATTTAACACAACATGCAAAGAGGATTTGCCACTACAATATGTATGGCCCTATGTGGATTTGGGCCATGGAGGGAATTGTAAGTCAAATCCTCATGTGGACCTACAGAATCTCCTGGAAAACAATAAAACCCTTTGACACGCTGCTATGCTTGAACCTTCATATATGGGAAATCCTCAGACCTAGCAAAGCAGCTACAGTAAGAAGAGCAGACATGTACCAGGGACTAAGAGGGGTTCTCCAGATGGAGAAAGGACATGAGAGCATCAGATGGCCTGTAGCCAGAGGTAGGTTCACAAAGTTACAGAAAAACAACTAGCAAAAACGTACTGTATGGTGCAGGAAATGTGTTTTTTTTTCGGATGGGAATTAGTATAATTGACAGTTTGAGTAAAAAACAGCCTGTAAGTACTGCAGCCTGAGTGTGATCCTCTTCAGTATATCAGAGAAGAGCACTCGGAGATTGCTTGCTTTTCACACAAAGAGCTAAGCTAACTATTTAATGGTATTGTTACTGTGCCTAATAAAATGAAGATACTTCAAGAAACATCTATCTCTGTGTCAGACTGACCTTCTTTCAGTTGTCCTAATGAACAAACAGTGAATAGCCAAAGCCATGTATCTTGATGATGTTGTGGTTGCTGTCTTGCCTAATTGACATTAGACCATAGGGTGGCAGATTAATAGTTTCTGTTAACGAGCCATTACTCATTTATAAATTGTTTTTGTCCCAGAGATGGGTGTCTGGAAAATCAGAACAGGCAGTTTGAATAAAACTTTGTTGTTTTTTTTAATGTTGGGAAATGTAAAGGTTGGTTAGTGAGGCTTTCCTTTATCTGAAATCCGACTTTGTACCCGGGGAAGTCACAAGGAGCTGGGTTAGAACTTGGTTCATGCTTCAAAGCGTGTGTTTTTACCACTGGGCTACTTCTGCTGTTATCTGTCAACATATGCCGCATCTGTCCTGCGGCAATGAAGGTGTTAATTACAGCAGCATTTGCTGTAAAACCACACCCTCCAACTGTAACTATTTAGCAGGTACTGTACCAGTTTTTTATGCTCTTTACCCATTGCACCTATTTCTGCCAGTGGCTGCTGAAGTTTTAACTAATTAAATGAGCAGGGATATTGATGGCTTATTTAATACTGATCATCCGGAATTGGGGGGATTTAATACCACTTCTATCGTGTGTGTATATAAGTGTATCCAGGTCTCCCCAGCCTGTCAGTGCCCCCCTCACCTAGCTGCCGATCGCGGGTGCCGAGTCCAATGGCGGCTCCGCCCGGCGATCTCAGAGGTGAGGGCGGTCAGGTCCTGGCTCGGGGGTTGCCGGGGATGCTTGCGGCCGGTTGCCAAGGCCGCACGCGTGTCACAGGGATCCCGGCGCTCCCAGAGCCGGGCGGTGAGGGCGCCGCCATTGATAAGGGACTCGCGCATGCGCAGTGATCGCGTATGCGCAGGTAGGGTCCTAGAGATAGGGGGAAGTCGCGCGAGCGTAGGAACAGCCCAGGAAAGGTTGAGGCAGCCCCAGATAGCTTGCGCAGGTGCAGGACAGTGGAGGGAAAGCCCGCGAAGCCCTAGCCTACCAAGGAAGGCTCTAGGTAGGGACTACGAGTTCCAGGAGCCTCTGCGCGCACCACGTGATGCCAGGGAGCCAATAGGGCTAGAGGAGAATCAAGCAGCAGAAAGGATACATTTCCCGCGCTGGACCCACGCTTTTCAGTTGGAGCCAGGGAGCTGTGAGAGAAGGAAGGGTGCGGGTTGCGAGTGCAGCTCCTGCACCCAGATAGGTACCCACACCCCAGGTAGGCCCCAACTCCCCGCCAGATTAGTGGGTAATTGATCAGGGACGGCCCAAGATAGGGACGCTGCCCTTAGGGTTAGTGTGCTCTCTTGTCAGGGTCATGGCTGTCAGTGCCGTGAGGTCTGACAGGCATGCACAGTGTTAGAGCAGTACGTTAGCTGCAGGTAGCGAGTAGGTTGTAGCAAGTTATTGCAAGTGCTGCGAGGGTTAGTAGTTAGTTAGAGTCAGGACCGGGAAGAGCTAGGGGGATGGGATAGGCCATTAACCCCTTAGGTCCCAGGTAGGTTCTCATTCCCCAGCTTGTGGTTCTACAGGGACAGGCCCTAGGTTAGGGACCGTGTCACATAGTGCCAGTGATAGACAGGGACACAGCGGCTGCTGCGCTCCGTGAGAGACGACTTGGGCTCAAGTCGGTACCCAGAGACAAGAGACTATCTCCAGGGTGGGATCGCCCCTGGGGGACCCCAAGCAAGGATTCACTGGACCGGATCAGACAAGGTCCCAGAACGACTGATCCTTTGTGAAGCTGTTGCGGCTCCGAGCACCGGAGTGCTCGGCAGGTACTATACAGATACAAGTGCACCAACGGGCCCTTAGTATAATAGTGACTGCGCAGTCACCCATTGCCTCTCTCTGCAAGAGTGCGGGACAGTGGGTGGGGATTCTATGGACACTGGGTGGGATCACCTGGTGTTGGGGAAGCGTTCTGCGCGACGCAGTTAGTGTCTCCTCTAGAGAGGGACACCTGTTATTGTGATAGTGATGTTACATGTTTGCTTTGCACGTTAGTAAAAAGACATTGGTTATTATACATACAGTGTATGTGATTATTGTATTTGTCCTGCGAGGAACTCCTCCCCCTCTGGTGGGAGCCATCGCAGGTGGAGGCGCTGCACCGAGTAAGTGGTTACTCATAATATCATAATTGCCCCAGGTTCCCCGTGGCGGAAGCTCAGCCCTCCTGTGAACCAACAGGTAACGCACCACACCCCTGGTAACACTATATGTTCCTTGCACCCACAATATATCTGCGATTGGGGGGGGGGGGGGGAATACCCGTTACATAAGTATATACAAATAAATCCATGAATACACATTTATTAATAATAGGATCTTTGCATATAGTAAATTGTACGTGTCATTGTGGCTCCTCCGGGGGGATCACTTGCCTAGAAGCTCCTCTATCCCACATAAAAATGAGTAAACTTAATTTGCTACAGTATGTGCCAATTGTTGAAGAGTCTGCTAAAACTTCTCTCTTATCACTGTATCGTGGTCAGCAGCGAAGGAGCTGACAGTTCTTGGAGGAATTCTGTAGTGTCAGGATGCAGCTGTGATGTTAATGCAGCAATGCCATTTTCATAGCATCTAAAAACAGCTTCCTCTGTTCTTTTTAACTCCTGTGGAGATCACAGCCAGGCAGGATAACAATGCAGCCTGACACAGTGTAGGAAATGTCCTTTTAATATTTCTCTACCGTCGTAATGACTAGCACTTTCTCTATACAAAGACTCTGATACCCCCATACATTGCTCTATAAATATTTTACACGGCATGTTGGCACTGTAAGAAATGGAATACAAACTCACAGCCTTTGTAGTATATAAAATACAAGGCACACAGAGGTTAATTAATAAAGACAGGCTTTTGTTTGAGTGAATGATTTGGCATGGAATTAACAGCGCTATCTGTGCATTCTGTATGCTTCCTATTTTGCTTTTGCTGAGAAATACATTTTGAAGAACAATAAGTAACATCAGCCCTGACAAAGCTTATGTGTCCAATAAATATAGTGTATAAATCGTGGCAGCTCTATAATCCACCACAGGCGAGTGGTTATCAGAATTGGCAGGAGTTTATGCATTCCCCTTTGGTAAACCACAATACAGGTGGTTGGGTGAGATACGAGAGTCTATGCCAAGCCCCATGCCAGAAGCTTTGGGAGATGAGTGCAAGCTGGCAGTCACTGTGCATACACAAACTCAAGTCTCTTGGCAATGATAGACTGTTACATGTAAATACAGGCCCAGTAGGAAACCTCTTATCAGAAAATAATGGTGTCTCACAAAGAGCACTGGGCTTCCATTAATAGATAAGTAGAGCCAGGGCTGCCAACAGATTTCCCGGACTAGAGTTTAGGCCAGGCCCTCCCTGGGCGCCCCCTGCCCATGTCAGCAGTCTTGCAAGCCCTCCCATTTCACACCTCCTCCCAAGTCCCCTCCTCTATTTCCTCCCCCCTGCTCCCCATTTATTTATCTCCCCCCGTCTCACTCTTACTCGCCTCTCTTCCTTACTCCCTCTCCCCCCTCTCTCTCTTCCTCGCTCCTTCTTACACCCCCTCTCACTATCCCCCTCTGCTATCACTTAATTACCTCTCTTGCCCTCAATCCCGCTTCCTCAATCACCCTCTCCTGGCCACACACACACACACATCTCTCCCCAATACCAATACAATTCCACGCACACAATCCCCCCCCACAATAATTACCGCCTCCACAAAATACATATAACACTACCCCCCCTAATACATACAACACTACCCCCTACATTCATACTTGCCACACTACCACCCCAAAAAATCCATACTTACAACACAATGCCCCAAATAAACACTTGCAACACTACACCCCAAATACATACATACAACACTACCCCCCACAAATACACACTTCCAACACTACCCCCCAATACATACTTCCAACACTACCCCCCAAATACATACCTACAACACTGCCCCCTCAAATACATACTTAGAACACCACCCCCCAAACACATACTTACAATACTACCCCCAAATACATACAGAACTACCCACCCAGATACATACTTACAACACTACCCCCCCAATATATACCTACAACCCTTTTCCCCCAAATACATTTACAACACAACCCCCCAAAAAATATATAATTACAACAGTACCACCCCCAAATACATACTTAAACACTACACCCCATACATACAACACTACCCCCCCAAATACATACACTACCCTCAGATACATACTTATAACACTACACCTCAAATATATACCTACAACACTATCCCCCAAATATATACGTACAACACTACACCCCCCAAATATATGCTTACAACACTCCCCTCTAAATACATACTGCCTCTTACCTTGGGGGTGGTCTCATGCAGCTGAGCCCCGGGTCTCCCCAGCTGCTGTGGGTCTTTCTTACTCTCCCACGCCAGGCCTCTCTCATACTGGTGGAAGCGGGGGGCTTGGCAAGCTGGTGCTGGAAGTTGGGTCCTGCCAGAGGCCTCTGGTTGCCACCAGGCCTAGTCTCTCCCAAGCTGCTGCGGGCCTGCCTCTCTCTCCTACTATGCTGCTGCAGGTGGACCTCCCTCACTCTCCTGTCCTGGGCGACTCTCATGCCGGTGCACACCGGAATCCGGGCCCAACTTCGAGCGCTGGCCGGGCCACCCGCAGCCACCGGACCTGGGGCACTTGTCCCAGCTCTCTCCCCCTGTCTGTAGCCCTGAGCAGAACATCTGCAGATCCCTGCTAATAAAGCATTTGAAGCAAGGGGAGCAAATAAAAGAAAAGGCAGAAGTTATTGTCTTGTACTGAGCTAAAGAGCGTTTCAGTGTAATTAACAGAGTTACGGCATGCACTTGTGTTTGTGAATCAATCACAGGCTGTCTACAGCTCCTCGTTTTATTCTCTCCTCTGGTAAAAAGTGAGGCTAAAAATAAGAAAGAACCTTTGTGTGGCTGTGCCTTTCACAGAGAGCAGGGACATACAGGTATTATTAGGTTGGCATTTGTGACTAAAAAAAACACAGAACTAAAATTAAATTACATCATCTGTAAAAGAAATTACACCATGTTTAATGTTCTATTTAGTTTTATATATGTACACACACACACACACACACACACACACACACACACACACACATATCAATACCTATATCCTAGAAGGATCTGGAGTATGCAAAAACAAGCAAAATATACCTCAGCAAAACTCCATGAAAAGTACTTAGCTCATAGTGGTGCATGCAGCGGGGCCAGGATCATCCTTCCAGCTCAATAATGGTAGGAGCTTGAGAAAGGTCCATGTAGTTCCGAAACGTCTCTGTCGCTAGTTCCGAAAAGTTGCCTAGTTTTATCACTTTTTTTCCCTGTGTCAGATGGATTAAAGTATTTTCTATATTCTACTGAAGAACAGTGAGTGCTGTGGATTTGTTCTGATATATATGTGTGTGTGTATGTAGCCCCACTTGCCTTATCTTAGACTAATATTTACTGCTGAGGTGGGGGCCTGAATTCTACTCCCCGTTATGGCCGGTGAGTTCTCACTCGCTGCACATGTGGCCAAAAATCAGACACTAGTACACGACACCAGGGTATGGATAATCATAAAAGGATTTATATGTTACCCCTATAACACAATTATATTAACATAATTGTGTAATACTGGTAATATGCTGTGCAGTTGTGTGCCAATGTCTCTCAGAGTCCCCACGACCTGTGTTGTAACGAGCCCCTGTGTAGTGCTAGCACAAACCTTGGAGCTCTTGTAATATGTGTTATACTGGTGCAGGCCTGTCTCTTGACAAAGACTTCGGTACCTTTTATGAACTGAGGATCCCCTCTTTGGTTACTCACAACTCCCTTGGTCTGTTAGGCTGCTGGCCCGCTTTCTGCTCTGCTCGGGGAGCCTCACTATTACCTCATCAGTCAGATCCCCTGGGTTGTACTCCTCAGAAAACAAGACAGGAGAGAAGATGCAGCACTACGTCCAGTGCTTGCTTGCAAAAATTACAAGGGTGCGGTCCCACGATTAAAAAATAAGGATTATTGGATCGTAGAAACAAACAGTACACCTACGCGTTTCGGGCTACAAGCCCTTTATCAGCTGCACAGGAGTCAATGGAATCACCTCTGCTCGTATAGCAGCTGTAGCAGGAGATACAATCCAACGCGTTTTGTAGCAGATGTTTTCCTTATGAAGTAGCACCTGCTATGAAACGCATTGGATTAGATTGTGGGCTACTGTTATATTTAGTCAGTCTTTAGATTTGCTCTTTATCTGCTCAGTGAAGTTTTTTTGTATCTTACTATCTGAGATTGTCTGACTTCTATGTACTATGGGGTGGTGACGTCACCCTTGAGCGCTCCTGATACAGCTGCTATATGTTTAAAACCAGAGACAGAACATAAAACACAGACAGAGCTCAGTGCACGTCCAGTGAAACTCATACACGGTACAGTGCCTAAATATATATGTATAAATATCTATTAAATAAAATGGTCTTTTAGTTTAACATTTTGGCCAAATTGTTGTAAGCCCCTGAGCCACTGCACAGCAGACCACGTTCTTCAGGGGTCCCTAACACTAATATAAATTCTTAATAACCTGTGCAATACCAGGAAGAATGATTTATAATAAATCTGTCAATATTAGTTGCAAAGTTCTAAGTCTGATTGAAGCTTTTATTACCTGTACATTACCAGGAAAAGCACTCTGTATTAGATTTGTCACAATCATACTGCAAGCAAGCAAGTTCCCCTGAGAGTGGGAGATGCTATGGAGTGAGCTTTTAACCATTTAAATGTGGGAGGGGGTAAGGTTCAATTAGGTAGGAGGTTGCCACCCTCCAATCAGCTAAGACTAGCTGAACAAGAATTGCAAAACATACTGGACACCTAACAAGCTCCTATTGAACCCCCAAAATAACCACAACATATATATAAGCATATGAGTGTCACAGAGGAGTGCTACTGAGCATGGCAATATATATCTAAAACCAGAGACAGAACATAAAACACAGACAGAGCTCAGTGCACGTCCAGTGAAACTCATACATGGTACAGTGCCTAAATATATATGTATAAAAATCTATTAAATAAAATGGTCTTTTAGTTTAACATTTTGGCCAAATTGTTGTAAGCCCCTGAGCCACTGCACGGCAGACCACATTCTTCAGGGGTCCCTAACACTAATATAAATTCTTAATAACCTGTGCAATACCAGGAAGAATGATTTATAATAAATCTGTCAATAATAGTTGCAAAGTTCTAATTCTGATTGAAGCTTTTATTAACCTGTACATTACCAGGAAAAGCACTCTGTATTAGATTTGTCACAATCATACTGCAAGTAAGCAAGTTCCCCCGAGAGTGGGAGATGCTATGGAGTGAGCTTTTAACCATTTAAATGTGGGAGGGGGTAAGGTTCAATTAGGTAGGAGGTTGCCACCCTCCAATCAGCTAAGACTAGCTGAACAAGAATTGCAAAACATACTGGACACCTAACAAGCCCCTATTGAACCCCCAAAATAACCACAACATATATATAAGCATATGGGTGTCACAGAGGAGTGCTACTGAGCATGGCAATATATATTTAAAACCAGAGACAGAACATAAACCACAGACAGAGCTCAGTGCACGTCCAGTGAAACTCATACACGGTACAGTGCCTAAATAACAGCTGCTATATGAACAGAGTTGATTCCAGTGATAGCTGTCCAGCTGACTGAAGCATGGGGCATGTGTGCTTTCCCTACAGGAACATATGTCCTCTTCAGTACCATGATGACGTTATGAGGATCATGCACAGGCTCCGCTCCCGTCAAGCTCAGTCGCCTGATTGATTCTATCTTCTGTCCTGCCTGCAGGAGCAACCTGCCTCTGATTTGCTGACCCTGCTATATAGGCGCAGCCTCTTCCACCAGGAACTTGGCTGAGCATAAACTTCTTGTGACGTTGTGCTGGTCGCAAGCACTCTGACTTGCCTTGTTCTTTTTAACTTTGCTGACTTCTCCTACCCTCGACCTGGCTAGTGACCCTACAATCCAAACCCCTCCAATACTCGACCATGGGTTGTGACCCCTACGATCCATATCTCTCTCCAATCCTCGACCTCGGCTAGTGACCCCTACGATCCGCACCTCTCAAACCCTGACCGGGCTACATGACAACGAACCTTGCGGCTCCAGGTTGGTCTATCCAAATTCCCACCTCAGCCTTGAGGTTCCGTCCTGTTTGGGGCGAGCAACCGTTACAGCCATGACTGCATGCCGGTTTGAGACCAGGAGCAGGTGCTCTACCTACCGGAGCCCATTTTCTCTCCCCCACAATACTCCAACACCTGCCTGCCTCTCCTACAATAGCCCAACAACCTTATCGTGAGGTTGCATCCGGTGCCACGCAGCCTTCTTCCTGTACACACCAGTGGCAGGGAAGGTGCGCACCAGCGGAGTAGGAGGAGACTGCCCGGCAGCAACTCCAGCACTCACCGGCCCCTGGAGTCCCCAGGCACGGGACTCCTGTCCCAGCTATCCCCCGTCGGCTCGGAGGCATGGGCCGCATGGCAACACCTTGTGGGTCGCATCCAACCTTTGAGCCGTGAGTTTGACAGCTCTGGCTTAAAAGAACAATGGAAATATCACAAAAATCCTAATCAAGTTATTTTATCACAAAACAATTCCTGTGTGTTCCTCACTACCTCCTCATTCATTTTTTTTTTATATTTATCACACTTTGGTGTATGCAAATTAGAATTTTATCGGACTTCACAAATGCATATACTTTAATTCTGGTTAAATTAGGTGAAAAAAGTATACATTTATCATAGCGAAGTGATACATTTTGGCCAACACGATGTTAAGAGACTTTATTGAATCTTGCCCCAAAAGAGCCCTATTCTTGACATTATTAGAGTCAATTTAATTACAAAACAAACAAACATTGTCTGAGCTTGATAAATAGTCCAAAATGTATCAGCATAAGATACACAGCAGGGAATGTACCAGTCATATATCTCTCATAGCATAGTTTCATAGTGGTGGTATTAAAAACCATAGACATCATATGGCCGTCGACATAGCAAGCTAACAACTGCTGGCAAAGCCATCTGTCATTCAAGTTATTAACTTCGGAAGAGAGACACATTCTGCATGCAAACCGTGTACCTCGTTTCATATCAAATGTAAGGCTTTCAATTCCTTGTGTCTCCATCTTTCCCTAAAAACTCGATTACATACTTGTAATAAAGACATTACAAGGCATTGTACAATTTTCGACTCAATGGCAGTAACATGCCCAGCATGTAATTGTTTTCTCAAAGAACTGTACATTCAATTATTTTGTTTGGAAGGGAATATTGAGAACTTCAAATGTAGCTGAAGTCAACTTTTAATAGCCAGGTAGTACATTTAGGTGAAAACATATTATAAAGTGACCCAACTCATCCAAATTGACACAACAAAGTCACCACAAGCAGTATATTTAATGATTTTGTTCTCCAAAGCTTAGGGATGTAGAGTAGAGACACTCATAATAATTGAATGGTGGGATGACACAATGGTCAATGGCATTCAAAAAAACATTTTTTTTAAACAAGTTATAAGTATAACTGATTTTATTAGAAAGAGTCAATCAGGTTATCGTAAAGTCTTACTCATTTATTGTCACCGCTTGCCATGGGCTCTTGGCGTACTTTCTAGAGTGGATATGATCTTTATTTTTCTCCATCCTCTGTGCAGCTCCAGTCTACTAAACGTAATAAATAACATAGTGAGACAAGAGGTCTCACAACTCATGGCATTTTGCTCTCCCACCCCATGTGAGGTGTGAACATAACCAAAACATTTGAGACAGTCGCCCTCAAATGCGAAACAAATGTGACAAAGCTATTGATTCATTGAGGAGTGAGGTGCGTGACTTTTAAGAGAGTAATTGCATTGAAGTTTATGGGAGCAATCGATGTGTGTAAGAGGGTAATCCCATCAGACTCCCCAGGGCAACTGGTACATGACTTTTTATGTACTCTACAGAAAAATCTATAGTACAGTCTGTGAGCTAATTTGTGTAAGAGGGTGAGCGTGACTTTGAGATCACAAGGTCAGTAAGATCAGCTAGTTTTTATAGAAGTGTGATCCCAAACTTTTCAGTGGGGGATCTTTTAAAGGTGTGGTCCATCCTAACAATATACTGTGTATACACCTAGAGATATGTGTCAAAATCTGAAATGCGCTAATTTCAGTTGCAGGGACATTCGGTTCCCCAGATATTTACCTGTAAAGGTGTTGACAGTATTGCCCCCTAAATGGTCTAAATCTTCCGCATCACATTGGCCAATAGGAAGCCGCCACGTCCTCTATCGCGGATGTTTATTGGCCCACGGGACTCAGGGATTTAAATAACCATGGAGTAACATGGGCACTTTTCCCGGTAAATATCTCACGAACCGGAGGGTCCCCAGAGCTGAAATTAAGGAGGTTCCGCTCTAGGGACCTCCTGCTTCCCATTCATTAAAAGAAAGGGTGCAACACTAAAGGAAGGTACCTGTGACTTTTAAAAGTATGGTGCTATTAAATTCTAAGGTGCAATTGATATGTATACGAGGTTGGGGTCCATATGCACTAAGTAGTGCTACTCCCTTTCCAGGATGGCTTAGAAAATATGGCACTTTATGACCCATTCAAGTGAATAGACTGTAATGTCTTGTAGCCCTGCTTCCTATCGGACACAGGCCACTACCATATGCTGTATAATAACCTGTAGGCTCACAGGGCCTAAGCCTCTGCCACGGAGAGCCTGGGGTTCTCACAATACTTATGACTTGGTGCAGCGCCTCCACCTGCGACAGCTTCCGCCCTAGGGGAAGTGGGTCTTCGCAGGAACTTATATACATGAACACACACAAAGCGATATACCTTAACCAATATATGTTTACTTGCAGCAACCAACAGATTAAATAACAGGTGTCCCTCCCTAGAGGAGACACTACTACCAGCGTCCGCTGAACGCTCACTCTCCCTCTCCCTTCACCGGGTGATCCCACCCCGTGTCCAGTTCTCGTGCGGAATAAGTTCCCCCACCCCCAAGTGAGTCAGTGGATGTATGTGTGTGACTGCGCAGCCACCGTGTCCCGGAGTGAAAATGGTACCGTTGGTGCACTTGGAGTTTACCTGCCGGCCACTCCTGTACCCGGTTCTGCAACTATCTTCACAAAGGATCGGCGTGGGCGTAGATGATGTCACCCGTGAGTGTCTGGGGCGATCCCACCCAGACACGCTGCGGCTAGTGGCGGGGCCTGGTCCCAGGCCTCCCGCTTATAAAGAACTGTCCTGATAGCAATCGTATTCACAGAAGGGGATCCGGAACCTAACTATGGCCCGTCCCTATCTCCGCTGCACTCTAC
Organism: Ascaphus truei; assembly: GCA_036426205.1. Lineage (NCBI taxonomy): Eukaryota > Metazoa > Chordata > Amphibia > Anura > Ascaphidae > Ascaphus > Ascaphus truei. The sequence goes on along the minus strand of CM071575.1, from coordinate 28,315,533 downwards.
TGGGGCTCAGGGCCTAACTGGGGCTGGGGGCCTGCGGCCTAGGTAGGGGCGGCCTGCCTCCCTACACCGGAGCTCCTTCTCCTTCCTCCGTCAGCTAGCTCTGCCTCCTCGTGCGCCCCTCACTTCCTTTTCCTCCCTATCCTCGTACCTGATTGGTTCGGCCGTGTCACGGGGGGAACGCGGGGGCTGCTGGGACCCGTAGTCCCCTAACTCCCCTCCTCCCTAAGCTCTCCTCCTTCGCGGGCTTTGTGATCTGCTCTGCGCATGCGCAACCTTTTGCCGGACTAGGTCTGCGCCGGCGCCACCCTTAAACATGGCGGCTCCCTTAACGCGGAACGTCCATTATTGTAGCGTTCCCTGGGTGCGACATAACTCACCCCACACAACAATTGGGGAAGAAACGGGGTCCCGGCTACAGTCCCTTCCAACATGTCAAGTGTCTTATGCTTTAGCACTTCTAAGTGACAAGATAGTAATCCCATTGAGACCCATAAGGACAGTTAATATGATGAAAACAGGTTGACTTGTCTTACTATGTGTTGACCTTTTGCTTGCATTTCCATACTGTGCACAGGTCCTGCCTAAGGGTTAAAAATGAACACATACAAACCATGACAGTAGGAACACTAACATTATTGCATCAGAACTGAGCTCGCTGGCAAATTAACAGTTGTTGTCCTTAAGAGGTTTAAATTACAGATAATGCATGGCATGCTTTATTCTCTAAATATAATCTTCTGTCTGCTACTTGCGTCATCAACACCCAGTGCAACGTCGCTTCCCCCCCCCCCCAATCTGCTGAACAGCATGTAGTCTTGAGTTTAAACATAAACCTTATTTTTATCTTGTCAGTGATCAAACTGATTGGTAGCTTTGTTAGTCCAGCAGCAACCATTAAATAACAGGCGTGCGCCTTCAATAGCAGGTGATGCTTAATAAGGCCAATAAAAGAGATACCTCGTCAGAGCTAAGATATGAGAACTCGTTTGTTTTCTTTGTGTTCTTTGTTTGTGGTCTAACCTCAGCCTACTATAGGGCTTGTGTTTTGGCTGTTAATGATCAACAGTGCTACACAAATGACCAATAGAGACTGCCCTGGAGGTCAGATAGCAGATTACTCATTGAGGTCTATATACAAAGAAAAAATAACAGCATTTTTGTTGTAAAATTGACTCAATGCGAGGTACTAATGGGTCAGATCTTAACATCAATTTATCAAGGTGCCTGAGCGGATGACCTTGTAATTTCCAGATTTGCAATTTAACACCACTCCCCTACACATTGTCTGAAGGGAACCAATCTTCTATCAATCTAATGAATGTGCCAACATGTATGATTTCTTTTCAAAGCTAATTTAATCAGTCACCCCTGATATAGTTTCCTGTGATCCAGTGTCTGCAATGGTAAAGAGGCAAATGGCACCCAACCCATTCAGTTCATAGCTAACTAAATAACAATCTTCATGTATAGTAGAAATTAAATTCAGGAAATTCTTTCAGATATAAAAGTAAGGCCGAGTCCATAGAAGGACAGGCCGCGCTGAGCCGTGCGGATGCTCCGCGCTGAGCCCCTGCATCCTCAATGAGGATGCCTTGAGAGGGGGCTCACGCGAGCGTCCGCAAGCGTGCTGAGGCTTTGGAATTTTCAGCCGAGCACCAAGCTGTTTTTCAGCGCGCTGTCGGCTGAAAACATCCAATCAGCCTGAAGCAGCGTCAACGTCACAGCGCCGTGACGTAGGCGCCGTGACGTTGACGTCAGTGCGTCGCGGGTGATTGGCCCAGCGACGTCACTGCCCCGCCTCCAACCACCTCCCCCCCGGCTCCCTTCGCGCACGCTGGCTCGCCTGCAAGTCCATGCAATCGCGCAGACTTCAGCAGGCGAGCCTCAGCGTCAGCGTGCCTCCGCTCTGATCAAGCCTCTATGGCCCCGGCCTAAGGCACAAAGGTCGAGGAGAGATGTATCTCAGCAAAGTATCATTGTCATCTTTTCTTGCTTTTGCATCAATGTTTCATGCTCATTGCTCCAGTGTTTGTGCATCAGCTTGTGATCTGAGTGTCAGTAGGAAAGTGAGGAGTTACATGACACACATAGCGCTGTCAGGATGCAATTCGGCTCTATCTCATGTGGAATTAGGAAATCGGACACTGTCGGAGACCCTGAGACAGAGTCCCAAAACCCACCTCCTCACGCCATAACCCCACCTCGTGATCGACCAGGGTTAAGATGCAAATCATAACCCCATCAAATCGTGTCACAACCCTGCCCCCGCCCATCATAACCCTGCGTCTGGCATACTCTGGGTCCCCTGCTCCAGAGTTGAGGAAAGGTCTCACGCATGTGTAAGGTCCCTTCTTACGGTCAGTAGCAAGGGACCCTTGACAGCTCTGATCTTGTATTATAATGAGATGTATCCTGTGGTCCTAGTGTGATGGTGCAGGGATAGTGTTTCTCAATCCTCATTTATAACCACCCCCCAACCAGGCCATGTTTTAGGGATAACCAGCTAGTCAAACATTCATCTATAAGACAAGTGCAAGTCATTGATTGTTCCTAAAAGCTGGCCTGACTGGGGTTTCCTGATGAGTGGGTTCAGAAAAATTGTTGTTTATTTACACTGCTCGTTTATTTACAACCCACTGTACCACAATCGCAGAGTACCACTACTTTTTTGATTAACTCAAAGGATTGACACGGAGTCCCTTTGACCAATGGGCGCATCATATTCAGCATCAGTGAGATTCATCAGTGCATTCCAAAAATCTGGCTGGCCTGAGGTGGTATAAACTTCTCGTGAAAAAGAAAATCAATTGTAGGAAATTCGATGCAAATAGAAGCAAAAAAAAGTGCAGTGCAACCAGGACCACCAACAGATTTCCTGGGGACCAGGACGAGAACTTCCAGGCCGGCCGGTCAGGCCCCCCACAGCCACAAGGCCCGGGACACTTCTCCCAGCTCTCCCCCTCTGTCGGCGGCCCCGAGTCCAACAAAACATACTTTCTTTGCATTTATCTTTTTGCTGCCAAACGGGACTGCAATGCATTGCAATTACCAAGTAAAAAAATAAAATACTACAAGTAGTTTACATGTGACTGCTTCTATAAAGCAGCAAATCGGTTCTAACTAACCCTCAAGGTACTTACCTGGGAAGTTACCAGAATTACTTCCGGGATTAAAAGGGATTTACAGCCGCATGAGGTTTTACTGCTGTGACGTCACTTAACTTTAGGCCGTGATTATACCAAAAAACGCCAGCGGCGCAAAAACAAACTGCCGAAATCCTATGTAGCTGACCATACCATCAGCGATGTGCGCGCGCGGTCTTTCTTTATCTCGTGAAAACAAGGTAACACATGTCAGGGAAATAATTGTGCATTTGACCCCTTTGCTGCTGGAATATGAAGAGCAATGGCTGTGATCTCCCCTAGAAAAGATCAAAAATGCCATTATGTTTTTTTTAATGTCATATGGCCATTTAAAGCAGCAAAACATGTGAAATGTTACGTTTTTTTTTTAATAAATAAGTTCTGTAGTATTAGATAATACATACTGTGTTTTTATTATTATTATTATTTAACTCTTAATGCCATTTTTATCCATCCTTTGATTTCTGTAACAGGTTTAGCCCACCTCCCCAGCAGTGCAAGATATTTGCAACACTTTCCTGTTTGGGATCATTTGTTGCCAATATTCCCAGCAGTTTGAGCTGTAAACTGTAACAATAGATAATGTTACTGTAACAGGGACTTACCCCTGTTAAGAAACGTGCCTCTAATCCAGCGGTGTGCTGGTTAATTGCAAACCTGCAATCCACCAACCCCACCTGCCTAATCAGAACTGTGTCAGAAAAAGCCTGTTCTGGGACACATGAGGAGGATTCCTGAATCTCACAATTGGGGGCTGAACCAAGGAAGGACAGATGTCTTGAGCTGCAAAGAGACTGCAGGCTGACAGCAAGACAAAGGGAAGCAGACCTCTATACCTGGACAGACATTGCCTTAGCATACAAGGGTGCTAACCCAGGAGAGCAGAGAAGCCTTCCCCTACAGCTACAAGAAACAGATAAGACTTTCTTATGAGAAGACTGTTGTATATCTGTATACATGTATATATATTTGGGGCTGGTAATTAGCTTAGCTAACCACCCAGTTAGAGAAGGCTGGACTTCAGGTGTAGATATTCTCCAAAGTGGAGTAGGTTTTGTTTTGCTTATTTTGAATGCTTTTGCTGTGTTAAAGGGACAGGCGCAATAAAGCCTAATTTTAGTTTAACATTGCGTTCCTCTGCACACGTCTCTTACAGTTACCTTATTAATATAAGGACACATTGTACTGTAGCTGCTGCATTACACTGACTAAGGCAGCCATTATGTTAGTCACACAATCAGGATTTTTACAGATTTATAACAGGAGCACCAAACAATTGCCAGCTTAAGTAAGAATATAGAATTATACATTGTCACAGGCTTTACATACACAAGTAAGAAGGAAAAGAAAAGGAGAGAATGTAGAGTAGTATTGCTGCTTTAAAGGAACAGTCCCTCCTAGTACAGTGACATGTTTAATAGGTTAAAATAAGCTGTTTGAGACGTTTATTTAAAAAAAAAAAAAAAAAAAAAGACAAGCATGAGTACTTGTAATTAATTTTCATGGTAAACAAATGCTTTGGAAAGTTTTTGCAATGTTTGTGTAATGTCTTTTTGTTTGTCGGTCCTCAAAGCCATAGGCAAATTGTTCTGTGTTACTGTATGTTCTGTGTTTGCAAAGCAGTCAAAACATGGTGTTCCCTGACAGGAGCAAAACATCCATTTTTCACAAGATACAAATAAGTAAAACAGGCCAATTGAGTCTTTCTACGGAAAAACTATCTAACGCTCTACATGGGGCCGTCCCTATTGACCTTTTTAGCCCCCATAACATGGCCAGCATGTGACGTAGTGGTTACATCATGTGCTTTCTGTTCATTTTTTAAGGGAGCAGTCGTGTTACCGGATGTGGCCGGAGCAGCTCTGGCACTCTGGCACTCTGGCGGTGCGCCCCCCAGGCACTCAAAGGGTTAAAAGACACAGCACCAATTAGCGCCAGACAAATCAAATTCCAGTACCCATTTACTGATAGAGGGGCCAGCAAGGCATTCTGAAGAATAGCACTATATATGTTAGCCGGGGCACAGTGAGAAACTGATGGAGCTAAAAGCTAGATGGTTCCCCGAGTCTGCCCGTTCTCCTACGTGCACTGAAGCCAGATGTGCCTATCCCTAACACGTTTTGAGTCCCTTTATGATCTTATCTTACTGCAGGGGTTCTCAACTCTAGTTCTCAAGACTCCCCAACAAGGTCAGGTTTTCAGGATATCCCTGCTTCAGCACAGGTGGCTTAATCAGTCCCTGCTTCAGTGCAGGTGGCTCAATCAGTGACTCAGTCAAAGACTGAGCCACCTGTGCTGAATCAGGGATATCCTTAAAACCTGACCTGTTGAAGGGGGGGAGGTCTTGAGGACTGGAGTTGAGAGCCCCTGTCTTAATGCTTAATGTATAAGCCTTCAGCACCTAAGCTGGGTGGCCATTCAATGCATCTACTTTCTCTGAATTCCTCCTGGGCACTGGGTCATCTTTAAGGCTCCTTGACAGTGACCACAGAGAGTATGTATCCCAAATTGAAAGATTGTGATTTTATTGTAAAATATCAGGAATACAAATGCAGAGAATAAGGTTTCAGTAAAATAATAATGCCTGGTCTTCAGATGCAAAAAAAAAGAAAACAAAATGCAATAATAATAACATTTCCCTTAAACATAGAAATCAGTGATTCATTACTATCCCAATTATGGCTGGGCTATTTTTAGCACCAGATCAATGCAGCGTTTCTGTCGCTGAATAAAAAAATCGTGCCAGTTCCACAAGCGTGGCGGGTGTGAAGCCACAATTAAATATTAATTCTGCGTTAGACAAAGAAGCTCTTAATCTTTGTCACTCCAAAGACACAAATGGAAAATCCATGAGGTTCTTTCGATTAAAGGATATAACAAGGTTGTAATAAATAATGTGAATGTAAATTTGGAATTTAAGTGACCGTGGTTTTTAAGGGAAGTCTTCAAAATGTAATTTCGCTGTGTAATACCTTACTGCTTACTGCCTAGCAGGGCTATTCAACTGGTGGGCTGCAGGCGCAGGGGTTTTCATGTGGTCCTTGGACTGTCTGCCCCTGCTAATATTATACTGTACTAGTTACTTAGGTAACTAAGCGCAATTTTTAAACACTGAAACACACATTGTAAGTTAATGTATGGTACAGATGCTTACAAAATGTTAAACTATAGTCATTTTCAAGTCTTTTTAAATGTGTCTAAAATTACATTATAATAAGCTAGTGGCCCTTCTACTCCTAAATGTTTTCTGATTTGGCTCATTTTGAGAACTAGTTGAAGAGTCTTAGCCTACTGTATGCCGCAGAAAATGTCAGGTTATGCGAAGGATCTGGGGAATTGTCTGTATTTTTTTTGTATTGCTTATATATACGGTATGCTAACCTCTGCACAGAAACAGTGTGCTAAGGGTTAACAGCTGGGATTGCTTGCAATGTATTTCGTCAGCCCCGCCCTCTGCAATGTTTATTGCGCAGGACTAAGGACTTTCATAACGCAGCGGAATTCTTTCAGAATCTCTTCAGCCTACATCTGCATCGCCCCAAAGGCAGGAGCCAAAGGGTGTCAGTCATTTCCTGCCATTCGCTAGTGTTACAGCTGCTCTGTTATAATTCCAAAACACACAGACCTTCTCATCCCCCTGTACCTTATGGGAAAGGGGGACGATAGACAGCACACTGATAGTGTTAAATTTATGCAATTGCAGGGTGCACGGAACAAAAGGGGACCCTTATTCCCCTGTATAGTACTAACAAATCTACGTAAGTACCAGCACTCACTGTCTAATGGCTAAATGATGAAAACAGTTGTAATGAAGAAAATACATTTAATAATAAAACAAACCAGAAATAAATCAAATGTGTTTGCAGAAACCAGTGTCACAAATGGGCATGTCACAAAGTGAGGGGTGGGGGGGGAAGGAAAAAGGGAAAAAAACATGAAACACAAGGAATATACACACAAAAAAAACGGAGAACAGAAAGTATGCTAGGGGGGTGACGTTTCGAGGGACTACCTCTTCACCTGGCCCATTCCCCCTGGTCCCAAATGGTCCCAGAGGTACTTCCCTAAGCCTTCCTTCCCCTATCACTGGTCAAATCAGACACCCCTGAAAATAGATAGCCATCATGCAGTGTAGGCTAAATATAGCTAATAGCAGGCATATATTTAGTTTAGTGTTAGGGACCCTTGAGATGTGGTCTGCCATGTATTGGCTCAGGGGCTTACAACACTTTGGCCAAAATGTTAAACTAAAAGACCATTTTATTTAATAGATATCTATACATATATATTTAGGCACTGTACCATGTATAGGTTTCACGGGATGTGCACTGAGCTCTGTCTGTGTTTCATGTTCTGTCTCTGGTTTTAAATATATATCGCCATGCTCAGTAGCACTCCTCTGACACCTATATGCTTATATATATATGTTGTGGTTATTTTGGGGGTTCAATATGAGCTTGCAGGTGTCCTATATGTTTTGCCTAACAGTAAGTTTATTTTTCCCCTTTGGGGGAATTATCTGGTATTCAGGACACGAAGCACAAACAGCTCGTGGCCACATAGTGTACAGTAGTTATGGTTTACGAGATCACTGGTAACAAAGTCCTTGTAACCTGTGCAATCGAACAGTGTCTCATCAAGTACTCACTCTAGCTTGGTACTCTTTGCCCATTCTCATTCCTCTCCCGCTTTTTGGGCAGTTAGCTTGGCCTGTCTCTGTTGCTCTATGTTTTCGAACACTGCTTTTCCATGATGCAGTTAGCTTCCTCAACCCTCTGGAGGACTTCTTGCACCATCTTATCTTTCTATTTTGCTAACTCTTCTTTTACCCGCTTGTCTCCTTCTGAACGTCACTGGCAAGACTATCTGCGTCTGGCTCAGCCTCCTTCAGTTGCAGACGTCAACCTTGGTTCTTCTGCTTTGCATTCCTTGGAAAGCAGGCTGCAGCAGTGTAGCAGCATTGTGGACGTACTTCAAGGAATGCACAGCTTGCTTTGTTATGACAGAACCAATATCTGGACTGAATCACACCAGCAGCTTTCTTCATATTCCCGTAGCACCACCTTTGCTGCTGATACTTTCTAACATTTGACTCAAGTGTAATCACACATTGCTTCAAATGTACATACTTTTTCCTTTGTCGTTGCATTCTCCAAACTGACTGAAGAACGCAGGCTGCTTGACTTCGACGATATAGCTGACAAACTTTCATCCCTCTGTTGGCAGCTTGTATAATGACAGTTGCAGAGCATTTATGCATATAGCTTTCTCGCTCCTTTCTTCTTTGTACACAAGCTCTGGAGTATTTCTAAAGGGTGAGAACACTTTCCTTTCTCTCATAATTCACTCTGATCTGAGAGTTCCAAAAGAAGACTTAGGTTTATGTTCTCTTCATGCTTCAACACAGCCTCTGACTTTTTCAGTACTAACGGCAGCTCTGACGCTTCTTGTTCTATTTGCTACTTCACCTTTTCTACCTCGTGAAGCTTCTCATTTCTTTCACGGACTTGGTGAGTCAAATCTGAAATCTCCTCTTTCAGACTTCTGTTCTCTCTTTTTACAGTTTCTGAAATATTCAGGATCTTCATCAGTATCCTTCAATTTACACAGCTTTGTGCTGAGATTGTAGACCTCCTTCTGAGAGACTCCCAGCTCTGTGGTGAGACTATGGACCTTCTTCTGAGAGACTCCAGTCTCTACCTGTGCCTCTTCATACTTCTGTTTCAGGTTATGAATATTTTTTTCAGAGTTGCTCTGCTTGTGGTCAATGGCGGTAACAGCAGCATTTGCTATATCCAAATCCATCATCACATCCTCCAACTCAGTCCGTAAGATATGTTTTTTCTTCTCCAAAGTCCTACACTCAAGGATGACTATGAACAGACCCCTCAGTAGCTTGGTGTAAGCTTCTGCCTCCTTTTCCAAAACGTTCACAGAGGACATCACAGTCATGTCTGGCAGTTTGCAGTACATTTTCAGTGAACTGTTTGTTGAGAGATTGTCAATGGCAGAACCAGGTAGACGCACAGTCTGGGTACACGACTTTAGCATTGGACCCTCTGCTATTCCCAGGATGATTCCGCCAGTCCTGCTACACTGCAGAACATCTCGGCTCCCTTCTGACGTGTGCTTTCCTGACATCGCAGGGTCATCATTAAAAGTTTCTGTTTAAAACTTCCACTTTAAGTTATAGACTCTTTACAATTTCTTTCTCTTCTGCTTTACCTTGGTAGACTTAGATAGATCAATAGTACTGAGCTCCCCGTCAATGCTTGAAACTTCTGCACTGTCACTGCGCCCACCATGCTCTGCTTGCAATTGCAGTAGCTTGTGATAATATTCCTCACACTGCTTGTCCTGCGCTTGCTGCCACCGTTCATGTTCAAAGACACAGGGACAAGATTCTTCCATGTGCACGGGGTCCAAGCACATCTAACATCCTAAGGGCATTTTACAAGTGCGTCTCACTCTCGTTGTACAGGCTGGAGTTCAGCAAACCACCACTTAAAACTTTTCCACATTTTCTTGTTGAATATTCACTCGTGCTGTCCCCCCCTCCCTTTTAGAGAAAGGCGGGGGGAGATGGTATGCAGCGGCGGCGGGCCCCAGGCGTTAAAGGATAACCGGTAGAAAAAGCAGCACTTGTTACAGAGACAGAGCAGGGCGGCAGGGGAGGAGCGAGCTCTAGCGGTTTGACCCAGAAGTCTTTCTTCTGGTGTCTGATACTAGAGGGCGCTCCTCACCTTGTGCCGTCCTGCTCGGCCTCAAGTGCTGATTCTTCTACCGGCTTATCCTTTAACACTGGGGGCCCGCCACCGCATGCCATCTCCCTGCACCTGCCTACATTACCACAGGTAGGCATTGAGGAGGAGGGGGGAGATCTGATGAGGGGGAGATCTGATGATGATAAGGATATCTGATGATGAGGGGGAGATCGAATGGTGATGAGGGGGAGATATGATGATGATGAGGTGGAAGAGCTGATGATGTGGGGAGATCTGATAATGATGAGCAGGAGAGATGATGATGAGGGGGAGAGCTGATGATGATGAGGGAGAGAGCTGATGATGGTGATAAGTGGGAGGGATGATGGGAGAGGATAAGGGAGAGGGTGGGAGGGAGGTTGATAAAAATTACAGCAGTGCATTTCTTTCTTGCTTCCCCTAGAAGGTTACTTTAAGGCTTGAGGCCCAACTAAGTTTCCTTCTGATGCTCCCCCCTTTAACCCCTTATGGAACACAGTGTAGCTATTGCTCACTCCCCAGGGGGAGGGAAGAGACACACCCACTTTTGGGAGAGTACCAATTTATATACCCTGGGGTTGGGCTTGTAACCCTGCCCCATAACAGGGCAGGTCTAATACTGACAGAGCAGGTCTAATACTGACAGGCATCACATCTGCATATGTCACCTAGCCAGTACCTCCCCCAGGCTGACACTCTCTAATTGTTGCTAGGCCCACCCTTGGATACATTAAGGGTATCCAAGGCTGCAATAGCACACTAGGCCATCTGGAGGAATTAACCCATCCACTGCCTGTACTTAGCAAGACTTACACTGGTAGGGCCCAGGGAAATAGGTAGCGGCCGGAGGCTACACACACCCTGGGAACAACGGCAGAGAGACAGACCCTGCAGGAGGCTCAGCGGGGAAGGGAAAGGCTCTGCAGGAGGCTGGGTGGTGGAGAGGAAGGCTCTGCAAGAGGCCCGGCAATTGAGAGACAGGCCCTGCAGGAGGCCTGGCAGGGGAGAGACAGGCTCTGCCGGAGGCCCGGCGGGGAAGAGAGAGGCTCTGCAGGAGGCCCAGCGGTGGAGAGCAGGCCCTGCAGGAGGCCCGGTGGGGGTGAGACAGGTCCTGCAGGAAGCAGAGTGGGGGAAAGCCCCACAGCAGCTGGGGTCTGGTAACTGGACGCAGAAGTTGGGCCCAACTTCCGGCACCAGCAGGACCCTCGGCAGCTGCCGGGCCCAGGACAGCCCTGGTGTCACTTGTGCTGGTAGGTTTAATCATAATCATACTATGAAAGCTTGAACAATATACCCAGCTAAGGTGGGAAAGGTACTTGCCAACATGCAAATGAGGCCGGCATGGCATTAGGCATTTATGCAAAAAATACATAAAAAACACATATGGTTTTGCACTCACATGGTGTCCATAAATAAAAGCCTTCACACTTTTAAGGGGAAGTGCATGTGAGTGCAAAACCATATGTGTTTTTTATGTATTGTTTATGAAAACTGTAGTTCTCTATGGGCGTTTTGTGCACTTTGTCTTTTTTCTTTTCCCACATGCACTGGTGGAGGAGTGGAAATCCTCCCACGGAGAGCAGCACCCGCCTGAGAGCAGCACCCGCCTGAGAGCAGCACCCGCCTGAGAGCAGTCCCCGCGACGAAGCAGCACAGCACCCGTCTGAGAGCAGCACCCGCCTGAGAGCACCACCCGACTGAGAGCAGCACCCGCCTGAGAGCAGCACCCGCCTGAGCCCTGGTTCTACTTCATTTTTTAAATGTTCTTTCACTACAGATAAGAGTTAATCACCATTTTGATTTTTTTAAATTCTATGGGACCTTATTGTATTATAGGCTGTAAAGTACAGTTATTTATACTTGTTTATTGATATTCACTGTGTTTACATTGATAATTAGTTTCCTATAATTTGTATAAACCTTTGTTTTATATTCTTGCACCTAATCCAACTTCACTTTAGTAGCGCACTATATTTTTCCTTTAATATATAGATAGTATATATATATATATATATATATATATATAGATATATATAGTATCTATATATATATATAAATAACTGGACCGTATTATACTCAGACCTGGAGTTAGTTCAAAGCCATGAGATTATTAAAATATATAAATTTTTGGCTTGCGGTGTATTTTTGTTCTAATACAAACGTTGGATTATACTACCACACAGTGTGCTGTCTCTTTTTTGCTGGACTTTGGCCTGGTATATATATATGTAACCCTGTTTCCTCACCCCCCCCCCCCAGTCTCTACCGAGTGTGAGGGTGCATGGGGGCTGGTTACAGGCGGTGTGGTGCATACCTGTGAGGAACAGGAGGGCCTGAGCTCCGCGATGTTGTTCCTTGATAAAGGACCTGCTGGTCTGAAACGTAGGAGGTCCTGTCTGTGTCCCCCAAGGGGGTGAATTTGTCTCCTACTATGCTGCAATAAGAAAAAGTTTTTTTACTCCACACCTGACTCCCTGGCTGTGCGCCATCGTTTTTTCCACTGGACATATCTGGTATCTGGATCCTTCTTGGCTTGCACGCCGGCAAAGAACCCTGGAGATGACGTGAGTGGGGGCGTTTTGGTTTAGACTGTTATATTAGTCTGACTGTTAAATAGTCATTGTGGTTACTTACAAGTCTTATTTGCCTGCCCACTCCCACTGGTATCTCCAGGGGCCACATTATTTTATTATTGGATGTAGTTGCTGCGGGTTTGAGCACCCCAATTCTCTATCTATCCCTCCCGATATGGTATACCGGGGACCCAGAGCAGTCTTTTCTTTGTCGTCCGCCACCTCCGTCAAAGTTCCTGGAGAGGCACCCCGTGGCGTGCCAAACAAATCCTGCGGCTCAGTTGGCCACAAGTAAAACGTGCCACACTTGGCACATCGGGCCTTGGTACTCGGTACCGCGCCGGGCAGTCCGCAGTGCACACACAAGCACCGAACATATTCATGCACCGCTACGGCCACGACCAGGAGGCCTCCAGGTACTTGGTGAATAGAGGTGTTTATTTCTGACATAATTCGTTCAGAGGGAAGACAACACAAGTTTCTAGCTCCTTGCTCCTTGAATGCCAGACAAAAGTCACGCTCCTCGCTCAGGTCTCCGGTCCCTCCCTTCGCGGGGGAGGACCTTCCTGATTGGCTCTGGGTGGACCCCCTCCCTCTGGTGGAATCCAGAGGCGGGGTCGTTTCCTTGTCAGCATGATGTGGCCTGTCGGCTTTTGCGCCACTCAGCTCCTCCTGCAAGGAATCTGGGTTTGGCGCCAGACTCCTGCACATTTCCCGTCACAACTGTCTCACAGTCCTTTTGCAAACCTCACGTGCTTGCTCCAGGCTCGGCGGGAACCGCCATTTTAGCTCGCTTCTCCGCGAAGCACATGTAGGGATGGCAGCCATCTTGGATACTCCCTCCAAATGTACCAGGTCCCTATTCTCAATGTCTAACGGGTATCTCATACCTAGTCCAAAAGTGGACTCTGCATCTTCATACTGTATGTGACCCACTAAATTGAGGTGGCTGGTACCCCAGGCTCAACGGAACTCCTCTCCTATACACTGTACTCCCCATATCTACTTGCAAGTGCTCGGTGGTGCAGGTGATAGCTAAGATACCTCTTGTCTAGGTACGGGCGTCTCCTGCTTTTGGCCGCTATAGCGGGGCCCTGGGCTATGGTCCCTGGTCTGGTTAACAGGCTGACCCCCCCAGTGACTCACGATACCCGCCTCAAGGGACTTTATCAGCTCCAACTATCCACCCCACCGTAACGCGGCCCTGGGCCATGGTCCCCGGATTGGTTACCGCTATGACCCCCCCTTGCCTCACGCTACCTGCTTAAAATCACTTGCCGGGAGAGTGCATCTTAGTCTGTCTGTTCCGCCTCGCTAAAAACCGGTCCTGTTCTGATAGATATTCATATCTCAGCAGCGCCTCCAAATGTAACCCTGTTCCCCCCCCCCCCCAGTCTCTACGGGAGTGTGAGGGGTGCATGGGGGCTGGTTACAGGCGGTGTGCTGCGTACCTGTGAGGAAAAGGAGGGCCTGAGCTTTCCGCGATGTTGTGGGGGAGCCAGGACCGAGCTTCTGGGGTGATAGCCTCCATATTATCTTAGTGGTGCAGCGCCTCCATCTTCTATACTCCCAGGGTAATGGGACAGGACCGGTATAGAAGAACCCCTCGGGTCCCAGGGTTATACTCTCCAAATCACACACAGTCTTTACGGGTGCAGAACAGTCTCTTTATTTGACAGAGCAACGATATCCCAACGATAAGGCTTCCAGCAGCCACAATACAATCGCCAGTGCCAGGTACAACCTGCTCAACTCCCACGACCTCCTCCTCTCCTTCCCTCCAAGTCACTCGGCCGACAGGATGGTCTGAGCTAGGGCTGCAATACCCCGTGGCCCCCCCCCGAGGTTAGCCTCGAGGTGGGTCTTGAATTCTCTCCCCATCACCCCTGGCAGCGGGGTGAGGGCATTGGTCCACCAGTCTATGATTCTATCAGCTCTACTTATAGACGCTGATCGGTTTCAACCGGCATGCTGCGCCAGGGAGCCCGTAGCCTCCTGATACTCCTCGGACCGTTCCGCAGGATTCGTGGCTCACGTCCTAATACTCAGCAGCTCTAGACACTTGGTCTCTCTATTGAAGAACCATCAATCAGAGATCAATGGCACACAGCAAGGATGAAGAACAACTCCTCACTCGCCGGAGTGGGCTGCTAAATATAGAGCTAGCCCCTCCCCTCCATGGTGTCAGCAGAACCTCCCCTCTTGCTCATGCCTGCAGCAGAGTCCAGGCCTGCATCTACCACTCAGGTCAGGGCTATGAAGGGGGAAAACCCATAATGATTACTGGCGCCTGATCTTAACAGGACTTACCACAGTAGAAGGAAGATAGGTATAGCCTGAGCTGTTTACAGGGGGCTATATATATATATATATATATATATATATATATATATACAGTGGTTGACAAATCACCAAAAAATCTACTCGCCACACAAAAAAATCTACTCGCCACCTAGTACCAAACGTGTGCTGCTTGGGCCAATATTTACTCGCCCGGGGGTTAAATCCACTCGCCCAGGGCGAGCAAATGTATAGGTTTGTCGAACACTGTATATATATATATATATATATATATATATATATATATATATATATAACATGGCTTCCAACTAACTCCAGGTCTGAGTATAATATGGTCCAGGGCCGCTCTCTCTTCAGCTCTTACACTGTTCAAGAAAAACTGCTAATAGACCAGCCAATGGTAATACAAAACCAAGACTGGATCATTATCACACTGTGACCCTGAAGTTAGTCGGCAGGTAGGCCAATACAGGTATACTGTATGTAACAAGGAGGAAATAGAGAGACAATGTCATTGTATCAGAGTACGTCACTTCGATTCTGCTCTGTGTGGTACAGGATGGAACAGGTCCAACAAACCATGTGATATTTTGCTGCTGTTGTCCCAGGGCAATTTAGCACAGGCATTCCTGACACCAAGTCAAATGTTGAAGATCCTTCCCTCAAAGAATCAATTGAAAACAATTTAGAACAAATACTGGACAACTTTTTTCTTTTCTTGTTAAAAATGGTATTTACTGTAGGTGATTTATACCATCAAGTGTAAAGTTGTGTACAAACTAAGGAGCTCAAGTTCTCATGCTGCTTCGTTGATGTTAAATCAAGTCTTCGTAAACCAAGGGAAATTGCCCATTAGTGTGCAATGCACTAGCATAAAAGTGGCTGCCCCATTTACCCCAAGAAGTGCTATGACAGGACCCTATGCCAATGAAGGGCTGTATGAGACCCATGCAAGACAGGAAGCCGTTGGTGTTGAACAATTTTCCTCCTTCTCTCTTTCCCAAACGGTCTGGCGCAATGCAGCAAAGCCATTAATCAATCAATCAATTAATTTGTTTGCAGCTGCATTGTTTAAAAGCCTCATTATTTAAAAAAAAAAAGCTTAATTAAAACCAGAGAATAATTCCAATTATTCTCAAGCTGCTGCCTAAACTCCCTTAACATAAACCCTGCAAACTAAATCTGATGATAAAAGCTCCAACTTGGATTTGTTCTCATTTCTGAGTCTCTTCCTCACCTTAACCTACAGTACCTCCCTGAACTTATTAGTACATTCACACACCAGCCATTGTGGAGAACATGTTATTTGGTTAGTGCTTCCATGTAATTGTAGCTCCAATATGATGTATGTTGCCAAATTACACTTTACCACCAAATTTGCATAAAACGCATTCCCTTTTCATGCTTCATTGGTATATAACAAAAAAGCTGTTGGTGGTGAGCGCAGAATCTAGTCTAAATGATGCCGGAAAAAGCTTTCGTAAGTCGCCCTGGGAAAACGCCAGCAAAATCTCGAGCAGTTTGCTAGAGTTCTGGCCTCTGTGCCACTGTTTACCATTCATACCTGTGAGGGTCCAGGAGAGATGAGCGTCTGCGATGGTAAGGGGAAACAGGACAGGCTTTTGGTGATCTTCAGGCTCTTCTCATGGTGTCAGCGCCTCCAGTCATAGCAGGCTCCAGGTGTACTGGAGACAGTCCACACCATGACAGTTCTCTCTCATACCTCTACCCAATAGACTGTACAGTAACTTAGGCAGAGGTATATAAAACAGGATCCTTTATTTAGGCAGCCACTGCAGTTGTCATTACAGTGTATGCATAAGGTTTTCAGGATAAGTCCCAGGCCTCTGGATGGTACGAGCCTTCTAGCAGTCTTGAGGCCTTGTACTCTGTTCAGATCTTGGGCTGCATGTATCCACCCCAGAAGGGGGAAGAGCTGGGCTGCATGTCTCAACCCCAAGAGGGGGGAGAGCTCAACTGCATGTCTCAACCCCAGGAGGGGGGAGAGCTCAACTGACTACAATTTTAAACACTTCCTCCCTAAGGTACAGAGCGGGTATTTAAGGTGGCCACATGTCTCATTCTGTAGCCCTCACCTTGTAAAAGGTAGTGTTGTACTACCGAAACGTCGGATTATATGGAACATTAAAGCTTTCTGAATAAGACTGTGTGCCTGCCTCCTGCTTTGCTGCGTGCTGTCTGTACACAGACCCAGTTTCACCTCCACCCCTGTCACTCAGAGGGCAGCATAAGGGGGTAAACCCACAGGATAGCCTGACACTGCCTGTAGCTACTAGAATTTATGTGTCAGGAAGCAGGCTATGGGCATGTTCTACTTATTAAGTTATCTCTTCCTAAGGACGCATAATTGAAGAAAGCTTTCAGTCAATGCAATCCCTATCGGTTTGACTGTATTTATTTCTCTGGCAGGTACTCTTACCAAGGCAATGCATGCATTTTACACTAACAGAGTACTAATAATAAAGAATGCAGAATGGTGTCGGTTATTTAGGATCACCAGATTTTAAAAAGTAAAAACCGGGACACAATAAAAAAATATATTTATAAAACAAAATACATCACTTAAAAATAAATCTTATAGTGGTATTTGTCTATTAGCATCACCAATTATGCTGTATTATTAATTCTATCCATCCCTCCCCCCAGTCTCTCTCCCCCCTCCCCCTCCCCTAGTCTCTCTCTCTCACTCAATCTCTCCCCAGTCTCTCTCTGCCCCACTATGCACCCGTAAAGTGAAACTTTTACTTGTGTGTCCTTTTTTCTATTTTCAACAGGATCTGTAAAATGAATGTTGTAAAATTAATGTTTAGCAGATACCTTTAATTCTACAGATTTTGAATACTTATTTTCAAGAATAAACACAAATAGTGCAAGGAGAAATAAAAGAAAACTTTACACTGCAAAGAACCTACATACTGTAATACTAAACCTCTTAATCTGGCACTTTGACGGTAGGGGGTGACCAGGCTCTATAATAAAGGTTAAGCCCGTTTTGGTTACCCCCTTATCCGTTGTGATGCCCACACCACGTTGCAGTCTCTTTTCATCCCAATTTAAGACAGGAAACATAGCATTTCTCTATACAGGGGGTTTAGTTATAGGGATTAAATCATACACAAACAGGCCCACCGGCGCTTTAAGTCAAAACAACACCTTTACCTTTAGGGAAAACTAACTACACCGTAGCTCTAGCCCTCACTAACTGGATGGCCAGCTAAGCTGGTTCCCACCCCAAAATAGGTAGTGTTATGTTTAACACACACAGTCTCTGTACGCAGCAATAAAGGGTTTTTGCTTATCTGTAAGTCCAGGTTTTGAACAGACGTCTCCGCTTCAGCGCGACCTTCCTTCCTAAGGGAGCTTAGCCCCACGAGATCTCAGAGAATCTCTCCTCTGTAAATCCAATATTAAGGATAGGACATACCCGCTTCAGCACGGTCTGTCGTCCTTCCTTCTGTTTCCTGGGAATAACGACCCAGGCAGTCCCTGCAGACTCCGTGACCACCGTCCAGCGGGTCTAGGGGACTGTGCCAGCCTCTTCTACAGCTAGGGAGCATTTTCTATCTCCACCCCTTCTCTGGGAACCAACAGTCTCTCTTACTGTCTGGCAGCTTCCTGTGTCTTTTAAAACACTTCCTCATTCAAAACTCCATGAGCAATCAGGAGTTCAGCCTTCTCAATTAGGCAGCTCAGTAACATTGTACAATTTCAATGTAGTATGTAGTAAAAGTATTTTTTGTGTTTTTCCCTTTCCGGGCATGCCAACAAGCAGGGATTGCTAGGTTATGGGTTTCAAGGGGGGGTTGGGTTGCGGAGGAACTGTTGACGGAATGTGCCTAGGAGGTTGGGGTCTGGAGTTGTCGTTCCCCTATAAATTTACCCGGGAATCATGCCCGATTCTCGGATACATGTAAGCACATTGTCCCAGCAATACCACCCCTTAAAAACGCAAGCGCGACTCACCACTAGGGTACCGTGTATAGCTCTAAGGAATTCTCCTGAGTAACTGATAGGTGAGATTATTAATATACAGACTTCCTTGTCTACATCCCTTGGTATTTATACACTCCTTATCTATGAGCTCAGTTATATACACCAACACATTGGCATACACTTTGACTCAAATGGTCCTTCCACTACATATGTGATTTATCAATTCATGTTACAGTTGGAGCTTGAGCACTGACACAAAGAAGTCTGGTTTCTTGTTACCATTGCCACAACCAGTATAGGGTTTGTGGGTACCCCAACCGTATATAAGGTTGAGGGAGGAATCTGAGAGTCCAGGCTGAGTCTAAGAGAAAGTGTGTGGGGAATAAGGCAGATAGAAATAAAACTACAATATTTTTCCTGTTCTGTCCCCTGTTCCCCAAGACTCAGAAGTATAGTAAAAATATACTTTATTAAATGTACTGTGTTTTTACATTCGGAACCGATGTCCAAACAGGCTGCCCGAGCCAACCCATAGGCGCCGGTAAGTCTGCTGGACATCGGAGTTCAAAGCAGTCAGAGGATGCCCAGAGGTGAGAATAGCATTTGGTCAGCATGAAAAGGCGGAGTGCCAGGTCCGAGATCAATGGCAGTCCTCCAGGATGCCACTTGCTCTACCAGACCTGGAGGAGCCTGTTCCAGTGTGTGGCATTGAGATAGCCAGGGATAAAGATGGCAAGCTTGCGCATGTCCCTTGGCTATTTCAGATTTCCCACTGACCCGGCTTTGCTAGCCGGCTTGGCTCAGATTGGTTGCTTGGGAATTTTCCCACACGTTGATTGGCTGCTGAGTTTTGTGAATGAAACTCAGAATACTATAAGAATCTGTGAGCCAATCAGATTGTAGTTCTCTGGTAGTAAGAGCGTGGGCGGCCTTTCAAAGTTACTTCTGTACGAATAGAAGAGCAACCGGCTTTGATTTCAAGCCTGAAAAGCCTGCCTGCCAGAGTCTAAGTCCCGACTTTTTCTCAGAAACGATCGTAGCGGACGCGGCTGGGATCTTATGCTGATTTGAGTTCCAGGAGATTTGGAGTAACTCACAGTCAGGAGGGACCAAGTTCTCAGAAGAGAACTTAGCGGTGGTGTGTGGAACTTTATGCCGATTTGGGTTCCAGGAGATTCCGGGCTAAGTCCTGGGTCATGGTAAAACTCGCCCAAAGAGTTCCCTGCATCTAGGAAAGTCTTGTTATCAACACCAGTCCCAAAGTAAGTGTGTCTTTTTGTCTGTATTTTGTGTATCATTGTGTATCATAGCGAATTTATGCGAATAAATGACAATTTATTTAATTACCTTGTTTTGCTCAGTGTATGATCCCGGTAAAACGGTGTAAATAACCTGGTCTACCGTGACAGGCACATAATACAAATCACAGGCAAGTGTAAAGATTTAGTGGAACTGTCAAAATACAGTACAGTTCAAGTACTTGCTTAAATTCTGCCATCCCATTCTGCAATTGTAACTGCATGGCTAATGATGGCAGAAATGCATACGTAGGATTCTCAGTGACAGATTTTTAATACAAATTGTTCCAGTACAAAGCACAGACATACCCAGTATGAACATCTGAATTATTTCAATTGGGATACGTTATCTCAGTATCAGACAGGGTCACAAAGCACCTGCATGGGGAAACAGATTGTGGGTGCCCATATAGGGCTATAAAAGAACACATTTTATACAGAAGCACCTTTTTCACCTATATATATATATTAGTGTACATATGTAACACCCCTATCCCACCCCGCAGCCAGAGACGGGGTGTACATGAATAAACAGTCTCTCTCTGACAAGGTTTATGCCTGCTCGTAGAGGTCAGGTCAGTGGGCTACCTTTCACTTCGCAGGGTCTCTCGCCGTGGGTTCAGGCCAAGGCTGCAGTGGAGTGAATAATAGAACAGGGCACCAGGAACTTTTCAACTAGAGTATTTATTGGGTCACAGATCAGCATACAGTCATGGACAGAATAGTTCCTTTCCCTCTTGCAATTGAGATAGTTCACCTCACTGGTCCCTACATAAACCAGAGTGATGACCTTCACCTTTCCCTTCCAAACCCTACTAAAACTGGAGGTATGCAATCCCTACTTAGACTGGAGGATATGATGAAGTACTCTCTCTTGCCTCAGGAACTGTCCTTCTTGGTGGGAGAGGTCTCCAGTGGCTTGAGGCCCTGGCCCTCTCATAAGACTGCAGACACAGGTCCCTGCCTGTCTCTCTTACCATTCCATTGGGTAGGACTATAACTCAGTAGTATGGCTTCCCCACCCAGGGGCCTCACTACCTCAGGCAGGGCAGGATAGTCTTCACCTCTGAGGGTCTGGACTGAATCAGACCCAAGTACTCCCTCAGCTCTCCCCTAATTGGGAGGAATCGCCTTCTTAAACCAGGGGAGTGGCCAACTCTGCCTACCCCAGTAACTGGGCAGATCTAGTTGTATCCAAGCCACCCATCCTGCATGTGACACCAACTGCTCCCAGACATGTGCCTGAAAGCTGCAACATAGTATATTTCTAGAGGAAGCTAACTCACATGCAGGGCCATGTGCTAGTTGTTAACCCTAACACTGCTTGCTAATACCAGGACTTATATGCCAGGCCATAGAGATATAGTTGTGTGCTACATATACAGTATATGTAGCAGGGTAGTCCTCCGCACCTCTAGGAGGAGCTGGTGCAGCTCCTCGGAATCGTAGGCGGGGGTGTGGCAGCCATGCTGGAACTCCTACAGGAGAGGGAGAGAATATCCCCTGGGAGAACAGGATATCCTTTGCAGACTGGGAACCGTGTGTAAGATCTGGTGGGACCTTCGGAGAAGACGGTTATTGCTGAGATCATTGCATGATGACCATGGATATTTGGGAGTGGACAAGACGTTCGGCCTCCTAAGAGACCGGTTCTACTGGCCCAGAATGAGGGAATCTGTGGAACTGTCAGGATCGGGCTAAGGCCCCCCACCCCCCCGTGACTTACCTCTTGGCGGCACGAGTGATGCGCGTTAGCCGCAACCTGCGCGCAGGCACCGTGCTGCTAGGAAGGGAAACGCAGATGGGACCGTTTCCAGGCTCCGTTCCCGTGACGACATGGGAAACGCACGGCACACGCTAGCTAGTCACAGACGCCACGCGGACACAGGCAAGCAAGGGGTTAATTTACTCCACAGCTGCTACTCACTCTGCCCCTGCCTATCAGTACACAGTATACCTGTGATTACTTATTGCTCACAGCTCCCTGCTGCTTCTCCATTGGCTGCTTGTTCGTTATAGGCTCAGCCAGTCCTCTTGCAAACTGGCTGAGCATAAACTCTGTTCTTGTGACTTGTGCTTACCTCTAGCTTTTGCTGTCTGGCCATTGCCTTGTCTTGCTCCCTGTATATTGACCTCAGCTTGTACCTGGACTCCTGCCTTCTCTGACCCCTGGACCATGGCTACAGATACGACTATTCTACATTCAATACCCCTGGACCCCGGCACCGCACAACAACAACCCGATTTCTCCAATCCTAGACCAAGGCAAGTACCTCGACTAATCTGTCTTCTCTTCCCTGACCCAGCTACGCGACTACCACTCTGCACTCCAAACGTGGCTGCTCGGTTGCAGGTCGGTGGCTATCAACATCCCCATCTCAGCTTCGCGGTCCTGCCTTGTTTGTGGTGAGCACACGTTACATGAATAACATTCCCGAAAATGCTTGAGGTTCATTCAGAGAAAGACATTGCCTAAACGAGCAGCCCCAGTGGGCCATCTGCAAAGTTCTGCTCCCATGGACTTCGTGTGTATGGACTTTCTGTGTATAAAGCCAGATTCCAGGGGCATTGGAAACGTTCTGGTGGTAACCGATCATTATACCAGATATGACCAAGCTTTCCCCACCAAAGATCAAAAGGCCATAACCGTGGCTAAAGTATAGTGGGAAGGATACTTTGTTCACTAGACTGACTAACAGGATGCATTCTGACCAGAGTCCAGACTTTGAGAGCAGACTAATAAAAGAGTTGTTGAGATTGCTACAGATCGAGAAATCCTGTACGACCCCTTACCACACTGAAGGTGATGGCTTTCCCGAATGGTTAAATAGGGCTTTGCTTGATGTGTTGGGTACGTTATGAGGCACATAAAAGGCAAGTTGGAGTAAGCATGTAGAGTCCACTGGGTTCTCCCCCTATTTTATGATGTTCCATAGAGAAGCAATGTTACCGGTGGACATCCATCTGGGAATCTCTACTGCTGTAGTACCCAATGTGGCGCACTACCAATACATTAAGAGACTAAAAGCCAATCTCCACAGAGCGTATCAGTTATCTGAAGGGACCACTGTTAAGTTGAATCATAATAATAAAAGACGATACGACTGTAAGGTACACTATGGAGAGCTTCGCTCTGGGGACAAGGTCCTTCTGAGAAATCTGGGAGTGCCACGAAAACACAAACCGGCTGACAGATGGAGAGAGAGTCCTTTTGAAGTGGATTCCCAGCTTCCTGGGATTCCCGTATACCCGATAAAAGATTCAGAAGGCAGGATAAAAGTTTGGCATAGGAACCATTTATTGCCTATTCCTCAAATTGATCAGCCTGATCAATCGGATCTCCCAACAGATAAGCCAGCAGAAGATAAGGAAGGTGCCAAAGAGGATCAGAGTTCCGATAAAAAATGGCTTAATGCTGGTCCTAGCTATTCCATGCCTACACCATCTGGTGCTACTAACAAGCCTTTAGAGGAGTTTTTTTTTTTTCAATTTTTTCACCCACCATAACTTATATAAAGTATGGTAAACACCCAGCCTTGAAAATTGAAGAGCCAGTACAACCAGCCTCACACTGATGAGACCCAAAAGCTCGAAACAGCTGTCTGTGAGTGGTTGCACTGGCTTTGCATCTAATCCCATGCTGTGCTTAAAAGCTGCGTGAACAGCGAGCATTAGCTATAAGGGTTCCATGTAAAAACGTATTTCAGGCAAAAGGTGACACGGTACGCTTATTTGCATGTCATTTCCCAGAATCCCTTGCCACAGTGGAAGCACTGTATGCTAGGTGATAATGGTGAAAGGAAGGGTTGCAGACCTGTCTAAGACATGTGAATGTGCTCACAAGTACACACACACACACACACACACACACATACACACATACACACATACACACATACACACATACACACATACACACATACACACATACACACATACACACATATAGACAAAAATGTTACCAGACGTGGATCCGGAGAACAAAGACAGCACACAGCCAGGTAAATGAAAAAACTGTATTCATCTCAGCAATACATGGCACTGCATCCAACGTTTCGGTCAGCTCAACGTGACCTTCCTCAGGGATGTGCAGTGAATGAGTGCCAGTGACCCAACATATATACCCTTGCCAATCAAACAATTCATGCAACTCACCCATATAGGAACCAGCAAAGCCCGCGAAAACCGCATGTGTAAGCAGTCTGTGACACGCAAACGACCCGTGGAACGCACCGCCATTTTGAAAACGCTAGTCTCTCTGGTCAGATCTGAGCCAATGGTCTTTCCTGCTCATAATGAAGCTGCATCAGCGACCGGAACACCAGACAGAACGATAATGCCGATGCTGTGCATGCGCAACTGAGCCAGGGAGGTCATGCTGTACCCGACCCTGAAATTCAACGATGCGCATGCGTGGATCCTCCATGCTCAAGACCAGTAGCATGGAGGATCCATGCATGTGAGTCTGAATTTCAGGATCGGGTACAGCATGACCTCCCTGGCTCAGTTGCGCATGCACAGCATCGGCATTATGCGTTTGTCTGTGTGTTCTGGTCGCTGATGCAGCGTCATTATGAGCACGGAAGATCATTGGCTCAGGATCTGTACCAGGAAGCAGACTAGCGTTTTCAACATGGCGGTGCGTTCCACAGGTCGTTTGCGTGTCACAGACTGCTTATACATGCGGTTTTCGCGGGCTTTGCTGGTTCCTACATGGGTGAGTTGCATGAATTGTATGATTGGCAAGGGTATATATAGTGGGTCACTGGCACTCATTCACTGCACATCCCTGAGGAAGGTCACGTTGAGCTGACCAAAACGTTGGATGCAGTGCCATGTATTGCTGAGATGAATACAGTTTTTTCATTTACCTGGCTGTGTGCTGTCTTTGTTCTCCGGATCCACGCCTGGTAACATTTTTGTCTTTATGTGCATATGGGACAAGCATCGTTTTTTTTAAGTTTACAGTGTGCCTTCTGCACTTTTATTTCCATGCATGAGTTGCGCACCTGCCATCCTCTCTTGAATACACCCTCTACCAAAGCCAATGGTTTGAGTGATGTTTACAACAATTCATGTGGCTATATACCATTTTGTCTAATTTTATTGTGTGTTGGTGATTGTCATATACCCCATAGCCATGGAATTTTTGCAGACACATTTGGAATTTTCTCTTCTATCACTGACTCTGCTAGTTTTAGCGAAGCAGAAATCTCTAAGATCCGCTATACGGAATCCTTTGAATCTGTACTGGGGCCAGATAAGGCTGTACACGTGTACAATGATTTGATGAAACTAAAGAAAAAAGAGGTTGACTATTGCCTGCATGGGGTGACATTGTCTAACTATCACAAGTTGAGGATGTTGCCCCGGGGTTTTAGAGTCAAAAACCAACCCACCATTGGCAGGACAGATCCTGAATTCTGTAAACGGTGGATAGCCATTTTAAACAAGTGTTCGTTGGATTTAGTAATTCTGGTCATTGACCAATCCAGCAAAGAGATTGTGAAAATTAAGAAAGAAATTGATGAGATTTATACCAAACATGGTGAAATATTAGAGTCAGACACATCGACTAACTGGACAGACAAACTTCAGACCTCAATTGATGCGTATCGCAATAATCTGATCAAATATAAAAGGGAGAAGCTACGGATTGTGCAGGCTGACTATAAAGAAAGGAAGGTATACCGGTGGTTGCTGGGTTTAAGTGAACCAACTATGGGTGGTGGT
Organism: Ascaphus truei; assembly: GCA_036426205.1. Classification (NCBI taxonomy): domain Eukaryota; kingdom Metazoa; phylum Chordata; class Amphibia; order Anura; family Ascaphidae; genus Ascaphus; species Ascaphus truei. The sequence goes on along the minus strand of CM071575.1, from coordinate 28,289,788 downwards.
GGCCAGAAGCGGGGACAAACACGCAGACAGCGAGGTGCATATAAGAAAACAGGGTACAACACGAGTGACACAGACCAGTCGGATGCCACTGACAGTGCTGCATTGGAGCCTTTTTTAGGTCACGGCAAGGACGGACGAGCCAAACTACCGCCAGGACACGCAGATGTCGGAGACCGGTCAGGAGAGGAGACCGCAGGTCGGCGCTACCCTGAACGTACCCAAGTCAGGGGAAAACGGTCGAAGGAGCCACCGAAGAGACGGTAATTTTCAACCTCTCAGACCATGTCCTTACCACGGCGGAAACCAGTGTCCTAAATAAGGGCCTGTCATTCGTGCCCACCTATGCACAAGATGCGTTTAAATGGGAAGTTGACGAGTACATGTTGCACCGGCATCTCAAGCTGAAGGACTTCTTTACCAAATCTGGTACACCACCCATCACCAATACTACTGCCACTACCTTTAAAGCTAGAAGTGTATTTGACCCGCAAGTTGCAAACTGCAACATCGCAACGTTCATTAATCTTTTGGGTAAGGAGACTCGAAGTATTATTCGGCATCACAAGACCAGTTTCCAGAATCTCAATAATGATGAACGGCAAGCGTTGAAAGCTCTACGGCAGAACAAGGATATCATCGTCAGAGCCGCGGACAAAGGAGGAGGCATTGTGGTGTTGAATTATTTGTATTATAAAAAAGAAATTGAGCAGCAATTGGCAGATGGGAGGCACTACAAACGCCTTTCCACAGATCCTACTGGTCTGTACAAGGCAGAGATCAACGCCATTATACAACTGGAGGGGTCCAACATGTGGATCTCGGAAGACACGAGTAAGTTCCTCACACAGCACCATCCCAGAATACCTGTCCTGTACAGCATTCCAAAAGATACACAAGTCGGCAACGCAGCCACCAGGGAGACCCATTATATTATTATTATTATTATTATATCAGCACGGTCCTCGTTATGCCATCCGTTATCACAATTTGTGGACTTTCACCTACAGCCTTTAGTCTCTCAAATGGCCTCCTATGTCAAGGACACCACGGACTTTATGGCACGAATCAGCAATTTGGCCTTTGATCCCACAGACTGTGTTTTGGTCACACTCGGTGGTAATCCTGTATACCAATATTCCTCATAAGGAGGGCTTAGACGCAGTCCGAAGTAAGTTTCAACAGGTGGAGACGTCAACAGGCCCGCCAACAGAGTTTTTACTGCTACTAATGGAAATTATCCTGAATAGGAATTTCTTTAAGTTCGAGAAAAACCATTATTTACAACTCAGCGGTACTGCCATGGGCTCTAATATGGCGCCGTCGTATGCCAACATTTTTATGGATGTGTACGAGCAGACACACATTTTGAACGATGCCCCATATGCACACCATATCAGGAAATACCTTTGCTATATTGACGATATTTTCATGATTTGGAGCGGCAATACTACAGAACTATTGGAGTGGGTGGAGTACTTGAACAATATTCCTTCCACCATTCCGTTTACTCTATGCCACAACAATATGGAGATTTCTTTTCTGAACACTATAGTCTACAAGTCGCATGGCGCTCTAGCGACCAGGTTGTACCACAAACCTACGGACAAGAACACGCTCCTTTATGCTTCCAAGTCACCATCCGGCCCCACTGAAGAAGGGCTTACCCTACTCTCAACTGCTAAGAGTAAAACGAATCACTAGTGATCCCCAAGAAGTTGATGATGCGCTGGTAACCATGGCAAAACGGTTCCTTGATACGGGATATTGCCAAAAGGACATGAAGTTGGCGTTAGAACGTGTCCAGCGACTTGATCGGAATACACTGCTCAGTACTCTACTAAGGATGTAAAAGCCAACAGGTTCAATGTGGTTAGTACATACAGTACGGCATCAAGGGTGATCCAAGAAAGTGTACGCAACAACTGGCGAGTTCTGGCGAATGATGATAAAATAGGGCCGATATTTCATGAGCCTCCATTCTTTTGCTTTAGACGCGGCCCAAACATCGGTGGCCTGCTCACACAAGCTGACCCAGTTGATAGGTATTCATCATCCAAAACATGGCTGACACAAAAACCCGGCTCATACAAATGCCAGGGTTGTACCAACTGCCAGTTTATGCAGGTTGGGTCATCATATTGCCATCCGCACAGTGGAGCACGCATTAAAATCAAACAGTTCCTTAACTGCGAGTCCAAATTTGTAGTTTATTTGATCAAATGCCCTTTTGGCCTTTATTACATTGGCAAAATGGTAAGGATGTTGAAAGAACGTATAGCCATCCACCGCTCTACAATTAGAAAAGCTCTACTGGCTAATACTGATGACCAAGAATTCAAATGCTTGCCAGTTGTGAATCACTTCAGGGACATGAGACACTCATTGGCGACGTTTCGCTACATGCCCATTCTGCAAGTTCCAATGCCCATATGGGGCGGTGACAGAAACAAACTCCTGTTACAGAATGAGGCCAGACTCATTTTTGAACTAAGGACAGTAGCTCCACATGGTCTCAATGAGGATCTGAAGTTAGGCTGTTTCCTATGATGTGATGTTTTGTTGATAGTCTAATATGCATGCTACCTTCATTTTATGGCTTCCCTCATTGTCAAGCACTTACCTCTTCCTTCACATTTTGTGTCTTGGGTGTTTTTTATTATTACTATCTGGTGTGTGTATAGCAGTCTGGTTGGGTTCATGGGTCCGGTGGGTGAATGTCCCCATTTTGATTTATTATTATATTAGTGTTCTTGGTTGTATACTGTGGCACCTCTACTATGGGTTTTTTAGTTGTCATTAGTATTTATGTGCATACTCTTCTTTTCACTAGCCCAGTACCATGGCCCATTCCAGAACCCTGTATGCTGTTGTATTCCAGCCTTAGATCGTGACTCCTGGCATTATTGGTGTGATTGCGCATGGCTGACCCGCGGTCACGCTGCCTTGGCAACGTTTGACAACACGGGGTGATGTCATGCTCAAGCACCAGTAGCACAGAGGATCCACGCATGCGCAGTCTGAATTTCAGGATCGGGTACAGCATGACCTCCCTGGCTCAGTTGCGCATGCGCAGCATCGACATTATGCGTTCTGTCTGGTGTTCCGGTCGCTGATGCAGCGTCATTATGAGCAGGAAAGACCATTGGCTCAGGATCTGTACCAGGAAGCAGACTAGCGTTTTCAACATGGCGGTGCGTTCCACGGGTCGTTTGCGTGTCACAGACTGCTTACACATGCGGTTTTCGCAGGCTTTGCTGGTTCCTACACGGGTGAGTTGCATGAATTGTATGATTGGCAAGGGTATATATGGAGGGTCACTGGCACTCATTCACTGCACATCCCTGAGGAAGGTCACGTTGAGCTGACCGAAACGTTGGATGCAGTGGCATGTATTGCTGAGATGAATACAGTTTTTTCATTTACCTGGCTGTGCTGTCTTTGTTCTCCAGTGCATATGGGACAAGCATCGGTTTCTTTAAGTTTACAGTGTGCCTTCTTCCCTTTTATTTCCATACATACATACATACATATATATATATATATATATATATATATTGTGACAAACGCCCCTCTTTTGTAGTGCTGCAAGTCTGTCTGGGATCTTCCCGACACAGGGTATCATGCAGTAAGCAGCGAAAATATGCATTAGCCAGTTTAGCAATTAGCCATGTTTTTGGCGTGTTAAACTGGCTGTATGCTGTAAGGGGCGAATCCCTGGCGAATGAATTAGCCACCACCATTTGATGAAATGGCGTGTAACCGGTGGCGGGACGGCTGCCTGGCGAGAAACTGCCGAGAAGCCGTCCCCTGACGAGTTGTGTTTGCAGCAGAGAGAGATCCGCTGCTCTCTCGGCGCAAACATCAGCACAATAAAAATTATTTTTAAAACCATTTTTATTCATAGTGTACATGTGCAGGGGGTCTCCGGAGCTGAACCGCATTGGTTTCAGGTCCGGGGACCCCCTGTTTCCCGAGATACAGACCCCTTTATGAGGTGCCGGTATCCCTCTGCATTTTAGGTCCCGATCACGTGACCGCGGAATGTAAACAAAGCAGAGGGATACCGGCACCCCATAAAGGGGCCTGTATCTCGGGAAGCAGGGGGTCCCCGGACCTAAAACCAAAGCGGTTCAGCTCCAGAGACCCTCTGCACATCTACACTATCAGTAAAACACACATATCAATAAAGACTCGTTCCTTACCTTTGCGGGTATCTGCTACGGTAGCGAAGCAGAATGAATATTTATTTAATAATACTGTACAGTGAGCAGGGGGTCCCCCGAACTGAACCGCATCACTTTGTGGACCAGGGACCCCCTGCTTCCCGAGTTGCAGGCCCCGGTATGTGTGATCGGATGGGCAATGTCGCCGCCATGTTTATAGCGTCCCATACGCTACGTGCCCGCAATAAACATGGCGTCCACACTGTAACCGATGCCCCAAACCGGGGCCTGTAACTCGGGAAGCAGTGGGTCTCTGAGCCACAAATCAATGCTCAGGGGACCCCCTGCTCCTGCACAATATTATTAAAATACATTAATGCTGCTTCATTACCATAGCGGATAGCCGCTAAGGCAATGAAGGGGTTAACGCATACTAGCATGTTTATTGGGGACAAATGTCCCCAATAAACATAGCAGCAATACACAACATACAATACAGTAATGGGCAACATTACTATTATCCACAAATGGATAATAGTGCAGTTGTCCATTTAAAATACATACAGAACAATAAAGACATTAAATACATATAGCACTCACCCATGTGTGGCTGCCACGATGAAGGCCATCCTCATCTTCATCCTGCCCATGCCCCATCCGCTTCTGCAAAACAGACACAAGAATAAAAACATCCAATGTAATGTCCCCTAACCCCTTAATCATAAAGGGGCCTGTATCTCGGGAAGCAGGGGGTCCCCGGACCTAAAACCAAAGCGGTTCAGCTCCAGAGACCCTCTGCACATCTACACTATCAGTAAAACACACATATCAATAAAGACTCGTTCCTTACCTTTGCGGGTATCTGCTACGGTAGCGAAGCAGAATGAATATTTATTTAATAATACTGTACAGTGAGCAGGGGGTCCCCCGAACTGAACCGCATCACTTTGTGGACCAGGGACCCCCTGCTTCCCGAGTTGCAGGCCCCGGTATGTGTGATCGGATGGGCAATGTCGCCGCCATGTTTATAGCGTCCCATACGCTACGTGCCCGCAATAAACATGGCGTCCACACTGTAACCGATGCCCCAAACCGGGGCCTGTAACTCGGGAAGCAGTGGGTCTCTGAGCCACAAATCAATGCTCAGGGGACCCCCTGCTCCTGCACAATATTATTAAAATACATTAATGCTGCTTCATTACCATAGCGGATAGCCGCTAAGGCAATGAAGGGGTTAACGCATACTAGCATGTTTATTGGGGACAAATGTCCCCAATAAACATAGCAGCAATACACAACATACAATACAGTAATGGGCAACATTACTATTATCCACAAATGGATAATAGTGCAGTTGTCCATTTAAAATACATACAGAACAATAAAGACATTAAATACATATAGCACTCACCCATGTGTGGCTGCCACGATGAAGGCCATCCTCATCTTCATCCTGCCCATGCCCCATCCGCTTCTGCAAAACAGACACAAGAATAAAAACATCCAATGTAATGTCCCCTAACCCCTTAATCACCATAGCGGTTATTAACCGCTACAGTCATTAAGGGGTTAACCCACCATCACCCACATACCCTCCCCCACTACCCCCCCCCCCCACCCCCTGAGGCCTAATCACCCTCACCCACTACCCACAAGGGAGTCCTACCACATACCCTTGGGGCCAATACCCCATCCCCCCAGCACATACAGTACAATAATGTGCCAAATAACTATTATCCACATAGGGATAATACATTATTTGGCCATTATTAAACACATTAAATACCATAGTAAAATAAAGAAAATTCTACTAACCTCATCAATAAGAAGGCCCAGTCGCCAGCATCATCCTTGTGGTCCGTTGCCAAAATAATAAATAGCCAATACATATCAATGACATTCACATACCAATGAACCCCTTAATCACCTTATCGGGTACTAACCTCAAAGGTAATTAAGGGGTGAAGCCATCCTGCAATGGCAACACCACTTATGCATAACATCCTCAATGAATTAAAAAGCAATTTCCTAAACAAATGTCATGTAATCATTCAATCTAAAGCCTCAAATGCCACTTAAAACATTGCATTTACATTGTATACATGTAGCATAAAATGTAAGCTACATGTAAACGATGCAAATCAATGTTAACAATACAATAATCCATCTAAAATAGCATTACATCACAAGAAGTATACTATGTAATCCAATGAAGTCACCATCAATGATTTAACAGCCATGAATTACATCCCTAAACAATTAAAATACCATCCATACCAATTACACAATTAACTATAGCAACCGTTACAGAGAACAAGTTCACATCATTCAAAATAGGACACCAACAATTACAATATACAAAAGCAACCCTCACCATAACCTACAGTACAGCATAGATGCCCAAAAATTACATCTCTCTAATTATAAAATACATTAAACACACATCTATGCATAGCAGCATAGCCACAATCATTTACAATACAGTAAATCAAGCTTTTACAACACTATCATTTCTTACCCTGTATGTATATATCTCTCTAGACATACATACATACATACAGTGGCAAGAAATGATATGCATTAAAAAAAATAAACACATGAAAAAGCAAAAAAAAAACACTGTTACATTATATACATTTCTTTAGTTCACTTAATATTACTTGACCCCACCGACTCCCGTTGATCAGCTTACTCACGAACAGGAACCCATAAAATAATGAACCATAAAATAATAAACATTAAAATAATAAAACACGGCAATCCAGGGGTCTTCTAGTTGTAATCCATCTTCATCTGTATTCTTCTACCTTCTTCCGGGGTCTTCTCCCCATCTGCTGCCACGCCCTGGTCTTCTTTCTTCAGTAGGAGGTCTTTCCTCCTCGGCGTCTGGCTTCAAAATGAGACGACATAGGCTTTTAAAGACATCACATTTTCGTCATATGGTTCCCACGGCCCTGATTGGGCCGTGAAAACCATGTGTTATGGCCGATAAAAAAAAAATGATGACGTCACTTAAAGGCAATGAAAGCACAGCCAATCAGAATGGCTTTGCTTCAATTGCCTTTAAGATGACGTCATTAAAAGAAACATGGCTGGCCTCACATGGTACGGCAGCCAATCAGAGCGTGGGAACTCCATCCCTACTCTGATTGGCTCTAGTAGACCATGTGACAGAAGCTTGGGGAAGAACGGATATGACGTCATTGAAAGCCTGTCACATGGTACTAGAACCAACTAGCATTAGCAGGATGAAGATGAGGATGGCCTTCATCGTGGCAGACGCACATGGGTGAGTGCTATATGTATTTAATATCTTTATTGTTCTGTATGTATTTTAAATGGACACATGCACTATTATCCATTTGTAGATAATAGTCATTGTTCCCCTTACTGTATTGTATGTTAGGGGGGTATAGGTGTTGTTGGGGTCATATATATATATATATATATATATATATATTTATATATATATATATATATATATTTATTTAGTTACTGTGGGGCTGGTGTGTGGTTTATGTCCCAATATGAACAAACCCATATCCTGTATGATTCCAAATATAATATCAGGACATATATGAGATATATTGACGATCTGTTCCTGATATGGGATGGCTCTGAAGCAGACCTGTTGCAATTTTTGGAATACCTGAACTCTATTCCGTCAAACATAAGTTTTACCCTCAACTACAGCAATGAGCAGATCGTCTTTCTTGACACTGTTGTTTACAAGGGACCTACCCGGCTGCTGACGAAGATTCATCATAAAGCAACGGACAGAAATACCCTACTTCTGGCCAATAGTCACCACCCTGATGCTCTGAAAAGAGGTTGCCATATTCTCAATTTCTTAGGGTCTTGAGGATCACCAGTAGGAGTGACGAGTGTGAGGAAGCGCTACAGTGTATGACACACAGGTTCCTTGCAAGAGGTTATAACCACAAAGAGGTCAAAGAGGCCTTAGCCAAGGCAAGAAGGTTTTCCCGTGATCAACTCCTCAAACCAACCATCCAAACCAGCACTTCAGATCGTTTTGGGATTAATACCACTTTTAGTACTTCATCATGTACTATTCATAGAAGTATCATGAAACACTAGCACATCTTGGAAAACGACAAAAGGATTGGGAAAACCTTCACCAAACCACCATTATTCTGTTACCGCAGGGGCCGAAACATAGGTGACCTATTGACACAGGCAGATCCGGTATCCAAGTATGCCAGCCCTACGAATTGGCTCTTCAAAACTCCCGGTGTACACAAATGTCATGGCTGTATAAACTGTCAACACATGATATTGGGGAAAAGCTTTGTCCATCCACACAGTGGAAAAGCCATTAAAATAAAGGATTACATGAACTGTGAGAGTAAATTCGTTGTATACATCATCCGGTGTCCATGTGACCTGTATTATATTGGTAAAACCACACGTATGTTGAAGGAGCGTATGAGCTTGCACCGCTCCTCCATCAGGAAGGCATTACTTGACAGTACGAATAATGAGGATCTCAAACTGCAACCGGTAGCGAGACATTTTAAAGATCACAAGCATAGCTTGGCAACGCTACGATGCATGCCCATCATGCAAGCACATGCTGGCCCCCGTGGAGGAGACAGGGGCAAATTGCTGTTACAACTTGAAACTCGCATGATTTTTGAACTGAACACAATGGCTCCGCGAGGACTAAATGAAGATTTCAAATTAAGATGCTTTTTGTGATTGCATCTTTTGAATTTTTGTTCTGTGTCCTTTTCTCTTAATTACTGCATAGATGCTCATAATTAGGTTTCCATTGCCGGGACTTTGCATTATTGTTCCCCAATGGTGCAGTACTGAATATTAATATTTAACCAGTATGCCATTTACAATTGCCTAATTTATATGCATGTTTTTGCTCTACCTCCTCCTTTCCCTTGTTATCCCTCCCTCCCCTTGCCCTCCCTCCCCTTGCCCTCCCTCCCCTTGCCATCTAAACAGTCACCCTCAGCTCTGGAAATTGTTTTTATTAGCCTTACGTGTTGATTCACTTGTTCCTTCACTGTCATTTTCTTTAGGGAGCTGCCACGCTGATGCAATTGACACTGAATGGGGTACCAGATCGGCGTGACGTTCTGGTGCTGTCACAGAGCCTTGCACATGCGCAACTTTACTTTGAGCTGACTTCCCAGGACTTTATGACGCCACACATGCGTTTCCTAGCAACATTGGACGCTAGGATTTTTTTGTCCACCGGGGGAGCCTGTACTCATCTGCACATGTGCGATAGCATACATTGCTCTGTCTCCTGATTTCCAAGATGGCCGCCATACTACCTCATACACTGATTGCACTCGTGGAGCTCCAGGATTGTACAATTAGCTGCCTCTAATTGTCCTCACATGGTGAACTATGGGGTATATATGTTCTCTGGGTGTCATTGTCTGGTAGCACCCCCCTGAGGAAGATCCTGCCAGGACCGAAACGTTGGGTTTATAGTGTGCTGTTTTGTCACTGCTAATACATGTCTTTTGCTATATCTGAGTGTTGCTGCTTTTGTGCCTTCTCTTATGGGAAGACAGGGTTTCTATATTGATTTCTATGGAGCATGCACCTTGACTTTACATTTGTTGCTTGGAGTGCTGGCTGCTGCTTTTTGTTATATATTTATATATATATATATATTTATTTAGTTACTGTGGGGCTGGTGTGTGTTTTTTTTTTATTGTGGGTAGCGGGGGTGAGTGAAGGGGGTATTAGCCCCAACGGTGGTTTGTTTAGGGCTTGCGGGTGGGTAGCGGGAGGCCCTAACCCCTTCATGACCGTAGCGGTATTAACCGCGACGGTCGTGAAGGGGTTAAGTGCACCCGCAACCCCCCCACAAGCCCTAAACAAACAACAAGGGCCAATTATCCCCTTCACCCCCTTCACCCACCCCCGCTACCCACAATAAACCTGGCACGGCTCTTTAACCCCTTCATTACCTTAGCGGTTAACCGCTAAGGTAATGAAGTGGGCTTTAAATGCATTTTTCCTGCCTCGGATGCATGCCGGGGGGGTCCGGTGCTGGTATTAATGGTATCAGCTCCGGAGACCCCCGGCATCAATCCCAGCCAGGAAAAAGGCCAGAAATTTTTCTAAGTGCCTCTGAGCAGCAACTTGCCATCTTTTTCTTACGTGGCTGATCCGCCAGCAAAATGCCATTCTAGAGTGGCGAATAGCTCCGCTTAGCTACTCGCCTCTACTAGAATACAGCGTGGCGCATTTTTAGGCGGAAAGTGCCTTTTCGCCTCGCCCCCGGCGGAAAAATAAAAACCGCCAGCCAAACTGGCGTTTTTTTTAATCTCGCCACTTTCTCGCCCTTTACTGAATACGGATAGGCTTTTTTGGCGGGAAAGTGGCGAGAAGTGCCTTTCCGCCGCTTACTGCATGATGCCCACAGTCTTCTAGGGTTAACTATATGAATAACCGGATCATACAAAGCATTATGTTGTTTAACTCAGGCTTCTGCCTGCTTTATTTTCATCCCAGTAAGGGACTGCAGCTTTAACAGGTGTAGGCAGGAGGCACTCAGACATGAACCTTCAGCGGTTTACTCATATCACCGTTATAACATTTCACAGACTGTCACTTTTAAGAACCAAAATCAAATCATATAAACAAAATCCTATCCCATTCAGAGATCTAACTACACAGCAGAATCAGCCTCTCTAGCTGCTGCTGGACCAACTAACCTGGTTCCCCAGCTTAAAACAATGCCCTCGCATTTAGGGTCACTAGATACAGCATACAGCCTTTTAGATAAAGCAATAAACATTTGTTTGTCTTATCTGTTCGTGGTGGGAACTCGGTCCCAAGTGTCCAGGCAAATCCTCTGGTACTGTGATACTTGAAGGGTGCGTCCTCCCCGAACTGGATGCAGGGGAGCAGCGACACCCCCAGACTCCAGGCTCTAAGAAGAGAGAGTGAAAAGCAACCCTCTCTGCTCCAAATACCTGTGCTAGTGATTAGGAGAGCAGGTGAGGGAGAACTAGGCACATTGTAATCTGTGGTCTGGATTTTCCATCCACCAGCCTGAGTTAATGTGAAGCTGTGGAATGGATCATTTTGCACAATTCCTGCACTTTCTGACCTAAAACAGGGCAGAAAGCTGCCTAACATCTTTGGACTATGTCACAATATAAACAGTATATATAATAGATATACACACATACATATACACACATCTTGAGCCTTGTCGATCCACCGCTGGATGAAGCCTCCCCAATGATCTTCCAGGTATTGCAGTTGCAGACTCTCTTCTCCACGTTGCTTCAACACATTTTCTGATTTCTTGGTCTTTTGATATCCTTGTGATGTCACAGACTTTTGTTTGGTTACTAAATCATTCACTTTTCCTATCCCAAGAATATAGCTAGAGAAATGCAGTATGAAAAATATATTGATGTGCTGATGGTGTATGTAGCGATGTACATAGAATTTCACAGGCAAAATCACTCCCTGCCCTGAACAGCTTACAATCTTAAAGTGAGTTGTCCAAATTCACAAGAAGCCGACACTGCAAATCGAACCAAGTTTGTCCGTTTCAAAGGCCCAATAATTACTACATGAGATAGATAAAACTTCCCCTTTAGCCACATCCCTTCTTGTCCCACTGTCAGAGAACAGGTTAACAGTGGTATAAGTTATCTGAATTAGACAAGCATTGATTGCAACTGCTTATACGACAATCCCTGCAGTACCGTATACACGATAAGCAAACACCTCGCAGATTAATGCAGGATGGAGAATTAATCAGAGGCAGATGCTTGGAATACGGCACATCCGTTTAATAGAGAAGCCATGGGCAATTTTCCCAATGACACCTTCAGCGCTCTATTCCAAAGCCGGGACAGGTGGCTGTAATTAATTGTTCTTCCACAACAAAGCACCCTTTGATCTGTTATTAGCTGCTCATAATCATTTGTTCGTTGGAACCCAGCGGCTGAGAGAGAACTGTCTTAGTAGAGTTCCTGAGTGAGCGATAGGAAGATCATTTATAAACGTTACAAAGTGATGCAAATGGTACATTCACATGCAGAATGCTGGTAACATGGGAGTTGGGGGTGTCGAAGACCCCAGGATATTTAACCCGGCATTCAATTGCTAATATTGAAGTGTAATGAAAACACTACAATGTTTATAATATCCAAAGAATTTGATGGCGGATAAGAAATAATTGGCCCACCTAGTCTGCCTATCTGTTGTAAGACCACAGACCGTATTTGGACCTTTGCTTTCATTTTTAGTACACCCTTGTGCATTTTTTATTATTATTAATAGCCTCTGTTGGGATTTGGAAGGCTATTTCAACCCAGATGGTAGCCACATGCCCCTGTGGCAGTGAAGGGGTTAATATATCAGAAACGGGGGGAGAGGGGTTCCCTAAACTGCAGACCACCGCGAATCAGCTTCCCCATTCAGATACAGTCTGCTCCTTTAACTTTTTTCCATGACGGGGGTCCGACGGCACCCAGAAATGCTCCCCGCCTCCCCGGGGCTCCCCTAGAGTGATCATGTGACGCGGCTGGTAACCGGATACAGGATAAAGAAGTTGGAGGGAGCCCCGCTTCCGTTTCGATTGGGCTGGCCGCTCAGAGCAGTCAGCCCGATAATCCCCCTACAAGACGAGCATTTGCCCAGGAGGTACCTTGGAACGTCAAAAGGGCACTGAGAGAGCTAAAGGTGCCTGCCCGAAAACATTTTGTAAGTAATTGACCAATCTAATTGGCTTCCTTTAACTAGGTGTCAGGTTTTGAATTTAAAAAAAAAATGCATTAGTTACACAAATGTAACCCCTTAACCCATTGGGCGCCAGCAAGCGGCCATCACCTGACCATGATCGAGGCGTCCCTTAACCCAGAAACGGAAGAGAAGACTTAAGCTTCCATTTCCCTACGCTACAGATCTCCCTTAGCCCACGTCCATGGCGCGAGCGACGTCACGCACACCAAAAACAAAAGGGCGTTAGGCAATGAGCACAGCCATAGAGCGCGCGTGTGTACGAGAGCAACGGGGCGGACGATACTTCACGAGATAATTTTTATTTTTTTTAAATTTATTTTGACGCGCAACGGCCGGGTCACGTGTGAGGTTGAGCCAAGGAGGACGAACCGCTCACGTGACGTCACGAGCACGCCCCCCTCTGCGCAATCCTACAGGCCACGGATCGCTTCTGGTACAGCCTGTACTATATCCAAGGCCTTTGAAAACAAGCACTCTGTGGTTATGACGTAGCCACTTCATAATGGGGCCCCTGGAGCGCCAGACCCCATGACGTGGCTACCCACCGAATAGGGTTATACATGTCAGCGCCATTGTTACACTTTGATCCTAGAAGGGAATGTCCCTTGAATTCATTAGACACATTCTAAAAACAGTACAGAAGAAGTTACATTGCTGGGGGCCACTTCCCTTTACACTGCTTCCATGTAAATTATCAGAATACATGGAAACGGTCAGGTTTTGCCCCCAACAGATACTTTGTTATATAGCTTTGCAGCCCCATCTGCTGGGAACATATGCAAGATACAGGAAAGCTTGGGTCTTCAGGGCTGTAGGCTTCGCTATTTGTACATACAGATGTAGGAAAGCTTATGGTTTCCAGAACTGGAGCAAGCTGTGGTCGCACGACCAGACTGCACGGCTCTGCAACACAGTGCATTGCAGTTCGCAGCCGGCATCAGACTGGCATTAACTTCAGCTATGGACAATCAGGCACTAAGGTACAGAAACTCCCCTTCAGGTGAACGTAAGTTTCTGAAGGTTAGTGCCTGATCGGTACTAACGCACGTTAGTGAACAAGGGGGTTGGGCAGCTAGATCTGAGCATATCATCTGCTGCTAATTTATGCTTCTGTGTGGTTGGGTTGGCAATGCAGGTAAGAGTGCAAATAGCTTTCATATCTTCAGATATGGAGAATCTAATGCCAGCGGTGAACTCCAATGCGTTAACTACCATTCAAGTCAATGGAAGTTAATGCCTGTTTGGATGCGTTAACCCATAATGGAGCTTGATGAATCTGAGGATGCCTTCCAATTTTGTTTGCTGTGAAATGGTGTACAGCCTAAATATATGAGGTTCCTCCTCAACATATGGTTATCATGTGTATATTCCAAGTTCAAATAACTTTTTTGTAAAAAGAAAAATAAATTCATGTTCCCTCTGTGCTGGGAAGCTACTCTGTGCTGGAAAGCTACTCTGTGCATTCACTACTCCTTTAGTGAATTATTTGTATTCCATTCCTCCATGCTACCATTTATGTACATAACACCTTGGTTTATGAAAAGGAAATGCCAGTGTGATGGGCACCTCTCAAAATATTGAATCACTCAATAGAATATTTAGTTACTTTGATCCCTTTGAAAAATGATTATTATTATTTTTTATGTAACAATTTTTCTCTCTTATCAATCACTTATTATCCCTCTGCTATAGTTGTTTTTGCCTATTAACGGTAGCAACTTACCAAAGAGAAGAAATAATAGGACTGCGGAAAAGGTGATTCTGCAAACAATTTCAGCTGTAAAGATGAGATAAAAGCTCAGGAAAACTTTACTCGTTACCAAGTGACCATGAAAAGTTAATAGCTGTAAAATACATTCTGTTTGCAGGGAAGATGCCTTTTTGTATACTGTAAGAGTTATCCATATTATCATTTATTAACAGGCGCTGCACGAGGATCACGTTACCATAGACACGGATTTACAGATATGAAGACGAGAGAGTATATTCACCTTCTATTTGTAAAACACAATATCCACCTCTGCTCCTAAAGATACTAAGTGAATACCCGGCTCTCTTTGCCAGCTCTCCCTCCAACAGGTTTCGAGAAAGCGTAGGGTGGGGAGGGAGAAACAAGTGGTTGTTGGGGTCGGGGCTGTCCTGACCTGACATGAGGGAGAGTCCGGTGCAGGAAGGGAACTCAGCCAGCTGACCCCGAAGTTGAAGCTGGGGTCAGCGGGACAGGCTCCCCTACTCTGCCGGGTCTGGGACAGCTGCCCCGCCTCTTCCCCCTTGTCGGCAACCCTGATCTTTGCACTGTATCTGTGACTTCTTTCTTGAAGTACGAATACTCATAAATATATTATATATATATATAATATAATAATATATATATATATATATCTGAAAACGTTGTTTGTTTGCTGTGCCTCTGGGCAATCAGATTGGTCCATCGGTCCATCACTCCGCCTCTGGCCAATCTGATTGGTCCGTCGGCCCGCCCCCGCACGGCTCTCATTGGCCTGTGTGGTTCGCTGACCACACCCACCCCACTGGCACACTCTCAGAACCATTTTGCCGCCTCACCGCCTGCTCTCACCTCAGAAAGTAACCCCAGCGCAAAATTGGGGCAACGGCACCATGGGGGCAACGAGGGGGGAACCAGAGGGGGACCGGGCCTCAAGCCACTCACCGCACTCTGCTGCCCGGTGCCGTGGGGGGGGGAACAATTACATCCCGGGCAACGCCGGGTCTATCAGCTAGTACAGTATATATATATATATATATATATATATATATATATATATATATATATATATATACAGTGTATTATATATATATATATACCGTATATACACTGAGTTCTACCACCTATTTGAGTTCTGTCACCTTTTATATGGATTAACAAGAAAGTGATATATGGTGATTATAAATGTATTAGGAATGGGGCTGAAATACTAACTGGGAGAGAGCAATTATTTTTCTACCATATTATTAAAATCTGATATATTTATTTTAATTTACACTGTAGGTATAAATAAAATCGAAAATTGCTTTGCGTTCTGGTGCCTTTTTCCAAACAAAAACACCAGTATGTACATAAAACTGTATATACTTAATAATATCCCTGCAGTTAGTCCTGGCAGATCCTATATGGAAATTCTCTACAGGGCCTCTTGTACTACTTGGCGCAAACAGCTTTTTGGCACGGAAATCTGATTTTAAATTGCGCTGGCTTGCGTCCAAGTATTAACCTGTAATTTCTCAATACGCTATATCAGCGTCAAAAAGTACTGCGCTACGTGTACAGATGTGAATTCAATAACTAAAAAATAATGCTTGTGTGCTATAAAAAGAAAAAGTTAAAAGTGCATCAAAATCATGTGCCAAGTTCAAGTTGGCGGAAACCCTGAAAAGTGTGTTATTAGTGTTTGCCCAGAATGAAGTTGCTATGTATCAACCCAAAATGTATTTGATGCAGCACGGATGCCTATTTATATACTGTATGTTACCAGAATGCATTATTTTCACAGTATGGCTATTATAATGAATATTACACTAATCATTGATATTTGCCAACACTAGTTATGAATAAAAAAAAATACACATACTTCTGTTTTAATTTAAATTATATCAACCAGGCGTTCAACATGACACAATGCGCCAAAATGTATTTCAGACAACGAATTAGGTGTCATAGGCATGAAACTTTCATACATACAACGCACACTTAATGAAAGTTTGTACTACGTGTAGCACTGCTATTTTGACGCACAAAAACATTTCTAAGATGTTCTTAGTACACGGGCCCCTATACGTTTGCGCATAATGAGGGGGATGTGAAAGTCACCTTGTGACTCGATGCAGAACTGAAACAGCTAACAAAGGGACAACATCCTTTGGGCGCAAGGAAAGAATAGCAGAAATACAAGCCGGTCGGAGGCAGAGCCCATTAAGGGACATTTGTGAAATAAAGAGAATTGAATGCGTAAGCACGCATCGGATGGAGCGAGCGGAATTCGGAAAATGAATAGCTGCTGAACTTTCTGACTTCACTCCAGCCTCATTTATTCACTCTGGAGCGAAAGCAACTCGTTAAATAGCCATAACCCCAGTGTTAAAACTTAAAAAGGTGCCTTGTCGATCCAGTTGCCTGATTCATCCCTATTATTTTCATATCACAGGCACCCAGCATGCTAACAGGAAATTCTGAATTGCTAGTTGGGCAGAAACGGTCTTTCCAGTTCACTGTTTTGCATTTGAAACCTTCAAATTGGATTTTTTGCTTTAACCCATTTGTAGCCAGAGAGTCTAGCACAGCCTTCCACTGGGACACTGATTGAGCCACCTGAGCGGAAGCAGGGTTATACTTTAAACCTGACCTGTTGATAGCCCTTGATGGAGTTTCTCACCCTTAGTCTAGCAACACATTGCAAATGGGTTACTATTAGCCCCCTGCCCCCCCCCACCCCCCATTTTTACAAGCATGGGAAAAAGGGGGAGTCTGGAGCTGAACCTTGTTAATTTCAGTTCCTGAACCCCCTACTTCCCAAAATACTTACTGGAGAAAGTGGTGCCGCGGTTACTTCACTGAGGTTTGAATTCCCCATGTCACATGGGCAAACAGGAAGTTGTGATGGGCGATGTCGCGGCTTCCTGTGCTCCTGTTTGACGTGGGAGATTTAAACCCCCATTTTGTTTCCCCTGGAAGGGACACTACTGGCGGCTCCTTCCCCCGGTACGTATCTCAGAAGCAGGGTGTCCCCAGAAATGAATGCGGGGTCAGCTCCACAGACCCCTTGCTTCCTACACATGTTAAGAATAGGGTTCAAAGAAATATTATCTTTGTCTTCATAAACAATCAGTAAAAAGTGGCAATCCCACCGATGGGTTTTTTTTCCTTTTTTTTATTTTTATGTAGGCTTGAAGCAGGGGGTCTCTGGAACTGAACCCCAATCATTTCAGCTCCGGGGTCCCCCGCTTCAATCCTGCATAAAAATATACCCAGAGACTGTGCTAATAGGTATAGGTATACAATGTCACATACAGATGCAGCGGCCGTTATTCGAACACTTCACGCGTTGTATAACTCGGAATACCCATGTCATGGCACGGGAGTTTTTAAACACCTGAAATTGACACAGTACCACAGTACTATATACATTACAATTCATTCATTTCTGCCACGGATACGAAACAGAGTCCATAAAATTCAAACAAAGCAACCACGATAAACACAGGTGCCTGGTGTGATTGGCCGCGTTACTGCCACGTGGAATACAGCAGAGCACACGAAAACGGCTCCGTGATTTGTTCGAATAACAGCCGCTGCATCTGTATGCTCATATGTATTGGAATGGGCAACAACTCCTGTGTATAGTAAACTAACAGGTAATATGTTCATAAAACAGTGGGCATAATGAGATAATGCACTGAATGAGGTAGGGAACCACGTAGGACTAGGTGGAGGTAGGACTTAGTAGAGGTGTAGGTAGAACTTAGTAGAGGTGTAGGAAGGACCATGGGTCAAGGAAAGGATCATGTTCGTAGCTGTAGCAGATACAGTATAGTATTTGAGGTTTTTTTATATTTCCTTTCTACAGATGCCTCTCCTTGTCCTTGGGTATCGGTTATTGTCTCATTCTGATGGCAGAGCCCTGTTCTTGTTAGGTCCCTTCTACCTTTTAGCTGCTACATCCATGCACGTGATCCTTTCCTTGACCGTGTCCTTTCCAAGTCCCATCTCCACCAAGTCCTACGTGGTCCCCTACCTCATTCAGTACATATCTCATTATGCCCACTGTTTTATGAACATATTACCTGCTGGTTACTATACACAAGGGTTGTTGACCATTCCAATACATATGGACATATGTGACATTATTTACTCTCCTCATTCTATACCTATTTCCACTGTCTCTGGGTGTAGCATTTTCTTTGTATCTTATATTGTGTCTTTATCTGCAGTCAGGTTTTGTGCTAACCGAGACATAGTCACTATTTTTTACATGTTCTGTCTCTCCTCTTGTGCGCGCTTTAGTTACCTGTTTTGTTTCACCTGTTTACCCATGTATCACTATCTGACATCTCTCTTGACATGTCTGTGTTGGCCATATTAGCTCTGTACTCTGTTGGATTATATTGTTCCTGACTATAAGAATATATGATCTTTGTTGTTTTTTTGTTCTTTGTGTCCCGCTGCCCTGTTCTGTTGATTCCGGGAGGATTGGACTCGTGTATACATCACATGGCGCCCTGCGGTTATAATGCCTGCAGCTGAACCCGCTCGGCCTCCATCTTGATTTCAATATAATGTTACATGATAACGTCATTAGTATGGGCCCTTTGTCAGTCGCTTGCCTGCTGCCTTGTTTAACAGGCACCGCCATTTCAACGCTTCTGTACGACGGACATTTCCGATATCTAGCTGCTGCTCTGATGCTATTGTGCATGAGTATTTTTTTTTCATTTTTTTCGCTGGTTTTAGTAGCTGGTAACATGGAGGCAGCAATCTGAGGGAAGTACTGCGGTTACTTAGATACTTAGAACTTGTAGGAACGGACCTGAAGCTGGGTTTTACACCTGAAAGGTTGCATGTTTTTTTGTAACTTGCCCTGATAGTCTCCCCTTTTTTTTGTAACTTTTTTTTGTAACTTTTTTTTGCCCCGGTTATTTGCCTTTTTCCCTCATGTAACTGTTGTTGTTTTGCTTTTTCGCTTTTGCCCTCTTTTCTTTGACCCCCTCTGTGCACCATGCTCCATTACCAGCTTGTTTTTTTTTTTTTTTTTGCTTTTTGTACTGTGGAGCTCATAGGATAAGTGTCTTTTTGCATATTGTTGCGTGTATTTTTCCTTTTTTTGAGCTCTTCTAGTCTTTTTTAGTGTTGATGTCTGTTTGTATATACCATGAGTTACTACACAATTTTGTATTTAACTTCATATGGTCTCTTGTTGAGTGTTTTCTCATGAGTGCAGGCTTCCCACTTTGTATTATATGAAGTTAAAAAGGACGCGTCCAGTTGACGCCCATTTTCATGTCCCTACCCAGAATCCTTATGGAGGTGACAGTTTTGGGGACCTGTTTTTAGCATGGGTATTTTATCTTTACTATATAAACCACATAAAGCCTCTTTACATAGAGTATAGCCATTAGTAAAAGTGTAATGGTTACTCGTTGGTACACTAGTTTTTGACTTACCACACTATTATTTTTTATATATATTTCTTAATTAGTATAAAGTACACGAACAGTTCCACTTTCATTTGAAATTAGAAAGAGTTTTAGTTCTCGTTTCACAACATACATATTGTATAAAAGTTTTCTTAAAATACAATGAAAGAATACTCCCCCCCCCCCCCCCCCGGGATACATTTTTTATTTCTTTTCAATTGCTACTAGTACTTTTTTAAGCTTCCTTGACCACTGCGTACAACACCGGGCTTGTGCTGACATAGGCAATGATCTTCTTTTACTAGTAAACAGTTTACCACTTAAAAGAACATTTTCGTTCTGTGTTCATTTGTACCAGACCTGAGGCATGTACTTTAAAACAGACATCCACTCTGTATATTTATATATTGTTTGTTCCCCTGTTTGAACTGCCTTTGCAAGCAGCTCCTGCACGATACTTTTACACTGAAATCGCTCATGAGACTGGCCCAGGGGCAGTGGGGAAATTGCTCCTTGGAAATAACTTTGAAATCACCCAGATTGAGCATTTTTGTCATCTTTGTCATTTCCATGGCTCCCGCAATCACACAAAATTACCTGCGGAGGAAAGATTTTGACTGTGAACTTAAAAATTTAATATTCTTCCATGAAATGAATATGCTTCAATATAAATCAGTGCTTAGTATCACCACACACAGACCTTCAAGTTTCTTAAATGGGCTTAAAGATGAACCCCACCTAAAATCAACTTTAAAAAAAAAATGCGTGCTGTCCTTCTGGCAGTGAAAGAGCTTTCAAGATTATCACTGTATCGGGGACACTCTGAGGTTGCTATTTCCTATACCAGAATCCCCTGCTTCTTTCATCCGCACTGTTTATTGTCTCTTCCTCATAAGGTCTTGTCCAGGGTGGTGCTGAGCGGGCGGGCACGCTCACGCTGGCCAATGTGAAACACATTGCGACAATCTGTGTGGCCAGCGTGAATTTGCAGCTTGCAAGCAATCAAGTGAGTGGTTCGCCCAATGAGGGTCGAACCAGCTCTGACGTTGTGGCTGCTCCTCCAGACGAGCGCGCACCTAGCCGACCACGAATCGTCCGGCCGAGCAGGCGCAGCGCATGAGCGCCAGCTCCCTGCCTGGCCGCAGCTTAAGTAAGGGCAGTGACATCATCAGACTTGAAGGAAAGTTTCATCTGATTCTACCCGCCATCTTGCTCTAGCCCCATGCACAAGAGATTTTACACAGGACTTTCTCCCACTTACAAAAGGTTCGTGGAGAACCGGAAATAAGGGGCAATGATACAAGCAGCTATAATCCGGGCAGCCCGGGCAAAGGCCGGGGGCCCCCGCTACTGGGGGCCTACTCTCTAGGGTGGCAAATCTGCTGACTGCGCATGCGCAAAGAGCGCTTGCGCAATCAGCACTTGCTGGTTGCTCATGCGCTTATACGATCTGCAAACACCGATTGCACATGCGCGGTCGGCAAATGCCGATCGTGCATGTGGATGAGCAGCCAGCAAGTGCTCTTCGTGCATGCGCAGTCATCAGGTGCCATCGTGCATGCACGGCCAATGCAATTAAAAAAAATTGCCCGGGAGCCCAGCAATGTCTTGCTGCGCGGCTGCAGGGAGGAAGAGAGAAAAGGGGAGGGAAGATTTGAGAACATATCCATAATCGAGGGAGAGGGGGCAAAGGAAGGGAAGGAGATTGGTGGAGCCAGTTTAAAACAGAGAGAGGGGCAAACAAGAGAGAGAAAGAGAGTGACGGAAGAAGGATGAAAGAGAAAAAGTAGTAGAGGGCTTGGAACAAGCACAAAACAGATGCAGAAGGGAATAGAGGGGTATAAGAGAGAGGTACAAAAGCCCTTCAGTGCTGAGTGGGTCAATAACATTGCTGTTTGTTTGCTTTCTGCTTTCAAAAGTTACATCCCCTTCAAACAAGGCGCTACCGGTGACTCAGCTTGCTAAGGCCTCGGCCAGGGTGGCGCTGAGCGGGCGAGCGAGCTCACGCTGGCCGCTTTGAAACACATTGAGGCAATGTGTGTAGCCAGCATGAGCGAGCAGCCTGCTCAGCGCTTAGATGCTTGCAGGGCCAGCAAATTTGATTTTGCCGCTCGCAAGCTCGTCACGTGAGCGGTTCATCCAATGAGAGCGAACCAGCTCCGTCACGTCGTGGCCTGTCCGCAGACGAGCACGCACCTAGCCAGCAACGAATCGCCCGGCCGAGCAGGGCACAGCGCACGAGCGCCAGCGCGACCGCTCCCTACCAGGCTGCAGCCTTTCAGTTTGGCACTCTACACAACCCTGAGTCAAATGTCACAACTTCTCCTGAAGAGTATGGAGAAGAATTGTTTGGGACAACACAGCTCTGCCATGCTATCCGCTCATCTGGACCCCTCTATCCCAGCTAACCCTTTGTCTTCAGCCTCCTGTTTTCCTGAAACACCTGCTAGAGAGAGTAAAGTTGAGTCAAAAAATGATTTCCCTAATGATATCTTCTGTGCTAATGAGTCTGTAGCATGCTTGTCTCCTGCTCTCGGCATCGGCGTGCTTCTTCCTGATTTTCCCAGGTGGGCGACTGTTCGCCACGCTAACAAGGAGAATGACACTTTCCAAAGCGGCCTGAATAACCCTTGCAATGTGAGCATGCATCTGAATCCGCGAGGGCCAGATGTTCATAGACATCTGACAAGGTGAGGTCAATGCAACCTGCCTCCGCTCGGAGATATATAGAAATGAGACTGCACTTCTTTGCCTCATGTTTCAGAGTCTAAACACAAGTTATTCAATAATTCGTGAGGTTGCTGCAATGTTCTAGTAACCCTTATATTTCTGGAGAAGTGTCAGTTTGTCACAGGTTGGGATACCTGTTAATGAAGCAACAAGAGAGCTCCCAATAGATGGACAGAGTTATCCAAATATCACAGGTGCCTTCTTGACACATGAAGAAGAGACCAGTGAGATTTTAAAAGCCTCTGTGCACTATAATGTAAACTATGAAAATCTATCCTCTTAAAATGTATCAAAACCTACAAATATTTAGATTAAAACAAATAAGCCAAAAATAAATTCAGCCCCCCCACCCAAAAAAAGTTGCATCACTGATACAATTAACTATATCAGCACTGGAGGGGTTGCAGTGCATTGCTCTGTATTTCCGCAGGTCCCTCTAGCCGTGAAGGTAACATGAGTGGTATAGACCACTGGTGCTCAACTCCAGTCCTCAAGACCCCTCCAACCGGTCAGTCGAAGACTGAGCCACCTCTGCTGAAGCAGGGATATCCTGAAAACCTGACCTGTTGAGGGGTCTTCAGGACTGGAGTTGAGCACCCCTGCAATAGACGATATGGTTGAAGTGTATTAAAAAGTAGTGGCACTGTGTTTCAATGATGTTGTGCAAAATCCTAATAAACAAGGGGATATCATTCTTTTAACCCCATTTTGTAAAGGATTCTGCCATAATGAAAGTAGATTTGTTTTATTATTATTGACAAATGGTCAATTCATTAAAGGTAACATTGTGAGTTTAGAATGAAAGACAATTGGTTGTGCTTAGTATAATTTATTGAGAAAATGGTGCCCAGTTGACCAAAGACAGCTCAATAACCATACTGTAGCACAAGCATGTCAAACTCGCGGCCCACAACGAATATCTTTGCGGCCCAGCCAATATGTCCCGGTTACGGCGACGGTGAGGAGGATGCGGCAGCTGGTAAGTATTCTCTATGTGAGTGAATGCTGCCGGGGGGATTGGATGAAGGGCCGCATGGGATTGAATGAAGGAGGCGGGGCTTAGAATGCCGGCCGGGACGCAGGGGATTGGTCGCAGGCAGGTCAGAGTAAGCCGGGGACGGGGCTTTCGCTTTGTGCAGAGCACACGGTGAGTGTGTGTCTGTCTTCCCGCTCCTGGCTCCTCTGTCTGCTGCGCGGTGTCCTCCACCGGGCGGGCAGCCACAGGGACCTGGGGCAGAGGGGGGGGGGCTGTCTCTCTCTCTCTCTGTGTCTGTCTCTCTGTCTCTCTCTCTCTCTGTGTGTGAGGATTCGGGAATTGCGTCCCTTGCGGCGCGGTTCCTCCTCTTTACATAACAGTACTGCAGCGGCTGCTGCCTCCGATCTGCCCCTGCTGATGCGCGCACCCTCGCTCTGTTTACAGAGCGCGTGCGCACCCGCTCCTCTTCTACCAGGTCACAGACCTTAGCTCCACCCCCTCGGTCATGCTGCGCCTCCGCTGCGCGCGGCGTGCATGCGTGACGTCGCGCAACGAGCCCCAGCTGCGAGTCAAGATTGCTGTGAGCCCTTGTCTCCTGCAGCCTATCCTTTATATCTGCAGAGGCTCCACCTCCACTCCGCCCCCTCTCCTAATGGTTCCTGTCTCCTATAAGAAACTTCCTCTTCCTGTCATACCTTGCTGAACATAACCTTGTGTAGCCTTTGCGTGTGCCTGTCTTGTCCAGCCCAGTCTTGTCTTGTTCTCTGCCGTTAACCTCTCGTGTACCGACCTGGCTTTGCATTTGGATTCTCTCTGGCTCTTGACCCCTGGCATACGGATAACGACTACGAGTACCTCTCCAACCCCAGACCACAGGCTTACGGACCCCAACTACGTGTACCTCCCCAACCCACAGACCCCGGCAAGTATTGGATTAACCCTTTCTACATACCCAGACCCAGCAACGCTACAAACCACCTTCTGGGCTCGCCCCCGCTACTGTGGGTGTGTGGCACAGTCCTTCCCACCTCAGTGCCGGGGTCAGGTCTTGTTTGTGGGCTCGCGCAAGCATTACAGTATGTTCAGCCCAACAAACATTGACCACCCTGAGGTGGGCCAAACCACAACTGCTGCTACTCTAATGGGAAACATACCCCAGGAACCACGTCTTCCGACACCCAATCGGTATGCGGGTGAACCCCTAGGATGCCGAGGCTTTCTAATCCAATGTGACATCCACTTTGAATTAACCCCTTCTCGCTTCCCTACCGATAGGTCCAAAGTGGCTTATATCATTGCATTGTTAACCGGAGACGCACTGGCCTGGGCATCTCCTATCTGGGAGTTAATGCCTGAACTCACGCAGAACTTTATTTCTTTCAAAAAAAGGTTTCAGCAGGTTTTTGACACTCCTGGCCACGAGGCTACTGCGGCCTCTTCTCTTTTCCATATGACCCAGGGCCACTGGACCATCGCAAAGTACACTCTTGAATTTCAGACTATTGCAGCGGAAACCGGTTGGAACAACGAGGCTTTAACTGCAGCCTTCTGGCATGGCCTCTCTGACTACGTGAAAGATCAATTGGCTGCACGTGTAAGACCCACTGCCCTGGAGGATCTGATCGCTACATGTATACGGGTGGATCAACGCCGCCAAGAGAGACGAAGTGAACGCCGGACTACACGTACGCCGGTACCTATACCTATCTCTCCTACTCTCTCTCCTTATTTTGTTCCAGTTCCTGAAGCGCCAGACCCCATGCCGCTGGGTACTCACCATTTGTCCTTTACAGAAAAGCAGCGCCAGAGAAGCGAGGGGCTATGTCTTTATTGTGGCCTAGCAGGTCATTTGGCATACCGCTGTCCTACGCGTCCGGGAGAATGACTCTCAAGTTTCACACGGGGGACATCGGAAGACAGGTAGGGAACACCTCCCCTCCAGTATAGTACCTTGAGGGACTGCGGATCAGGTAAGATCCCAGGCGGGATTGCTGCTTTGGAAATTGTTAAGAGGGGGCATCCTGACACTGGTTAATGGGTTCAGAAGTAATTCACATCTGGCTTTTTTTTTTGTTCGGTTAGTGAGGTCATCCAACACACACACACACACACACACATTGTACTTTTCGAAATAAACCTACGTTACTATGAAAATTTAAGTTTTTGTTTTTTTGCGGCCCACATAAACTTAAACCTTGTTTATTCGGCCCGTGTTAGCCTTTGAGTTTGACATGCTTGCTGTAGCATGACCAAATAATAGCCTCCCCCAGAAGTGTAAAAAAACTATTCCAAAGTGTATATTTGCAGTTGTTAGACTGAAAGGCGTCACTCTGCTCTCTGTGTTGGTGTTCAGCCTCATTGGCTCCCATTACAAATGATTTTCAGTAAGAGCCTGCCGAATAACTGTTTTCTTTAAGAAACCCTTGTATGTTCAGAGAGTAATGCTACCAGCTGCAGAATTGTACTGGAACAGCAATTCAGACAAGCAATCTAAGGGGATTTGGGAGGTAATGGGGAACACTGGTTAAACCTTTCCAGTGCCGGAGGAACCAGCAACTCATTTCTGAGCTACAGGAAACTTGATTAACAAGCATCTCACATCTGGCACAGCTGCATGCAGCAAAATAGTGCAGTGCACCTCATCAAACTTTATCTGTGTGTTGATACGTAGATCCTGGAATGTCATTCACAGCACGAATAAGGTCATTCGCTAGATCGCTAGATCTTGCCAGATGCAATGAGAGGGTAATCTGAGTCAATGGTTTTTGTTCCCTTCCGGTTCACCTTTGGCGTATATTGAATAAGCCTCTCAGTTTATATTTGATCAGGCTTGCTGAAGATCTATTACATGATCTTATTCTGTGTGCTACGTAGCTCAGAACTCTTATTAAAAACAGAATTGCAAAACTAGAGCGTGACTAATTTTTATGCACGGCCCTAAAATTTGATGGGAGCATTTTTATGGGGTAATGAAAAGCGTTTAATAGCGCCAAATTGCCAGACAGTAATGATCCACAACAATTCCTTACAGACTCCACTGTATTTTAGTTTTCACTGAATGACATGATCCTCGTGGCTAAAGATGTACTCTTAGACCTGGGAAAATGTCAGCATTCCCTCCCATCTCTGAAAATGAATTCTGAGTATGGCAGTGAGTCTGCAACTATGTTAACTTTACAGTGCCAGGGTCAGGGTACACCGGAGTGGCACTGAACCTCCGGCACTACCTCATCATGTTATAGCTCCAGGATCAATTACATGACGTGACCGGGCCCCGGAGCCTCACTTATGCTGGCCCCTTTAATGGAGCAGTCAACCCAATCACCCCCTAAGAAGAAGAGTAAGTGCCCATAACGTACCAGGTACATCACTGAAATGGTCAATATTATCTTATTCACTAGTGTTTTATATGGGGAAGGTGCCAGGTCTCTAAGCATCTCAAAATATGTTTTAAATCCAAACTTCCGTAAATAATTTAGCGTTAAATAAAGAAATGTGAAAGAAAAAGCAATGTCCCAATCAGTATCCTGCCCTATTCCTAATCATTTCATAAACACTATGTAGAGTTTCTTGTTGATCCATAAAATAAGGTGCCAGAATTCAGATCCCCCCCACAGCAATAGCCCCGGTGCCACAGTGCACGCAGAGCAGTGCATAAAGTCCAGTCCAGCAGGCAGAATTCCTGCTCTGCACAGCTACCACATTTAATGTTGAAGTTGCCCAAAGTCACAAGGAGAGATGATACTTGGATTCCCACTTCACAGACAAGGCCGAACACACTAGACCAGGAGTGCACAAACTTTTTTATTTGCTCTTCCCCTCACTTACCTTCTCTCCAGCAAGGGCTGCGTTCTTTTTTGACGTCACAACGCCACTTGACGCGTCACCAGAAGCCGCCGGAGAGCAGGCAGCTACAGAGGCTTTGGCGCTCCCCTGGCATTTTATTTAAATGTGGGGGAATGTACGGGACCTCTTTAAGCGCCATGCCCCAGTAAATGTCGTGCTCACCCCACTCTGCGCACCCCTGCACTAAACCACACTTTCTTCCTAAAGCTAATGCTATTAGAAAACAGAGAGCTAACTATATACTTGGGGGATCCTCCAAAATGTAGGACAGTTTTCATTTTATGGATACATTGGGGATCACGACTAAAGTGGCATAAAAGACAATTGTTTCCAAATTGCTGCATCTCACCCCCCCCCCCCCCCCCCCCCCCCCCCCCTCTCCCAAAGTGATTTTCTTTACTGATAGAGGGGCCTGGAATGCACAGAAAAGGTTAATGTTTTAACCCCTTCCCAGAACTTATCAATAGTAGAGAAGACTAGCTATATGGAAGGAATATTTACTGTCATATGAGTTCTGATAAATGAAAGGAAAGATCCAGAGCTCCACGGATTTAGCAAAAAAGTTCAAATTTATTGCGCAGTGGAGCGTGGAGCGCTGGATCTTTCCTTTCATTGTTCATGCTTGGATAATCACTACAGGTATCCCTTTTGAACCAGCAGCACCAGTAATACTGTTTGTATATTTATTTAATGGTGTGCAGCATATAACTATTTATATGAGTTCTGATGCCATTATCAGAGTTTAGTGAACACAATGTGTATTTACTCTGTTTAAAAGCGCTGAATAGCATGTGTAGATGCCCGGTGCCATTTTGCAGTGTAGTGTTTATTTATCCCTCTAAACAAGTAATTCACCTTTACATTCGATTAAATGTTAACCTTGAACTGTTTTGTGATTGGCATAAAATAAAGCAATGATGCATTGCGATCTCCTTTAGCGGTAACGGGGTTATGGGCTCCATCCAACCCTCCAGCCCATGGATTAAATACAATTTAGAAATGGCAATAATGTAACAGGAAGAGAGCAACGCTAGGGGGTTATTACAGAAATGCCAGCTCAGTCCTAATTATGGCAGGACTGCCCCCTCAGCTGTCATTAATTACAGCCTGTGCTGTAGTGTGAAGGGTAGCACGCTCATTAGGCGTATAGCATCTTAATTTCAATGCTTGTCTCCTGGCAGCATGGGTCACCGCAGGTATGAGACAGCGGCGAGTAGTCAGCGTTCGCCAATGAATCAGACGGAGAGGCCGTTAAATAGAAAAAGGACATCCCAGGCCGGGGGGAGCCATCTGCTTCAAACCAGATGGAGATGGGGGGTGTTATAAATGGCACGTTATGGGACGGGAAGGAGAGGTCGGGGACAGAGCTAATAGGGAGCAGGAAAGGGACAGGTGAGCTGGAGTGATGCACTGAAGCAGGCGGGGGGGAGGAATCTATGCATCAAGGCAAAGGAAAATAGAGATTTGACGCACTGCCATTCTTTCTCAAAACGGTTTCTGCTTGCAGCTGTGTAAACTCGTTAATCAAATGTCTGATGTTTGAAATAGATCATTAGCCAGGTCAAACAATATAATGGCCCCGTGCACAGAATTTGATACATCCCATTATAAGAATGATGTAATAATGGCTAGCTAATGTAACAACACCGATATAACAGGTACCGTACCTGGTTTCTGTACCTATTAAATACCAGCTGCCCCTGTTGTACCCACTTTTACTAGTGTGTAAGAGCTCAGGGTAGTTCCATTATCTCTCAACTGCTCCTATCGGTTGAAGCTCGGAACCTTCGGCTAATCAGAGCAGCTGAGAGATGAATTATATACTTACTGCATATGAAACCAAGATGTTCTTATCAGCAAGTTAAAGGGAATATTATCACCACCCCTATACAAACAAATGCACAAAGTAAAATTGTTTCATCGATAAACTGATCTTTTCACACAGAAATTTGAAGGTGCCTTCAAAAGAAGTGCTCACTTGTTTGGAAGCTCCTCTATCTCACACTGACAGAGAAACTAAGTCAGGGGTAGGCAATAGGCAGATCCACAAGCTCTACGGTCTGTACTGATGGCCTGCTGGGTGGGTGAAGCGCCACGTTCTCACTTCCTCCTCTGCGGTCATGCCTACGCAGCCACACTTATGCCCTTGCAGACGGTCCATATGTGGATCCTCTGGTGCTCAGCAGCTCTGACCACTGGCCAGAAAAGTGAGTCCTGCCTACAGAGACCTTCCCTTGAGCACGTATAAATTGAAATTCAACATAATGCAAAGCATAAAAATCATGTACAACTTCATGGTTCAAAGTAACAAACTTTGGGTACCAATAAAGATCTTGGACTTAATAACTTTGAACCATAAAGTTGGTGTACTAATAGTGAATTATTAATATCCATTCAAGTGAATGGTCATTAATAATCGCCAAGCTATTATACATCTATTACACGAGTGAATAGACGCCGTACGTTTAGATATGTTTTCATTTATATAGAGCTAATCATGTACAATGGTCATTACAGGGAAAGTACACACGATTTAATACAGAGAAATTCAAGACAAAGAGCCTTATTCTATAAAGTCCGACTAGGCCGTTTTAGGATGTAAATTGCCCAGACAGCTGCATCGGACTATATGGAAGAATCCCCGTTTGTCTTTCAGTTCTCTGCATTATATCTTGTGTACTTTCCTGTAACGATCAATATAAATGATTAGGTCTATATAAATGAAAACATATCTAAAACGTATAGGGGTCTATTCACTGAAGTGTAATAGCCGTATGATAGCCATTATCGATTATTAAAGACCATTCACTTGAATGGACACTAACAATCAATAATGGCCATTGTACATTAGTGAACATACCCCAAGGAGAAGTAAAAACCCATTGATTTGCTGCGCTCAGTCTGAATTCTATTCCCTTGTCTTCGGAGCCGTTGTAAAGGAATAAATAAAATGTTCCTCAGTGAGGGAAGCAGTTGTCAAACAGAGTCAGGCCTGAAATCAATCTAAGCTGAATGGAAAAGCAAGCTAGAAAACACTTGTTAGAAGACTTTAATTAAAATGCCAACAAAGCTGGGCCTGGGAGAGCAGAGGAAATAGATTAGGAAGGTAGCAGCAAACAGAACAGGAAATGCATTTTGCTTTCCAGAACCCCTTCGCTGCCAGAGGAACTAGGAAATAAGGTTGCTGTCCCATCTACACACGTTTAGACACCATTCCTAGTCTAGAGGGGGTGACCTTAATCAAAAAAGATTTTTGATTAAGTAGAAGTAGATTGGGATAGAAAAAAATGGCCTCCAACTACTTCCTGGATCCCACATTGGAACCCACAGGCTGCTCTGAATTCTGGGTTTCAGTACAATCGCATTCTGCTATCAAATGTAATGTAGTGAAAGGTAAGCTTGGCTTCTGAGAGAAAGTATGAAATGGGCACAGAATTTGACAATTGGTTTGTGAACCAGACACAAGTTACGGTGTGTAAAATAAGTGGCTGAACTGTCCACCATGCAGAGTATAGCTATGAAAGTATACCCTGGAGTTTATCTGCATGTCTGGTCCCTAAACCTGCTTTATTCACCCACCGTTGTCACGTCATACAGTGGTTCAGCTGTAGACAAGAATTCTGGATAGTGACATGCAATGTATAAGAGTCCCTTTTAGCTTCCTATACATTTTTTTAATGGATTCCCTAGAGCTTTTGCTAGTTGCATTATACAGCATGTACAGTTAAGCATGTGACAAGGAGGTACTATTTCTGGTGACACAAACATGGATTAACGGAGAAGATTTTGCCCAATATTAACTGAGCCATGTTACTCCATAAGACAATGTTCATGCTGGAGGACACCTTACGGTCCTTTCACTTGTATTGGTCATAAAGGTCCATAATTACTGTAACCCTCCATGCTAGGCTCCTAGGGAGTTTACATCAAATGTCTCTTACTTGGCTTGCTCAGAGGTGATTACCTTGTCAGGGTGCAGACTGGTCTTTGGTAATTCAATGATGGGCGCCAGGAACTTTATTCATACAAACTAGAAAACAATAAAGGGGATCCTTATCCTAGACCTATCAATACACTACACACAGTGAAGTCCCACCGCTGTGTCTCCTCAAGGAACCTGACCTTCTAGAAGTGAGTGTGTATATATATATATATATATATATATATATATATATATATATATATACACAGTGGTCGACAAATCACCAAAAAATCTACTCGCCGAACAAAAAAATCTACTCGCCACCTAGTACCAAACGTGTGCTGCTTGGGCCAATAGGAGCTCGCCACGATGTTAAATCCACTCGCCCGGGGCGAGCAAATGTATAGGTTTGTCGAACACTGTATATATATATATATATATATATAGTACGTTACCATCCAACAGGGCAGCGGAACAGCAAAGAGAAGATTCTGTGTCTTGATGTCTCTCTTCAGACACTGCTCCCAGTAGTTGTACTGTGCTGCACCTTGCTCATGGAGGTCGGGTGGTTGCCTAGGTGATGGAGGACAACTGTGCTTAATCAGCTGGCATATTCAGCAGCTGGGGCACACTCCAGAGCACTGACTGAAGAGGCAGCTGATCCAAATTGGTTGTCAGCATCAATTAACAGAGCAGAAAGGTCATCACATGGCTCCAATCAGCGTTTGCATTGTTTTTAGGTGATGGGTTCACTGGGGTTTAGGGTATTTAGTCACAGTAAAGCTTAGGCACACCCCAGGAAGAAGATCCCTCTGTGGGATCGAAACGTCAAATTTTTGTGTCTGTTACAATACAAATGAGTGCTGCCTCTCTTTGCTGTTCCGCTGCCCTGCTGGATGGTAACGTACTGTTTACAATATTTATGGGACTAGCACCAGGCCTATTTGGATGACAATGTTGGAGAGCTAGCTGTTTTCCTTACACACATATATATATATCTCCAATAAAGAATATCACTTGTGAGCACATTCACATGTCTCAGACAGGTCTACAACCCTGAATTTCAACCATTATCACCTCGCATACAGTGCTCCCACTGCAGCAAGGGATTCTGGGAGATGACATGCAAATGAGCACACAATGTGTCACCTTTTGCCTGGAATATCCATTCACATGGAGCCCATTTAAGCTGATGTATTGCCGTTCACACAGCTTTTAAACACAGCATGGGACTAGCAAAGCAAGTTTAAACCACTCACAGACATGTTTCAACCTTGATGGGTATCATCAGTGTGAGGTTGGTAAAAAGGTTAAAAAGGTGGGGAGGTGGGAGCTGTGGGAGTTGCCAGTTAGAAATTGAGTTAACACACACATTCCCAGCAAGCTCTGTGTATAGTCCCAGACTATATTTGTATATAGTTATCATATCCCCTCTAAAATGCCTCTTTTCTAATGTCAACCAATCTTATTTAGCTAGCCTCTCCTCATACAGGTTATCCATCCCCTTTTTAACATTTGGTGGCTTGTCTCTGCACTTTTCCTAGTTCCATAATGTCTTTTCTATGGAGTAGTGCCCCACGTTTTACTCCATATTCACGGTGTAGTCTTACTAATGCTTTATAAGGCATAATTATGTTTACTTCCCTCCCATCCATTCCCCGTTTAATGCAAGATAATATCTTGTTTGCCTTTGCAACTACTGAATGACTTTGGGCACTATTGCTAAACTTGCTGTCCACAAGCACTTGTAAATCCTTCTCCATCAAGAATTCTCCTAATTGATCCCCATTTAATTTGTAAGTTGCCTGTTTATTCTTGATTCCCAAAATACATAACCTTACATTTATCTGTGTAACATGGTATGTTCCGTAGTACCTGTCTTTCCCCACATAGTATATCTGCTATGTAAGCCCTGTTAAGTTCCATGCAGTAACAGGTTAATCTATGGGCCAGTGACCCCCCTTCTGCTTCCCTTGAAAGTGAAGGAAGGTAGGTTGTGACTCATGGCCTGTGTACAGCCCCCTTGGAGGTGGGTATAGTCCAAGAGCCCGCCCCTTCCAGAGTTTTCTAGGGGAGTAGCTAAAAGTTAGTCTCTCTGCTCCTCAAGGAGTGAGGAAGGAGCTATCAGTCTTCCCCATTGTGGGGAAAGCATGCTCATTCTAGGCCGGCTGGCCTAGAGACAACCAAGATTGAGCCCATGATGCCGGGCGAGCACCATCTAGAGGTCCTGAGACTGTAGAGAATATGCTGTAAAGGGAATCTGTGCAGAAGGAGAAATAAAGCTGCTTGTTCACCAAGACTCTGCCTGGGTATCAGTTACTGGGCAGGAGGGAGATTGAATGCAGTGATGGGAGCTGATATCCTACCCCTAGGATCCTATCACGGCTGGAGGCGCTGTACCAATGAGTAAAGATCTAAAGACCCCCCAAAAGCCTGTCCTGTTGCCCTTTACAATCGCGGCCACTCAGCTCTCCTGGAAGAGAAGGTATGCTTCAGCACCACACGAAGTTAGTAATCAGTGTATTTCCCGGAGGAGGGGGGAAACAGGGTTACATCTGTATTAAACCTGATCTGTCATTACCTGCCCATGTTTCTAGTCCATCCAAGTCCTTCAGGAGAAAAATGATATCCTGATTCTACTACCTTACACAATTTAGTGTCATCTGCAAAGATACAGACTTTGCTCTCTATGCCAACCTCAATGTCATTAAAAAAACAAGTTAAACTTGTTAGAGGAAAGTGGTGGTCCTCCTCTGTCTCTGAATCCTGTGTGGCATACGGAGATCTGCCATTTTTGGAGGGCGCAGTACCCTGAGACTATTGCTTTAGACAATTGATGCGACTTCCTGTAAAGTGGCTTGTTTTTGTTTTTTTCCCCCATGATTAGTCCAAGTTTTGCCATTTATGTTACCTCGATTGTGTGAGAAGTGAGATTCATTTGGACGTCCCATTTAGGAGGCAACACTGCACCTTTGGCAGAGATCCGTTCCCAGGCAGTCGTCATCTCCACCTCCTCGCTACGTCCTGTAATGTTGCTGACTGCAGGACAGGATACGGACCCGCAGGACAGAGGTAGGGAGTAGTACACTGACCTTGGCCTGGGATCTTAGGACTGGGATGCAGGGGTAGTCAGGTTCAATTCTGGGGTCAAGGCAGACGGCAGGCAGGAGTGGTCAGGTTCAATTCCAGGGTCGAGGCAGACGGTAGGCAGGGGTGGTCAGGTTCAATTCCAGGGTCGAGGCAGACGGCAGGCAGGGGTGGTTAGGTCCAATTCCGGGGTTGAGGCAGGCGGTAGGCAGGGGTGGTCAGGTCCAGGCAGAGATCAAGCACAAGCAGGTAATTGCAGAGGTAAAGACAGAGCTCAAGCAGAACAAGGTACAGAGTACTTTGCACAAGCAATGTCAGGGAGCAACTGTCTGCTATTTAAAGGCTAGAAGCAGCTGCTGGCAATAAGGGCCAAAGAGAAGCTGACTTCCTGTCATGAACTGAGGGCAGGAATTGCCAGGAAGCAAGATGACCACTGTAGTATTGTGAGGTAATTTCCTGTTGGCAGCCGTCTTAGGTGTTCGGACAGATCCCTTATACTGATGCAGCGGCCGTTATTCGAACACTTCACGCGTCATGTACATTGGAATCCTGATTTGAAACCGCGGGATGAATTCCAGCCTTCTTGCACTAAGATGCGAGTGCGGCGATAGCAGAAAAACGAATTTTAGTGTTCTGGCTTTTAAAAACATGAAATTGACACAGTAGCACAGTAGCACAGTACTGTACACATTACAATTCATCCATTTTATTGCAAACGAAGAAACAGAATCCATGAAATGCAAACAAAACATCTGCGATAAGCGCAGGTGCCTGGGGCGATTGGCCGCGTTCATGCTGCGTGGGGAACAGTAGAGAACTCAAAATCGGTGCCGTGATGTGTTCGAATAACGGCCGCTACATCAGTACATCCCCCATTAATTCACTTTCTGCCATCTCTGTTGGAAAGCTGTTCCATGAACCCACCACCCTTTCCATGGAGCAGTACTTCCTTACATTCCTGCTGAGCCTCCCACCCTCCAGCTTCAGAGCTGGACCTCTTCTGCTAGCACTTCTTTCTTTGTAAAATGCTCCCTTCCTGTACCTTGTTGATACCCTCGATTTTATATATGAAGGTTTCAGTCACATCCCCTCTTTCCGTTCTCTCCTCCAAGCTGTACATGCTGAGGTGCTTTAGTCTTTCCTGATACATTTTATGATGTTGCCCAGGGGTGGCCAACTCCAGTCCTCAAGAGCTACCAACATGTAGGATATCCCTGCTTCGCCACAGGTGGCTCGGTCATTGACTAAGCCACTGGTTGAGCCACCTATGCTGAAGCCGGGATATCCTTAAAACCTGACCTTTTGCTGGCTCTTGATGACTGGAGTTGGCCACTTCTGATGTAGCCCATACACTATTTTAGTAGCAATTCAGAAAGCATGAAAAAATAAAAATAGCACAGTGGATTACTTATTTAATGCAGCATCATTTGAAAGCACCCTACATTGTAATCATCCCATGTTTCCTATTGTGAAATGAAAGAAGTGTTTATTGTACAAAAGGTGAATTGTTACATTTCAATTCTCATAGCTAATGTACTGTGTCAAAACGACATCAAACAGAAGGAGGCTGCATAAAATAACTTTGTTCTCTTGCCTTGTAAAGGGAGATGATGTCTCGCAGCCTTTGCCGTGAGGAAATTATACAGACTGTGAAACATGCAGTCTGACGTGGAAAAGACTTGCGTGGATGGTATAGAATGGAGGGTAGTGGTATTTTTGTAGGGAATACGCGTTCTGGAGCCCTAACCACATAAAACTGCATTTCTATCTAGACTGTAATAAATAACTTATCTCTAAATAATGAAAAGTGGTGTAAAAGGTACAATGTCTTTTAAAACTCCAGCCACATTACTAATCATTTTTCTTGATCCCTAAAAAAAAAATGTGCCTGGGTATTTCTACATAATGTTTCTGACAGGGACCAGGAAATGTATTTGAGAGTATGAACAATATAATTGTTCAAAGCTTTAAATAAACAAACAAAAAAAAAACGTTTTAGGCCCAAATTTTCTAAGCAGCGCTACTCAATAAGACACCTTACAGCATGTATTAGTAATATAACCCCCCTTTGGGATGACTAGGGCTTTAAGGGGTTAACTGTGTGGGCCCACCCAAAGTAACGCCCCCTACCCATCCCATGGTGATGCGTGACTAGGCAGAATCATAGCCCTGCCCCACTCCTGCCCAGTGATAGTGACATATATATATATGCATAGATGACCTAGGCGCAAAAGAAAAACATGCAGACAGGAGGAAAAAAATATATATATATTTTGTAAATTGTGTTTCCCACACCATAAATAAAACGGAGAGAGACTCGCAGCTAGTTGGAATTTAGATACACTTGTCTCTATGTTCAATATTCGATCTCAATCGGCTAGTAAACAATGCTGCATCCGTAGCATATAATGATCAAGCCCCTGGTTGGTACTGTATATCAAATATCCAGGCTTGATATAGTGGAATAATCAGTGCAGGGCTGAGAAAGATATTGGGGCCTATGCAGAGAGCAGCGAATTTTAAAATTGGCGAATTTATTAAAAAGTAGCTTTTTTGGAGAGTTTTAATCTCCATATGCAGAAAAGTGCGAATTCTGCATTTTAACATGGATGCGTGTGGCGAGTTTAAATTGGCGAGATGCGCGCTTCAGAAATGTGTTAAAACAAATTCGCGCCTTTTTTTTCCCCTTTGCAATGGCCGCGAGCGGCAGTTTTTTTTGGCGAGGCAAAACGGAGACAATCGCGCCATTTTATTGGCGCGAACAGCCGCTAGATGCCGTTCGCGCCTCTCTGCATACGGATATTTTTTAAACTGGCGAGATTGCGGTTCTCGCCAGCCGCGAGGCGAGTTTTACAAATAGAAAAGAAAAATTGGCGCGTTTTTCGGAAATCTCCATTTTCTGCTGTTTTCTGCGCGATTATCTCCAAAAAATGGCGAATTTCGAAAATTCGCTGCTCTCTGCATAGGCCCCAATGTCTCAATAAAGAATGTGAGTCTTTAAAAAGACTGACTATATCCTTTAGACACAGTTCCTTCCACGTGAGGTGTATAGTGAATATGAATCTCAGTTATTCACCTTACCCGCTATGATGATCTTCTGGGTGGTGGGTCTGGGGCAAAACTGCTTGCTAGCAGTGCAGTAGTGTAGAACGCAATTGCGAGAGAGCGGGAGAGATGGGGCGAGGGGCTAGCCTGCCTCTCCTTCTGTCCGTTAACTCACCCCTCTTCACAGTGTTCTTCAGCGTCTCCAGACGCGCAGCTTTCCTCCTGCTTACCCGACCTCACTCACCGCTTCCGCATCACGTGGGGCTGTTTAACTCTCGTTGTGCGAGATTTCAACTTAGGAATGATTCCGTCCCATGTATCATCCACGTTGTAGCCTTTTTCACTCTCTGGCAATCAGCTCTAGCAATCTGGCAATCTTAGGAGAAAAAGGCAGACCTCTCACTCTTGTGATCCTCTCTGCAATAATACCCTACGCGTTTCAACAAGGGACAACACTTGTCAGGAGCTCACTGCACTGCGGCTATGTCCCTGAACTAAGCTAACTGCTACAAGGGCAAAGTCCCTAACTGCTGGGGCCTTCCCTAAAGCAGCCAACATCTAAAGATGAGTTGGGGCTAGCTGGGCCCTAGGGGGTAACCTGGCCTAGTGGCAGGGGCTACTGCTCCCTGCACACCCTACCTCGCCCTACCTTATCCCAGCACCAACTGAACTCTAAAGACAAAAAAGCGCAAAACGCAAATGGTGAAGTATATCAAAGTTCGTGATTTACTATAAAAGAGGTAAGTATTCTGCGTACATAATATATGAACATATAAAGCATTCACGTGTAGTGTTACACGAAGTTACTCAGGCTGCGGTCGCTGTAAAAATCAAACTGAGATGACTTCCAGCGATCGCGATCAAGCCGTCGCTCCGTCGCGCTTACTATAAGCACACGCGACGGCGGCAATGCATTTGTTTTGACGCGATGTTGCGTCGCTGTCGCCGGCACTATAAGCGCAGCCTTAGTGGGGCTTGCTCAAATAAATAAGAGTCACATAAAGTCAGTAAGCGCCGACACGTCCGCTGTATTGCTACCTATTAGAGTTTGACAAAATATTACAAGTATTATAGAAAACTTTTTTTAATCAGAGTAACAACTTATGTTTATGACAAGTGCTCACAAGGGGGGAAATTATACATTTGTAGGCAACTTCAAAGCAACAATCCCGCAAAAATTGATTTTGGAACTGGGCGGGTGGGGTCCTTCGGAGCTGAACCCCACTATTTTCAGTTGTAGGGCCCAACCAAGTTCCTGAGATACTTACAGTTTTATTGCCGGTGCTCCCGCATGTAGAAATCGCCATCGGCCAATGGTTTCGTCCAATAGGAAAATGCAACTGATGATGTTGCAGCTTCCTATTGGCTGTGAGATTTGGCAGCGACATTTAAATCCCAGTGGGAAAGGATACACCAGCACGAAAACCCCAAGTATCCCAGCCCTGGGCCGGCCTTATGCTTTGCAGGGACCAAGGTGGCTTGCTGGCAGTAAGGAAGGGACTTACCTTGCCGAGCAGCCATCCTCCAGCAGGGTCGTGGCATCATGACGCTGTAACAAAATATGACGGCACATTGCCATGGCAATGAGACGCCACGGCGACATGTGACGTTCACCATGGCAATGTGACGTTACAGGAGGGAGCCCACAATGGAAAAAGTAAAAAAAAAAACACACCCCACCCCCTCCCCCCACTACCACCGCTCTCTGATGGTCAGGGGGCCCCGCACTCCTTTCTCTCCCTCGTGTCGGTGCCGGGATCCTTCCGACCGGAGGAGGCAGCAGGAGAGGGGTGGCCCCGCGCTCCCTCCTCCAGCTCCCCTTTCCAGTCGGAGATTGGTGGAGGGAGCACAGGGCCCTCGAAGGTGCAGGGCCCAAGGCTGCTGCTGCCCTAAGGCCAACCCTGACGCGGTTCCAATAAGGTGCAAAAAAATATATATATTTTTTTTTTTTTAATCCAGGACGGGACTGCTGCTTTAACACTTTGAGTGACCAAAGTGGTCACGTGATCACTCAGTTCCCGATGTATCCTTCCCCTTCCATCCGCCATCAGTGCAGATCGCGCCCTGACCTCCATAGGAGTGCAAGACGCCATCTCCCCTAGCAAAACTAACATTTTGGGGGGCGGGGGGGAGGAGGGCTTAGAAACTGGCTCTGAGACCCCTTAAGGAAATAGCTGCCAACACCAAGAGAGGGGGGGGGGTGGAATGTTCAGTCTTTCTATTGCACTGTTTAACCCTTCGAGTGTCAGGGGGGCCGCGCAATCACATTGTATTGTATTGAATGTCTTTATTTATATAGCGCCATTAATGTACATAGCGCTTCACAGTAGTAATACATGTGGTAATCAAATAATGAACAGATAATATAAATAACAGGTCATGGGAATAAGTGCTTCAGACATAAAAGTAACATTAAGGAAGAGGAGTCCCTGCCCCGAGGAGCTTACAGTCTAATTGTTAGGTAGGGAGAACGTACAGAGACAGTAGGAGGGAGTTCTGGTAAGTGCGTCTGCAGGGGGCCAAGCTTATGTATCATGTGTTCAGAATATCCACAGTGCTATTCATATGCTTCTTTAAGCAAGTGTGTCTTAAGGTGGGTCTTAAAGGTGGATAGAGAGGGTGCTAGTCGGGTACTGAGGGGAAGGGCATTCCAGAGGTGTGGGGCAGTCAGTGAAAAAGGTTTAAGGCGGGAGAGGGCTTTAGATACAAAGGGGGTAGAAAGAAGACATCCTTGAGAAGAATGCAAGAGTCTGGATGGTGCATACTGAGAAATTAGGGATGAGATGTAAGGAGGGGCAGAAGAATGTAAAGCTTTAAAAGGGAGGAGAAGAATGGAGTGTGAGATGCGGGATTTGATCGGAAGCCAGGAGAGGGATTTCATGAGGGGAGATGCTGAAACAGATCTAGGAAAGATCGCGGCGTCACTTATGTTGCCTCCTCTTCCAACCTCCCTGCGTGCCGGATCACGTTCACGCCTAGCACACAAGTGTAAAAAGAACGTCAAGGAGCACAAAAAAAAGGGATAAATGTTCATAAGGTAACACCGCAGCGAAAGCCGGCCAGCAGCTCGGGTCCCCGGAGCTAATAACAGTGCGTGTTCTAATTATGTAAAACATAATGTGGCCATTAAGTGGGAATGCTGCTTTAAGAGGGTACTGGCTGACACAAAAGTGTGTAACAATATTAAGGAAACC
Organism: Ascaphus truei; assembly: GCA_036426205.1. Classification (NCBI taxonomy): domain Eukaryota; kingdom Metazoa; phylum Chordata; class Amphibia; order Anura; family Ascaphidae; genus Ascaphus; species Ascaphus truei. The sequence continues at coordinate 28,248,916 of CM071575.1, read as the reverse complement.
AGGCCTAAAATTGTCACACTATCTCAATGGCTTAGGCCACAGGTCCTCCAGTCCTCAACCCCCCCCCCCCCCCTCCCGGTCATCTTTAAGGATATCTTTGACCGAGCCACCTGTGCTGAATCAGAGATATCCTGAAAACCTGACCTATAGGGGTGGTGGGTCCTGACTGGAGTTGAGCACCCCCGGCTTAGGCAATGACACTGTTCACTGTTGAAGTATATACCTCCTGTTAAGGCCACTCTTAAAGTTAGCGATGTACCAGTGATCCTGATTGGCTTCCCCAGACAGCTCCTGATTGGCGAGTGGACAGTGTCTTGTGATTGGTCTGCATGATTTAACTAACATTTCACAAGCTCCGTTCCTGGACCACAGATGCTTTCAAAGGACCAGCCCATGTATACAAACAATTAGGCGTTACGGGTGCCGTGCGTTATACTATTAAACATGATTTTCGTAAATGCGCCACTGTTACGCCTTAAAGAATATCAAAGCATCAAAATACATGCGTCCTCTCTGTTATGTTTGTGAAAGGAGAGAATCACTGCGCGCAAAAAAAAAAGGATTAATAATGAAGAACAAAATTATAATTTAAATGCCGTTTTGGACACCTGGTTTAAAAATGACAGTCACAGGTTAAAAAAATTAAATGTAAAACATCACTGTAATTGGCTTTCTTAGGAAGGGTTAAAAACACTTCAAGCAACGAATGCTTCTCATTGTAAAAATGCTTTTATATAGGTTTTCCTTTTCATGGTCCTCTGAAACGTATGCCTATGGTCCTTTATGTTCATCCCAACAAGGAAGCCCCAATACACATCCAGTGTGACAAATTATTTAGTCAACTGTTATATATCTGTGCTAGGTTTTTTCTTCTCATAAGTATAGGTCATTCAGTTCAATCCTTTGACCAAAACATTTCAAGTCTGCAACCACTTCAAGGTAAACCCCTATCAGCAGGCCCCACACTACCAACTTTGTGCTGTTTTTTGTGTTTCTTCCACTGCAGAGAAAAGAGGAAACAAAACAATAATTATTATTAATAATATCGCCAATAGCATGGAATGCGTGGCATGTATGCCGTGCCTAAGGGGTTAACATTTAGGAGCACTATATGCGCTACAGGGCTGTTAAAACTGGTTAAAAACCAGAACTGCCTTAAAATAATGTAGTGACAAAATAACGCACCGCCTCTGACCACGTGATCACTACACCAAGCGATCACGTGGTTGAGATCTGGAATGCCGGTGGCCCTCAGGAGCCGCTGCTCGAAGGGTTAAAGGTGCAATCCATGTTACTGTGCAACCCCCACCACACTCTCCCCCCCAACAACAACTTATTGATGTAAGAGTCTTTTTAGTGAGGCTAAAGGATATGAAAGCAGTCCCTCCAGGGACCAAAAGTGCCCTCATGGAAGTGACACGTTTAAGGCTTATATCAAAGTGATCAGTACACTTTAGCTAAAGAACTTGGTTGAACAAACACTGCCCCATTCAGTGACCCTTGGAGAAAAAAAAATACATTTTGTAAAGCAATGTCAGAGAAATAAAAGCAGCTAAGTCTTTGTTTTTAGCATGGTTAATTTTAAACAAGAAGATTGCTACATGGTTAACAAAAGTTGACAACAGCGTGGGATTGCACCTGTATCCCAGATGGTCCAGCAAGTCACTCAACCTCCCTGTGCCTCAGGCACCAAAATTAGATTGTAAGCTCTACGGGGCAGAGACATCTGGTGCCTTCAAAATGAAAAACAAATCTGTGTATGGCGCGGTGTACGCTGTCAGCGCTATGTAAGAAATATAATTATATCTATAGTAAAACAGGTTATTTTCAATGTCACCATCCTGTTATGGAGATGTAGTTACAGGGGAGAGGGGGGGGGGACTTTAAACCAAACTGCTCCTATTGTTTCTTCTGCCTGCCAGCTGCCTCCAGCCCACAGAATGACAGGGAAAGGGCTTACTTAGCATGGGATGGGGAGGAGGGGGATGAATGGGACCTATCACAGCTCTGCATGGATGGCCCAATCACTCCTGGTAGCCAAGGAGAACCAATCCACGTGCTGGTTACATGGGGCTCTGAGAAGCAGAGGGCTGTCCTGATTGAATAGGGCTGGGAGGAAACCTCACTGGGAAGCTTCTCTTACGGTGTCCTATTCTGCAACAAAGGAGGAGAAGTGTAAGTAACAAATCTTATTTCCAGGGGTACGGTGAGGGGCCCGACTGTTTCTTGGTGGGAGCCTCAGCCCATATGGGTGGGATGAAGCAGTTTTGATTAGAGGGCCTCACAGAGCTGCTGCTCCCTACATCTGTGTGCTGATAGTGTAACATTGTGTTCAGTTCCCTCCTTAGTGGTTATATTGTAACTCAGATTGGCGATGGGTTGTGTAATCTAAATGTATTACACACACGTGTGAGTGTGTCTATATATGACAAACACACACACACATCCCAGATGTAGGGCATGTTATTGCACCCACTGGCACCTTTATAATGAAATATTTGGTGTCATCACTGCCATTGAATCCTACAGAAACTGATATTCTGTGTGTGCTATATATAATATGTATATTATTTCTTACACGTGATCTCGGTGCAGTGGTATTAGGGTACCAGTACTTTTCACACCCAGGGTACCACCATCAGCAGATGCCAACATTTTTTTTTTTAATGAGGAACTGAGATGTAATTTTCAATTTCTTAGCTCCTTAAAATGTTATCTTATGTACGTACACACACGTACACACACGTACACTTTTCTCAAGTTTAAAATCTTTTCGGTAGATGAGAAAATGCTTTGTTCAGAGTTTGCCTCTTCGACCCTAAAAAGGATCAATTACATTTGTGAATAAAGTATATCCAGCAGCATCAAAATGTTTAAGCTCATGCAGTGTTTGTCATACGACGACGTGCCTCTGTATTTTACAGTACAGGATTTCTTATGGTCAGAATATGTGCAATAGATGAGTTTGCTAGTGATTGGGGCTATAAGAAGCCCTATTGCAGAAGACTACTTGTAAATAAGGACTATTGTGTTAAGGGATTGTCTGGTTTCTGTCTGCATGGTTTATTTTATTTGGGCATATTCACTGGTGCTCTGTTTTTAGCTTTTCTTCTACTTTGATTTACTAAGCTCAGAATCCCCTTTCCATAGATACTTTAAAAAGATCCTGTCATTTCAGTAGGGGAGGACTGTGAGGTCTTGGTTTAAAATCGCTCAGGGTATGCATCTTTGCAGTTCTGTTCTGCATTTTGTCTGATGTCACTGTATTCAACAAGAGTTTGCACAGTAAAGACTCCCTTTCTCCCTCTTAACTTTAGTGGCTGCGTACTGGAAGGATGAAGTAGGACAGGAGTGGCCAACTCCAGTCCTCAAGAGCCACAAACAGGCAAGGTTTTAAGAATATCCCTGCTTCAACACAGGCAGTCAGAATGGCTAAGCCACCTGTGCTGAAGCAGGGATATCCCTAATACCTGGCCTGTTGGTGGCCATTGAGGACTGGAGTTGGCCCCCTACAGTACAGCAAGAATATCCCTTATATCTCTTAACCCCGTGAGTTACAGATCGGCCAGTACCGTATTCCTTTGCAAGGCATGGCTGGTCCCTTTGGTACTCAGAAAGTTTATTAGATTGGCAAGGGAAGAAATAGAGATGACATATTTATGGATACCTTTATCTCAAAATGCCACAATGTGTATAGCCGGATTTCAACTGAGTTCCCATTATTGTTCTGCAAGTTTGACATTCATTTTCATAAGGCTTTGCCCTCTAGCTTCACAGATTCCTAGGGAAAAAATAAGCCAATGGCTGTGACGTGTTCATGGAGTTGAATGTAAGCGATGAATTTATGTTTTTTTATAAAAAAAAAGTGTCTGACTGAAATATTTTTGAATCATTTTGTATATATGGAAAGCTGAGACTTGGGAGGGGTTTCCTCTGGCTGCTCCCTATTGTGTGACACCATTTATATGCTGAAACTGGAGTTTGAAAAGCACAGTGTAGGAGGACAGGCCAATTGTATAAAGTGGTCCATTAACTTGCAATGACTTTCCTGGGTATATTCCATGTGTGAGCAAGTCCCCCCCCCCCCCACCCCCTCTTGTCATAATATCCCCTGTGCTATTAATGATAAAAGATGTAAATAAAAATAAGCTTCTATAAAATGTACATTGATGAGAGGTACCTTAAAGACTGACAGAAACAATGTATTATCTGCACAAAGCTGGCATCCTAGAAATACCATAAAGGGCTTACTTACACTACAGCCATTTGATAAGAACCTCCAGTACAGATAAGGGCTTTTCCCACAGTGCTGATGCTTTATCTCAAAGATAACAGGTTACAACAAAAACCTACTCTGTTTAAAAAAATAAGGTTACATCCCGAAAAATTATTTACCCTCTAAAACACCCTCAACATGCAATAAGAGAATTCTACAAGGTATTACCTACCAAACATCCTACAAATTGGCCATAAACACCATTTAAAAGTGCTTTCCCCCCAAATCTCTTCAAAGAAAAACCCTTTAGAAACGTCGGAGATCACACAATGAAAGCAGCAATCTTACTTTCTCCGAAAACAAACATTCGTGGCCAATCCGAAAACAGGCACATATGTAGGGCCGGCGCAAGGGTTTCGTGCGCCCTAGGCGAAATTTAAGATTTGCACCCCAAAAAACATAATCAACAGTGGCATAGCTATTGGGGCTGCAGAGGGTGCAACTGCACCCCAGCATGACGCAAAATTAAAATAATTGGGCGCCAAAATACCAGACAAAAAAAAGAAAAATAATAAAAGGATAAATAAAAAGAGGAAAAAATAATAATTATTATAATTATTATTATTATTAATGCGCCCCTAGGACCTTTGCACCCTACATATCCATGCTTATTGTGGACATCTTAGCAACGTCATAAAAGGGGATTGCATTTATCACCCACAGACAGGGAGAAAGATCTTGTTACGTGGGACACCATATGTGGTGTACGTGTTGAAATGCTCTTGCATATGGAGGACAGTTTATATCAACACAAGCTATATAAGAAATAAATGAATCACCAGTCGCCCGTCACTTCTCTGCATCCAGACCCAACGTACATACCATTGTATTACTGGATACTCAACCACAACCTGGGGCGGCGACGGGATTAAACGCCTCCTACGTAGAGAGAGGCTTTTTGGATTTATACTCTGGGAATCATGGTACTGAGGAGGTATGAGTGGGAATAATCTGAATTGTTTCTCATACTTTTAATCAAAGGTAGGGTGAGCCCCTTCTGGAAAGGGAAGCTGTGCTTGTCAATAAACATACCCTCATCATAGATGCAGAGAGTGTGGTAAATCTGGGCCCCTTCTAATAAAAAGGGACGCCCTAACTTTTAGTTAGGAGTCCTTTACCTGTTGCCCAGAAAGGGCAGGAATATAATTTTGCTACTCGCTAAAGGGGCAGTCCCTTCTAAGACCAAAGTGAACTAATTTCAGTGATCATGTTTAAGGGATCTCCTCATCTGGGCAATTTCTACTTTTTTTTTTTAAATTATTTTTTTTACCAAAGTTAGATTAGTGAAGGGCTTGATTTTGTCTGGCTACTTCTGTTTGTGGGAAGTCAGTGTGTGTTCACCAAGTGCTTGTATAGCCTGTAACCCCCCCCCCCCCCCCTCCCCTCATATCTTTTTTGGCTCTCTGGTAAGGCCAGGGTGGGATATGGGCAAAGAAAACACTTAATTGACAAACCCTTCCCCCTTAGAGGCCTTAAAAAAGCGACTTTGCCGATTTATGTGGGCTTGCACCTTTAAAGGTAAATCTGGGTCCCTTCCTGACAGGGAAGCCCTAATGATCTATCAATCATTTACCAATCCCCTGGCTGCTGCTTCAGCAGGAAAACTGAACCCAAAAATAGAACCCCAAACCCAGAACCTCCAAGATCTAAATTCAGCTGGCTATAAGCCGTTGAATGGCCACGTGTCCTTTGGGGAAGGTAAGGCACCTTCGTAGGGAAGCCTATATTATCCCATTCCATACTTGGTCATAATATTTACGAATACTACATTTTGCCATATAAATTACATTCTATGGTACAGAATTATAACTCTAGCTAAGGAACCCGAAATGAGGTATTCCAAACTGTTAATTTATCAACTCTCCTAATCCTCAAATCCCTTGTTACCCTGCCAGATACTCATTGCTTTATACCAAAAATCTGTTGTTACAAATTGTGCTACATAGATCGATATCTTTCTCCCGCATAATATCTTTATTTAATTGAACATAATGAACTCTACTCACTATCAATTGTTCTTCAATCACCTAATTATACATTGGTGTAAACTTAATTCACTTAAAGTGTGTGTGTATGTATGTATATATACATACATACAGTACATACAGAGACGGTGGGTGACTTACCTTGACTGGGTGGTGGTTCCTGGCGGCAGACGGTTCCCCTCCTGGCACTGATATCCCCGTGGCATCTGGCTGGGGCAGGAGGTGGGTTCGGGAAGTTGGCGGGGGGGCAAGAGTGGCAGGCTGGGGCAGGAGACCCGCGCCGCGCTTCCCCTCCGTTCCTCGTTGGGAGCGAGGGGGGAGGAGCCTGGAGCTTGCGGCAGAGGTAGGAGGGCCGCGCCGCGCTTCCCCTCCGTCCGGGAGCCGGTGCAGGGCGGCGCACGTGAGTGTGATGGTACGGCTAGGGATGTTGCAACATGGTGAAGCGGAAAATTTTATTGCGGAGCCACCGGGAAGCTTGCAGCAGGGAAGGTGCGGGGCCTGTCCGGTTGAGGGGGGAGAGTGACGGCCACCAGGAGGGGGGAAGGTGAGCTACGGTCCAGCTGAGGGGGAGAGTGAGGGGCACCGGGAGAGGGGGGGGTGAGGAAGGTGAGCTGCGGTCCGGCTGAGGGGGGAGAGTGAGGCCACCAGGAGGGGGTGTGTATGTGGAAGGTGAGCTGCGGTCTGGCTGACGGGGGAGAGTGACGGCACCGCCGGGTGGGGTGTGTGTGTGTGTGTGTGTGTGTGTGGTGTTGGTCAGAGGCACACGTGGTCACGTTGTGAGGACAGTGTGCGTGTGTGTCTCTTCTCCCTGCTTGGCTCCTCCCTGCCTGGCCCGCAGGCCAATGAGCTGTCCAGCAGACATGCACACACAAACATTATTTGAGACTTATATATATAGATATACCGTAGGACTCTGGTGATTCTTCCATGAGAATTAAAAGTTGACTTGGGGAGATAGAGATATATTTAAAAAAATCAAGAGTGGAAACAAAGGCCTTAATAATGGTCAATGGCTGGCTGCAATAGGTATTATTGTTTATTTGTAACGCGCTAACATATTCTGCAGCGTGATACGGGGAGGATACAATTGCATAAACTGTATGACCTACAGTACAAATGCAAACAGACTTATGAGTGCCCTGCTCATGAGAACTTGAAATCAAGAAGGTTTATGTATATAATAGAGAGGCAGACACTCCATGATTGGAAGGGGAAAAGAAAATAGAATGTTATTTGAATTCCACACACACAATTTAAAAAAAAAATATATATATATTTATTTTACAGTGTTTTTCATTTTATATTAAAAAAAAAATCTGTTGATCTGTTGAACAATGACACTTTTTACACACATTTGAATTTGGTGTTTATCGTGGATTTTCTTTAGTCTCCATATTCTCCGGTGAAGCCTTTGTCTCCTACCGGTGGACGGGCTGCTACAAGTGGTGGAATTTAATAGGAAAGGATGCTTAATTTTCGGTTTTAACCAAAAGACCAAGATGATCAGTTGGTGGTGTTTTTTTTGTGTAAAACCTAAAACTGGAATACACACACACACACACACTAGCTGAAAGTACCCCACGTTGCTTGATCTTGAACTAATAATGGTTAATTGGTTGTTTCATAGTTTTCCAACTGAGCTGCATCGTAGCTTGTTTCTCATCATTTCATTGCTAAGTCGATTTGCTCTGATCTCGATGAGGTGTGGGCAAGCCAAGTTCAATGAGATGCCATTCTCTGATGTGATGGGATCATGTCATTTGTGATGTCATTAGTGATGTCATGTATGGAGACATCAGCGATGACATCAGCAAAGCATGGGGCGGGGGAGTTAAAGGTTGCGTGTCACCTTAATGTCTAATTTTCCAGACTTTTGAAGGCTTATAAACCTAAACTGCACTTTAACCAAGTTTTTTTTCTTCTTCAATTGAACATGTGTATATGTATGGCAATAAAATTACCTGTATGTCTGTCAGAGCCATATCTCCAAGACCATGAAACACACACGTTAAAATCAGTGCAGTTTTTAAATGTTCAGTCCCCCATCTTGACTCAGAATGGCGTTTAATTATATCCAGGCAGACAAACCTGCTGCTTCATCTCAGGACCCATCATGCAAAATTTGGTTACGATATCTTTAAAAATGCATAACGCACAGACAAACAATGTAAAAAAAAAATGTTTTTTTTATGTATAACTTGTTGTTGCAGCTGGCACACAAACATATGATAAGAACTCCTGATGCCAGTCCCATAAACAATAATAAAGGCAATTTACCAGATGGTGGTCCAGTAAGGAGCGACAGCACACATGGGATATACTTCAAAGTGATGTATTGAACACTCACAAAACCAACGTTTCGGTTCCTGCAAACGGAACCTTCCTCAGGGTTGTACATATAATATGTTATAATAGGTTATAATATGAAAAATAAATAATCCTGGGTGCCTATAAATATAATCCTGGCGCCTATGTTGCTGGACATTGCTGGACAGTCACCGCCGCAACAATCAATGTTTACCTATCCTGGTTTGCTGATTCCAAATTGTATTTATTTTATTATTATTACTTTAGTCCACCCCTGATATCTATCTCTCTATTTCCAGCGTATTCCTCACTTTCTATGGAGTTAGCTCTGCCTTTATAGAATAGCTTGCACATCATAACTGTGTCTGGCATTGATTATTCCGATAAACTAGCAAGGTTACTTTATATGTACAGTAGATGTTTATTTTACTCAGAAGTGCTTTTATTAACCTTGAAGTATTTCAAATGGACTAATCTAGTACTATTAAACTTGCGGTGTGTGTTTATTTTTTACATTTTTAAACAACCTCTGCAGATACTGGCCATCCTATTTTGGATGCATTATAACATGTAGAATTTTTAATATTATACAGTTTTCCTTTTCCACTTAGATTTAGTGTCGTACAGATCATACTTTTATTTATAAATAAATCTTTGTATGTATTCTTATTTTAGGGTCTCACAGAACATGCAAGTCAGATGGCAATCACGTTACTAGATTTTGGTAGTTAAGTGTGTGTGTGTGTGTGTGTGTGTGTGTGTGTGTGTGTGTGTGTGTGTATACACACAAACACTTTGTACCTGAGGAAGGGGTTGCATCCCCCGAAACGTTGTACAGGTTGTTTTGTCTCTTCAAAATCTGAAGGTCTGAAATGACCTTCATTGGCAGGCGTCATCTTCATGGCTTCCAGTATATACATTATCATGACAGTAAAGGACATGTCTACCCAGATATGAATCAACACCATATTATGTATATATCCGCCTGTATCTCATATATAGCAGTGTAAGAAATACATTTGTGGATGATACACGATCCATAATATATGCTCCACCAGTCTTGGTGCACAATACATCCCATGGTATTTACAAGCTGAAATGCATGTAGCAAAAGTTCCAACCCTTTCCTATAAGTATCACTGCTCTCCATCTGTATAAAGAACGTCATGAAGAGCTTGCGTCAAGCAGATGATATCGAGATATACATCAATGGCAACAGTGTATTGAGTCACAAGCTATTTTTAGTGCAATGCCTATAAAAAAACTGATGCATCAAAGTGACATACAAAGCAGTGAGCTGTAGGGGTTGTAACTGTATTCAAGATTTTTTTCCTATACATTCCTCTTAACTGTCAGTGAAGTATCCAAGGAAAAAAATGCCCATTCTTCCATTATCAGCCCTATATAACAGTATATAAGCATGTAAGGGTCTGTAAGTATCATTGTATAGTGTGTATTTACGCTACATATAATGTGTGTGAGAGATGTGTGCACTGTGCATTATGGAGTATCAGTTGCTTTAGGGGTTCAAACACTGCAGATGGAAAAGGGCATCATTAAGAAGTTAAAATGAATGGGTACAATGTAGGCGACCTCCAATATTCCTTTTTTAGGGTCTTCATAGTTTCAGCGACACTTAATTCGTTAGCGGTTTGAGACATCTGATTGAAACCGTATGGCATCCAAGCTAAATTTAGGCATGAATGGAGTTCAGCGTGTTTGTTTTCTATGAATTCCTCCGTGACCCAGAGTCATAGGGCTGAAGTTTCCATTCAGTACACAGACTCTGAATGAATATAGTTAGTCATTGTATGCCGTCTCTTCCCAGCTTCAGGATCTCCTTGAAAAACTCTTTCAACTAATAAAATCACAGTGCTGGGGTCGTCCCCCCCCCCCCCCTTAGGACCAATGGAAGTGACCCATTGGTAGGGATCAACTCGGGGCAATTGATGCCTTTTCTACCAACATCTGACACCTGTGTAAGTATGTAGGAGGGGTTTGATCACCTGTACCTGCTACCTTTATAGTGTATTGTTGTGTTCAACAAGAGTTTGCACAATCGAAGCCTTCCTCATTAACCCTGTCTCATCTGTATTGACTCTCTAATAAAGACAGACAGTTGGATAAAAGAAAAAAACTGTATTGACAAACAATCCCCTATTCACAGGTGCCAAAGAAATGCAATATGTAACCAATTCTCAAAGAAACAAAAATCAGCCAAATGTTTGCTCATAGCCCTGTTAGGCTTGTTTAAGGAAGCCAATAAGATTGTTTTTCTGTAGAAAGTGGTTTTCTGCCAAGTATGTTGGATTGCACTTTTACCCTAAAGAAAGGGAAACTAGGTGTGCTTATTCCTACCTTCTGAAAGTTCATCCATCCTCACTGGCCTGTCCCCTTCTAAACTTTCTTGAACATGGCAGATCAAATTAGATTATGCTTTAATTCTGTGTCACTGCCTTCACATGGAAAGGAGAGTTAAGCAATGAGTATTAGACAAGCAAGGTAGGACATCTTTCTAGAAAGGAAAGGTATACAGGGATATATCAAATAAGTATACATGGGAAGGATGTTGATCCAGGGATTAATCCGACTGCCAATTCTTGGACTCGGGAAGGAATTTATTTTTCCCTTTATGAGATATCATTGGATGATGTCACTGGGGTTTTTTTGTTTGCCTTCCTCTGGCTCAATAAGTAAATATAGATATAGGATACTGGCTCAATAAGTAAATATAGATATAGGATAAAGTATCTGTTGTCTAGATTTAGCATAGGTTGAACTTGATGGACGCATGTGTTTTTTCAATCTCATCTATGTAACTGTAACAAGCAAGGGATTCTGGGAGAAGCAATAGTATCCAGAGACCCCCTGATGCACCAAACGTAAATCGATCAGGTCAGTAGATTTCAGAAACAGTTTCAGGCAGCGCTTGTAATCAGCGCTCTTTCATATAACAGATTTTGGATGGAGATCCCCTTAACCAGCTATTGGGTGCTTACAAAGTGCCATGGCAATATAGGCGGCCAATTTTATCTCCCAAAAGTTGAACCTGTGGTCTCGAGATATTAAGACCAGTGCATGGGTTAGTACTGCATGTGAGTGCATGTGAGGGTGGTGGGCGCAGGTGTGTGGCAATGTTGCTTAACCCCGTCAGTGCCAGAGAGGCCAGAAAAATCTCCAGCAATGGGCCAAGTCCTTGCTACTTGAGGTGTCATGTTCTGTACAAGTTAGTTTTACTTTAATGATGCTGGATTCTTCCTGTGTTTACCACATCTTAGACATTCCTAGGTATCAAGTGAGTTACATTTCACATAGCTAAGAATCCTAAGAGGTGTGGTCATGGTTATTGTGCATGCCAATTTACTGAGCAGCGGTAACAGTCATTACAAATGACCCCCTCCAAATAGCAATAGTACAGTTTGAAGGATACTTCGGTATGGCTTTGAACAACATTTCAAGCATAGCAGTTACAATACCTTTTATCTGGAGGCTAGGACCACACATACTGTAGGCCCAGATTCAAAGAAGGGTGCTAAGCTTTAGCACACCTTTACTCTCCATTATATGAATGTGAGCTGAGGTGTTCTCAAGCATGACAGCCTCTTCTGGATCCGGGCCTAAGAGTAATTCATTAAAGGGCATTAAACATGCAAGTTAATGGAAGCTTGTGCGATAGTCCCCGATTGGCACGATAACAGTTTATTGAATAAAACCCCATGTATTATTATGCTGTGAGCTTTTGTAAGCCAGCCCTCACTCGTCACAAACTTTTAATAGAGTGGGCTATGGAAAGTGGCATTCTGAAGATTGGGATACTTACAGCCTTTTTGGGCGTGGAGGGGGGCCGGGAGAAAATGGCCTTACCTTAGAGGCTCTGGTGGTGTCTCACAGAATTAATCTACGCCTCTTGTTTCCAGAGTCCACCCTGCTAAATTAACCCCTTAATTTTCCATTCAAGAATACTTGTCCGTGAAGATATGGCCACCAGAGATACCAATAGAAAGCCAAAACTTCGCCCTTTGTAACTTTTCTCTTGGTAACCACAGTGGCTATATATGGGGGGCATTGCCAAGAAGTTTATGATGAGATTCTCAGAACTGCATACATACAAAAAGAGCATCTCGCTTTCAAGTTTGTTTTGAAAATAAAGGGTTTTGACCAAGATCACACTGGTAGTTACAGACAGGAATTGAACCTAACAGCTTATGTTTTTAAAACCAATAGCTCTGTGTGTGTGTGTGTATTGTATTGTATTGTATGTCTTTATTTATATAGCGCCATTAATGTACATAGCGCTTCACAGCAGTAATACATGTGGTAATCCAATAAATAACAGATAATATAAATAACAGATCATGGGAATAAGTGCTTTAGACATTAAGGAAGAGGAGTCCCTGCTCCGAGGAGCTTACAGTCTAATTGGTAGGTAGGGAGAACGTACAGAGACAGTAGGAGGGAGTTCTGGTAAGTGCATCTGCAGGGGGCCAAGCTTTATGTGCCATGTGTTCAGAATAGCCACAGTGTGTGTGTGTGTGTGTGTGTGTGTGTGTGTGTGTGTGTGTGTGTGTGTGTGTGTGTGTGTGTGTACACATTGAAGTTAATCAACTTCACTATAAATCAATGCTTAAAGGTACTGTATGATAGACAAATATAGTCTTGTGATTACTTTGTGGGTGCAGTGCTGTGAGTAGGTAATGATTATTAAAAAGAAAACGAACGGATAAAGATAAGTCCTCCAAGAGAAATTCACTTGATTGCACAACACAAATGTAAAAAAAATATATATAATGTTTAATAGAAACCTAAAGAGTGTGGAAATACATATTTTTTTTTAGATTGTACTGACTGCGTATGTAGCCATGCGTTCAACAAATCCCTGCTCTGAAGAGCTTACACTCTCATTTTAGGGGATAATGTGATTTGCCCAAGGAGCTGACATTTTTAAAACGTGTTCTTACCACCAAGATAAAAATACAATCCATGAAGAATGGGAATACTCCCCAGGGAAGATGGAACTGAAGTCTTGAAAGAAGTGGAGAATGTAGAGAAAAGCCTTGCAAAACTCTGGCGCAATGCCATAATTCTCCTCATCCACAAGAAAGGATACAAAGCAGACGTCAAGAACTACAGACCAATCACTTACAAGATTGTAATGAAGATGCTCACTAAATCGGCTGCAATAGGCCCTGGACTTGCCCAGTTGACAAGTGGGAGATACAACACAATAGACTGTGCACATCCAAGTCGTACAAGAAGTTATTTCCCGAAGTAATGAATATGATCTATCACTCCTAGTAGCGGATTTAAAAAAAAAAATGGTGCCCTTAGGCAGTTACCTGATGCCGCCCTCCTGTTCCCATGGCAACGTGACATAAGGAGAAGGAGCAGCTCAGTGAGTAAAGACACTGACTGGCACTGAGTTTGAAGCAGGGGAGCCTGGTTCCCGGTGTCGGCTCCTTGTGACCTTGGGCAAGTCACGTTATCTCCCTGTGCCTCAGGCATCAAAAACATAGATTGTAAGCTCCGCGGGGCAGGGACCTCAGCCTGCAAAATGTCTCTGTAAAGCGCTACGTATAACTAGCAGCGCTATACAAGAACATGCTATTATTATTATTATAACGAGCTTGCCGATCACGCATGTGCTGCGCAGCAGCGGCAAGCCTCCTCCAAATTGTGCCACTTTAGGCCCGGGCCTAATAGGAAATCTTCCACTGCCCACTCCGTTTAGGAGTAGTAGATTACAAAAAGCATTTGATTCTGTCTTCACCTCCAGCAGTTTAAGGCATTAAGACGACAATGTATGTTGAAGAAGCATACATTAATTATTATTAGGAACATTTACAAGAATGCAATATCAATCATTAGATTACATGAAGGAGATACGGATCAGCAAGGGTGGAACAGTCCGTTTCACCTAACCTTTTCACCGCAACACCTGAATAGTTCAGGACATTGAATTGGGAAAAAAAAAAGGAATCAAAATGAATTGTTAGTACAGTACTACGTTTGGAGAGGACGTATTTTTGCTACAAGTCCAGAATACTTCTGTAGGAGACATGTGCAGAGGTATAACCGGGGAGACATAGATTGGTGAAAATAAGCCTTGGCTTTTATTCAGCCCGTACCGTCAAACAGTACAGCGCTTTAAGGCAGCATATAAATAAACAAAACGGCCTATCCCTGTGTAAGGGCTTACTCATACGTCCCCGTCCCTATCTACAGGGCTGGGAGGATAGGCCTCTTGCCAACCTCTGACCCAAAGGGGTACTTGTTATCAGGGGCTCTTTACATCAGTCCAGGTCTTGGTTGGTGTCAGTGGGGGGCACCCTCTGGCGGCTTCCAGGGACCACTGTGTCCTGGAATAGAGGGTCTGGTTCCCTTTGATCTCTGACAGCACACACTTCCTTAGTGCTACAGACATCTTCTGCAGGAGGATTTTCTTCCTGACTAATGAGCCAGGTGGAGATTGGCCAATTGTCTGTAGCTGCAATTAAGCAGCGCCCTGCTGGACTCAGCCAGTCACCGGTTTTCTATTTGGAGCCCTTTTTAGTCAGGCGTTAAGGCCCTGTCACATCCTCAAGCAACAAAATCGGAGAACTCACTATAGAATTTAAGGCTACGTCTATACTTACTAAGACGGAGCGGAACGGAGGGGAGGCGCACCCACGCTGCGATACTCTTGCTAACGCCTGAGCGTTTTCATGGCTTTGCAGGGTATGCAGCGGGCGAGATTTTGGGGGCGTGTCAATAGGTGTGGCAATGACATTCTGGCGCGGACGTCACTTCCACTACTGTACCTCACATCCCGATCCACCGGCATTTTTTCCAATGCAGCATCTGAAGCACTGTGGTATTTCCCCCGGTCTGGAAGTAACTAACTTTAATTTTTTGCGTGTGTTGCGTTGTGTGTTTGTGTTGTGTGTTTGTGTTGTGTGTGCTTACCACCGGCATCCAAAAAAGAAAAATAGCGTCACTTTGAGAATGTAACTTTACTTTGATTGGAGAAGACAGGTCATGTGATCATGCCATCGCGCAATAAATCACTTGGCTCTGTCTTCTTCAATTTCGCGCCGTTTTGAGCTGTCTGATGTGCGTGCTGGCGCCATCTATAGGCATCCTCAAAGAGGACAATACATGTGATCGCGCAGCGTGGGTCCACCTCCCCTCCGTTCCGTCTTAGTAAGTATAGACGTAGCCTAAGAAGGTGGGCCATATGAATCTCAGCAAGATCAAAGTTTTGTTCAACAGATTAGTCAACTCTACAAAGACCAAAATAAATAGAATAGAGCAAGTTGAAGACGGTCTACTTTTCCCAGCAAGTATCAATGTATGGGAAGTTTTCAAATGAAATAAATAGGAGAATAAAGATGGGATGGAGCGCATTTGAAAGAAATTAGACAGTCGAAGAAGGGAGCCTTCTACTGTGCCTCAAAAGGAAAGTGTTTGCCTCTGCTCATGCATGGATGTGAAACTTGGACCCTAAATGTGAAGATAACTCAGAAGCTTCAGACAATGCAAACTAGTATGGAGAGATGTATGCTGGGTATTGCCATAAGTGGCAGGATAAAGGATGCACGCATTGGAAACCAAACCAAAAAGTGTATGACAACTACAAAGGTTAAGAAATTCAAATGGCTGTGGGCTGAACACAGTGCAAGAAGAAATTACCATTGTTGGACAAAGATAGCACTCCACTGAATCCCAAGGGATATCAAAAGACCAGGACAATGACGAAAAGAAAGATGGAGCAACATGGAGGAGAGGTTTGAAACTGCAGCCCCTAGAAAATCATTGGGGAAGCTTCATCCAGCAGTGGAGATATACATATCTCTAGGTGTACGCTCAGGGTCCCCGAAGTCACATCTTTCTACGCGAGTTGGCACTGCCAAAGCAGGTGTTATGAGTACACACGAATATCACTTTTGCTGTGTTATTGGGCAACATGAATTGGCCCCTGGCACTTTAAAAGTGACAAAACAAATCATAAAATAAAAAGCTACTGACATCACTTACTGACGCTCTGCCTTACCAGCCTAGAACAAACTAATTCTACTGCCAGGCCCAGCTAAACCAGTTTCTGCCCGCTCAGCTGAGGTGTGTGTAAGATTACTTCTCCAAGCAAAGGGATTCTCCCAAACAAAGCTTTTCCTGACCCTGGGCACTGCAGGGAACACCTCCTCCCCACACCAGTATAAGTGAGCACTGCTCCCTCTGGTTTCTTAAGGGTGTTTGATTACAGGAACACCTGCTTGGATACTTGGGCTGCATGGAAATGTTATATATATATATATATATATATATATATATATATATATATATATATGTGTGTAAAGGGTCTAAATTATTTATTTGGATCCTTTAATAAACCCTTTAAATTTTTCTGAAAAGTCCTTTGAGTGCCTGATTTGTTTTTTTTTTTTTTCTTTTTTTCTTACGTGACTTATCTTTTTCATGAGCAACATAACCTTGTTTTGGCAGTGCTGGAGTTCGTGTGTGTGTGTGTGTATTTGTATACGTGTACAGGCAGTCCTCGCTTATTCGCTCGAATCCATCCCGCAAACCGCTATCGGATAATGGACCGTCGGATTGCGGGTCCATGTTAATCCGCGTCCGAAGCAGTTCCGACGTTGGATAATACGTCCAGCACACTGCATTATTCGGCGTCGGATAAGCCATTCGACAGAAACTGGACTGTTGGATACCGAGGACTACCTGTGTGTGTGTGTGTGTGTGTATAGATACACACACACACACACACACACACACACACACACACACACACACCCTTATCTCTGGCTGGCCAGGTGTATGCAGCCTCTGAATCACAGCCGTGTGGGCGGAGGTGTGGAAGGCTGGCAGTGTTTATTGTGCTTGTAAAGCCCTGAGCTCTGATGCAAATTCTCCTTGTTGCTTCTAAATCGAAACTCAGGGCGGCCGTCAAATAAAGGGAGTAACTCACAGACGGTGGGGCAATGTTTCCCGACCTCTTTCCCCGCGGCAAGAACTGATATTTGGCATATAGTTGTGCAGATGTCCTTATATTTCCGTTTTGTGACAGTTCACATGGTTCAGGAATGCAACAAATACTTTTTTTTTTTGCCTGATCTGCGCAATTCTGTCTCAGTTTTTCCTACCAGATCAATGCTAATTATTTTTAGTACTATTTTTATTACTAAGAATTTAATTGCAATTTACATGCAATATCCATGCTGTGATGACATTGCAGCTTCCCATTGGCTAGTGGGACTAAGGGACAGTGGCACATAAAAAGATAAATACCGCTGGGTCTTCGGAACAGAAAATAGCGCAGTTCTATTTTGGCTGTGTGAAAACGTGAGTAGGAGGATTGCTGATTTTAATACAAAAATAACCTAAATGTGGAGGAACAGAGCACTACACGTACTCAGTAATCCCGAACTTAGATTTGCTTTAACCTTGTCAGTGCCGAAGGGGCCCTGGCAAAACCAGGCAATTACTTTAACATTACTACGCCGCGGGAGTGCCAGATCCCATCACATAGTAGCTGTGACCGTGGGCACCCAAAGGGTTAAACCAAAAACCTCACTTTGTATTATTTTACCATTAATACAAATTAAATACTATTTACCTCTTTATGTAAACTAGTGTCTCCTCTAACCCGTCACAGTACCACTAATTTCTTCTGAAATGGCAGGTGCCATATACCCTTCTGTTTGTGGAAACAGAGCTGGCACCCTCGGATCCCAATGAAATGTTCCTGCTCAATTAAGTTTGAAATGTTTAAACAATTAACACGCTATTGTTGGTTTTGGCAGATAAACATTCCGTGTTTGGTGTCAGTTTCCCGGAAGAATCCTTACTGATTGAATGAGCCATTCAGGTCCTGCGCCCTGACTCCTTCAAATAGCAAACCACTGAACTTTCAGGATTCCTTTAACCCAGGGCTGGCCAACTCCAGTGCTCAAAGTCCACCAACAAGTCGGGTTTTCAGGAGACCCCTGCTTCAGCACAGGTAGCTCAGTTGACTGATTGAGCCACCTGTGCTGAAGCCGGGATATCCTGAAAACCTGACCTGTTGGTGGCCCTTGAGGACTGGAGTTGGCCACACCTGCTTGAGGGGTTCAGTCCTCCTCATATTGAGCGAAAATGAATGAATAGCGGTCATATTTAATCCATTCTTTACCAGAAGGGCCAGCAATATACTTTGTTAGTCCTGATGCTTCATATTTATCCAACTGCAGGGCCTCTGTACTTTAACATTTTCAAACCTCTGTCCTTCTGTAAGCATTTTTGGGGTTGCAATCTCACCTTGCGATCTCAGGTGATCATTATTTTTTTCCCTTCGCCTTTTATTTTATTTGAAATTTTTGGAAGCTGGGGGCTCTTCTGGAGCTGAATTGTTCTATTTTAAACACTAAGGAAATTCCCCAGTTCCCGTGATACTAACTCAGTGGTTTGCAACCTTGTTTCTCTCGGGGCACACCTAATCACAGTGCTCAGTTTCTGAGGCACCCATACAACAGGGCAGTCAGTCATAGACAGGGTTGCCACCTTCTACTGAAGGCCAAACCGGAGAGAGAAAAAAAAAAACCTTAATTGGCGGCGTGGTGCGGCGGCGTTTCCCGGCATCCTGCTGCAATTCCCTCTCCAACTGCAGAGAACATGGCTGCGTGGCGGCAAATGATGCAGCGTTGCCATGGCAACCTGGATGCTACGTGATGTCATGCCGCTACACGCTGCCTAGCGTCCGGTTGCCATGGCAACGCGGCGTCATTTGACGCCACGCAGCCATGTTCACTGCAGTTGAAGGGGGAAAGTTGCAGGAAAATAACGGAGAATGTCGGAGACGCTGCCACACCGCACCCCGCACCCCGCCGCCAACCGGAGATTGACAACGGCAACTCGTAGCCGGGAGGTAAGTACCCAAAACCCGGAGTCTCCGGGTCAAACCCGGAGAGGTGGCAACCCTGGTCACAGAAGAAGAGGCAGTCTCAGGAGACAAGAGGGGGCAGAGACAGACCAGAAACAGTCATATAAGACACACACCAAGCCTCACCTCTACTGCCCATGCTGCTTCCTACTCTGCTTGGCTCCAGCCCGTAGGCGCCTGACTACACCTCCTGATTGGCTGCTGCTGCGTAATGCAGCCAATCATAGTGGATGAAACTGCCCAGCCCCATAGCAACTAACCGGCTTTCTCCCTGCTCTGGGAGATCGGGGGAATCCCACAGCACCGTTTTGGTCCTCTCACGGAACCCCAGGGTGCCGCGGAGACCCGGTTGGGAAACACTGCTCTCATATCTAAATGTATGACCATGTGCATGTTCTGCTCTTAAATAACCATTGTAACTCCCAGCATTCCTTTCTCATAACCTCTGCTTGTACTTCAGTCAAACTACAACATTGTATTTGTAATTTAGCAAGTTGATACCACATAGAAGTTATAATACAAAATGTAATTTAAATCACAGGAGTAATTCTATAGCCATGTTTTCACTTGGCATAAGCAACAAACATACCTACTTGCAGTGTAGACCTTTGTGATGTACCGAGTACCCGGAAATTACCAGGTACCCGGCATACCCAACACTATTTTAACTACCTAGAAATTATCCGGACCCGGCAGCAGAGGGCTGGTCCCGGATAACTTCCTTTCTACTCTGCTCCCTTGGTCCTCCTCTTGGAGAACGACAGGAGCATAGCAGCGAACACTTACCTGCACCCGGCGACAGAGGGTGAGGAGGACCACGGTGACATCCTGGTCGCCTGGGAGCAGCAGCAGACATCCTGGTGGCGGTGACAGCAGAGGACGTATCCTGGTGGCGGTGGCAGCAGAGGACGTATCCTGGTGGCGGTGGCAGCAGAGGACGTATCCTGGTGGCGGTGGCAGCAGAGGACGTATCCTGGTTGGACTTGGTCTGGACAAGCAGAGGACGTTTATCCTAGTGGCCGGTTGGCAGAATGAGAAGGGATAAGAAGCCAGGGCGACCCCATTCCTTCGGCGTCTGTACCTGGGAAAGAGAGGAAAGGAGAATCTGGGGGAACCTCTAGGGGCGGAATAAGAGGGAGGGATTACTCATTAGCCTCACTACTTCCTATCCCAGTCGCTCTCCTCCTATCTCCTTCTTCCCTTCACACCCTACTCTCCCCGGTTCCTGGTGGCGGTGGCAGCAGAGGAAGTCCTTGTTGAACCAGTTGGAGCAGCGAACATCACACAGCTGATGTGATGTGAGCCGGGGGAAACTGTGGCCGGACAGGAGTTAACTATTGGACAGCCGGGGAGGAGCTGGCTGTCCAATAGTAACACTCCTGCTCCGGTCACATGTTCCCCCGGCTCCCACCGACATCAGCTGTGATGTGCTTCGCTGCTCCAACTGGTTCAACAAGGACGTCCTCTGCTGCCACCGCCACCAGGATGCCTGCCGCTGCTCCCACGATGTCGCCGTGGTCCTTCTTACTCTCCGTAGTGGTCCTCCTCACCCTCCGCTGTCGGCTGCAGGCAAGCCAAAGCTACCCGGACCGCAAATTTCGCCCTATATTCCCGGTACCTGGCAATCCTCAGGAGCCGGTACAACAGTAGTAGACATTGCTTATTCTGTGTGTATCATAACAACGTCACTTTAACAATAATAGAATTTGTCAAGTTGTAACACATTTGAAATATGTTGTAGTTGCTTTAAAGGAGTAATCCAAGCTCTTTTTATTGCGATTTTATTCAGTGTCCCAGGGGAGCAGTGACGCTGTGAAAGAAAGCGCACTCTGCGTTCAACAGCTGATGTGTGTGCCGACACATCTGATGTGTGTGCCGACACAGCTGATGTGTGTGCCGACACAGCTGAGCAGGGGATTTCCAAGTTGTCTGCGATCGGGAGGTGGGGCTAGACGCTGCGTGTATACATACACACACACACACTGCAGCTCTCCTCTAAACACACAAACACACACCCTGCAGCACCCCCTCTATGCACACACATACTCTGCAGCACCCTCTAGGACATAAAGTTCCAAAGTTTGGTTAGCACCTGAGCTGTTTAATTTGGCTAACAAGCAGAGATGTTACTACTGTATGATGAGAATATCATGGGTTCTCTGCAACCGTGCCTTTCACCATTATCGCCCAGCATACAGTGCTTCCACTACAGCAAGGGATTCTGGGAAATTACATGTAAATGAGCATATAGTGCCACCTTTTGCTTCAAATCCATTTTGACATGGATCCCTATAAGCTTATGCTTGCTGCATTGCACATCTTTTCAGCACAGCCTCAATTAAAGTGCATAGCCAGTAAACCCACCCACCTACAGCTGTTTCAACCTTTTGGGTCTCATCAGTGTGAGGCTGGTTATACTGGCTTTGCAATTTGAAACTTTGGACAGGCATCCACCACACATTATTTAAGTTATGGTGGGTAAAAAAAAATGACAAAAAAAACTCCACCGTAAAGCATATAGCAAATGGAAATATTACTGTGTGCTCATTTTTGTATGTCTTAGACAGGTCTGCAACCCTGCCTTTCACCATTATCGCCCAGCATACAGTGCTTCCACTGTAGCAAGGGATTCTGGGAAATGACATGCAAAACGCAAAGTGCCACCTTTTGCTTCAAATCCATTTTGACATGGATCCCTATAAGCTTATGCTTGCTGTATTGCACAGCTTTTTAGCATAGCCTGGGTTAAGATGCATAGCTAGTACACCTACTCACAGACAGCTGTTTCGGAAAAAAAAAAATATATATATATATATATATATATATATATAATCTCACACATGCATATCTCTGTAGAATACAAAGCAGCCACAGGCTCTTCATTAAAGTAGAAAACATAGTTATTTTATTCTTGTATAAAGAATGTATTCTTGAAGTTTTCGAAACATCGATCTACTGTATGTTATACAAGAATAAAATAACTCTTTGTGCTTCTTTAATGAAGAGCCGGTGAGTGCCTTGTATTCTACAGTTATATACAGTATGTATGCTCCACCAGGGCATCCAGGCCACTTAAGTAATTAATGTGTGTGTATGTACTGTATGTATATAATATAGCTTGTCACACACACCTGAGGAATAAATGCCATGCGTATTTCTCAGTGTTGCTACCATTCAGCGTGTTATACTAGTAAACGTTAAACCTTCCTGAGCTGGAGAGAAGAGTATGCACCATGTTGAATTAAGTAGCCCCAGGCACAAGGGGCTCCATTTTCAAAAGAGTTTGATGTGTTCTGTGCCTGGTGTAAAATGAAAAGGGGGCCCCAGGAGATTAAAAAAGGGGGGAAAGAGCAGAAGAGGAGATTAAGAGAGCTATGGCATTTCATTTAGGCTGCCTTAGGCTGTCCTTATGACGTGTCCTGTATGTTACAGGGGCTATCACCAGACAAGTGGGATAAATGCTGCACACCTCAAAATATGAACAAAAAGTGATACAATTACCGGTGCTCCAGTGCTTGTACGAAAGCCTGCAATCGGTCCTGGGTAGATGATAAAAGGAACACAGGGCATAACGGATTTAGAATATCCAAACTCATTTATTGAGCCAACACAACGTTTCGACCGTAATGGTCTTTATCAAGTGACATAGTGGCATAAACATAATCCCTTCAAACAACATTTAAATAGCGCCCCAAACCCCATCATGCAACCTGCTCAATCAGTGGTGATGTTAATCATGTGCTGAAAATGTCCTTCCCTCCAATGTCCTGTCCGTATCTTTAACAAAGTAATCTTTGTCCGGTGTTTAGACACTCATGTGTCTCGTGGCCTCATCCGCATTCTCCCCTCATGCCAGGAGCCCTTATAATGTACATGGCATGTCATGCTTCTTTTGCTTGTTTTCTATGGGGAGGTCTCGTTAGATTGGAGAACGAGATCGGAAACGGAGCCCTCTCCACTTTAATTCACGTCACTGGGGTTGCAACCAAGTGATCGCTACCCCCGGCTCTGGCAAAGGGTTAATCCCGAAGCAGCCTGCGTGAAGGCAGATATTTCAGGTGGAGGACAGTCTAGACCAGGAGTAGCCAACTCCAGTCCTCAAGGGTCAGGTTTTAAGAATATCCCTGCTTCAGCACAGGTGGCTCAATCAGTGTCTCAGTCGTTGACTGGAGTTGGCCACCCCTGGTGTAGACACCCACGCGGGAGTGAGTGAAAATGTTACTAATTAGTTAAAAAAGCTAATTTTCATCTCCTGTTGACAAATTTTAAGACAAAAAACTATATAGCGGCATTACCCCATTTGGGGGCCTTTTAGACAGCATGGGTTCTGGCCCTATATTGGACTCCTAATGTAATAGCTACGTCATGTTCCTGCTATGTATTCTAGGGGAGATCGCGTTTGGTGGCGCAGAAGGAGAAGTACCTCTAAGTTGAACGGAAGTAGGGCTCCACCCATCTCCATTCTGATATCAATGGCCAAGCGATCATGTGATCTCTAGTGCCGGAGGGGCCGTGGACCCTCTGGCACTCATAGGGTTAAAGGTAGAAACCCCCCTCCCCCCATGTTTATTTTTGTAAAATTATATTTTATTACCAAAACTGTATTTAAAGATCTTTCAAGTAGCTTTCCATGATGTGCAATTGTTTTAGCCCATCTATTTGAAATACAATAATTATCATTATCACCTATCTCTGCATATTTTAAATGTGGGGGGGGGGGGGCAGTAATTGAAATAGCCGATTCCCTTCATGGGAAATAATGCTTTGAATCTAGTATATGTGGCGGTTATGGGGAGTTTTGTGTTGTGGATGTGAGGAGAACATTTCTTGTGTGTGTTTGTTGCATATGAATGCACATAGGATGCTTAGAAACAGATTCTGGATACAATTTGTGCTTTTCTAACCTCTCGCAGAGGGTTATACAAACAGCCCTTGGCAAAATCGTGAGGTGGACACTGGAGTTCCTGTGTGTTCTACGGTTTGATTCATAGATTAATGACGCGTAGACCCATCAACCCAAGACAAATTGTATTTATCCACTTTTAAATAGCGTTAAGGTCACTTAGTGGGGGTCAGCTATCTTACTCTTTCAGCTACATGTAGCCCTCCCTGCCCGGCTTCTAGGGAGGTGACATCAGTGTACTGCGTGTGGGCACTCCGCATCGGTTACTTTGACTCTGGGTGCTGGATTCTGGTGGATGGCCGAAGAGGTAGCAAGGTTGTAGGATAATGGGCGCCTGGAACTTTTGTCATACAACAGTTTTTTTTTTATTCAGGTGCCCAGTCACGGGACCATTCACATTTCCAGACGTTGCACGATTTTATATTCAACATGCAGAATTACGGTTTCTTCCATCAGTGCCCACTCTTAACACTATAGTAGAGGTATATTAACGTACTTTCTTTCTTGTGTTGGACCCAGCCCCCAGCCTTGTTGCTTCAGGATACTCTTTGCTGTAACCCTGTTTGCACTGGGCCCATACGGGAATCCTGGTGGGTCCTTTTGTAAGGGACAGAAAAAAGTTAATGTCCTCCAGCGCGTTGACTCAAGCAATGATCTCGATCATGTGATATAAGAAAAGACAGAAAGCACAGTGGTATAATAAAGATATTAACACACCCAGTGTTCACTAGTTTTTAACTGTAGACACTTCCGTTACATGGTGCCTGAAATATATCTGAGTAAATGCTTCAAATCATCCACTTAAAGGTAATATCTTGAAAAAGTAGAGAACGTTGAAAGTGACCACTAGACATTTGGCCTGTTTGGTAACTGCCATTTCCTTACAGACAGAGGAATGTTAATGCAGATTCCCAGTTAGAGCTGATCGGCCAAAACTCGGGAGCTCTCTTGACTTGAGGCCCTATGGGGCATGTCGGTTTCCTATTTGTTAGCTCTTTTGGACTCCCTTAGCTTTCTGCTGGGATCCTAACTAACAGGGGTACTGTCCCTATCTGCAACACAAAATAGGGGCTAATGGTCAGTAACATTACTTTAAGAACATGCCTAACATGCCCCGGGGCTCTACTCCTCTTGTCTTCCGGGAACCTAACCTACTCGAACCTTCCCCTTCTCTAATATTCTCCTACGTGATGTCATGATCCCATGGCAACACAGGGTGGGGCCCGATACACTCCAACCTTCTAGTAACCCTTTTAGGAGGGGGATTACATAGATAAGTTTTTTTTTTTTTTTTTTTTAAATCCCATTTATTTAAATATTTTCTTTGACATCCCAGGTTGTGCACCACTTAAAAAATAAATCAAAATGTATATATAAGGTGGCCCTGATCCTGCGATTTGTTAAGCAATGACGCGATACACTCGTTTACACTGTTTGAAGTCATCGGCCGTTAAGCGGTTAGGGCTTCGACACATTGTTTGTTACCTACGACAAGTAAGGTGTTGACACTAGACTTAGAAAAAGGTCACGTGAGATTTCAGAAGCTCTGATTAGTTTTAAAATGAACCTACAAAGAATTACATTTTCTTGTTCCACAAGACCAGTGGTATCAAGTTGCCTTTTTTACATTGTGCATCCCCTGCTAGAAAATATTTTATCCGCGTACCCATAGTAATAGATCTTATTGCTGACTTATCAGACTATTGCTCACAAAACTGTGTGTCCGATCCCAGGCAGTAAAATGTCCTGAGCTCGTGCGGGAACCACGCGCTTAATAAGGCCCTATACTGCACACCTGTGTGTGTGCAGACAGCAGACTTCCAAAGTAACGCCTCACAATGCATTGCTACTGTGGATACAAAGCATTGTGGGGAGCGATTTTCGAAGCTCCCGCTGTAATCAACAGCTGTCCCACCCACGTTAAGGTGCAGTTTGGGGAACTAAGTGCGCAGTCCCCACACAGGGTCAGAAACCCACTATACTGCCTGGGTTCCACCATTACATAATTTTTTTTTGAGGCGACAAACAACCACTCTTGGGAATCACCGCACTAAAGACTACCACAACCTGCAGTGAATCTACAACTGGTATATAAAGTATCCAGCACTGGAGAATCTTTGTAATTAACTTTCTTTTTAATTGTTGCCCAGAACGGATCAAATTTTTTTTTTTACTGTTTTCAGAAAGGATTGTGGAATAACACAGGTGCTTATCATATCCTATTGACCTGAATTTGGTTGAGGGAACAGCAAATACAAATACCCCTTGTGAGCACATTCACATGTCTCAGACAGGTCTGCACGCTGTCTTTCCCCATTATGCCTTAGCAGGAAGTGCTTTCACTGTTGCCAGGGATTCTGGGAAATTACATGCAAATGAGCATGCAGTGTCACCTTTTGCGGGAATAGAACATATGATACATCAATGAACAAATTAAGAGGGTGTCCTATAAATAGAGATACTTGGCGAGTCCTCTTTCTATCAAGTACTCAGTCAGGCCTCATTAAGTAAATGAGATCCAGGCTTAATCCAGGTTCCAAACAGAGTATTCATGTTGTTGCAGAAAGAAACCTGTGAGCATGTATTATGCCGACAGCGTTTATAATCAGTACTGATATGGCGTTAAAACAAAATCGCGGTGCTGTTTAACAAAAGAGACGGGGGAAATGTTTTTCTGTAGCAATAAAATATTTAATTTAGCAGGATGTTATGTTGAAATGTGAATGCGACTCACTTGGGGGCCGTTGACAAATTTGTGGGGGTCAACGCGTCTGCCTCTGTGACTCCCCTGAGCCTGGATATTGTAGATGCCCGAATAGTGGCATATCCATATTTGGGCATCTACAACGTCATCGAGGCTAACGGAGGGAGTCACGGAGCAGTTAGGGAGTCACGGAGGGAGTCGCAGAGACACGTAGGCTGCTGCTGTAGTGGAACTTTAACGCTGCGGAGGTCCCAATCGAAAGCAGGGACCCTCCCATAGTTAATCCTCTGTTTTCGGGGCTCGGGGGGTGGCAGGGGTGGGGAGGGTTGTGGCTAAAAAAAGGTTGCGCACCACTGGTGAATGAAAGAGGCGCTCATATGAATATGTTTAATTCATGGACTGTAGTTTTGGTTAACCACATTCTGTTAGCAGTCATTGGGTTAAATTCAGACCTTCCCCTTGTCCCTAATAATTTAAATTACCCTTAATGGCACCTTTTTTTTTTTTTCTAAAGCAGGAATGTCACTTTTTAATTATTAATTTGATTTAAAAACAGTAATACGTTTAGTAACACACAGGTTAGAGCAGGAGTGGCCAACTCCAGTCCTCCAGGGCCACCAACAGGTCAGGTTTTAAGGAATCCGGCCTTCAGCACCCGCTGGCTCAGTGTGCTGAAGCAGGGATATCCTTAAAACCTGACCTGTTGGTGGCCCTTGAGGACTGGAGTTGGCCACTCCTGGGTAAGGGTACATTGATTCACCCCGTATAAGAATTGTACGTTCTATGGAAATCTCTGTGGTTCAGCAGGGAAGGAGATTAGGGTGCAGACTTTAATAGGAACAATAGGTGTCAAACATTAAGAAAAGAGTCCCATATTTTTTCAGATGCACCTATTTTGGAAATAAACAGAGCTTTTTAACAGTATACAGTACTTCTACATGCTCTTATATAGCAATGTATGCAGCCACCTCTGGGGTGCACTTCTTGGAGAAACGGCCAAGTGTTAAATTGTGTTGATACACAAATAAACGAATGTATTAATTTCTGGTTAATTCAGTGTTCAGAGGTGTGATGGTATTAGCTGTTACCACTACGATTTTATTTTTACACCACTTATTTTTTTAGTTTACAGATTTACAATTCCACTTATATTTGAAAGAAAAGGGGGATTTATTTGAGAAAGCCTCTTCCTCCCAAAGTGACCCGCCACAATGTAGATTTCTGTTTCCTTTAAAGCAGAAACAGGATACAGGCATACCCCGGTTTAAGGACACTCACTTTAAGTACATTTTCACTTTATATACGTTCTCCGGTCCCACTGCGTACGTTAATGCGGGGTATGCCTGTAACTTGAAGCACTCCAGATGACACTGTTTTTTAACATAGGTTTAAAGCAAGGGGTCTCCAGAGCTGAACCGTGTTCATTTGAGCTCCGGGCAACCCCTGCTTTCTGAGATATTTACCTCGGAAGGGGGGTGCTAGTAGCAGCCCAGACAGGGCTTGTTGGGGCTATAGAACTGGCTTAAATGTCTCGCATCCTGCGGGCCAATAGAAAGCCGTGACATCATTCCTTGCAGCTTCCTATTGGCCCATGTGATTTAAACAGCAGAGATACCAGAACTCAGAGATACCAGATCCTGAGTTAAGTATCTCGGCAAGCAGGGGGTCCCTGTAGCTGAAATTAATGCAGTTCAGCTGCGGAGATCCCCTGCCTCAATCCTATTTTTAGGAGTGCTCCTAAAAAATGGCTTCAACATATTGCTCCTTGTTACAATACATACAGTATCACATTGCATTGCTTTCTGAGCAAGGAACCGGCCTAACCCTTTCCCTGCCAGATGGTTTTTGCTGGCAGAGTTTCCCAATGTATATCAACAAAGGTACACTCGTCACGCCTGCATTTGCTCAGCTGTCAAGTATCTTAAACCGCAGCTTTAATCCCCAGGGCTGACAGAAGGGACCTGCGAGCAATGTTGCATTCAGCGCTTTTGTCAATACGTAACCCGGCATTGCACATTATTATTATATATATTTATAATCTCCTAGGAAACTATCCTCAAAACACATTGGTGGAGCCCTCCAGGCGACTAGAGCAGTTCTTTCACTCGGTTACCAGACCCTGCTCCCTCGTAATAATACTCAGTAGAGGTTTTACATTATGGCACGTTCTCTCTTGCATTTTCTTCATGGCAAATAATGCGTTGTTCGCATGCAGCAGCCGGATGCATGGGATGTAATGGTACTGTCAAAGAGTTGCACTGCAGCTTTAAGGATTAAAGGGAAATTGCTGATTGGTTTGATCTTCAGTGATGTCATAGTTGGACAGTGAAAATGGGAGGAGCTGAAATCCTTTCATTTATACACGGGAATTTTGTGAATACATCAAATAAGGTTTTATACACTGAAGATATCAATCGGCCCATGCTAAGCTTCTTCAAGAGATACCTTCCTTCCCCGGAAGACGCCTTGGCCATAAGGTATCTTCTTGTGCCGTAATTGGACTTGCAGAATAGCACAACTTAGTTAATATGCCCCATTTGTCTCTAAATTAGATTGTTTGCTTTGGTCTGCATTGTGTCATCGATAATTTAAAAATGCATTTTTAATTCAGATACATTGTAGAATGTAGCTTTTGAGGTTTGGGCTGAAATATCTAGGTATCAAAATTTGACAAGTGTCAGTAGGATGAATTAGAGTCAGAGAGAAAATATGATGCACATATTTATAAATAACATTTTCCGTCCGTCGTTTGTTTCAGCGGCAAAATGTCTGCCGGGTCTGTCCCGTAGACTTTACTGGCTAACGATCTCCGTCAAAATGAAGGAACCTAATGAACAAGCCTCTTCCTATGTTTTGGCCCAGCTGTGAACAAAAATACAGAATCTCTACCTTTCTATGCAGACCCCCGCGGATAGATTTTGGAACATGTCCTGCGTTAACCCCTTCACTGAGCAAAATTAAATCCTTTCCGTAAAAATTAACGCGGCAAACTCGAGTCTCCTGAAGATGTCAAGACAAAATAAAACGAGAGCTGGTCGCATTAATTTTTCCGAAAACAATTATTTTGATAGAAATGCTTTTGTGTGGCAAATGAAAGTCAGTCTGGCCGTCCGAGTTCTCCAGAACATTTGAAAGGGTTGCAATTCTTGTGCCTCGGCTTGTACCAACGGTTTCCCCTAACTCCTCACAGATGTGCAGCGTTAATAATTTAACTCCGGGGCTTATGGCAAATGAATAGAAAGAAAGGAAGGGGGAAAAAAAAAACGTTTTCTTTTTTCCAGTTTTTTTTTCAGCTTGTGGTAAACGGATATTTTCTTTAAATCCATTGTATAGGACTGCTTTTCTTTTACATTCGCTTTTATCCCTTTGAATGAGTAATGCTCAACCTTTCTTTGGTTGGTTTAATGGAGTTTTTTTTTGTTTTTTTAATTGTAAACATAAAAGTTTGAGCGACTAGCCTTTTAACAAACCTCTTTCATGCTGCGCACCGACTGTTTTCTTTTATATTGTCCCGCTGCTTATATATTGGAATGAAATGGTGTTTTGTCACTTTGAAAAAAAAATTCTCTCAAGAAAAAACCCCCCCAAATATTTCACAAAAAGGGAAGAAAGCAAAGCATCACAAAAGCATTACTCAATCTTTATACTGTATTTGTATCTTTCTCTGGGTTTAACCCCTTTTTAAGCTTAAAGGCTCGATTAACCCTTTGGATGCCCTTTCGACGTAGGTATGGTGGGAAAACCCTCCACAATACAAAATACTGTAAATATGTAATACCTACTGTATACGTGTAGATGCATGGCTTCCACGGGTCCCCAAACCCGCTGCATTCACCCCATTGTTACGTCATACAGGTATTCGGGGTAGTGCCATGCAAATAAGCACCCAGTGGGTGTGTGGCTTTTAACTTTCCATCGATTTTATTACATGGAGTCCCTAGAGCAGGGGTGTTCAAACTGGGGGGCGCAAGATTTTCTGGGGGGAGGGGCACAACGGTTACAGAGGCCCCACGCTTCCTCTAAGGCAATTTAAGTTAAATGCCGGGGATTGTGCAAGGCCTCTGTAACTTCACTTACCTTGGCTTCCAGCGACACATCGCCATGGCAACCCGGCATCAAATGACACCGCAGGGAGAAGAGTTTGCGCACCTCTGCCCTAGAGCATGGGTGGCCAACTTCCAGTCCTCAAGGGCCACTAACAGGTCAGGTTTACAGAATATCCTGGCTTCAGGATACCCATAAACCCTGACCTGTTGGTCTTGAGGACTGGAGTTGGTCACCCCTGATCTAGGGCTTTTGCCTGCTGCATTAAACAGTTTACACAGTTCAGACAATAATGGCACAACACAGCTGTAACTTTCCATCCAAAGAATGAAGTTCCTTTTCCTTCATTGCTCTTTGATTCTGGTTTGTGAGCTCATCGCTTCTTCCGTTTGTCTGACCTGTACTTCCTTTGTTCAGGGGAACACCATGAATCTAGAAAACCTCAGCAAACCAGAACTGCTGACGCTGCTGAGCATCCTTGAAGGGGAGCTGGAGGCAAGAGACCTAGTTATCGAGGCGATAAAGGTATGATATATGTGTGTGTATGTATATATATACTGTATATATTATTGCCAAGACTCCATCTAGAGTCCTGTGCTCAGTTCTGGAAGCTGTATCTCCAGAAAGACAAAGACTTAGAAAGTTACAGAGAAACCTAGAATTTGACGGCAGATAAGAACCACCAGGCCCATTTTCCTGTCTGTTGTGAAACGTCACCCTATTCGATCCGTGGCTTTCTTTTATACATAGAATAGCTCTGTTGATAGGTTGTTACATTAATAAAACTTTTACAAGTTAGCCTCCCAACAGAGGTGGTAATTAAAAAATAATTATAATAATTATATGGGAATTCAAATGCTTGGGATATATACATAAAATGATCCTAAATTTGAAAGAAGCTAAAGATAAAATGAGATCTGAGGTAGTAAAATGGACAGAAAGGGAGGACCAAGTGGGTCTTATCCGCTGTCAATTTGCATATTTCTATGTATGGCAAAAAATCAGATCATTTAATTGCTCCCGAAAAAGGTGCAGTATGAATGGAACTTCCGAGCTGGAAGTACTCTGATTGGTGGAGACAGTTGTCATGGATACTCTGACCTATCGCTTCACTCCGCTGTTAGAATGTTCCAGTCATACTAAAATTGGGGGGGTGGGGGGGAGAAATCGCCTCACATTCAATTTCAAACGTTTTAAAGGTTACATTTCTATAGTTCTCACCCCTGCTTCCCTCTAACACACACCAGTGTGAACTTGAATTAAAAAAAAAGTAGCATTACGGTTTTCAAATTCAAGAGTCTAATCCTTTTCAGCAAAAGGTTTGAGTTCTTAAGATAACATGGCTGGTGATAGATTTGCACTGTAATAACATAGCGGGAGAGGTTAATTTTTTTAAGCAGATCACTTATCTTTTCAAAATCAGATTATCTCTTAGGTTTGTAACTAAATAAAAAGTAGGGATACCAACCCCTCTTTCCCAAGACACCTTCAACACTGCAGGTTCTGAGTGTTTGAAGAGGGTAAGATGTTTCAGGGGCAGGCAGTCTTGCGTTTTAGGAAGACAACTGTTGTGGTTTTATTTCAATCTATTTGAAATGTCTTGCGAGAATTGGTTTATGTGTTGTGTTAAGTGTTGCCAACCGTTCTGGGAGCGAAAAGGTTAATTAAAGCAGCAATATGGGTTTCACTTTTCTTTTAAAATTATTATTAATTTTTTTAAATTTCAGGTTTGAAGCAGGGGGACCTCCGTATGGGGTGCTGGTATCTCTGCAGTCTCAGAAACTGTGTGCCGAATGGCGGCATTTAAATGTCACGTTGGCCAATAGGAAGCGGTGACATCATCTGGTGGCCCACGTGACCGGGACATTTAAACTCCACAGAGATACCAGCACCCTCTACGGAGGTAAGTACCTCTGGAAGAAGGGGGTCTCCCTGAGCTGAAATTAACATGTCAGCTATGGAAGATCTCCTGCTTCAATCCTGTAATAAAAAAATATATATATTATTTATTTATTTTTTATGATAACCGTATTGCTGCTTTAAGCCATAAGTATCAGATTTGTTAATCACGCTAAGAAAGGTCCATTCAGAAATTACACAGACTGAAGTTCTCAGTCCGCCTCTGGTCTCGTTGACTTTGCTCTGGGATGTCACACACTGAACATGTTTTTACACACGTGTCTGTCTTTACAGTGTAGCAGAGCAAAGTTCTATCTCAAATAGACAACAGTTACTTTATGGATCATGACATTCCTTTAATCACTTGGTTTCATTATCATTGCTGTCCCTGCTTTATACTTTGGGTGTTCTCCTGGCACATAATAACCCATTCCTCAAAACTGCTGTAAAGTATCAGATATCATTTGATCTCTTACTCTTTCCTACATTATAATGAATTTAACTTTATTAATCTCCACCACCTCTGCTGAGAAGTTGCTCCACGCATCCACTGCTCTTTTGGTAAATGTACTTTGTCACATTTTTCCTGAGCCTCCCAGCCTCCAGCTTCAGAGCTTGACTTCCTTGTTCTAGCACTCTAGGAGTAAAATTATTTGTTCCGGCACTTTATTGATACCCTTAATGTATTTGAACGTTTCCATCATATTCCCCTCTTGCGTCTCCAAAGTGTGTATGTTGCGTTCCACCGTCTTGACTGTAGGAACGCAACATTCTTAAGTTCCGGATACGTTTTTGCACACCTCCAGTTCCCCATCTCTTCACGCCTCTATTTTAATGACGTCCTTCTATAAAACTCTAACCTGTGCTTTTGGTGAGGTTTTAGCAACAAAAATTTTGGTACCTTTTGGATTAACAGAGAAATATAGAATTGGACAGCAGAAAAGAACCACTTACTTGGCCCATCATATCTACCCATTTTTTTGCCATCTGCTATATATCCTCAGACCCTATTTGATCCTTGGTATCCTTTCTTATTTACGATAGCCATATATATGTCTATGCCAAGCATGTTTGAATTGCGTTATTGAATTAGCCCTTTCACTTCCTTCGGCCTCCAGCTTCTTGTTCAACTTCTAACACATCTCTATCTCCGAAATATGTTTCCCTCCTGTACTTTTTATATATTTGAAAGTTTCAATCACATCCCTCCTTTCCCTTATGTGGGACAGCATCGTTAAGTTCTGTGACGTCACTGTGCCCTTTTTTTCTCCTTAAAGCAGCAGTCCAAGCTGCAGTTTTTTTGTTTTTGTTTTGTTCTCTCCCCCCCCCCCCCCCCCCCTTTAATATGTGCATCAGTACAATCCACACAATGATTAGCTAAGTTGTAGATCAAGCCGTTCTCCTGTGACCGATCAGCAAAGATTCGGCTCGGTGGTTCACTAAATGGCTGTCAGTGCAGCAGAAGAGGACCAAAGTTCTGTGGGGAAGATCATGTGACCAGGCAGTCACTAGATACATTTGTTGCACTGCTAGAGAGGGCAGAGCTCAAAAAGGTTTGTGGCAGAGCCTGTTTCAGAAGAGAAAGAGGATGTGACTTTGTAAATTGTTGGTATAGAAGCAAAAAATGCTTGCTACATTATAATATATTAAAAATTTAATTCAGAATGTTTTTTAAAAAAAATGCTACAAGTATTTTTTCATAGTACACAACTGATTTATTTAAAAAAAAAACACTTATAGGATATTGCTTGGTCTGCAGCTTTATTGGAGGAGTCTTGGATCTATGTCCGGATGACACTGACCCATCCACATGTTCTCCACACGCTATTTAAGGATTTGACTTCCTATTATAGACGATTTGTAGAACCAAAGCCAAACGCTGAGCTGTTTAGCAAGAAGTGGAAGGTCTTGTGTGCCAAGATTAAACCTCCGAGCCGATTTTAAATGCCTTAATAAGGGCTCAGAGCAGTAAATATTTAAATCCACTTGTTAAAAATTGAGTTTGTTTTCGTCCTGTGCTGTGATAAGGCACAGCGGTCCTCAGTCAGTATTCACTTGGCAATTTCTACGGCTGTCCTTGTGGATACACTTCCCTTCCTTAGTTACAGGCTCAAGAAGATGGTTTGATAGTCAGCCCTGAAAATTCCTCAGCTGCCTTCAGTTTAATGCTGCCCCATTGCTGGCTGGATCTACACAAGTGTCATGAAACAACTTAATTATTTACAACCTCGAGTCTGGGAAGCACTCACATTTTCTTACACACGCACGCACGCACACACACACACATTACTGCACTCTCCTGAAAAAACTGCCTTTGCGGGCTAGCTTCCAGGTAAACTGGTAGATGCGGTAAGGGAGGGGGGTGGGGGGGGGGGGTAAGTGCATGAAACATACACTAAATACCAGCACTGACAAAAGTTGTTGGAAAATAATAAAGTGAGTTTATTCCATAGAGCACCAAGTATCCAGACTGTTACCTTCTTCAGGGAATATATATGTGCTGTGTACTCATTTGCATGTCATTACCCAGAATTCCTTTTCATTGCTGCAGTGGAAGCATTGTATGCTAGGAGATAATGGGTGAAGGCAGGGTTGCAGACCTGTCTGGTATATTTTTGATTTATATATATATATATATATATATATATATATATATATATATATATATAACCATGTTAAATATATTATATAAATACATATATTTATTATATACATACACACATACGTACGTACGCACTCCTTACCATTGATAATATTTATTCCATAAACCCTCGTGTTTAGCAGTTTTGCAAATGTGACCCAAAAAGTCTTCCTAGTAAAACGCAAACTAGGACAGTTATGAAGCAGTTCTCATTCTTAATAGTGCGGTTTTTAAGACAGTCACCATGATGGGAGGGAGAGAGGCCGCAAAGGTCATTTGTACAAAGGGAAAAACTGCAAAATAATGAGTGATGCCTTTTTAACCTCTCCTCTACTGAAGCGGCCAATGTCGCGTTCATAAGGCTGCTTCTAGCTCTGGTCTTCAAAAGTCGCCCCTGCCAAAGCAGGCGGTCTGGGAAATGTAAAGGGAGACTCAATCAGGAACAAAATAGGAAGTGTTTAGTATGTTAGCTGGTGACTTCATCAGCATCTGGAGCTGTGGCCGGCAGAAGAAGTGACAAACCGCCAGGAAAAGCCACAAAGCCCAGTTCAGCACAGCCGAGACGCCTTTGTCACACTTTCCCTTGCACTCCACACTAGACGGCAGATCGGCCAAACTGGGGCCCTGTGTTCCAGGCACCTACACCGTACTTCACATGTACAAGACATTGCTGCACTGCATGGCTTCAAAACGGCCTGCATCACATATAGGGGAGAGGACAGATCTAGTGGGAACATCATGGTCTTTGAAGTGGGTGAAGCTGGTTTAAGCCACTGTGTCGCTCTCCTGGTGAGCTTTGGCAAATCACTTTACCTCAGGCACTAGAATTTACATTGCGAGTTGACACGTGCATAAGTATTCATTCAATCATTTTTTTTGGAGGTTTTTTTTTTTTTTTCCAATCTTTGCGTCTTTGACTGAGCCACCTGTGCTGAAGCAGGGATATCCTTAAAACCTGACCTGTCCTAGGAGAAATTGACCTTTACAAATCATCACAGATACACGGTATGTCAGCGTTCCTATCACTGTGTCGCGGTTTTCGTATAAAATGTTGATACCGTGCAGTGAGACCTGTATTCTTCAAGTCTCGGCCGTTGAAGGCTTTGCCACGTGCGGCAAACCGAGATGTTAAACAGAAGCCATTTGCAGCCGCTTGACGAGTGATATCTGGATTTCTGCTACCCCTCTCTCTCTCTCGCTGAACTCTCCCAGGCCCCCTTCTTCCAGCCTCCCTTCCTGTTTACTATGTCTTGTATCATAAAGGCCTCCCTTGTGCCGGCTGCAATGACATTTGCAGGCACAGAACGCCTTTCACATCGCCCTGGCTGCCAGCCCATTCCCAGATTCTGTAGGATCAGGCATGGCATTCTCTGTGCTCGGCTACTGCCGATAACTCTTAAAGGGGCAGTTCCCCCCAATATGATCTATTGTGACAGTGCGCTCCATGCGATACCCTGTAAAGTAGAATACCAACCTTTTGTTTATTTTATTTTTAATTTCAATACCACTTGTGATCACAGTCACATGTCTCAGGCAGAGCTGCCTCCCTGCCTTTCCCCATTATCTCTTGGCATACAGTGTTTTCACTGCCAGTTTTGGGCCCATTTTTTAGGAATTGAAAAAAAAAATTGATTTATTTTTTAAACTGCAGTTTTTCTCTAATCGCTCTTGTTCCGCCCAGGTTTAAGTGTGTATCAGAATCATGGCCGTTTCCCTCCATATTATCCCTTTTGAGCGCTGGTGCCCCCCTCTCCCTCCCCCACTACCCCATCAACGGCACCAGAGGGCCACAGTCCCATCCAGCACTTCATGATAGTGTGACCCCGTCGGAATTGATGCTGCGAACAGAAGAGTAGACCGTCCTCTACTTCCGTGTCTTGGCAAGGGATTCTGGGAAATGACATGCAAATGAGCACACACATGCTAACGGTGGAGATTTTTTGTTGCCTTTTTCACTCACCATAACTTAAAATGTATATGGTAAACCTACCCAGCCTAGAAATATTGCAAAGCAAGTATAAACTAACCTCACACTGATGATATCAATCAAGGTTGAAACATGTCTGTGAGTGGTTTGACTTGCTTTGCTAGTCC
Organism: Ascaphus truei; assembly: GCA_036426205.1. NCBI lineage: Eukaryota > Metazoa > Chordata > Amphibia > Anura > Ascaphidae > Ascaphus > Ascaphus truei. Next base: position 28,211,154 of record CM071575.1, on the reverse strand, counting down.
CATGCTGGGCTCCAAAGCTGTGTGAACAGCGATGCATTTGCTTAAATGGGCTCCATGTGAATGGATATTCCAGGCAAAAGGGTGACACATTGTGTGCTCATTTGCATGTCCTTTCCCAGAATCCCTTGCTGCAGTGGGAGCACTGTATGCTAGGTGATAATGGTTGAAAGGCAGGGGTACAGACCTGTCTAAAACATGTGAATGTGCTCACAAGTGATATTCTTTATTGGATATATATTGCTGTTAAAACATTTTCTCTTGGGCCAATTAAATATGGCGGCTATGGTAATTGTGCTGTCGCAGAAGTGGTTTAAAGTGAAGGTGTTGCATATCTGACTGTTTTCACGTGATTGCCACCTGGCTATAAGTTGCACGAGGCTTTGGAAAGTGCCTCTGCCACTTCTCATCTCTTCAGCAGCTTCCTGTTATTCTTTGAAAAGGCAGCCTGTGCTGCTCCCACTTCCAGGGCCTGCGTTTCCTTCCCCATTCTTATTATGGAACAAAAGACTCTTTCCAGCAAACGCTGCAAAGCGCGAGCTGAAGCAATGATTTGTGGGATCGGCTCAGTTTGTTACACAAGAGATCTAAAGGCTCGATCCACAAAGCTGCGTTAAACCAGGGCTCACCCCATGCCCTCAAACTGCGCTGATTTAACAGGTGCATTGCATGTTTTCGACTCCTGTACGACCAGCTGTACGTATTAAACAGAAAGGTTTTTGTGTGTGATAAGCTGCATAGGTTAGGGCAGGGGTGCTCAACTCCAGTCCTCAAGACCCCATAACAGGTCAGGTTTTCAGGATATCCCAGCTTCAGCACAGGGAGCTCAGTCGAAGACTGAGCTTCTGATTGAGCCACCAGTGCTGAAGCAGGGACTGATTGAGCAACCTGTGCTGAAGCAGGCATATCCTGAAAACCTGACCTGTTGGGTGTGCTTGAGGACTGGAGTTAAGCACCTCTGGGTTAGGGGACCTATATGGGGACTGCTTGGAAGTACCTCCATTCAGCACGAGTAGAGGAACTACATGTAAGGTGATCAGATAGCCGGGACGGTCTTGTTTTTTAGGCCTCTGTCCTGACTTTTTGGGGTGCTGTCCTGGTTTTCTATCCCCCTGTCCATGCGTGCGCGATCGTTGTTTGCCAGTCGCTCATGCACGACCGCCAAGCTCAGATCGCGCATGTGCACGAGCAGCCAGCAAACGCCATTCACACATGCAAAGTCATCAAGCGCTCTTTGTATATGCGCAGTCGGCACTTGCCGTACACACATGCGCAGACGGTAACATTTGTCCCAGTTTTTGCAGGAACAAATATGGTCTAACTACAGTGGTACTTGTTTGCAAAATGTTGCAGGGTCTGATAATGTGATGTTACCCAAAAAGGAGAACAGATGCCTGGGAACAAATTAATTTCTGCACAGAACAGGCACAAGTGCACCCCATCTTCCCCCGTGCCCCAGGAGTCAGTCACCACTCTGCTCTCTGAGATCGCATCCCATAATGCTTTGTGTGGCACATCGCAAGGCATTGTGGGGCGCACCTCTGGGGAGCAGAATGGTGACTTAACAGCTCTGCTTCTGTGGGTTGGTGTAAGCGGTCTCTCCTGCATTTATACTTGGCGGCCTTGCACAGATAAAAGCCACGATCTGCAGTCTGTAGGGGAGCGATGGGAAGCGCGGGGGAGGGCCATGACGTGGCATATCTGCCCTTCCATTCGCTGCCCGCCGACCAGATGATTGCATTGCGGCATGGGAAGACTAAATTGTTTTCTTCCCTGCCAGCGTACGCGTTATCGCGCGCCCACACACACGGCCACTGGGGCCTGCCCTATAGAAGGCTGTGCTGTGGTGTGTGGCACGCACGCCGCAGCAGCCACTGCACACCTGGCCTTAGTTGCTGAGGCAGCTCTACAATAGTGCAAACAGCTACACGCACATGGGACAGTCAAAGACAGACAGACACTCTTCACCTGCCCATGCTACTTCCTGCTGTGACTGGCCCTGCCCCTGGGTAAAGCAGCCAATCAGGATGGAGGAAACTGACCCGCCCCCTAGCAACTGCTCTGCTGTGTCCCTGCTCTCGGAGATCATGGACCCTTTTGATCCCATGGAACCCCGATTGAGAAACACTGGTGTAAGCCATACTTTCCAGTGTGAGCATACAGACAGAGAAAATAGGCAAATATTCTGAAAGCACAGTTGTGGAAATGGTGCCCTCTGCCATTTATACCGGCTGGCCTTTAATTGCCAGCATCTGATGCTCTTTAACTAATGCTCAAATTCATTATTGCACACTTATACATACATAGTACACAGTAATATACAGACTGACACCCTGATACACAGAGTACACAGTGATGTACATGTAACCCCCTCTCTGGGGACTAATAATTCAGAGTACTGTAATTATTTATTTATAAAATATTTTACCAGGAAGTAATACATTGAGAGTTACCTCACTTTTTGAAGTATGTCCTGGGCATAGAGTTAAGATGACAAATAATATATGGTTAGAATACATAGTTACATAAGTGAACATTATATACAATACATTGCATGCATAGTTAGAGATAATATATATTATAGGCGTATGTAATGGGTTAGAAGCCTTATCGGGTTAACCGGGTTGGGCACACTCCGGTATCACCCCTCCCCTGTATGTCTTGTGACCAGTGATGTCACTATATGGACTATAGAGGGTATATATAGCTCCACCCTGTGTTCTAGAAACATGTTCTTCAGAGTTCTGACAGGGGTCCTCATTGTGAGTCCTGTAAATAGGTTTGTGTATAGTCAAGTGTATTAAGATGTGTCCTGTCACCGTTTGTTGTTTTTACTTAGGAAACATGCCCTAACCTAAGTAAGCGCCAGTTGTAAATGCCCTCAATTGTTCTTGCTATTGAAAAGGATACAGCATGCTCTGAAGCTTACAGCCTAGAAATCTCCCGATCCCAGGAAAGGCAAAAACACACACAATTATTGTCGCATAATTTGCACACAGTCACAATAATGCATTTAGGACTTCTGGGTCCAAAAGCTGACACTCTAGGACCCCAACACACGGATCAGGGGTAACCAAGTGGGTTGAACCTTTATTAGTGAGCCTGGTTAACCCCTTCACCGCCATGGTCGGATAAAGCACTTTTTGTGTATCAAAGTTCCCGTCACCCATCCTTGTTATATTCTAGCATCCGCGCCCAGCCTGCACTTACCCAGCACCCTGCAAAGGCCTGAGACTCCGAGCACTGCCAATGTAGATAGTCAATCTGATGTGACCGCCTCTAGAGCCAGATACGGAGGGTTACACATACTGTATAGTACACACTAATACACATACTGTATCGTACACACTAATACACATATAGTACACACTAATAAACATACAGACACAATGATAGACATGGTACACATAGAGACATACTGATCCACATACAGTACACACTAATACACATATAGACACACTGATACACACACAGTACACACTAATATGCATACAGACACATAGTACACACTAATACACACACACAGAGAGACACTAATACATATAGTACACATAGAGATATACTGATACATACACAACCACACTAATACACATACAGACACACTGATCCACACACAGTACACACTAATACACATACAGACACATAGTACACACTAATACACACACAGACACATTGATACATATAGAACACACTGGTACACATAGAGATATACTGATCCACATACAATACTGTACCCACTAATACACCTACAGACATACCGATAGACAGACACACTGATGCGCGCATAGTACACTCCGATACACATACAAACATACTGATACACACAGGCCCACATTTAATACAAGGCTTTGCCAAGTTCACAGAGGATGTTAAAGGCACTAAGCCCGCTGGTAGCATCTCGCATGTGGGAAATCATTTCCAAGTCTCAATGAAACTTGCAGCAACAAAGGCGGAGCGCCCAGAGAATGTGGGGCAGCCAGTCTCGTTGATAATTATCAGACGAGAAACCTTGACTAATCAAAAACAACATACCTGCCCTTCCCTTTACCTTAACCTCATCACTGCCAGAGGGAGCTCGGTGCTGGCCTCTCTGGCTGTGCAGAAAACTCCAGTGGAATAATCACATGCTCCTTCCAGTTTTCAATTGCAGAGAAACACCGACGTGAAATTATTTTGTGGGTGGCACCTTAAACATGGCAGCCATCGTGACTTTCCTAAGAAATGCCTAGGAATTCAGATCAAACCATTGCGACGTCCAGAACCGCTGGTTTTTATTCCTTAAAATGAGCCGTTAGATATTATGTGATGGGATACAGTATTTATTGTGCTTTTAAAGGGTTTGGACCTATATTTTCTTCCTTTGCCAAGGCTTTGCTGCACTAGCTGTGTAATGCCGCAAATGAACGCTCTTGGGCAGGGGTGGCCCACTCCAGTCCTCAAGGGCCATCAACAGGCTAGGTATGGGGGATATCCCTGCTTCAGCGCAGGTGGCTCACTCGTTCTAACTGAGCCACAGATTGAATCACCTGTGCTGAAGCAGGGATATTCTTAAAACCTGACCTGTTGGTGGCCCTTGAGAACTGGAGTTGGCCACTCCTGTGCTTGGGAAACATCCATATTTAAAAGAGTCCGGAAGCTAAAATGTTACACACTCGCGGTATGCATGTATATTAAGGCAAATCTAGGGTGAAATATTGCACAAGATGTGTCAGAAAAAAAATCCTCTTGTTTTCAGTGGGAGTTTCCTTTGATACATCTGGAGAAATCTTTGAGCTACAGAACTGCACCCAATGTTATCCTTTACATATGAACTCCCAGTGTGTTTATTTGCACTGCATTACCCAGAATCCCTGCCTGTAGTTTAGCAACTGTGTTACATGTGAGAAAGGGGCGAGCCTAATGTGGGTACCTGAGCAAGTCGTGCAGACACACACGCTATTTATATTTGAAACATGAAGTTGAATCTAAAACTAACTGAGTATACTTATAACAATCAGCCACAAACAAGGCTAAGGCCCCCCCCCCCCCCCTTCTTATCTGAGCATTCAGTTTATTTAAAGAAAAAGATTGAAAACAAAAAAAGCGTTATGAGGACAGACGTGTGACAGGCACCCCAGGACTATAGGTACTGTAGCCCCCAAAAGCTAACACTACCCCTGACTCAAACCGTGCCCCCCTCATCACGTTACAGGGTTTGCCATTTTGAGCTCCAGGTTACGGAAACCATACATTCCATGGAATACCTGGCAGACCTGCAAAATGTCTCTCTCAAACTACACCAGGGGCGGCCAACTCCCGTCCTCAAGGGCCACCAACAGGTCTGGTTTTAAGGATACCCCTAATACCTGGCATGTTAGTGGACTGGAGTTTGCCACCCCTCCACTATACACTGCTCTCAGACGTGAGGTCATCAGCAGTGAATGGTCATTGTACTGTAGGGCACTTTTTATAAAGGGTTTGGAGTAAGTAGAAATAGCTCCCACAGGCACCGTTCCAAGTGTGATGGGGTTTATTTCAGTGATGCTGAGCGGTCATCACATCTGACAGTGCAGGGGTTAAAGCTGTCATTTAAAAAAAATATATATATATATATATATATATATATACAGCTCAACCCCGTTATAGCGCGATCCGTTACAACGCAAATCCGCTTATAATGCGATGCAAGCGTGGCTCCCAATTTTTGTATTACTTTACAACACGATTATTGGTGTCTTAAATACTTTACAATTGTACATTATTTCTTTTACCTCTTGTAAGGTTTTGGGGTCTAAATTCCTTTTATGGTTAGAGGAGAAAGTCTGTAATTTGTTTTGGAGATTGACAATTGTACATTATTTCTAACGCGACCCGCTTATAACGCGATGTGATTCTTTGGACCCCAAGCACAGCGTTATAAGGGGGTTGAGCTGTGTGTGTGTGTGTGTGTGTGTGTGTGTGTGTGTGTGTGGGGTGTGGGCGGCATCAATACAATCTACACACTGACAAGTGATTAACTAAGTTGCTGATTGATCCGTTCTCCTGTAATCAATCACTGAAGATTCGGCACGGGGTTCACTAAATGCATGTAAGGGTCCTCTTCTGCTGCACTGACAGTCAAAGTTCTCTGAGGACGATCATGACTAGATTCAATTGGTTCACTGCTAGAGAGGGCAGGGCTTAAAAAGGTGATTGATGCTGTTTCTGAACTGGAAGGGGGTGTGACTTTGTAAATGGTTGCTATAGGAAAAAAAAATGCTTGTTACATTTGAATACATTAAACATTTCGTTAAAAATTTTTTTTTAAATGTTTCAAGTATTTTCTATTTTCTCATAATACAGATCTGATTTATTAAAAAAACACGTAGGCTATTGCTTGAACGGTAGCCATAAAGGAGAAATCCAAGGGTTTTTTTTTTTAATTTAATTATTTTTTTTTTACACAGGATTCAAGTAGGGGGTCCGCGGAGCTGAACCCCCATTAATTTCAGCTCCGGAGACTCCCTGCTTCCAGAGATACTTAACTCAGTAGCAGGTGCTGGTAGCCGCTCTGGCTGAGTTAGCTCTGGTTTAACGTTTAAAGCTCCTGCGTCACTAGGAAGCCAAAGCTGATGATGTCATGACTTTCTATTGACCCGCAGGGGACGGGAGCGTTGAAACGCCGCCATTATGAAAACCCTGCTAGCCAAGCAGAGCAGCTACCGCCACGCCCTACGGAACTATCTCCAGAAGCAGGGGATCCCCAGAGCTGAGATTAATAGGGTTCAGCTCCAAAGACGGCGTTTCAATCCTGTGTTAAAAAAACAAAAACGCTTGGATTGCCTCTCTAAGAAGCACCAATATAATAGTATAGTCCAGACACACCGACCAATATATTGCAATAGGTAGCAAAGGTTGCAGCGTTTGAGCAGGGCGGTCACCTCCAGCAATAAATCTGTGCTTGTGTGCCGCTGCAGATAAGGGTGCAGTGAAATGTCATTCCACAGGGAAAGGCCGTGGTGAAGCAGAGGGAATCTTTAGGTTCTGTCCTTTTTGGTGAATTATTTGTAGGGCGCATGGGGTTTCCGTTTATATCCAGACACACTTGGCTTGTATGACCAGTAATGGAGATAAAATTAACGGCGGGCCCTGTTTTGGTGTTGGCTTCAGTTCCAAAAATGATTCCTGTTTTGGTTTTGCCGGATCTCTACTGGTGTTGGAAAGAATTATGGGGGAAAACTCCAAATAGGCAGGAATTAATTTTTTTTTCTCGACGTTTCATAGAATTGTTCGCTAAGTAACTACCTTGAAATTGTAATTTTTAGAGATATTTTGTAGTGCAGAATTCCAGTGTTGGTTGTAAAGATACAGTTTAAAATGTGAAGTCCCTTTTATATTGCATTTATATTGTGTATAATATTCTTGTATATTATAATAATCTTGTATAATATTTTTTTCTTTTGTGGGGTGTATATAAAGTGTATTCTTAGTAGGATTATGCTTTCTAAGGCTGCGTCCATACAGCCTTTGTCCGTGCGGAGGCGTGCACGTCCGTGACGTCACCCGCGTGAAGAGGGTGCGTTTTGTGGACATGCTAGACGCGCTGTCTTGGGGCATGTCTAGGGACGGGTCTGTGACGTCACGGAGCTGGTTCGCCCTCATTGGGCAAACCGCTCATGTGACCTGCCTGTCGCGTCGAGAAATCCGGTTCAACTGATTCCTCACGCAACTCGCGCCCCCTCCCAGTGTCGTGCGCGCCCACTCGGTCTATGGACGCGATCAGTGCCATAAGGCATTGTGATCGCGCCGCGTCCACACGGTCTAAGCCAGCATGGACTGCGCCTAACACAACTCACAGGCTTCAGCATATTAATAGGACTAATCGCATACAAAACTTGTATAAACACCAGCCCCACACTTATGAACTTTTTCAATAATCCAATAGAAAGCAGGGGAATGATTTCTTTCTGTAATAAATCTGGTGCTGTTTTTCCCCTAGTAATGCAGTTCATGTTGAGAGACTTTGGCCGTCACAACCCAAACCCAATTAAAAAGTTAGCCTTAGTAGTAATAAAGAAAGGCGACATGGGATTCAAGTTAAATCTCAGACATGGCGGCACATGCATCAAGTGCAACTTAAATGGGCGTTCACGCCCGATCCGGTGCGATATCCTGTACCGGAGCTTGATGCATATGCCCCATGGATTGCACCTTCACTGCACCAACACGGTAGTTCTACTTAGCAGCAGTGATGGCGGGGCAAGGTTTGCACGTTTATTATTCCTTGCAGTGGCGCAGCTAGACATGCGCGGACCCCAAGCCAAAAAAATGCAGGGCCCTCAGGTCTCTCTCTCTCTCTTTCTCTCTCTCTCTCTCTTTCTCTTTCTCTCTTTCTCTCTCTCTTTTCTTCCCCTCATGTCTGTCTCTCTTTTCTCCCCCTCAAGTCTGTCTTTTCCCTCTTATGTATTTCTCTCTTGTACTTTATGTTCTCTTTGTGTCCCTTCCTGTATTCTTCCCTTTCATGTCTGTTTTTACCCCCATGATTTAACCCTTCCTCTCCCTCTCGCCTTTCCCAGCCTGTCTCTAGGGCTGCAGTTCCAGCCCCACACTGCACTACTTGAGGCCACGCCCTCTGACCTAGGCCCCGCCCACCTTTGGAGGCTCTGCAGAGGAAGGGATTTCCCCTCTGTCCTCCCTACTGCATCTCAGGGCCCCGCCCCCTGATTCAGACCCCGCCCACCTGCAGAGGAAGGGATTTCCCTCTGTGCTTTCTTCCTGCATCTCAGGCCCGCAATGTGCTGCCGACAGGAGGGGGGGGAGTGGCCCCCCAAGAGAGTGCCCCCCCCCCCTGGGCTATAGCTACGCTCCTGATTCCTTGCATGTCATATAGTAGGCTTTTTATTAAGCTACAAAACTGGTTGTGTTGGTGTTAAATGAATGCTAAAGCGGGCAGGTAGATTGTGTCTATGGAAGGATAGACAATGACGGTAGATAAGGGTCTCTTGGCACAACCCAATCTCTGCCCTTCTTCTTGAACAGCTGCAGAGCCTCAGACCCTATTTGAGTCTCAGCTTCTTTGTACTGTTAGAATATCCTTGTGGCAATTCCAAGCACCATCCATTACCACGCTGCAATGCTGGCATCTCCAGCTGATGGACTAGCTTAATGGTGGTATCACGGTCTTTGGCGTGGACCTAGACTGAAGGTCTCCTCGTGACCACTAGTTGCTTTATCTCCCTGTGCCTCAGGCGCTAAGGTCTATGAATCTCGCTGTGCACACTGCCAGCGTTATAGGAGTATAGTATTATATAAATAAAGGGGTTACAGTTGACACAGTCGGAGGAGGAAGTCGCCAACACACATTAATACATAGATTCCATACTTTGTTTTCCCAGGCCCAGCACAAAGAGAGATTCATTGAAGAGCGCTATGGAAAGTACAACATCAGCGACCCCATGCTGGCCCTGCAGCGGGATTACGAGACCCTCAAGGAGGAGAATCACGGAGAGAGGCTCCCTGTCTGCTCCAACCCTCTGTACATCTTGAAGGAGGTGATGAAGCAGTGCAAGAGCATGCAGGAGAGGATGCTGGCTCAACTGGCAGCAGCAGAAAGCAGACACAGAAAGGTAAGAACATAACTTGCTTTGGCTGGGTAGCCAGGGAAATCCCTGGTTGCATCTCAAGGTCCAGACTGGCCAAGTCCATAGGCGCATAAGAAAAGTATATAGTGTAGTATGATTAGTAATAAAAGTGTAATTATGCTTAATAGAATTAAAAGAACAGAAGGGTGTGTACCAGTGTGTGTGTGTGTCTGAGTCAGTGTCTGTGTGTATCTGAGTCAGTCTGCCCTGCATCTATCACTATATGTATGATACCAAAAAAATATATATATAATATATAATACACATAATTGTATGACTTGATGTGTCTGAGTGCACATATGAGAATGTGTGCAAGAGTAAATGTATGATTGTATTTATACATGGACGCCCTATAATAATAATTTTAGTTTTTTTTACGGCCCTGCTGTATGTACTTGGATTCTACCATCTGTTTCCACCTGTGGGCTCCTGATACCGCAGTGTGTGTCTGTCCACAGCTCTGTCACTCCGAAGGAATGTGAAGCATGCAATCCCATGTCATGTCACCTACTTAGCTGTGTCTGCTCCTTAAGCTTTGGGTTTGTAAAAGACCTCTGTGGCTGCTTACTGCACACACAAAGAGTGATCATCTGTAATATCCTAGTAACCTTTGTTAAATCTGCAACTCCTAAAAGGATTTTTTTAAACTAAAAATAGAAAATATTGAAATATTAATCATCCTGCCATTATTTTAGTATTTTTAATTCCTGCCTAAAACTCACATTTACAAGCATGGAATCATTGGGCATTATTTGCTCGTTTTTGGCCCATCACTTAAAGGACAGGCGATCATTAACTCATTTGCTTTGCTGCAATGCATTGCAGGTCTCTGGCAGGCAAGGGGTTTGAAATGTCTGTACATTCCTATTATCTTTAAGAGATCAAATGCATATTGACTGACTTAAAATATCTAGTTAATAAAGAGCTGGTGTCGCATTTGCTTTGCAAAATGAGTTTCTACACTTACCCTATTTCAGAAAGTATTGTAGCAGCACTAAGGCTCCCTCCAGTGGCACTGAGATGTATTGCATATAGTGTTGCTATCACGTTGCTACATATGCCCATATAATCTATACCAAGGGTAGCCAACAACATTCCTCAAGCTACCAAGCGCTCAGGTTTTCAGGCTCAGTCTCAACCGCTGATTGAGCTATCTGTGCTGAAGCAGGGATATCCTGAAAACTGACCTGTTGGCAGCTCTTGATGACTGGAGTTGGCTACCCCTGATCTATACTGTACCTACCTATCTAAATCCCAGTTATTGATTTATATGTATTTTTCTTGCCTTTAATATGTAATATAATTATTTACACGCTTAGTTTTTTTCCTCCTTAAACTATATCGCACCAATCTTTCCAAATTGCAGTTCAAGCAGGTTTGCTCCAATATTTATTAACTTTTTCTAGGCCATTGTCCCTAGTTTCAATGAAAGAATGAATGCATTTTGTAGCTGTACATAGCTTTTGCAGGCACAATGAGTCCCTGTCCCATGGAGCCTGTGACCCAGGATGATAAATGAACTTGCCCAAGATAACAAAGCAGTGCCATTACCACCAACCCTTCTCCGTACCGCGTGTCTGCTCCCATGTACATGTTGCTGATACTCTGTGTCTGCCGCAGGTTATCCTGGATCTGGAAGAGGAGCGGAGGAGGCACGCTCAGGACGCAGCTGATGGCGACGATGTTACGTACATGCTGGAGAAGGAGAGGGAGAGACTTGCACAGCAGGTAACTGATAATCCACAATCTGGTAACCTTCCCCCAATACAGAATCTCAGGCTGTGTATGTCCTATGGGAGTGTAACCTTATAAGCTGGAGTCAAAACTGAATGTGCATCTCTCTCAATATCAGTCGCCATCTTTATATTGAATCTCTTCATTCTGTGTCATTTGCTGCATGGTTCCTGCAACAGTATCGTGAGCCCTTTCAGACGTCTTACGTTTTATAATGGGGTATTTCGTTATATATTTTGGCAGGTTGATGAGGCGGGTAGGCTTGCTATCTTTAGGCCAAAATATGTTACTACAAACCTCTCTTGTGAACTAAAATATATAAAGGGTTAATTATAGTGTATATCTGCCTTCAAACAACATGTTAAATAGAGCTAGAGATAAAAAGATGTATGTACTTTATCTCTGTCTCGTGTCGCTCTCTGTCTCGTGTCGCTCTCTCTGTCTCGTGTCGCTCTCTCTGTCTCGTGTCGCTCTCTCTGTCTCGTGTCGCTCTCTGTCGCGCTCTCGTGTCTCGCGCTCTCGTGTCTCGCGCTCTCGTGTCTCGCTCCCTCGTGTCTCGCTCTCTCGTGTCTCGCGCTCTCGTGTCTCGCGCTCTCGTGTCTCGCGCTCTCTGTGCATTGGTATTTGTGCAGACTGAACATTTGAAGAGGACAGATTTCTCACATTTTAGCACAAGTTACCACAAACCCTTTAACATGAGAACTACATATCTGTGATGCATTGTTTAACCCGATCATTGCAGATCCACATAGCTCCGAACAGGTTAAAAGGATGAGGCTCCTTTGCCATCATTTATTTATTATTTTATGTATTTTAAATATATATAATTTGACCAGGAACTGTACATTTAGATGGGCGTTACATTATCAGGGTTGTGCTGTAGGAAATTGCACAGTTTTATAAAACATATTCAGTATTTGCAGAAACAGTACCACTTTTATTTAATGACTTCTTACTACCTGTTTCTTACACCTGAGGCCAACTTTTGGGCTTACGCCAGTCCAGATATTGAGGATTTTCGGGAGCAAATAAAAGGCAAAACTAAACGCAGAATGTGATACGTCTCATTATAATCTGTTTCCCATGTAACTCCCCCCAACACCTCCTACTGATTCTCCCCAAGGTGCAAGCTGGGGCAGAGACACAGAATGTGATACATCTCATTATAACCTGTGCACCATGTAACTCTCCCCCAACTCCTCCTACTGACTCTCCCCAAGGTGCAAGCTGGGGCAGAGACACAGAATGTGATACATCTCATTATAACGTGTGCACCATGCAACTCCCCTCAGCTCCTGCTGGACACTCCCCCAAGAAGAAGATTGTATGAAAGCATTGTGATCCAATGTTGTCCAATCGGTGCAGCGTGAAAATGCTTCAATTTTGTTCCAAAATTCCCTTGATACATAGACCCCTGGGTATTTAGCATTAAATCAAACAGCTAGAATGTATCAGTGATCAATATCTGTCTATTGAGAGGGATCTTGTGAGCATTTAGAATAATTATCTGCATCAGAGCAGAATAACACGTATGTGTATCCAGAATGCCAATTCTGTGCATGATCAGTCATTTTTAATTGTGAGCACACACACAATTTTTTATTATTTTCTTTGAGCTGTTGGGGAAGAGTCAAGGAGAGCGAGGGCCATTCCACCCTAGAGAAGCAAACATTCGAAGAAGACCTAGCTAAGCTTGGAATGCTGCCGTTGAACTGGTATCAGAGTGACTCACAAAGGGACAGCCAGTACATCAAGAGCTGATAGAGCAGGAGGCAGTTAGTACAGTAGACAACCGAGATTTGGGTAGGATTCTTCAAGAAGCTGAGTGTAGCAGAACAGAGAAGGCTTTGGTAGGAGTGTGCTGGCTGGGAAGCTGGTGTTGAGCTCTTCATAAAGGGCGTATCCCAGTTCTTCCAGAATTTTATGAAACGAGAGCCGTGGCTTGTGAAGATGGAGGGTAGATGTCACCAAACCTCAATTTGCGTGACATAGGTCACATGTAGGCCGGCTGACTCTCCCACCATACATGAAAATTGAATGGAGGAAGATTAGGAGCAGCCTGTCTGTTTGGAAAGAGGGATGAGTTTCAGAAAGCGGTACGGTCTGTGTAAACACAAGAGAGGAGAGAGACGTCCCCAGATCCCCCTGCTCCCCAGAACCCTTTCTCCTAGCGCTACCTCTCCCAGGTGCCACAAGGAATTTCAGGAATTGCAGAAGGGAATCCAGCGCATAGATTTGGACTCGAACCACAATACATCACCAGTCTCTCCTCCGTAGCTCCCTCCTTGTCCATAACATTTCCTACCAGACTGCTGTTTAATTATCATTCTCTCCATTGGATGTCTCCCAAAAACCCATTCATTCTGAAGGATGATGAGCTGTTTTAGTTGTCTCACTTCTGGACAAACATGCTACCAAGGGCCTATGACACAGTGACAATTGCTATGCATTTGACATTTATTGTTCTTAATCTAACTTCCCTGCCGCCTTAATTCTGTGCACAATTTTTCTCTCCCTGGGTCAGTAATCTTCTCTTCCCCACTTCTAATCGACAAACTTGTATGATACAAAGGGGTTAAATTCTACATGCTCCAAAGTGGTCGTTTTGGGCAGAAAATACCCATGGAAGTCTATGGGCATTTCTGTCCAAAAATAAGATGAACAGTCGCTTCAGCATATATAGTGATTTCCACGTTTTGGGGGTAAATCTATCTATCAACATGTATTGTATTTATTATTGCTAAGAACTCTCTCCTACAGTTAATAAAAATGTATTGGCTGCAACACTAACACTATATCAATAAAATAAAAAAACAATTGAAAGTATTATTTACTGTACTTTGTTAATAACCCACAAGTACGTTAAAACAATGGCACATACTCTACATGACTGTTCTGATGTCAACTTAACTTCTAGTTGGGTTGGTGAATAAATGAAAACCCAAAAATACAACTCAGTATTAAACCTGCAGTTGAACCAGTAAATTAAAGTTTATTTACTGAAACTAATGTGTCCTAATGGAAAACGTCCCATTTATAACCGTTTCTCTTTTTCTTCACTCTCTATCTCTTCACTCTCTATCTCCAGTTAGAATTTGAGAAGTCGCAAGTAAAGAAGCTGGAAAAAGAACAGAAGCGACTGTCTGCTCAGCTGGAGGAGGAGAAATCTCGCCACAAGCAGCTGTCGTCCATGCTCGTGAAAGAGTGCACAAAAGCCTCCAATAGAGCGGCTGAGGAAGGGCAGAGGGTGGAAGACGTCAGCTTGAAGCTGGAGAAGGTCAGGAGCAGAGTGAGCCAGCTGGAGGAAGAGCTGGCATTGGAGAAGAAGCGTAGCCTGCAGATGGAAGCCCAGGTGGAAAAACAGCTTTCAGAGTTTGATATCGAGAGAGAGCAACTGAGAGCCAAGCTAAACCGTGAAGAGAATCGGACCAAGGCTCTGAAAGGAGAGCTGGAGACCACGAAGAAAGGCGTAGAGCAGCTGAAAACTGCCCACCAGGCTGGAGAAACCCCTGCCAAGGTGAACCCAGAGCTGGCTTCCGATAGCGTATCAGTAGAGAAGCCTGAAATGTTTTCCGTGTCTTGCCAGACTGAAGGTGTCCAGCAAGAGAAATCTTGTGTAGACGGGTCAGCTAAAGCGCATATATCCCTCTCAACCCCATCTAAGATTCCACAGCCGTATTCCAAAATAAATGGACACTGTAACACAGCAGCACAGAGTAGCGAGCAGATTTTAAAATTAAACATAGCGGAGAAACCAGCAGGTAATGACAACCTGTCTGACAATGGAAACTCCCCAATCAGAGTGGAATCTCCCCTGCACATGGTAGCACATCTTCCTTCAAGTGGAGCTTCCTTATCACCCAGCAGTACAGCAGCCTCCTCCTTAACCTCCTCCCCATGTTCTTCCCCGGTGCTGTCGAGGCGTCTGATTGGAGCCACAGCTGGCAGCCCTGGTTACCAGTCGTCGTACCAAGTTGGCATCAACCAGCGCTTCCACGCCGCCCGACACAAGTTCCAGTATCAAGCTGAGCAGGATCAGCATGTCACCGGCCTGCAGAGCCCTCCCTCCAGGGACCTGTCCCCAACCTTGGATAACTCGGCGGCTAAACAGCTTGCCCGCAATACCGTCACTCAGGTGCTCTCCCGGTTCACCAACCAGCAAACCACCAGCAAACCTGTACCTCCCAACAGTTCCCCCTTTGGCACAGATTACAGAACCCTCTCCAGCTCCCCCAGCCAGAAGAACGATGGAAGCCACTCTCCAAACCCAGTCAAAGTCTCCAGCCCTCTCAGCCCTGTATCTCCAGGGATCAAATCCCCGACCATATCCAGGGTGGAGCGAGGGAACCCCCCTCCCATCCCTCCAAAAAAGCCAGGGTTAGCCCAGTCCCCGGCCTCTCCCATACCGCCAGCCAAAGCGCCCAACCAGCCCTCTTCCCTGGGAGCCTCATTGGACATATCCAATAACTACTGCATTAATAATGGCATCATTACGAATGGGAAAGAGATTGAAATAATGTTGCCATCCGGTAGCTAGTGTTCCACCACCGTCCCGTGGCCAGAGTCCCGACACTAAATCACACTGTCAAACTGATCAATTCCATGTCTGAATGCTCTGTGCTGTTAAGATCAAACTCATGTTATTTATTTTGGTAGTAGAGAAAATTGTATAATACCTGTAGCTTACATCTCTAGTTTCAATTGAGCAGAACATGACATTTAGTCTTAATTATGTCTAGAGAAGCAGAAGACCTATTTTTCATCCTTCCCCCTCCATGCGCTGTTAAGCAGGTAAGAGGGGGGAAAAGAAAGAAAAGACAAATGATGGAGACATTGAATATGTCTTTCTGTTGGGGCCAGAACCTAAAACTATAATAAGAATGTGGGATTTTTACCAAACTTGATAGGCTTCCTAAATCTCACATCTCCAAGTTTTTAGTGTTGACGTCAGAAATATTTGGTGGCTACCGTTGTAATCCAAATATGAAACCCTCTAATAAGCATTCGGGTTAGGATAAATAAGAAGCGGCATTAGCTTGTGATTTCACTACAGTCAATCGTTCACCCCTCTGGCTGCCAGAGAGGCCTGCTAGGAATTCTGTCTACCAAGGGTTCAAGTCCCCAGATTGGTCAAAACAAACTTGCTTAATGAAGAGGGACATATCTTCCTATGGCATGGGTGGGCAACTCCAGTCCTAAAGGACCACTAACAGGTCAGGTTTTCAGAATATCCTTGCTTCCGCACAGGTGACTCAACAGTGGCTCAGTCGACGACTTCAGTTGGAGTTTTAATAACGTTAAATTGCTCACCCATGTAACAACTTCTCAACATTCATTGCAGAATATTTCTGCATCTCCTCTCAGCACAGTGTTGCCAGTCTGACTCCATATTATAAGATCGAAATCCAGTGCTGCAAAGCCCCATTGGCCATAAGAATATAGGACGGCTGAGAACCAGAATGCATGTGGATCTGGAACGGCCCACACCAGTCCTCAAGGGCCACCAACAGGTCACCTGTGCTGAACCAGGGATATCCTGAAAACCTGACCTGTAAGTGGCCCTTGAGTACTGGAGTTCCCACCCCTGTTCTAAGGTGTGGTCCACTGTTATAACCTGTTGACATTTGCATTGTCCTTAAGGGTGAGTAATGTTATGGTGTGCTTTTACCCTGCAACACAGGCAGTGGCCACTATGTGCCACTGTTGTTTCACATGTGGCTAATCAGGAAAGAACATTTATGCAATGGGATCTGAATATTTGCAGGCAGCTGGTGTAAAGCACAAATACTTACAATACAGGCTACATAATAACCCACTGTCCACCTTATCAGACTAGCAGGGCTCTTGTTATGTGCAGCAATGTAAACCTGACTTTGCAGTTCAAGGTAGGATTTCTAAAGAGCGATTTAAGATTAAAGCATTACAGAAGGTGCCTTTCTTTAATAGCCCTTAGCTTTAGATCTTTACAAATAGACAGCATTGATATACAGCATTAAAAGGGACGTCTTCTGCTCAAAGTGTTTATGATCAGACGGATAGGTTGGAAATGTCTTGATGACGTGAGCACACTGATACTTTGAACTACAAGCTCACAGTTTTATGGTTGAAGGGTGGATCAAGATTAAGTAAACCCTCTTTATAAACTATTTGGTCTGATCCTCCCTGCACAAACGCTGTCTGCATTAGGGGTGGCCAACACCAGTCCTCAAGAGCTACCAACATGTCAGGTTTTCAGAATATCCCTGCTTCAGCACAGGTGGCTCAATCAGTATCTTAGTCGAAAAGTCTCTTTGCCAGCAGTCTTTTTATAGGCTCGAAGACTGAGCCACCTGTGCTGAAGCAGGAACTGATTGAGCTACCTGTGCTGAAGCAGAGATGCTGAAAACCTAACCTGTTAGTAGCTCTTGAGGACTGGAGTTGGCTACCTTTGGCCTGCATCACACACTTTTCTTGAACCCCTAGGCTGCCAGAGGGGCCAGCAAGGCATTTCAAAACAAGAGCATAATCCACATCCGTAGCCACTTGATTGCTAGATGGAGATACATAAAGAAACCCTAACCATGTTAATCTGACCGCTGCCACACACCTGGGGTTGGTGTTTACCAGAGCATCAAAAAGGAGGGTCTCTGTCAAAGCCGGATTGCATAACCTCACTGGTGTTAGTTGCTAAGACTATATTAGCAGGACCAGATCAGCTGGTAAAAGACGGCAATGAGAGCTCAGACTGCAGTACAGTTGAAGTACAACTGTGTTGTATGCTTCAACACAAAATATTACCAATTGTAATGGTATATACATAGAAGCAAGATATACAATTCTCAGCTCTTTCCTTCCCTGGGAAGACTTTAAAAAAAAACAGCGAAAAACATCCGTAGTCGAAACCCAGGAATCGCTAGCCTCCGTGGCGGATCCGTGCGCGTTAATCCCGCGTTAACTGCCATGGAGATGAATGGTAGTTAGCGCAGGATTGCGATGTGATAACCCATATCTGAGGTTAGCAAATCTCCCTCAAAAGTGCCTTAAAAGAAAAAGCAGTGGTACTGTATCATATCACGATATTCAAAACCTGTAAACTATTAGTTGCTGGCATTTTATTTTAGAAAAGTCTATACAAAAATTAGATTACAAATATCAGAAGGGGAGAGTATATTTATCAAAAAGATCCCCAGAAGGTAAATAAAAAGTATTGATGCTCCTTTGCCCCACGTATACGATCCATCAATATCCATAATAAACTGCTAAATTTAGACACCGAAAACATATTTATTTTCGTATGTTGCCCTCCCATCCTGTACACTCCACTTTGCAGCATACACGTAGAAAACGGTATCAACTTATCCTATGCATACCAAAACACCCTTGCCCAAAGAGCTTACAATCTATGGGGGAAAGGAGCTGTATACAACTGTCCAACCTGGAATACATATTATCTGCCCCTAAATTACTGTTACTGGCCATCGTACTTTATAAATATCTCAATGCCGTCTATAAAATATATCCTTTAACCCCTTCCTCTGTCGGGGTTTATTGCCGCTCTCCAGCACTGTATTATTGTATTATTGCATAATTGTTTTCCTAATTCTATTGGAGCCTTCCTTATTCTTATAGCAATATATTTTAACAGGATGGGAATTGGGAACACTGCTTTAATACACAATACTGTATCTGTGTCATGTAAGTACTTTCTATTTAATTTCTATTAACAGTCCTAAACTCCGTTCAAACGGATGCAAAGTGCACTGACTCCTGCTCAAAAGACCATCCTAGCATCAGTGTAATAAAAACAATGCATTTTTTAGTTTCACGTTATTACCCCCTATATAGAAATTGCAATTACTCTGAACACACAATACGCAGGAAAATAGCTGATCTTACAAAGCTGATCTGAAAGGTATATATATATATTGGGAGACAGGAATGTACAAAGAGCATGATATTTAGGGGGAACAAATCTAGGATTTTTTAATCGCTTTTTAATAACCCCAAATTTACTCAAATGAGTGTGTTGGTGTTTTGGGAACAACATTTTAAATGGAATAATTGGTGAGTAACATTCCACTGATGTGTGAGCCTATTAATGCTAGGAAGGAGAGTAACAGTCCGTACTGTATGCTTGTGTGTAATATATACTGTATATACATACATACGCCACAAAGGGAAATAACGTTAAAGCCGCAGGGCACACGCGGAGACCTATAAAATGAACATGCTACAATATATAAACCAAACAAAGTATTCCTGCCTGAGATGTCAATTCTAGATGAATTTAGGGAACATTTACCCTACTTGGTAAATGTGTACACGTGTTACGGATATCTGTACAGATTTGGTTAGCTTTGGTACCAAAATGAATTCTAACTGGGAGGCGAGCAAGCTTATGAAGTCGTGGCAATAATGTGTTTAAATGAGAGGGACTGCTTTGCCCATTAACACCTACACAATTCTAACTGGCCCAACAAACCTTATTCTTTCTGACCCAAGACACATTGTTGTTCATCCAGTTACTGGCCCTACAGAAAGCCCCCCAGCCTCCTTTCTGGAGTTCAATGTTTCTTTACATTTGGAGGTCCTTTCTGAAGTTGTTTGATATTGCAGCAAGGCCCCAGTCATGCGGCGGGTTCCGTTCTGAGGACCCGCCGCAAAGCGAAAATCGCCGGAATGCGGAACCGGCGATTTTTGTTATGTGCGCATGAGCCGCTCTATATATGTGCATCATCGGCAAAACACCTCATTCTGCGCATGCGCGACCACGGACCGGTCCGTCCTGCACATGCGCGACATTGCACCGGCCCGTTCTGCGCATGCGGCCAGTTCTGCAGACATGGCGGCCCCCATCTCGGTACCGCCGTATCGGTGAATCACCGAAAAGCGGGGCGCCAAGAAGCGGGGCCTTGCTGTACTGTGGATTAGCGGGCGGCTGGGTTCCGCAATGCATTGAACCCTTAATTCAGGCAAATTGGCATTGAGGATTTTGGCTTCTTTAAGTGTTCGCTCTCTATGACTGAGCTATAAGAATATAGAGATACACGGCATCATTATACAATGCACTATGTTCATTTTCTGGGGGAGTACTGTATTTTATTTGTATTTGGTATTGTTTTCTGACTTTTTTTTAAAAATTTTATTTCGCCCTGCTGCTTGTTATAACATCACAGCCGTTGCGAACTACATTTACAAACCAAATCATTACGTAAATATAAATGTGTAAATATGAGTATATCTATATAGGAATATAATAATGTATATTTGTTAGGAGATGCACTGACTTTCCACATATGTCTCTGATGCAGCAGAGAAAGCTTGTTTTCAGTGAGTGATTGAGATATATTGAACGAGAGAGGCATTGTGTTACTATATGTTTTTTGCATTGAAGTGAATAGGGAGTGCAGGCTTTTGACTTTGATAGGAACGAGTTGAAATCTTTGCACATAATTCTTACAGGTGACGTCTTATCTTGTAGTAATGATCCTGTTGTCAGGAGGCAGTATTCGCTGGCATCTCATCTGTCCTGAGTAACTTCCATGTGTATATATACCTATTTAACTCCATGGAGACTGATGTATGCGGAATAAGATCTCAGGCGTTCTTTATAAGCACAAACGTGGCTTCATTTATATGCTCTCTGTATGGATCGTTAAGTCCTTTGCTGCCTGACGGTCCTGCAATTCGCTGCGGATTCACGAGTAATAAAACCTATCACAGGTGGCCAACCACAGTCCTCAAGGACCACCAACAGGTCGGGTTTTCAGGATATCCCTGCTTCAGCACCGGTGGCTCAATCAGTGGCTGTGTCTGTGACTGAGACACCTGTGCTGAAGCAGGGATATCTTAAAACCTTAAAACCTAACCTGTTGGTGGCCCTTGAGGACTGGAGTTGGCCACCCCTGCTCTAGATCATGTAAGAATCCGGGTCGCAAGGAATAAGATGCGTCAAAGGGCCTTCCATATGACATGTAATGATGCACAATACGTCACAGCTACATGCAATGCATTTACAGAGGCTCAAAGTGAGATACGCATCAAGGGTCGCATACACGCATTATGATGTTACGTTGATGCATGTGCATTGTGTATGAAGGTGCGCTTTGTTTACATGGCTTTACTTGTAGTGCACAATCTGGGGAGTGGTTATAGGAGCAGTTAGGGCAGGAGTTTGAAGGAGAGGTTCTAATAACAATTATAGGAGCAGTAAGCGATGGAGTTTGAGGGAGAGCTTATAGGAGCAGTTAGGGGAGAAGTTGCTCAGCGCAGTATTATAATGGGATGTTTGAAACATTGTAGAGCAAACAGCATCCCCTTTATATGTATACCCCAAAGACTCCCGGCTTCACTCAACCCTTCCACTGCGTGCCAGAAACCGATCATCCAATGTATACAAGTTAGTCACTTGTACGCTCATACCATGCTTTAACGCTGCAGTGTATAATAATGGAAGTGGGAGTATTCCACAACAGCTATGGGAACGCGCTAAACACACATTACTATCAGCCAATGAAACTTCAGCTGGAGTGATGATACCCAGACTGTTGTATGCATTAAGTAATATTTTCCTGATTTAGTATTCAAACATAGGAAAGAAACAGCAGCACATCAGTATATCAAAGAAAATCATGAGTTTTGTGCAACTGAAGTACTCTTAAGGTTTACAAGTCATTGGATCTACAAGCAATAGAGTTAGTGATGGTGTCAGCGATGTGTTGAAGTACTGTATATATGTACAGTTTACAAGTAAAGCTTCAACACTGGCAGTGGATGCACACACCATATATCCGCCATATATCCTTGTAGTTTTGATACATTCTGCTCATTCAATACTCAGGATTTGGCCTAGCGGAGCAATTTGTAAATTATTGGTGCAACAGTGTAACTGTAGTAGGACCCAGTCCCCTAAAGCACTGCTTATGTTTATACACAGGGTCGCTGTTCAGAGTTTGTTAGGTGAAAACGTAGCTTTATACAACAGCATTATGTCAGTCTAATTATAAGTAATTCACGATTGTAAATGTCCCTGTGCTACAATGACCTGCTATCTGCTGCCGTTTTGAGAATGGATTGAATCGCTTGCGAAGTTGGGGGGCAAAATGACAGCAGAAATTGGTTCTAATGCATTGGCTTCTGGGGGATTCTTAATGAGAGGAAATATATCAAGTGCCTTTTGTAACGGCCAAGATGTAAATAAAACACTATTAGAGAAATGCAACATGATCTCAGCAATATGTCAAACGTTACTCAATAAAGATTGTTTCTTCCATCTTATGCACGTGTTATTTTTCATAATCACACCTTCCTTCCCGGGTCTTATTTACCAGTCTTACATTGCATTAAAACCGCAGGAAAACTTTGGAATCATATTGGAATTTTTTTTTCAAGTCAAAATGTTTGTGCCAAAAAGTAGTACAAACCTTCATAAAATGTGCATCGTGTGTATGAAGGCTTCATAAATGACGCATAATTCATAGCTTGAAATTAATTATGATGCATTGCTTCATGTTGAATACCTGGTTGAGGAAATGTAAAGCAGCAAAACAAGCTGGATTGCGTTTTAAATGATCATTTTGTTTTAGTTACAGGTTTTGAGCAGGGAGTCATCAGAGCTGAACTGTGTTCATTTCAGCTTCGGGAGCTCTTACTTCCAGAGATGCTTTCCTCGGTAGCGGTGCTGGTATCTATGCGGGTAAGGAACTGTGCACCTAACAGAAATACGGCTTTGTATGTCCCGTTTCACGCGGGCCAATTGGAAGCTGTGATATCATCCAGTGTGCCATCCTATTGGCCCGCGGGACTGGGACAGAGCCCAGAGCTGGAATTAACACAGTTCAGCACTCGAAACCCCTGCTTCAAACCTCTAACTATAAATAAATATATATATATATTATAACACAATGCAGTCTGCTCTGCTGCTTTAAATGACAACATAATGATGTGTATTATTTGTATGTATAGCTAGTGTTGGTAAATATAAATAATATTACACTAATAATTGATAACAGCCATACTGTGAAAATCATATATTTTGTTAACCTGTATAATGAAACATTCATGCTGCGTCTAATACATATAACTTCATTTGGTGCTAACACTTTTTGTAGACTTTTAGAGTTGACGGCAAGTTGAACTTGATGGACGATTCTGACGCACTTTGTGCTTTTTTTGTGAGCAGAAAGATAATTGTATGGTACATATAATATACATCTGTACACTACTATAAGCATCTATATATGTGCACTAATAGTACGTAGGTGCACACATAGGCACAATTTATAATGAGATTTCTGTGCGACAAAAAAGTAGTTTGTGATGCTTAGTCCCCGGAACCAAATGTGTTATATTTGCCACTGGTGAAGGCATTAGTGGAGCAGTCTTTCTATAAATGTCTGGGTAATGACATGCAAATGACCACTCGGTGTGTTACTTTTTTCTTCTTATCCATTTTAACATGGATCCTACAAGCTTATGCCTCCTGTATTAAACAGCTTTTTTTAGCACAGCCTGGGTTAAAGACGTGCAGAACCAGCAAACCGACCTTTTGGGTCTCATCAGTGTGAGGTTGGTTGTGCTTTGCAATATGAAGGTGGGAGAGGTTCAAAGTTAGGGCTGCAGACCTGTCCGAGATGTGATCATGTTCACAAGTGCTAAATTTTATTTGCTGTACGGTGGAGGGTTTTTGTCCCTTTTTTTTTACCCACCATAACTTATTTAATGTGTAGAATATAGTAGTAGCCCATGATTACCACTGGAGGTCAATATTTCCACAGGACAGCCACAGTGAGATTAATCAGGGGTGCTCAATATTGAAGACATACAGCAAAAATACTGGTTAAGCAGTGGTGTAGATAGAGTGGATCGGCAGTCCACTGGGGAAACAATATGGCCACCAGGGCTTGCTCTGGCAGACAATAGAAAACCCAACGTCATCGGGACATGCCCCAGGTAACCATGTTTGTAGTTATTTTGTGTAAAAACAGGCACAATAGAAACTACACATATCTCCTGAGCCGGGGAGAGCCCCATGACAGTGGGGTACCATTTATGAGTTCCGTGGGACTTCCCGAAAGATTTAGCTTTAATAACTTGCTTACTGTATGTATGTATTGCCATAAATACCTGGCCCGATGTAGCCCTTGAAGGCTGAATGAGAGTGCCCCTGATTTGTATTGCTCATCCATATGTCTTTATAAGAGTCTCGGAAAAGATCCAATACCCATGAGTATCTGCATGTTTATTTTTTGTTTTTTTTACAGGTTCACACACCTGCTTCATTCATCACATTGCCACGTCATACAGTGGTTAAACTGCAGACAAGGATTCTGGGTAATAACATGTAAACGAGCACCCAGTGGTCGTGTCCTTTTCAGCTTCCTGGCACATTACTGCCTGAATTCCCTAGAGCAGGGGTACGCAAACTTTTCAGTCTGCCCTCGTCCTTACCTGTTCTCTGGCGTCTTGTGACGTCACGACGTCATGTGACCCCGCAGCGTTGTCCCACCCACCCCCAGTTTGCGCACCCCTGCCCTAGAACAAGGGTTGCCAACTCCAGTCCTCAAGGGCCACCAACAGGTCAGGTTTTCAGGATATCCCTGTATAGGTGCCTCAATCGTTCCCAGCTTCAGCACAGGTGGCTCAGTTTTAAACTGGGCCACTGATTGAACCACCTGTGCTGAAGCAGGGATATCCTGAACACCTGACCTGTTGCTGGCGCTTGAGGACTGGACTTGGCAACCCGGCCCTAGAGCTTTTGCCTGCTGCATTACACAGCCTATAGCAGCTACACCTTGGTCCTTTAGACCGCAGACATTCTGTGTAAGTATAGCTCTGCAATACTATGAGGAATTTGCAAAGTGCTTGTCTCAAAGTACTTTTATTCAGCTAATCCGAGATTCTGCGTTCGGAAACGTCAAAGCAGTGTAATTCCTGGAAGTCAGAAGGATGCTCCTTCCATCTCCCTTATCCAGTGCGTGACACACCCGATTTATATTACAGCTTGTATACATTATCCCTATGGATTGACTAACATACCTACAATAGTGGGAAAAACAGCCACATACATGTCCACTCACTGGTTTTTAGCCTTTTCAGAGACTTTAGTAGCGTCCTACCAATAAAAGTGATCACTATTCCACCAAAATGCCATCTTTTGGTCCAGGACTAACAAATCTAAGGGATTTGAGGGTTTTGAAGTGTATTCTGTCTTATAAAGGGATGTTGTGAGTACATCAGTATTTGCCTTTATATCAGTTTTGACCTACAGTAAGAGTGAATTTACTTGAACACTGGATGAGAAATAGCGGTATCATGGCTGTAATTATCTGCTAGCTCAGAGGACAACCAAACAGATACTTTACTATGTTCACATCTCCTCTCAGTTGGTATTTGGGGTCAGACTGCTGTTCTTACTATAGGAAATACCTTCACAGTGCTGCCTCTAGCTGGAGATTGCACCTTTAACCCATTGTGCTGATACAAAACCCTTGTTACATGCCCTTCCTGCAGCAAAGGAGATGAGCGCAGTCATTTTAGAAGTCCTCTTCTTTACAATGTTACTAATACTTTAAAAATCCTGGGTGTGAATATGTTGCAGTTCAACGTGCGGATCACACGTAAAAATGCTTGAAAACTTGAAGCTGGAACAAAGGGATGAAGAAGTCCTTTGAACTAGACACTTGCACGTCCCTGGAGCGATGTTAACATGAGCGCAGGTGGACACCAGATGAAGACACACAGTGCTGTTCTGTAGGACTAGGTAGGGAATTGTACCTACGTGGTGTAAACATACTGCAATGATTACAAAGCTGTAGTGATCTGGTCCTACGTGAAGTCCATCACAGGCCACTCTGACAGCGAAGGGGTTAAAAGTACCCCTGTCCTAGAGGTATGCTGTCCTCTCCAACAGCAAATCTGTCAATGCCACCCCAGCATCCTCCATCTCTCCGTTAAGGGGCAGCCTGCAGTCTGTGTGTAAACCAGGGTCTTCATCTTGTTTAGTCTGAAGATTAACAGGGCAGCAATGGGAAGTAATGATTTCTTGAAGAGAGGAACATTTCTGGGGAGGGAGGATCACTGAAGGAGGTTAGGGGGGGGGGGGGGAGTTGGGATGTCTGAAGAGCTTACACAAGTCACTTCTCAGTGTGAGGTGAATGAGTAATCGAGTGTTACGTGGGAATGGGTACAGATAAGTGGACCTATCCTTAGTGTACAGTAGAAGGCGGCTTAGCTGGGGAAGGAAGATAAGGAGCACATGACTTTGGGTGGTGTATATCTGCAGCCTTGCTAAGTGGGAGCTCTGGAAGGAAATTGAAATCAAGGGAAAGCTCTCAGCCATTTAATATTGTGAACAAAACACCCAATGAGGGACATAATGCTAATGTTACTGCTTATGAAGTGGTTTGAGTGCCAGTGTGAGCTCCTTGTGATCTTACATGCCACTTGGGCCCATATTTGCTAAGCAGTGCTATGCCACAAGATATGTTCCTGTGTCAGAAGACACTTTAGTCCTTTCACTTGAATGGACCATAAGGTGTCTTCCACTGCCGGCAAATGTATTATGGAATAGCACTTCTAGAAAATATGGGCCTTTATCTCCACGTGTCTTGGACAATAAAATTAGATTGTAAGCTCTACGGGCCGGGTACATGTGCGTTGAAGATTTTATGTATATCGTATGATTGTAGCCGAGGTGAGAAGACACACTGTATATCTGTCTAGTTCTACCTTTTGTTTGATGCTACACTGTTAGATATACATATTTGTATATAGATCCAGCGGAAGACATCCAAAAATAAGCCCAGTGCAAGATGTGACCAAGCTTTGCAAGGGAAAGAAATATATATTTCCTGACGCCAGCCAATAGCCGTAAACCGTCTTATGTTGTGCTACATAAATGGTCTAATATAAACACAGTCTGACTCGAATTTCAGCCGCCCCAAACCAAGCTGCGTTTCCAGAGAAAAGTGCTGTTTTCCCGGGAAAAACGTCTTTATTTTTTCACCCCTGTTATTCCCACAGACTTGCCCTTTGCTGTTCATACAAATAGCATTCATTTTTCTACTCAAATTCCAACCCCTTGTCTAGGCCAGAGGTGCAAAACTCCAGTCCTCAAGCCGCACCCCCCTCTCCCCCAAACAGGTCAGGTTTTAAAGATATCCCTGCTTCAGCACAGGTGGATAAATCAGTCCCTGCTTCAGCACAGGTAGCTCAATCAGTGGCTCAGTATTTGACTGATTGAGCCACCTGTGCTGAAGCTGGGACTGATTTATCCACCTGTGCTGAAGCAGGGATATCCTTGAATTCTGACCACTTGGGGGTGGAGAGGGGGGGGGGGGGCGGAGGACTGGAGATGAGCACCCCTGGTATAGGTGATGCTCTTTGGATTGGGATAAGCAGATAGTAGTACTTCCTTGGGTCGAAGAACATCATGTGACACTGAAGGAAAGTGCACTGAAAATGTTGTGTTAGCGTCAAAGTTAAAAGCAGATTAATTCTCAAGAAAATCTGAAAAATATTTAGGCAACTACTCCCCCCCTACCACCCAGCGCTCTATGGGATAATATACGATTTATAGTTCAGCTAGAAGGCCAAACCCTGCATTATATATTTAGTCTAAAAATGATGGTTCCAATGATGTACACTACAGTAACCATCAAAATGAGAGAAGAATAGGATGTCTGAAGGCAAATCACAGCTGTCAGTTCTCCCACAAACTATATTTGACATGATTGGTATTGAGATGTTGCAATCCTGTATAATGTGTATATATTCTGTATACACACGCACACAGATACACACGTACATTCCAAGGGGGTGAGACCTTTAGCTTTTCCCAGCACCAAAGCGGTTAAGAATCACAAGTAAAAAAAAAAAAAAAAATACTTTTTATTTATTATTATTATTTTTTTAACGAAGGGAATTTGTTTCACGAAAAGTACCAGCATTTTCCCACACAGCCCCTGTGAGTGCCAAGGGCTGATGTTTATTTAAACAGAGTGACGATGACACGCTGGATTTAATGTCTTCCCCTCACAGTAAACACTTCTGGCCTGTGATGTACATAAACCCAGAGTGTTGTTGTGAAAAGTCTTCATGCGACGGGCTTAGCGTGAGCAAACATGCTCATATCCCCTGTCTCTTCTTTCCACTGACGGCTCGTCTTGTGTCAGCACTGATAACCCTCACAGGGGGACAGTGCAGAGACACTGACGGCAGACAGGGACCATTTGGTCTGCATCTTTTCAATACATACTGTAAAACCAACCTGATTTCCACCCTGGTAAATGACTGAGTACTACAGTCTTTGATGGGAAGCTCTTCCATTTATCTTTTAGTGAAGGGCGCCGGATGCATGGAAGACGTAGCTTGGTTATAACATGTCATGGAAGTGGCGGGAACCTGGTTTAATTCCTAGTGTCACCTCTCCTTGTGACCCAGTCACTTTATATTCCCTGTGCCTCTGGCACTAACATTAAATTGTGTAAGCTCTTTGGGGCAAGGACTCATCGTTCCTGCAAAATTCTATGTACTGCGCTGTGTACACCACCAGTGTATCAGAAAACACGTTTGTTTATTATAACCAGACACAATATATGTTATGGTGATTAGCATTCCCCTGCATTGCCAAAGGTAGGAAATAGGTTTATCTGCCGTGCATATCCTGCTCACAGGCACTACATTGGATTGATGTATTCTTGAGTGTTATTTATTGCTATTTTAACAGCCTCTCCCTCCACAAACACATTTTCCTTTAGCATCCAATAGGAAATCCAGAGCAGATATTTCCATGTTCTGTAATGCACAGGGATATACTGTATATACTGACAGAGATGAGAAATACCACAGTCTGTTATTAATTAGAGGTGTGGAAGACAATACATGCACATATCTTATATTCTATTGTAACTCCACTTTAGCTGTTAACTCCTGTGTCCTTTTATCACCCTTCCTCGTCCATGGTAAGCGCTTGCTCGCTGAAGCGTGCTGACGCTCGCTCATGCTTAGCACTGAGCCCCTACAGTCGCAATTAGAGCGGCTTTAGTAGGGGCTCGCCTACGCTTCCGCAAGCGCGCGGAAGCGTAGGTCTTAGCAGATTTTTAAATTCACGCGCTTGCCGGAGCGCAGGGCCGGTCACGTGAGCGGTTCGCCCAATGAGGGCGAACCAGCTCCGTGATGTCACTGGCCCGCCCCCCGGCCCGCCCCCTGACGGCACGCAGGGCAAGCAACCGCAAGGCCAGGGAAAGCACCCGCTTTCCCTGAGCCTCAGCACGCCAGCGGGGAGCCTGGCCGAGGCCTTATTAGACTTATTCAAACCATATCTGTCCCTTTTCTTTGTCCTCTCGCTGCAAGTTCTCTGTGTCACCGTCTCTGTCCCCGTGCTGCTACATTTGTGAAAGACTATGTCAGTGTGTTATACTGGGAGTGAACACCTCTCTTCAAGATGACATCTTCACTAAAACTTCCACAATGTGTCACCTTGAAGCCACAATATGAGGCAAAGTTGTATCTGGGTTGTCCATCCTCCTATTTCAGTACTTGAATTCTCTTATTAAAAAAAAAAAAAAAAAACACGAGGGCGATTTATTTCCTGTGCTATTTTATTCAAGAGATCAGTTGAAGGTTAATTACAATGTGCCTTGTGCTACCGGTAATATATATGAGAAATTAGATATACTGTAGATGCTTTGGGGCAGTTGCCAACTTTTAAAGCTTCGCTGCAGGAAAACGTCTCTTGCTGCAGAGTAAGGCTAAGTCCCCGCTCACGCGGCGCTCGTGCACGTGCACACACGCTCAGCCGTGATCGGCGCTTAGCAAAAAAAAAAATCTATACTTACCCGTGCGCTGAACTACCCGCAATGCCCCCCCTCCATCCCCCACGCGCGTAAAATCCGGACACCCAGCGCTCATGCTTGGAGCGCTTTCCAAGCATGAGCGCGCTCAGCGCCAGCGGGGACTTAGCTTAAAGCAGTGTTAGGAGTGCGGGGAGAGGAGTTTTTGGGGTGTAATAAACATGGTGACGATCCGCATAAAGCTTTGGGTACCACAAGCATTGCACATTAAAGTAGATCAACTTGGTTCCGTACTAGCAATGCATTGGGGCCTTTTGGCAACGAAAGGGTTAACTAAACCCCCTACATTACAGCACTGTGTGTATTCGCTGCATTGTCCCCTTTGCTTCTTCTTGCAGTAACGGTCTGGTTTTTTTCTGCAGTAGTATTCTCTGGCCCTTTTCGCAATTTCTGCCCATTTTCACTGCTGCCGTCCCTCATGTCCCATTCCATAGGCTTCTTCTAACTGTATCGGTCTCCTTTCGTGTACCCTATTCTCTGTCACTGTCCCCTATGCTGTGCTTCTTGTGACAGCAATGGTCTTTTTTCTCCGTCTCTGTTTAGTAGAGGCAGGGCAGAGGGATACAAGACAGTGAAACAAAAAAGGGGACAGTCACAATGGCAGAGTATGGGGACAGTAACTTAGAGACAAAGATCAAATGACAGAAGAGCGATAAGGAGATGACACACAGGATCAACAGTATGTCACTGCCCTATAGGCTATGTCTAGAAGCGTTTGTCCCTTTACTCGCTCTGTCCCTCCTTCTGTCACTTTTGTGCTTCCTTTTAATTGTTACTGTCACTCCCTTTAAAAACAAGAAAAAGCATAGACAACCCTGCTGAATTTTTTAGGGGTCTCCCTGAAATCCAGGCACATCTGGCACTGAAAGCGTTAAACAATTAACATGCTTTACAGTTTGGATCTCTGACAAAGATTCTGTGAAGTGACAAGGTCCTTCTAGTAAAAAATAGGTTGGAGACTCTCAGATAACATGAAGTCTAGATGTCTACAGGCCTGTTGTGCACTTGGCTTGCATTAGGAAGTCGGCAGCTGTTTTGGATTTTTGAACGGTGGTAGGTAAGGCCCCCACTGAGTGAACCCAATCAATCTTAACTGTTTGGCAAAAACATTGAGACGGGTGAATGAATGGCCCACCCACTCAAACCCTGCAGGTCCTTTCCACGTGCAAAAGATCTTCTAAGCGCTTAGAACTTCTTCAAAAGTGATGAAATGTTCAATTATGACACCCATCTTGCTAACTCCCACCAATCTATCAGCTGTGTGTGAAGGTGATGTTATGGAAGTCTATGGTGAAACTGATGTGTGTAAAAAGGGTGATTCCTGTTAAGTTTATGGGGTAATTGATGTGTGTAAAACGGTGATTTCAGTTAAGTTTATGGTGCAACTGATGCATGTTAGAGGGTGTTCCTAAAGAAGTCTATAAGGGCAACTGATATTTGTAGTAGGGTACTACCAATTAAGTCTATGGGGCATCTAGTGTGTGAAAATAAAGAGGGTGATCCAGAACACATCTATGGTGTAGCTGGTGTTTGAAAGAGGGTGATCCCAATTAAGTTGACAAGACAATTGATCTGAATGAACTGTGGGCAACTGATGCGTGTTTAAAGGTGCTACAGAAATCTATAGAGCAATGTGACATGTCCAATATAGTGATATATGGGTATAAATACATTTATGAAATAGGCCTCATGCATAGATTACAGACGTTGGCAGGTACAAAGGGTCCAGTAATTAATTGTGAATGAAAAGGCAGTGTCGGGCTAGGAGCATCATAACTCTGTCTATTGACTAATCTTTTTCTATACCACAAGTCTACAAAGTTGGGTTACTGATTTTGGCAATTGTATACAAGAGCCTGATATCCAAATATCTCCTGCCATATTTTATCTATTTATGTCAATTATTATCACGGGGATCGACTGCAAAGCTGGAGTCCAGCGGGGTACCAGGCAGGTAGCGGTGGTCAATGGACAGGCAATAGTCAGAGGCAGGCAGCAGGCAAACACAGTAAGGTCCGAACAGCATCTTGTAAATGGAGAGAAAGCAAACAGGATGTAAGATAGATCAGGGGTGCGCAAACTGGGGGGATGCGAACATTTCTAAGGGTGCGCAGCGGTTACAGAAGCCCTGCGCTATTTCCCATGGCATTTAAAGTTCTGGCAGACAGAACTTCAGACTGGAAATGCAGATACCTGGGTTCAAGACCCACCAGGAACATCACTGATATTGCTCCACCCTTCCAAGGAGCGTACTCTAGATCAGGGGTATGCAAATTGGGGGGCACAAGACTTTCCAGGGGGGCACGGTGGTTGCAGAGGCCCCGCACTCTTCACCAAGGCATTCAAATTAAATGCGGGGGGATCATGTGAGGCCTCTGCAACTTCCCTTACCTTATCTCAGGCGCCCCCCTCCTTACCTCGTCTTCGGCATCAAATGATGTCATTTGGTCACATGACGTCACGTGACCCCATGGTGTCATTTGATGCCGAAGACAAGGTAAGGAGGGGGGGGGAGCGCGAGCAGGGGAGAGAGCAGGCCGGGGGGTGCAGCGGGGAAAGTTTGATGATCTTTTTCTTGGGTTGGTGGAATAATTTTGATTAAAAATGCTGACCAGCTCTCTTCATTCTCCCAGGATCTCTCATCAAGATCGTAGCCCATCCACTGTACCAGTTACTGGAATTTTCCTCTAGAAATGGAGTCCAATAACTTTTCTACCCTACACAGAGAAGTGTAGAACACAGGATGCACTCTCGAGGAATCAGGGAGATCCAGACCAAACCATATCCGAGTAACATTTTCAAGGCATTTAGGACCATATTTATTAAGTGGTGCTATTCCATATGACACCTTACAGCGCCAGAAAATATCTTATGGTCCATTCAAGTTAATGATTTGTAAGGTGTCTTATGTCAATATAAATAAAGTATTATGGACCCTACTTGGTTATGTATGTCTCTATTTATATAACACCATCCACATACACACCGCTTCACAGCAGTAATACACATGACATTGGGAATAAGCGCTTCAGACAAAAGTAACATTAGGAAAAGGAGTCCCTTCCCCGAAGAGTTTACAATCTAGGTTATATTTGCATGCCAGTGTATACAGCTGATGTTCTCCACTTACCTGTCAGTTCATTCATACTGAGTGACGAGGGCATTGGGTTGAAGCAGTGTGACTAATACTTGTTGGGAAATCTCCAATGGCTATTACATTAAACAGGTTTTTTTTTTTGTCTTGGCCAATGTTCCAAATCAATTTCCATTCTTTCCAGACTGAGTCATTAACATCTTATTTAATTGATGTTCTGTTGGAACTTAATTAATGGCCTCCATTTTATGGCACAAGGACAGGCCTAGTCTAACACATGCAGAACAAGAGCCAAAGATGAAGATACATGTATTACTATATCGCACTACTAGTGAACTGTATACTCTGCTGCACAAAGGACTACAACCAGGTATCTAGCCTCATACCATCATTTTCTGATGGTTGATGATATGACCCAAAACATGCTCCAAACCCAGTAACACGTTTAGTAGTGAATTTAATCCATTGGACTAGCCTTAGGGCCGGGGCCTACAACCTCTCAAGGAAGAAGAGCCATTTTATAAAAAATGTCTTTCTCCAAAATATTCTGAGAGCCGCAACACATGCATGAATATTACACCCCTACAAACACATACATATACTGTACACACTAATAGGTATATACTGTATAAGCATTAACATACGACAAAGTATGTGGGGGGAATAAAATGCATGTCACAATAAGTCCCGTCATTTAGTTTTTTTCATTGTTTTTCTGTGCAAAACAGTGTCATTTACAAATACACAATACATACATACAGTACATACATACACTCACTACCCACCCCCCAAATACACAAACACACACTATACCCCCAAAAACACCTACACAACCCCCCCAAATACACACACACTCTACCCCCCAAATACACACATACACTACCCACCCCCCAAATACACAAAACACACACTATACCCCCAAAAACACCTATACGACCCCCCCAAATACACACATAAACTACCCTCCCCCCAAATACACATGTAACCCCCTATTCCTATGCCTGTGGGAAACTGCGGCGATTACGCTTTCTGCTGTTACCTGTGAGCAGGGGGGGTCTCATTTGACTGTCTCAGGCTCCTGTGGCCTGGTCCTAGGCCGCAGAGCACCGTGTGGCTGTCCGGCCACCGGTGCAGAACTACTGTATCAGTAAGAGGAAGCGTCCCTATCTGGGGCCTTGCCTATAACACACGAAACGCGTAGGAGGTTCTGTTACACCTCCGTTTTTAATGGACCAATAAAGGATTATTTTTTATATTCATTTTTTGACCCACTCTCTTGGCTGTGCGCCATATTTTCAACTCTGCTGATATCTACTGTTCTACTGGCAGCACGCTTTACCAAATGCACAGGAAGAAGGCACAGGAAGAAGGCACTTTGAAATATGCGAGTACATTTATACCTCAACAACTCATGTTGTTTAATAGTGGTCCTGGGACTATCCCAATGAGGTCTTGAGGAGACGGCTGACACCCACTCACTCTTTTCCTTCAGGGAAACATTTTCTCTTTTAAGGACTTTATATCACCTGAGTTAGTTTTGATTTGGATATATTACTAGCAGCCTCATATCCTGTGCCTTGGATCATGCATTCATTTTGTATCTATATACTTTATGGATCCAGCGCTGAGCGCGTATACCACTCAAGCTTCTCTCTTACCAAAAGGCTCCTCTGCTGCTAACCCCTGCCCCTACTCTCCGCTGCCAGGCCAATCGTCTCCTCTGCTGCTGACCCCCCATCCTTTTCCGCTGCTGCTGCTGCCAGGCCACTCCTCTGCTCTCCACGCAGGCAGCAAGCTGGGGATCAGCAACCTACGGAGAGCCGCAAGTAGTAGCTGAGAAAGCCGCATACAGCTCGGGAGCCGCAGGTTGTCGACCCCTGCCTTAGGGCAAAGCGGCCGCCTTGAGCCCTGCACCTTCGGGGGCC
This sequence comes from Ascaphus truei, assembly GCA_036426205.1. Lineage (NCBI taxonomy): Eukaryota > Metazoa > Chordata > Amphibia > Anura > Ascaphidae > Ascaphus > Ascaphus truei. The sequence continues at coordinate 28,175,972 of CM071575.1, read as the reverse complement.
CCATGCTCCCTCCGCTCCCTCCTCTCTCTCTCCTGTCAGCGCCGGGATCCAACTTTCACCCGACCGGAGGGGGAGCTGGAGAGAGCATGCCCCCCCCCCCCCTCCGTTCGGAAGTTGGATCCTGGCGCCGACAGGACTAGAGAGAGGATGATTTTGGATGCTTCCCAATATCTAATAACACAGAATATGAAGTAGGGTATATCTGCAGAATGTCATGATGCTTCTTCTATTCATTTTATACAACCCCTTCTCCCCCAGCCCCTAACCCCAAAGTATTAAGCGACAGCAAAATCCTCCCCTGCGGCAAAAGCATTTCTGTTCAGATTGAGTTAGTGGGCACGAGTCGTGAGGGAGGCAGCAATCGTTATTTCAATAATCTTTTTGGTGTATCTGTGGTGCCTAAATAAAAGTTATCAGGCGTGGCCAACTCCAACCCTCAATTGTCACCAGCTGGTCAGGTTTGAAGGATATACCTGCTTCAGCACAAGTGGCTGAATCAGTGGCTCAGTCGAAGACTGAGCCACCCGGGCAGAAGCAGGAATATCCTTAAACCTGACCTGTTCGTGGCCCTTGAGGACTGGAGTTGGCCACCCCTGATATAGAGGTTTAGATATTTGCAAGAGTGCACGATAGAGTATGAAAACATTAACCCAACCAAAGCATGGACTTTTCTCCAGGCCGGGAGAGAAATCCTGTTTTACTTCACCACTCTGTAACACTCTGAACTTTTTACCCCCTAAGTCAGGTGTTTTTGGTCTGCTTGACAACATTTGCACAGCTCGGGTCCCCTTGAATTCCCACATTGGTTGGGGTGCCAATTAAAACTGCTTCCGGATTGATATCTGCAGAGAAAGTGTATGGAAATCCGCTTTTACAAATCTGTCAGATAATATATACAACGAATAGGTCAGACAGCACCCTCTAATACACTTGGGTACTCGGGGCAAAAAAGGACACCCACAGGCCTCAATAACACAGAAAATATTACATATCCCCAGCACATGCGCAAAACTGACATAAGTCAGATAATAAAGGTCATTTTCTAAAATGTTAAATAGTAGAGGGCATTTGAATTCTTTGCCTTATGAATCTGTTGTAGTGTGTTATTATAGTGAGAGCTTTTTTGCCCTTTGCCACTTTTCCCTCTACGCACATTTTCTGCTCTTAACCTGGATTTCTATCTACACTTTGGATAAGTCTAACTTCTACATAGTTCTGTGATAACATTAGGCCTTACGTGCCAATGCACAAAGGTTCTCAAGAGCCCAACTATTGCGCATTATCAATGTCTGTATTGCTAACCACTATTTTAAATCATTTGGAATGTTTTTACTTTTATTATCTATCTAATGTGGATTTTTTTCACATGGCTGCTGGGGATATGTACTGTAATATTTTGTCTGTCAGATCATATGTATCAAGAGCCTGAAAAAGTATAATACCGTACATGCATTTATTTTGCTCCTGGCTGCATCTAACATGAGATACTTGTGAATTTAAAGTCATATGTTTCACGTGGATATTGAGGGACGTTAATGCCAACGCCTATCTGCTTTCTGACGTGATAACAGGCGCAGCATTTGATGCATCCCATTCAAATATGTGCAGCATTTTAGCTCATCCTATCCCCAAATCCCAAGCGAACCTACATAAGCTTAAAAATAAGTGTTGGTACATTTGACACGAAGGCCCAGATTTACTAAGCCTTGTTAAATCATGGTCAAATAATGTGACGTTACCCAAAACAGGAGCGGATGTTATTTTCCATGAGTATAACGTCATATTTACTAATATAATCATCTACAAAAATAATGGGTCATTAAGGTCATTAGCGTGGAGGTAAAGTCTCGTTATTTGGGGATAACACTGCATTATTATTATTTTTAATACTGTTACGTTATTTCAATCTTGCCGTTACTCCCATCCAGACGCAGGAAAGGGGCTTTTGCTGGAGAGAAAACACGAGGCAAATAATGCCAGGAAATAACAATTCGTTACTTGAGTCATACCTCACCCTGGCATTCCTCCCATGTAAACTCTGAAATTGGGGTTTTGTCTGCATGGGAGTAACGACTTAAAACAGCAAACCATGAGAAATCTTATATGGGGGGGAGGGGGGTGTTTGTTTTTTTAAAATAAATCAATCAGTTCTGTAGTATTAGATAAGTGACTATTTTTTTTGTTTTTTAAATTCAACTCAATGCCATTTTAAAGCATCCTTTGATTTTTATAGCATGTTTTAGCCCACCTCCCAAGTAGTGCAAGATCTTTGCGACACCAATAGATAGTTACCTTAGTAATATAAGAATACATTGTAGCTGCTGAATTACACTGACTGAAGGATTGATTGAAACTGAAAAACAGCCATTATGTTAGGCACACAATCAGGATTTTTCCAGATTTACAGTATAACAGGAGCACCAAATGATTGCCAGTTTAGGTAAGAATGGAGAATTATATATCTTTGCATGCTTTACATATAAAAATAAAAGGGGATGGGGGGAGGGGAAATAGTATTGCTACTTTTTAAATCCGGCTGGACACTGCCACACGGAAAGTTTTGTATGACACTGCCAGACATGCATTATTGCGGTTAATATTAATTTTTTATTAATTCAATATTTTACCAGGAAAAAAAAACACATTGGGGCCGATTCACTAAGGTCCGTTAAGTGGCTTTAAGAGCGCAAAGTACCCTTTAAGACCGATAAGGCTGCAGTGAGATTCACTAAGCAGTGATAACTGCGCTTTCTCGGTCTTAAAAGGGCTTTTTTTCAGCCCTCGGCGCAAAATGCGCACGATCAGGCTATTGCGCTGCTTTTTGCCAGTACTAGAGATTCACTAAGCAGCGCTAAGTGAATCGGCCTTAAAAAACACGCCTAACAAACGCGCCAGCTAAAGGCAGGCGCAAAAGAAGCTGGACTTAGCAAAAATGTCTTTGTTTACCTTTTTGCAGGCACACCATCCATACAACAGGCCTGCGGGGGTGCTGTGTGATCCCCGAGGGACTACGGGGGTCCCCGGGGGTCCGCAGGTCCCCGGGGGTCCACGCTGTACCAATGGTGTGCCCCCCAAAAATAAATAAACAATACAAGAGAAGACCCCCACTATGGATTACAAATAGAAGAAAGAAGATACAGACACTTGTGGATTGTAAGGGTTTATTTTTTTATGGTTACCTGGTTCCTGTTGCTGGATTACCTGTTCGAGAGCTTCCGGTTCCCCTTGATTTCGGTGAGTGGTTCATCTAATGGTAAGTAAACAAAATAAATGTATTTTATTTTTATTTTACAGGTTTTTTGTAATTTTTTTCATGACCTCCATTTTTTTTTAATGTCCATTTATTTGCCCTGAATTTATGTATGTCACTGGATATATATACGTACAGGACAAGTCAGTGGTTGTATTGTATGTTGATTTTTTTATGTGATTCAATTGTTTTTGATGCTCTATTATTGCACCTGTATTGATGTCTGTAAACTATAGATAGACATACATACAGGTATAATAAAAACTTGTTGGCTTGCCTTGTTTTGATGTTTTTTGGAATTGCAATTTGCTGCTTTGTGTAAAAATGTGTTTCTAATGTACATTTCATTTTTTTAAATGTTTATTTAAAGGCTGTTTGCTATAGATTATTTCATTGACTTATTTTTGGAAGATAGATTTAGTGTGATGGTTACTTTGACATAGATTATTTTTCACAATGGTTTGTTTGTAGGATTTGAAGTGTGTAATTGATTTGGATTGTAATTGATTGGTGATTGGATTAATTGATGGTAATTTAATTGTGTTGAGATGCTTTGTTTTTCTTTAATGATTGTATTTGTATCTTGTTTGGATTAGTGTATTTGATTTGGAGCATTGGTTGGCATAGTATACATGATGTACAGATTAATTGTATCATGTACAATTGTCAAATTGAGTGTTTGTATTTGGATTTCTTAGATATTGATTTTGCTTGGTGCTGTTTGATATTGGGAGAGGTTTGTATTTGGCCATTTACAGTATTTATTTGTATATTGGTTAATCATGCATATACAGTGTGTATATATATATATATATATATATATATATATACATGATGAAGCCACTGTACAAATAAATGGGTGAAGGGTGGGTATAGGGTCAGGGTGACTTAACCCCTTAATGACTGTAGCGGTTGATAACCGCTAAGGTCATTAAGAGGTTTGGGGATATTAGTTTGGCACTTTTTCTTATTGTGTATATTTTTCAGCACCCCAGTGTATGGACGGTGAGGAAGATGAGGGTGGCCTTCATCGTGGGTGCCGGACAAGGGTGAGTACAAAATGTATTTATTGTGATTAATGTATATTTAATGGGCAAATGCATTATTATTCCTATGTGGATAATAGTAATTTTGCCCATTACTGTAGTGTGTATGTGTTAGGGGGTGGGGGGGATGTTTGTTGTATATAGCAATGTTTATTGGGAGCAATTGTCCCCAATAAACATGCTATTATGCCTTAACCCCTTCATAGCCTTAGCGGATAGCCGCTATGGTTATGAAGCTGCTTTAATGTATTTTTATTAATTGTGTGCAGGAGCATGGGGTCCCCTGAGCTGAACCGCATTGATTTGTGGCTCAGGGATCCCCTGCTTCCCGAGTTACAGGCCCTCGGTAAGGGGCATCGGATGCCAGTGTGGACGCCATCTTTATTGAGCCCACATCGCGTCTTGGACGCTATAAAGATGGCGCCGACACTGGCACCGATGCCCCATACCGGGGCCTGTAACTTGCGGTTCAGCTCAGGTGACCCCCTGCTCCCGCACACTATTATTAAAAGGTACTTTAATGCAGCTTCATTACCATAGATGCTATCCGCTACGGTAATGAATTATTATTTATTGTTATGTGTGTTTTAATACTAGTGTAGATGTGCAGGGGTCTCCTGAGCTGAACCGCATTGGTTTCAGGTCCGGGGACCCCCTACTTCAGGAGATATAGGCCCCGTTATGGGGTGCCGGTATCCCCTGCACTTTAAAGCTCCCGCGTCACGTGACCGGGACATTTACATTCTGCAGGGGATACCGGCGATATTTGTATTTCTGCATGTATATCCTTAACCATTCATTTGTATATACATATTATATTTATATGATTATATGGTTATTCATGCATATACATATTATATTTATATGATGAAGCCACTGTACAAATAAAAGGGTGAAGGGTGGGTATCGGGTCAGGGTGGCTTAACCCCTTAATTACCTTTGTGGTTATGCACCGATAAAGTGATTAAGGGGTTAGGGGACATTAGATTGGCTCTTTTTATTCTTGTGTATATTTTTCAGCACCCGAGGGCATGGACGGTGATGAAGATGAGGATGGCCTTCATCGTGGGTGCCGGACAAGGGTGAGTACAAAATGTATTTATTTTATTTATTGTTATTAATGTATATTTAATGCAGTGTATGTGTTAGGGGGCGGGGGGATGTGTGTTGTATATTGAAATGTTTAGTGGGGGCAATTGTCCCCAATAAACATGCTATGATGCCTTAACCCCTTCATTGCCTTAGCGGCTATCCGCTATGGTAATGAAGCAGCATTAATGTATTTTTATTAATAGTGTGCGGGAGCAGGGGGTCTCCTGAGCTGAACCGCATTGATTTGTGGCTCAGCGACCTCCTGCTTCCCGAGTTACAGGCCCCAGTATGGGACATAGGATGCCAGTGTCGTCGCCATCTTTATAGAGCCCACGTCGGATCTTGGATGCTATAAAGATGGCGCCGACACTGGCCTCTGATGCCCCATACAGGGGCCTGTAACTCGGGAAGCAGGGTGTCCCTGAGCCATTAATAAATGCGGTTCATCTCAGGAGACCCCCTGCTCCCCCACACTATTATTAAAATGTACATTAATGCAGCTTCATTACCACAGTGGCTATCTGCTACCTGGTTTCAGGTCCGGGACCCCCTACTTCAGGAGATACAGGCCCCGTTATGTGGTGCCGGTATCCACTGCACTTTTAAAGCTCCCGCGTCACGTGACCGGGACATTTACATTCTGCAGGGGATACCGGCACCCCATAACAGGACCCGTATCCCCTGAAGTAGGGGGTCCCCGGACCTGAAACCAATGCGGTTCAGCTCCGGAGACCCCCTGCTCAACTACACTATTATTAAAAATCATATTTATACAGCACGATCGTCTGTAAGAGCCGTGCATTGAGACGCAACGTCTCCATGCAGTTCTTACAGGCTGCTTTGTTTATAATAGTTAACGTGCTATCTAACTTTAAGCACGATAGTAGGGGGGAAAGAAGGTGCTCGTGCAATATGGCCCTTTTTAGCAAGGCAGCCCGAAAATGCGCCGAGCATCCTTAGTGAATAGCGCTTTTGGCTTCACCCTTTTGCGCCCGAGCTAATTTTTCCCATTTCAGCGCAAATAATAAGAGCTTAGTGAATCACCCCCAATGTGTGGTCCAAGAATTCCAAGTTCTGAGTGTCATCTAATTTTCTCAGAGGCATAGGGGGCTATGCACTAAGCTCAATGGCTTTGCGTTCTGATTTGGCAAAAAAGCAGGTTCGTTAAAAAGTGAAGCCGGGGACGCGATTCACTAAGGCCTTGAGGCCAATTTTTAACGTACCTGCTCAAAATAGCTCAGAACAGCCACAGCGTACGTGTTGCTTTTTTCCCCCCTGCTAGCGTTCTTAACCTTTACGTACGCTAGCTGATAGAAAAAAATGCCGCTTGTAACATTTGCATGGAGATTTGCCACCTCCATGCAAGGCTGTTACAGGTGATGGTACACTAAATAAATACATTTTAATAATAGTGTACAAGAGCAGGGGGGCTCTGCTGTCGTATGGGCATAACTTTACCCGATTTAGTATTACTATAGAGCCAAGCACCGCGCTCCTAACTATCTCCACTACCCCTGGAGCTAAATGTATACAGTACTCTCGTACTTGCGTCCCGACACATGCGCACTTGATATTAATTGATATATCACCAGAGCACCTCTAGCTCTATCTGTGACGCATGCGCGGCCCGGAGTACACTAGGTATTTAAATGTGTGATCTCTAGGTACAGTGTCCTGTGTGTACAAACATGCCTGACTATAATAAAACGTACCCTAACACACCCAGTACCTCTATGTGCCCACCACTTACCTGTAAACCGGCCGCCAAAAACAGTCAAGCCTGCGTACGGTCCCGGCGCATGCGCAAACGCATGCTGACACAGGGACCTACACAAGACCACATATGACGCATGCGCAGTCTACACACTGCGTGGATGTGCTTTGCGGATACACTATGACTGTCTGTAGAGCCCATGCTGACAACTAAACTACTGGGATAATATGCCCCTCTGGCTAGGTGATAACAGGAGCACCTACTCCTATTTATCAAAGTACAACAGTGTGACAGGCTAAATGTATACACTCAAGGTCAATAAACAGTATCATCATTTACAGTATTTACCTGCCCCTAAGTATAGATTCAAGGATACACCTACCCTCTGTACAGGGACACTAAGGTTCTACGAACTAGTATAGACCACATAAACCACTATTCAAATTTAATAGTGATCAAGGGGAGTCTCTTGATGCGATCAGACTATGTATACCTACTTCAGCCGCTGAGTACATATACCTACCTTGCACACGGACCATTGACAGGGAGGACAACAGACATCCTACTACTGATAAAACATTGCCCTCTCTGGTTCAGGCGACATTTGGAGTACTAGCACCGCTCACTGATTATTTTGACTACCTGTCCATAGGTCACTCCACAGGGAACTTTGATGCCCAACAAAGAAACTTAAATTACATACTCACTCCAGACATTTATTAGAGATTAAGGGGAATCACCCCTAGTGACCCCACCTTGCATACCTACATCATTCTCTGAGTATATACCTACCTTGTATGTGGACCATGTGACCCAATATAGCCTTGATACAACTTAGTTTAATACCCTGGAGCTCAGCGAGACGCTTGACGGAGTTTGGATAGACCTTGAGAAGTCTATTTTTTATTCAGTATATGGCACTGCACTATATACTGTTTTATCTACACAATTACATGGATATCTAATAAAGTTTAATTTTATCTACTACATCCACCCCTGACCGTCTATATTTTTAGGTCTGCGGTGCGCCTCTAAGGGGATTCTTTAGTGTACCACCCTTGGTACACATTGTTTGTCTATCCAGTTTATCCCTAGGCAGCACGCCTCTACCAACTAGGGGTTAGAGCGAGGTTTCTCTCTATAGTTTTAAAACTCATAATGGCCACATTATTGTCATCTCAAACTCATCTACACTTCAACTGCATCTTTAAAAAAAATTCTCATGTCGGTCCATTAAAAGGTTTTGCCACAAACTTATTCCATCCCAGATCTCACTCACTTGGGTCCCTAACTCTATGCCCAGGACATACTTGAAAACGAGAGGTGACTCCCAATGTATTACTTCCTGGCAAAACATTTTATAAATAAATAAAATAAAAACAGCTGCATACAGGATGTGTTTGCTTTGGGAACGCGCATCTATTATCACAAATATGCCAGGTTACACAGTATTTAGCAAGGCACAGCAATGTAGCATCTCCTCGTAAACACTGGCTCTTTACGAGCTGTGAACATGAGCGTTCTGACTGGTAAGACAGAAGAAGACCTGTTGTTATTGTAACGCTCCTTGCGAAGTGAAAGTGATGCTCAGAACCAGTTCCAAACAGCACAGTATGGAGGTCAGCTCAGTTTGACGGGTCAGCTTGGGGGAAGTTTGTTTTCTCTTTGTGGTGGGATATGCCTTGCATTAGGGAAGAGGGCGGCCCTGGTAAGTGGGGGATCAGTTCATGCCAAGTTTGGACTATGAGGCAAGTTGATTAGCTGAGACCTGAAAGCATGCAGCTTCTCAGCTCATAGCGTGAGCTGACCAAGAGCTGTTTATATGAAGTCCTGTGAGAGCCAAGAGATGACACTGTTTACTTAACCTGCTCCGCTGTTAGAGGGGCCTGCAATGCCTTACAATGCAATGTTTTGAAGGCCCCTCTGGCAGTTAAGGAGTTAAAGCAACAGCTGTTGTGAAAACTCTGAACATGGGTTGACGGAGTTTCTTAGTGGTAAGAAACGGCCTATAATGTGGGTGAACGTGGTTTGCAATCCCCGTGTTAAATTTCCTTGTGACCTTGGGCAAGTCACTGTATCTCCCTGCACCTTAGATACCAGGATTAGCCCGTATGATCTTCAGGACAGGGACACTTTGTGCCTGAAAAATTGTATGTACAGTGATGCGTACACTATCAGCATTATAGGAACATATATATTATTATCCCCCAAACTACAACATTCTGGGTATTGTGTACTGAAGTCAGTTTAAGATCGGTTTTAGATCATTTAACTTTTTATGTTTCACAGGACACAAGGACTATCTTCACTTTAAAGAAGCAGCCCCCTGGATTTTTTTTACCCACTCCCCTATTTTTTAACATGGATTGGAAGCAGGGGCCCCCCGAGAACTGAACTGTGTTATTTTTAGATCCAGAGATCACCTGGTTCCCATGTTACATTATCTGTAAAAGGTAGAGCCAGTACCATCCACTCCAGGGGAAACAAAATGGCGGTTTAAACCTCCCACGTTACACAGGCCAATGGGAATCTGCAAAGTAATCCGTTTTGCCTTCCTATTGGCCAACGTACCAAGGGGGATTTAAATATGCAGACGTACTGGCGTTATCGTTCCCAGTATGTATCTCGAGAATCAGAGGGTCCCTGGAGCTGACATGAATGTGGTTCAGCTCTGGAGACCCCTTGCTTGTTATGGGGTGGGACGGCACCTATAAGGTGATGAATTTTGTAAGGATGGTAATAACAAATATAAATTATTTACATTTTTCTCTGTTTCTTTATATCAATGCAGTATATATAGTGCCGATGTGGCCAACTCCAGTCCTCAAGGGACACCAACTGGTCAGGTTTTAGGGATATCATTTACTGAGCCATTGATTGAGCCAGCTTTGCTGAAGCAGGGATATCCTTAAAACCTGATCTGACCAAAACTGCATCTTTTTTTAGTATACAAATGAGTTATAAAAAAAAGTTTGTTTGAGACTTGAGTTTCAACACTGAACATTTAACATCAACATTTCTCCAGATCAGTGAGAAAATTCACATTAATATAACATTATCATAAAAGGATCGATATAGAAATGTAAAAAGAAGGGTGCTTTTCAATGTCACTTTGTGGATCGCTGTGTATCAAACTCTTGGCATTTACATAGCGAGTTAAACACATTGATTGTGGCAAATGCCTTATCTTCATTAACACAGGACACTGGCCATTTAGCATAAAATGAGTATCTGCGCTGAAGCAATTTAAGTAAAATGTTTCCTAATAGTGTATTATAGTACCGTCTGCAGGGAGATCATTTGGAGAATTCATTGCCAAACAATTCTGCCTGTATTATTAGAAGTGTAACCGTGTCTTCCCAAGCTATGTTCATGTTTAACCCCTTCAATGTGGGACGCGCTGTGACAACTTTCTCAGGCATTACTGGGTTCAGCTCTTATGATGAAAGGGTGAAAGACCCATAAATGCTAACAGCTGGGAGCAGAATCAATTGCTACAATAACTTCTCTAATGGCCTTTTAAAACAAGGCAACAATTCCACCCTCTGGAATGCTTTGATCTTATCGCAGTGGGAAATATTATGTTAATGGCTTTAAAGAGACGTTATGGACACAATGAGTTTCTTCATGACAATACGATCTTGAAGGAGAAGGAGCGGCTCAGTGAGTAAAGACACTGACTCTGTACACAATGACACTCAGTTGCAATCAGGGAATCGTGGTTCAATTCCCAGTGTCAGCTCTTTCTGATCTTGCGCAAGTCACTTTATCTCCCTGTGCCTCAGGCACGCAAAAATAGATTGAAAGCCCTACAGGGCAGGGACTGTGTCTGTAAAAATCCTATGTGCTGCGTACTGTGCACTGTGAGGCTGCGTCCCCGCTAGCGCTGAGCAGGCGGCGTTTGCTTCGGTTACTTACATATATAGCTATATGTAAGTCCCCGCGCGTGCTCAGCGCTTAAGTAAACAAAAAAACTATACTTACCCACGCGCTCAACTACCTGCAATCCCCCCCCCCCCCCTGCACGTACATGCAGGACACCCGGCGCTCGTGTTTGGCGCGTTCTCCAAGCATGAGCGCGCTCAGTGCCATCGGGGACTAATTGTGAAGTGTTTTAAGACCCATTGGGAGAAAAGCACTATATGAAATAAAAGTTATAGTTGAAAAGGAGATGTGTATCAATATGCACTGCCTTGAATGTTACTTATACTAGAACATGTGCTAACTTTTTCAAGTATTAAGGTGCATTGGGGAACAGGTATCAAGGGTGGAAAATGTGCATCATAATATTTCTATTACAACATACTTCTTATATAATGCTTGTGTTAAAGGAGCAATTTAAAAGTTTTTTTTTTTTTAATTATTATTTTTTTAAGATAGGGTTGAAGCAGGGGGTTTCTGGAGCTGAACCCCATAAATTTCTGCTCCGGGGACCCCTTGCTTCCTGAGATACAGACCTCCATATGGGGTGCCGGTATCTCTGCAAAGTTTAAAGTCACGGCTTCTTTGTGGTCCACGCAAGGCGTGGAAGCTTTGAAACTCCGCCCCTACGTGATCCCTGCTAGTCGAGCGGAGAGGCTAACGGCACCCCATACGGGAGGTCTGTATCTCAAGAAGCAGGGGGGCCCCGGATCTGAAATTAATGGGGTTCAGCTCCAGAAATCCCCTGCTTCAATCCTATGTTAAAATAATAATAGTCCCTAGCTTGGATTGAATCTTTAATGCAGTGCTGTACAATCCAATTTGTTATGCCAGAGGCGCAGGGAGATAAAAGCTCAGATCCACAAAAGGGTGCTACATGTTATCATGCCTCTTCTCCTCAGCACCCTATTGTTAATCTGGGCCAAACAGACCTGCCCAAGGTCACACGTAGCGGACACTGGGATTTTCAACGCACTTCAAAGATTGACATTAGGTTAAATTGATACTAACAATGTTGATATCATGCTGCGTCACTTTGTGAACATGCTTTGTGTAAACCTTGATTTACTTGTCAGTGAGCAGGATTGGGAGTGGTTATAGGAGCAGTTAGGGGAGGAGTTATAGGAAGTGGTTATACCCTTTTCCCCCCTCCTCCCCCTTGCCC
>CM071575.1:27994566-28163686 GCA_036426205.1 Ascaphus truei | reverse complement strand
TTATGAATCAGTTAGGGAGGATTATAGGAAGTGGTTATAGAGGTAGGAGCAGTTAGAGTGTACATTAGGGAGGAGTAGGATGGTTAAGAATAGGGTGGGTTTAATTAAGGAGCAGTTAGGGAGGAGTTATAATGAATGTGTTTATAGGATGCAGCTAGGGGAGGAGTTATAGGAAGTGTTATAATAGCACTAGGGAGGAGTTATAGGAGTGGTTATAGGAGCAGCAGGGAGGAGTTATAGTAAATGTTATATAGAAGCTCTAGGGGAGAGTTATATGAGAGTGGTTATAGGAGCAGTTAGGGGAGGAGTTATGGAAGTTGGGTTATAAGCAGCTAGGGGAGGAGTTATAGGAAGTGTTATAGGACGTTAGGGAGGAGTTATAGAAGTGGTTATAGGAGTGCAGTTAAGGGAGGAGTTATAGGAAGTGTGTTAATAAGAGCAGCTAGGGAGGAGTTATAGGAATGTGGTTTATAGGATCAGTTAGGGAGGAGTTATAGGGGAAGATTGTATAGGAGCGCTAGGGAGGAGTTATAGGAAGTTGGTATAAGCACTAGGGAGGAGTTATAGGAAGTGGTGTATATAGGAGCAGGGGAGGAGTTTATAGGAATGGTTTAAGACAGCTTAGGGATGACGTTATAGGTAGTGGTTATAGGAGCAGGGTTAGGGAGGAAGTTATATAGCAAGTGGTTTATAGAGGCAGCTAGGGAGGAGTTATAGGAAGTGGTTATGAGAGCAGCTAGGGAGGAGTTAAGGAAGTGGTTATATAAGCAGCTTAGGGGAGGATTTTAGGTTAAGTGAGTTTAGGAGCAGCTAGGGGGGAGTTAAGAAGGTTATAAGAGCACTAGGGGAGGAGTTATAGGAAGTGGTTATAGGAGTCAGTTAGGGAGGAGTTATCGGAAGTGGTTTAGAGCCAGCTAGGGGAGGAGTTATAGGAAGTGGTTATAGGAGCACTTAGGGAAGGAGTTATAGGGATAAGTTGTTATAAGTCAGCTAGGGGAGGAGTTTTTAGAGAGGAAGTGGTGTGATAAGAGCAGCTATGAGGGAGGAGTTTATCGGAAGTGGTGTTTATAGGAGCAGTTAGGGGAGTTTAGTTTATAGGAAGTGGTTATAAGGCAAAGCTATGCGGTAGGATTTAGGAAGTGGTTTTATGAGCAGTTAGGGGAGGAGTTACTAGGAAGTGGTTATAGAGCAGTAGGGATGGATTTATAGGAAGTGGTTATAGGAGCAGTTCAGGGGATGGAGTTATCAGAAGTGGTATCTGAGCATTATATGGGAGTGAGTTATAGGAAGTGTTATAGAGCAGCTAGGGGAGGAGTTATAGGAATGGTTATAGGAGCAGTTAGGGGGAGAGTTACAGGGAAGTGGTTATAGAGCCGTGTAGGGGAGGAGTTCATGAGATTGGTTATATTGATCAGTTTAGGCATTAGGAGTTATAGGAAGTGGTTATAGAGTCCGTTTTAGGGAGGAGTTATAGGAAGTGGGTGTTATAGGAGCAGTTAAGGGGGAGTTATAGAGATGGTTATAGGAGCAGTTAGGGAGGAAGTTATTAGGAAGTGGTTATAGAAGCAGCTATGCGAGGAGTTATAGAGTGGTTATAGGAGCAGTCTAGGGGAGGAGTTGTAAGGAAGTGGTTTAAGAGCAGCTATGGCAGGATTTATAGAAAGTGGTTTATGACAGCTTAGGGAGAGGTATTATAGGAAAGTGGTTTATAGGAAGTAGGTTGAGGACAGGGAGGAGTTATAGCAAGTGTTAAGATGGTTATAAGGAGCAGCTAGATTGATAGGAGCAGGAGTAATAGGAAGTGGTTTATAGGAGTGCAGTCTCGGGGAGGTTAGTAGGAGTGGTTATAGGAGGCAGTTTAATGGGAGGAGTTATAGGGAAGTGGTTATAAGAGCAGTGTATGGGAGAGTTTCGTAAGTGTTGTTATAGACGAGCTGGGGAGGAGTTATAGATTTAGGGACAGTGGAATTATAGGACGTGGCTATAACTTAGGGGAGGAGTTAAGGAAGTGGTTATAATAGACAGCTAGGGAGGAGTTGGAAGTGTTGTTATAGAGCAGTAGGGTGGAGTAGTTTATACAGACAGGGAGGAACCATGTAAGCAGTTAGGGCACGCAGTTATAAGGACAGATGTTATAGTGAGCAGTTAGGGGAAGGGTGATAGGGTTTTTTAGCAGCTAGGGAGGAGTTACGCGTTTATAGGAGCAGCTAGGGGAGGAGTTATAGCACCCTCCTCCACCCCTTGCCCCCCTCCTCCACCCCTTGCCCCCCTCCTCCCCTTCCCGCCGCCCTTCGCCTTCATGCCCGCCTTACCGCCTCCCCACCCCGCCTCTGCCTTTCACCCGCCCTTACTCCGGCCGCCTCTGCCTTTCACCCACCGCCTCACAGCCGCTGCACGCACTCAACAGACACCCGCCACACTCGACACATACCTGCCGCCACACACACCTGCTGCCTCCCGCCCCTACGCACCGACATCACTGACCCACCGCCTCACACCCTAGCAGGACCCCCACGCACAGACAGCACTCACAACCCACGCGCCACCCGCCGCCGCCTCACACCCTTGCAGGACCCCCACTCACAGACAGCACTCACAACCCACGCGCCACCCGCCGCCTCACACCCTAGCAGGACCCCCCACTCACAGACAGCACTCACAACCCACGCGCCAGCCGCCGCCGCCTCACACCCTTGCAGGACCCCCACTCACAGACAGCACTCACAACCCACGCGCCACCCGCCGCCTCACACCCTAGCAGGACCCCCACTCACAGACAGCACTCACAACCCACGCACCACCCGCCGCCTCACACCCTAGCAGGACCCCCACTCGCACACAGCACTCACAACCCACGCGCCACCCGCCGCCTCACACCCTAGCAGGACACACGACTCAGATTTTTACATCACTTATGGCACCAAAATATACATTGTACTGTGGTGTGGTTACAATAAACCATTTTTATACAACATCGTATTACATTTTCTTCCATCTTTCTTTTCAATATTATTATCCAACCTTTACAACAAACAGTCACCTATTGTTCCACGATTTATAAATAATACTACCTATTACGCATTTACATCCCGGGCAACGCCGGGTCTCTCAGCTAGTAGTAAATAAACCCCAATATTTGCAAAGCTGTGAAAGACATTTGATCAAACCAGCATTAGAACTGATGAATGGAAAATAAATATAAAAACCCTGTGCTACTTTCCAAATTGGCTTGCATTTTAAACGTGAAAATATACATTTTTGATTCTCAATTCTATATTAACAAGAGAGTCATTTGGTTGCATTCTTTGAACTGATTTGAGCCTGCTCACCATGCATAAACTACTTATGACACTAAAACGTCATATTTCTTATTGTCCAGTGATCCAAACGTTTCCCACCATTACAAGAGGGTAACAGGCAAAGACTGTCTTTATTAAAACTAATGACACTGACTTTAAAAAAGGGAACCTGGTTCCCATCACAATGTCCGCTCCTTGTGACCTTGGGCAAGTCACTTTATCTCCATGTGCCTCAGGCACCAAAATCAAATTGTAAGCTCCACGGAGCAGGGACTAATTGTCTGTTCAATATTCTATGTACAGCACTGGGTAGACTGTAAAAATATTATTATAGTAGAAAATATGTTGATGCTTGCCCATTACTGTATCTCCTACAGATGCTGCTATATGACTTTAACACCATCATTGCCAGATGGACCAACAATGTGCTGGCACTGAAGGGGTTACTCTTTGTGAAGGGGTACCAAATCTTAGTTTTATCTTGGCTGTCTACGGCGTACAAAATAAATAAATTGTGTCAACACAAAGTAAGAATATTAGAGAATTAAACCGTAATCCACTCGGAATTACATACCTCAGTTATGAAGCATTTTTGTTTTTAATTTAAAATCTTGGAAATGTTGCAATCTTTAATCAAGATCACATTTTTCAGCTCCGCCCCCCCCCCCCTTTAAATACCTATGTCGTTTTTGATTTATTTTCAATGTCTCCTGCGCTGCAAACATATTTCTGATGACAATTTGAGCTCTTACAAGGTAAGAGAGGGGCCAGTGAGAATGCCATGTATATACACCGGGTGTATAGCAGGGACAGAGAGATTAAAAACTCTAGTCATCTTATTGTAGGCGTAGCAGAGTTATTTAAACAAAAACAAGCTTTTAGTGATCAAGAGCCCCAAGTAGGTAGTGGTAATGTGTATAATTTATTAAATAGACAGAGCAAAACTGTGCCTAATTTAAAGCAGTGATCCCACTGCATTTTAATATTGATTTGAACCCAAGGTCCTCCAGAGCTAAACCCAGTTAATGTTGACTCCTGGGTACCCAAGATGCTTATTAGTTTTGTTGCCGGTGTTACTTTGTGGACATTTAAACGGTCGTCCAATTAAAAGCTCCCCCGGTGACATTGAGGCTTCTTATTGGTCCGCTGGAGCCATTAAATATGACGGTCATTTCGATTTCCCTAAAGTGAAAGAAACCCCTTGCAACTAAAATTGTAAGTATCTCGGGGGATCCTCAGAGCTTAAAACGGGGCAGGTGAGATTGCAGCTTTAAGAAAGAGTTATACAATAGTTATGCTCTAAAATAGACACAGGCAGATTCTTTCAAAATGAAATCTCTTTTGAAAGAACTGTGTGTAAGTAAAAAAAAGCAGTGGTATTTGTGTTGTGAATTAAAAAGCAGTGGTACTTGTGTTGTGAATTAAAAAGCAGTGGTACTTGTGTTGTGAATTAAAAAGCAGTGGTACTTGTGTTGTGAATGAAAAAGCAGTAGTTGTACGTACCTTGTGCTAACATCACACAACCAATGAGCTTTTTCGACTTTCCGTACAGTTTTTTTACATCAATTTGCACTGGTGACAAATATATAAAACTTGTCACATGGTTTTCTTCCATCTGACGCAAAGAGACAGGAAAACTGAGGTAGTGTAGACTCAAAGCTTAATATATTTCACTATACCATTGCTCCTATATTCGCTCCCTAGAACTCTTCCCCTAACGGCTCCTATAACCCCCCCCAACTGCTCCTGTAACTGTTCCCTGTAGCTCCTCCTCTAACTACTCCTATAACTCCCCCCTAACGGCTCCCCATAGGTGTAGCTAGGGTAGGGCTAAAGTGGGCAAGGCCTGCTCTACATCCCCCAAATGCCCGCCTAAAAAATCAGGGCCCTAAAGGATGCGCTGGTCGGCCAGGACAAAGCTTCTCACTCCCGCACATGTCAGCCTCATATAGAGTGTTACCCCCGCTGCCTCCTCCCACGTGTGTCCCTCCCTCTCCCCCTTGTACTCTGTGTCAGTGTATAGCATGGCAGGTTATACTCTGGGTCAGTGTCTACACCTCAGCCACAGTCCTTGCTATGCCCCTGCCGCTCCCTATAACTCTTTCCCTAATTGCTTTTATAACCGCTGCCAATAACCGCTCCCTATAACTCCTCCCCTAACTCCTCCCTATAGCTCCTCCCCTAACTCCTCCCCTAACTCCTCCCCTAACTGCTTCTATAACTGCTCTATATAACTCCTACCCTAACTGCTTCTATAATTCCCCCTTAACTACTCCCTATAACCACTGCCAAATCCCTTATGACATGAGCAAAGTTGTTACAAAGCACCTTTATACAAAGGAACGTAATGGGATATTAACTTTTAGCTTCCATTTAACATCACAGTGCCTATTCCTCCCCGGAATACAGAACATATCCCTCGTGACATTTGACATGTGCGTCTCTAAGCTTCAAAGTAAATTATAAAGTGCAGAACTTTACATTTATTTCACATTAGTAAGCGATTCAGACTGTCAAGAGGGAGGAGTTTTGCACTTCAGGTGATCTACAGAGGCGCATTAATTTCTGCTTTAGGGACTGTCATTTTTCTTAAAAAATAAATAAGGAGGACGCCTCACGGGCGCACACAATTATTTGTCTCTTTTTAGTAGACAGAAATTGTGGAATCATAATAAATGGATCCCCAAACATCCATTTTCCATGGGACACATTAAATTTGGCCACATCAGTATTTCTATACAACACCCTCTATATGTGTACCCCCTGAGCCTGCCTTCATTGTACCCCCTGAGCCTGCCTTCATTGTACCCCCTGAGCCTGCCTTCATTGTACCCCCTGAGCCTGCCTTCATTGTACCCCCTGAGCCTGCCTTCATTGTACCCCCTGAGCCTGCTCTGCAGTGGAACACATTTCAAACGCCTCAAACACAGAAAAAAAATGCTCAGTCATTTCAAAGTGCTTGTCCCATACACAATATATCAAGACGAATGACTAGTAGATGGATCTTATTTAGATTTATAGCCTGGGCAGTAGCAGAGATATTTGCACAAAAGTTTATGATGGATGCAGCCCAAATGGTGCATTTTTTCATGTTCGGCTCCCATCAATCAGAATAATCACATTCCCATCTCACGGGCTGGCCTCATAAATTTGTAGCTTCACAGAACGGAGAGGATGAGGAATCCGATTGGGTTGGTCGCTGTGGGATGATTCCTTGACCAATGGAAAGCCAGTCGTAGCATATTATCTAGTTTGCTTATTTCCCAATGGTTTATGGCTCATTGTGTGGAGGATATTGGTTTCTAATGTAAATCGACATAAACTCGCTTGTAAAACTTAAACAATATAAGTTCTGCCTTAACCACTTGTCCAGGGGACTCACTCTGATGTTTTATTGGAAATCATGTAACACACATTTAATTGATATGCAGGAGACAAATTAACGTTGACACCGGCATTTTTTATACATTGCCCAAAACCACGGAAATTCAGATGTAGCAGATACTACCTTTCCCGTTAATGTTGGCATATTGTTTAACAGAAGCGCTATTGAAAGCGCTATGGGAAGGATGTTGATCCAGGGAATAATCTGATTGCCAATTCTTGGAGTCAGGAAGGAATTTATTTTCCCCCTTATGAGATATCATTGGATGATATGACACTGGGGTTTTTTGTTTGCCTTCCTCTCGATCAATAAGTAAGTATACTGTAGATATAGGATAAAGTATCTGATGTCTAAATTTTGCATAGGTTGAACTTGATGGACGCATGTCTTTTTTCAACCTCATCTACTATGTAACTATGTAACTATGTACTATGTAACTATGTAACTATGAGAGTTAAGGACACATAATTTAATGTGTTATTTTGTGTTAATGGGGGTAATAACATCTGTAAGAGTGGATATCTACTGATAGGTGCTTGGTCAAAAGAAATGTTTGACTCTATAACAATTCTAGAAGGCCACATCAACAAGATATATAATTTGTTTCAGTTAAAAACTGTGGATTGCTGCTGAGTGCAAAATTCAAATGATTAATGCAAATAACTTTACCTCAGTAGTAGTAGGGTTTCAATTAATGCCCTTCAGTGGGTGACCAGAGTAAAAATCCCAGTGCTCAGAGTTTGGGCAAGTAAATATATAAAAAATATCTTAAAACACTTATACAGTATGTAACCCTTCCTGCCCAGCTCTTAAGGAGGGTTAACTATGTACATGATTTTTCTCAGTGTCTCATAGCTTGTCAGGGTGCTGGGTCCGTGCAGGCTGGGCCTAGACGTGCTGATGGAATAAGGAAGGGCGCCAGGAACTTTTATAGCACCGTACATACAAGAGCTTTAATGACTGCCGTCCACAATACTCCTCACACATTGATGTCATCCAAAATAGACATACATCAGTAGGTATCTTCACAGTGTTTTCCTAGTTAGCACCCATTTTTAATGCTCTAGGGAGGTAATTAAGCTTGTTTTACTATCATTATAAGTGGCTATCTTCTGCATATCATCCGTAACTCTCTGTATCAATTGGGCACCATCTTGGGTTACTATCCTGAACCGTGGGATCATCTAGGTGCAGGGTACTGCGTGCCAGTCGTAGGCACTCTGTTTCTGAGACTACAGTGGGCCTTCAACTTGGTCCCAGAGCTATTTGTTTGGATAACCCCAGAACATAGGCTTCCTCTTTGTGGGCCTGTAAACGTCTGTAGTACCATGGCAACGGACACTAACTAGATGGAACACTTTCCCTAACTATGAAACAATAAACAGGGACAGGGCAGTATCACTGTACACGTAAACATATTTACATTACCAACAGTGAGGCTCCTCCAATTGCTACTCCCAGAGACCCGAGTTCTAGAACCTTCAGGGCAGTCTTATATACCCTGCCGGTGACATTACTGATCACCAGACATAACGTGGGCATGGCTTGTTTCTGCCAAGTCACTTTTTACAATATGATCAGAGAAGGGCGTTACCCTGCGTGAACCCACACCGCTAACCCATTAAGACCATTAAACCCTTAACTCAATAGTATTTCCAAAGGGAGGCTACACGTGTATACTTTAACCCATATTTACTAAGCAGTCTTATGCTTAGTAATTTACATGAATGGGCTGTAAAGGGTTTTCCAGCTCTGCAAGGTGTCTTATGGTTGAGCACTGCTTAGTAAATCGGGCCACAACTGCCATAACTAAGTACTTTTTCTGTTGCTGAGGGACCTGTGCTTTTAACCCCTGCACTGTCAGAGAAGCCAGCAAACCATTGCTGGAAAAAAAAAAAGCCCAGGCGTGCACCAAGGTTGAAGAAGGTATGTATTAACAAATACAATAAAACAGTGCAAGCAATAACTTACATGTAATGAATAAAAAGTCCAGTAGAGAGTAGAAGATCAGGGCTCCGTTTGCCAAGCCAGTTAATCAAGGGTCTGGAGATGGATGCTGGGTCCGTATGAATCAGTCCGCCGCGCTGGGATTAACTGATACTACATTAGTTCCGGGTCTCGCGCATCACCGCGATACCCGTATCTAACAGTCCCCCATGTCTCCGCAACTCCGTACTTCTCCCAATAGACTGGCTATGTGTACAAAGTACACAGGGCTACAACCAGCAACCAAATGGCAAGGTGCCTGATTCTACAATGATTCCGCTACGCATTTCGCACACGCATGTGCTTCATCAGGCGCTGGAAAAGATGGCGTGAAACTTGAGAAAATCATTTGGGCTGTTCCCGCCATATCAAATAAATGGTGCCACTTTGGTCCTAGTCAAGATTGCATCTTTACTGGACAGAATTGCTGAGGGGCTACATGTGAACACAGGGCTGCTCATCCTTCGAACTGTATATTTATAACACTTTGCAATGTCCAGAGCAAACTCTGCTTTTGATAGAAACTGTGTTTACTTCTCCCTCCCGTGCCAAACCTCTCCTCTCCAAGAGGAAGAATTATTTTTCCGCCGTTGTTCTCTTGGCAGACCTTAGTTTATCTGGTGTATGTCAACTGTTGAAATAAAGTTGTTCATTACAAAATATATATATATTATACCTTGATATGAAACGTAAGAAGCTGGTGGAAGGTTTAGTGTTATGTGTCGTCTTAACCTTTTCACAAGCAGGTTAAATGTAGCTGATTGACTCAGTACAAGTATCTTTTAAACTTTTACATTGCCATGATAAACGTGGGATTTTACCATCTTTATCTCACGTCTTCTGGTGATAAAAACGCTTTCTCAACCCTCAAACCTACAGGTAAATTGTTTTTGCCTTGTTCATTGTTTGTATAGTAATTATGATGCCATCATCTGTCGAACAGAGGTAAGCTGATAAGCTTGAATTCAGAAGAAGCATATCCTCTTTCATAGCATCCAAATAAGTCAAATTGTTACTGTAACAGTGATGGAATCTTTCTTAGGATGACAATTACACTGAGAATCTGTTTACATCTTTTTATGTGGGGTTGTCCCTTTAAAGATTATGTCAAGCCTGCATGAAAAAGGAAAACACATATGAAAAAAGGCAAGATGTGGAAAGCCATATCTGAATCCTCACTCCAAACAAACAAAGATAAAGTGGTTCAACCCCAGCAATTTGTAAACATCTGTTTGCTGTAATCATTGGATTTTGTTTGGTTTTCAACCATTCCTTGGCTCGGACATCAGGACGCACGACGAAAGAAAAAAACACATGCGCCCGGGATGTGATTTACAGACTGCAAAGCTAGGATCGTGGAAAGTGTTGGCTGGTTAGGAAATGAAGAACAGATTGGCCCAAGCATTTCGATTGGTTGTCTGGGGTTCAGCAAGGAGCTATACGCGTTAACAAATCACCCAATCCCAATTTTGGTGTCGTTTATGGAAGAGTTAGCTCAGATGGGATGTCAAGAGCTGCTTGAAGATGATCACAAATGATTGTAATTGTTTCAAGTTTACACAGCTGGGGAAGAAATAGAGCAGTGGGTTTTTTCACCTGTGTTCTGTGGAATCCTGGGAAATTACAGGGGTATCCTTGAGAATAAGGTGGTAATGATGGACATTTTACTCTTCCATACTCAGTTATTTTATGCCATATATTGTTTATTCAATAATTCAAAAAGTTTACTAAATATACTGCAATGTTATCAATTACATTATACAGTATGCTCTAGATCAGCAATTGTATTTTTTTTGTACAAGATAATCGGGACGGGAGTCATCATTTCTTCTTTTAAGGGATCCCAATAAAAAAAATTGTAAGAGATTCCGCAGTTCACAGTATATACATATATCATACACATTTGAAGTTATGGTGGGTGGGCCTTTTTAACCCACCATAACTTAAAATGTGTATGGTAAATCCTACTGACTTGAAAATTAAAGAGCCAGTACAACCAACCTCACACTGATGATACCCAGTAAGGTTGAAACATGTCTGTGAGTGGTTTCTCTCGCTTTGCATCTGATTCCCATGCTGTGCTTAAAAGCTGTGTTAACAGCGAGCATTGGATTATAAGGGTTCCATGTAAACATGGCTTTCAGGCAAAAGATGACACGGTGTGCTCATTTGCATGTAATTTCCCAGAATCCCTTGCTACAGTGGAAGCACTGTATGCTAGGTGATAGTGGTGAAAGGTCAGGTTGAAGACCTGTCTGGGACATGTGAAACTCCCCAGAAGTGATCTTGTTATGTGATATATATATATACTGTAGATGTAGAGGTATCTGTACCGAGAGCCGAGCTTAATAATAAAAAACGAATAGACGATACTATTCTGTGGCTAACGAAATGCTTTCATTTGTGCGAGCTTTCGAGATACAAGGATCTCTTCTTCCAGCAGTGTTACAATGGATAAAGCAAAAAAAAGGTTTACTTAAAAACAGTGCATCCTGGAATGTATCTGTGACTGGAGCCTATCCCTCCCCCTGTGATTGAGATATATATATATATATTATTTTTGTGATACAATCACTATCTCTAGGTGCTGGAAGTATAGATTTGCAGCTAACAAGCAGTTAATCTCCCCTGGAGAATCTAACCACAGATGCAGCTAATCAGCCTGGTCTCCTAAGTGAGCAGGAGTGTAAAAGAAGGACAGAGAGACTGCTTTTCCCCAGAGAAGGGGGAGAGAGAGAGTTCTCCCCAGCTAGGAAGAAGCTGGCACAGTCCCCTAGGCTCGTTGGACTGTGGCCGCGGAGCCTATTGGGACTGCCTGGATTGTAAATCCCAGGAAGAAGGAAGGACACGAAACTGTGCTGAAGCAGCGATGTCCTGTCCAGGACCTTGAAGCTGTTGTAGGGTCCAGAGGGAATTACCTGGAGCCCTGGGTGCAATTCCCTAGACTCTTGTGGGGCCGAGCCCCCACAGAACAGATAAGAACTTTTCTATATTGCGGTGCATAAAGCCTGTATATAATGTTTATCTATACTAGTATATGTTTTGGGCTGATAACCAGCTTAGCGGGTGTTCTGTTAGAGAGGTCTGGAGCTGCATGTTTATTTTATGATTTGTTTTGCCTTAAAGAGATGGTGGGTCTGTTATTGTATTATTTAACCCCTGTAAATAAACCCTGTGTAAAGGAATACAGAGTTTCCTGCCTTAATATGTGACCTAAGATACTGTGGCGTGATGCAGACATCACAAACATATATAATTGTTCCAAGTTCGTTCAAGTGAGTGGGTATGTTAAAGGTTTAAACACATTTACTGTATCTGGCTTACACTGAGTATGTAATGAATCTCTCAGATACTCCAGTTAGCAGAAGAATATGGGATTGGGAGTAAGGGAGATACAATGGAATTTGTACATTATGGCTCATATTTACTAAGCAGAGCTATTAAATAGGACATTGAAGTGAAGTAACGTTTCTATGAGCGCTAGAAGGTGTCTTATGGAATGGCATCACTTACAAAATACAGCCCTAATATGCTCTCCAGCCAGTTTAGATAAACGTTTCGAAACATCCAGAAAAGACACGTGTAATGGAACGTGCAATAACGAAACAAAGAACAATTATAAACCTCAGACACCGTCTGATTTGACTCCTAATAAAAAAAACGGCGTTTAAAATATCAGGATGAGAAAGGAAGACATCCAGCAGCCCCTGCCGAAAAATGTTTTTGGTATCAAATAAATTGGTGTGCGCGTTTTTACTATGACATTCTGGATGGGCGAAGGAAAGCATAGCAGATTTTTGAAAGGGGTCAAGAAAATGAGATCCCAGAAACGGTAAGATCCTTTGCAACCTGAAATCAAATGAAAGGTGTTGACAGATCGGATTACCTTGACGATAAATCAAGTTTAAAAAGCGACTGGGATGTTCAAACTTCTGCTTCTTTAAAATATGGGAAGCATGCCTTACAGAAGAGGAGAGTACAGGAAGATTGATGGTGGCGTTTAACATGCCTACATAATGTTCCCGATTCTTTATTGTGATATGAATATTTACTGTCGGGAAGGTTGAAGCATTAAGATCTCTTACTAAATGGTACAGTTCCAAATACCCTAGAAGTTTCTTCTTAGGAACACACAGGAGAGCAAATTAACCTTCCTTACAAACATTCAGTTCTTTCCCCAAAAGCCCCCCCCCCCCCATAGAATACACATTTTAATGCATTAGACAGAAAATAAACTTACATCTATACTGCATTAAATAATTCATGTTTTACTACAGGGGTTCTCAACTCCAGTCCTCAAGATCCCCCAACAGGACAGGTTTTCAGGATATCCCTTATTTAGCACAGGTGGCTCAATCATACTCAAAGGCTCTTGAGGACTGGAGTTGAGAACCCATTTTAATAGAAAAACATGGTAGAAAAAGTATTATCCATAATTCTCAGCAAGCATTTCCGCCTCAATACTAATCATTTTATAGACACAAGAAGTAGTTTCTTGTTAATCCCTAAAGACAGGTGCTGAGCTCAGTACCCGTCATTTTTGAACATCCCAACCTTTATACAAACGCATTAAAAGCGGACAAAAGAAATGTAATAAAGCACAAAAAGATCTTTTCAAGTTTTTTTTTTTAACAGATAAAAGCTGATTAAATTTGCCACTTTGTTTTCCTTTCTGTAAATCTCATATGGCTTTTGTTGTTCTGGTCTGGTTTCAGATGTTTGGGAAGAAGTACAGTATACAGATACTTCAAAACAGCTGCCAAGGCTGCAGCAGAGCAAAAAACCCTGTTGAAAATGCCCAAAGAAGCTGGCAGATATTGCTGCCTCTTTCAAGCAGCAATGTTTATTTCTGATCTAAAAAAAAAACCCACCCAGACCGGTTAAAAAGACTGGTTCCTATTAAAATGAACAAATACATAAAAAATAAATAAAAAAACACATCTATAACTATTTCTGAACGCCCTTTTTAATCCCATCAGTACTGGAGCTTTTAATGCTTCCATGCTTTGTGTTTTTTTTATTATTTATTTTTTACTATCTTTACCTAATCTCCGTTGTTGCTACTGTCAAATTGTTCATGTTCCTTCCTTTTTGTTTTATTCTCTGAAATGGCATCAACCAAACAGCTAAAGGTAGAGGACAACAGTTATCTGATAAGGTCAATGATCGACGTGGCTTCAAACAAATGTGTCTGATTTACAAAAAAAAAACGTATCAAACAAATAAATCCCCTGTGGTAATCTGGATTTGTAAATAAGAAAGTGGTGGTACTTATATTGTACCTTCTATGACCACCACAATTCAGCCACTGGATAAGGTGGGTGTGCACAGGACGTGTTGAAAATAAAAATGGATTCGTTTTTTTTGCCCGACCAAAAACAGTAACGGCAATTGAATCTTTCTAAGGAAGGAAATTGTTGATACAGTACGTTTTTGCAACACCTGCACTAGCACCTTCTCACCTGTTCCCTGTTCCTACGTTGAATGGATTGTTGCCTCAGGAAGCCTCAGAAAGATGCGGCTTCCACCTACCCGAAAAAAGACTAATTCTTCCCTTCTGCAATCCCATAGTTTACAAACCAAATCTATTATGCTTCATATCCCTAGAAACCTAATGCCGTGCTTTCTGGGTTTAAGTAAACATGTCATCTCAAATTGTAAACAGCACAGGAGACAGCAAACATTCAACTGTAAACAGCGCTCATTTTGTTGTTAGGTATAGTGGTTACATTTGCAAGGCACAGAGAAGGTTCCGTTATTACTCCAAAGAAGCCAGAAAGTTGCGTCGGTAAACACAGTGCAAGGAGATAAAGGAAAGATGTAACCTTCACCAAATATGTATAGTGATTCAAATTTGACCTTAATTTTGTAATAATAAAAATAGCATTTTCTTGTATAGCGCTGCTAGTTTTACGTAGCACTTTACAGAGACATTTTGCATTTTGCAGGTCCCTGCCCCATGGAGTTTACAATCTATGTTATTGGTGCCTGAGGCACAGGGAGATAAGGTGACTTGCCCAAGGTCACAAGGAGCCGACACCGGGAATTGAACCAGGTTCGCCTGCTTCCATCTCAGTGCCAGTAAGCTTTACTTACTGAGTCGCTCCTTCTCATTTTTTGTAATGAAACTCTGTATGTAACACCAAGCTAAATTTGCATGGCAACATCATTTATGGCAGTGATGACAAACCAGTGGCATGACCTTCTACCTTCCCTCTTCCTCCCACGTGTAGACACAGAGAGATGAAGTGATGGGAAGTTGGTGGATTGGGTGCTTCATCACATTTCATATGTAGCCAGAATCAAAAGCCTAGCAGAATAATTCAGGAGAAGTCATCTCACTTAGAAACAAGGCTACAAACTCACAACGCTTTTAGATGAGCTTGTTTTTCCGGCACACGTCATTCAAGAGGTCCACCGTTACTGCCTCGTGGGATGCTCTAGTCTCCAGCCAAAATGTATACATAAAGTGATATAGCAAACCTGGACTGGCTACTCCCATATATTTCCGATCCTGTGCATTAAAACATTTACTTTTATTCAATTGTATTAAGAGAAAGTTTCAAAAGAAAGACTCCATCAGCATTGGTACTGCATATGCAAGAAGGGTATATTGTCTTATTAGACAGTATAACTAAGACCGCGCTTATAGTCCCGGCGTTGCGATGTTGTGACGTCATCCGTCACCGCAGCGATTTCTGCATATAGTGTAAGAGGCAAGAAACAGCGACCAGGGGGAGTGGCCATGAGTGGTTTGCCCTCATTGGCTGAACCGCTCATGTGCCTGCTGACGTCACGCTGTGGTCACCGCAAAATGTAATTGCTGTGACTTCCAGCGATCGCAACCAAGCCATCGCTCCGTCGCAGTCACGCCTACTATAAGCGCATGCAACGGATTCAATACACTTGTTCTGACGCGACATCGCGTCGCCGGGACTATAAGCATCGCCTAGGGGGAAATACACATATGCATGTGTACATCTAACCACTTTTTTACACACATACTGTACATACATACTTTAATTCTGCATGGTAATATATATATTTTTTATATATATATATATATATATATATATATTCTCTAAACCAGGATAAATCAAAAGTGCTTGCTTTTAACCCCTTGTCTGCCAGAGAGAACCAAAACAGTGCAAAGAAGGTCCCACTGCACCACTCCCATGTCCATTTACATTACATTCCCAGCAACATACAGAGCCCGGTTCTCTCTAATCTTCAGTAATCTGTACATGAGCCCCAGCGAAGGTATTTCTGTCCATTAGCAACTAATGAGACGCAACTGGCTGATAAGAGGGTGGGTTCTTGCCAAATTCCTACATGAGGTCTACAGATGTCGATGGAAATCGAGAAGGGTTTGGAAGAACAGACAGGCACAAAAGGTTACCTTAAATTTGCTGCAGATGTCATTCCAAAATAAAACTGTATTCTAATTCCTTCACTGTCACAGAGGGCCTGCAACCTACTCTAGACACAGTGATCTAGGGCCCATATCCAGAAAAGGGTGCTAAGCTTCAGCATGCCTTTACTCCCATTCAAATTAATGGGATTAAAGGTGTCCTGAAGTTTAGCACCCTTTTGTGGATCTAGGCCTAAGTGTGATGGCGTAAGGAGCTCAGAATATATTTTTATTGTCAGGTTTAATTCCACGTAGTGGGTCAAAATTATACTAACACTGTGTTAGCCCCTCCACGACTAGGTGTTATAAGGAGGTTATTACTGGAACTACAAAGAGGGCTGATCAGGGCACTATTGCATGGAAACTTTGATTGAAGTCAATGAGAGTTTCTGTACGACAGCACCCTGATCGTCACTATCGCAGTTTCATTTATAAAGCCCGAAATCCATACATTTTATATGACTTTCTACATCATTACTGCTTTCTTCTGGTTCAAATAATGGGACTGTGCTGTTGTGCCTTGAACGTGGTTAGTAGGACGTGATACCTCTCGCAAGACTTACAGTTACCCACAAGAAGACAATTAGCTAAATAAATACTGATTTCCATCAGCTATATGTAGGTTGGCATTAATGTAGAACTGCAAAGTCCTGGACCAAGGTAAAGCAAATACATGTTTTCCAGCGTGCATCGAAGAAGTGTGAAACACCCTCTATGCCAGAGAAGCAAGTACCACTGTTTTTGGAAAACAATGCAGTGATAAGACCAGATCTGCATGGATTTCTGCATGATTACGCCATTTAATTTTTAAGAGTCTAGAAGAGTTAAGAAAAAAAATATGTATATCAACATTTCTCCAAAATAATACAATTACTGGAGGAATTTGAGATGGAAGATTTTAGAGTGATAAAAAAAAAAAGTATAGATTATATAGATGTATTGAAGTTACCATGGAAAGCAAGAAAAATGTGGATCCTAGTGGGACTGAAGCATTAATCCCCTTCGCTGTGAGAGTGACCAGTGATCCATTACAGATTCAATCTTCCTATGTTGACCCGACTTAAACGACTTCCAGTGCAAACGTGGACCACAGAATCTTCCTGCCTTTTCTTTCCCTAAACACTTTGTAAATCATTATGGCTGTAATTATCTTTTGAATTTGTAAGTGAAGATGGAAATGTTTAAAAATGCGCCGACAAAACAAAAAAGATTTCGGCTGCAGGCATCGGAGCTGTGTTTATCCTGATGTCAGGGCTTTCTCTGAGTAATATCAGTTTTCTGTCCCGCTCCGTTAAAGCAATATAAAGATACATATATATATGGTATTACTATATATACATATGATATATATTATACATATTATATATATATATATAATATATATATATAAACCCCTTTGTCAGCAATCATTTACCTTAATTCATGGACTAACATCTAAAAGGACTGGTTGGACTATATCTTCCCTTTTTGCACTTTTGTAATATTTTTATATTAAGTTTATTGTGTTTTAAACCATTTAGTATATTGATATATATGTATTTTTATTTTTATTGTATTTTTAATTTCATTTTATTTTGAATTTTTGAACATTTTCACAATAATTACTGCTACACTTTAGTCACTTATTAGGATATTATCACTTGTGTTCTACTCTGGCGCTACATCTTTTGTTCTTCTACATATATATATTTATATATATTATATATATATATAATATTATATAGACTACTAGAGAGCGTGTGCTATTGAAGTACCTGTAAGGGTACTGTAAAAAAAACACAAGGATAGGCATACCAAAAATATGCAAAATGTATTTTATTGGCCCACCGTTAGGGCTACCCTATATAGCTTTTATCAAGATGCTCCAGAGGGTAGCCAAAATGTTGGGCCAATAAAATAAATTTTTGAATATTTTTGGCGTGACTACCTTTGACACACACACACACACACACAACACACACACACACCACACACTCATCTCTCTCTCTCTCATCCTCTCTCTCCGCTCTATCACCTCTCTCTCTCTCTCTCTTCTCTCTCTCTCTCTCGTCTTTATCTCTCTCCTCTCTCTCTCTCTCTCTCCTCTCTCTACTCTCTTCTCGGAAGTATGAAATTTACACAATAATCTTCAGCAAACAATATTTAATAGACAGTTGACTCCGATTACCCAGCAGTGGTACTTAACCTTTCCAACTGTGTGTGTGTATATATATATATATATATATATATAATCTCAGTAATGGTGCAGTGCCACTTAGGACCAAGGTGAGTTTGTGGCAGTGGTAGAAGAACCACCTCCCACTACCCCAACCTGCCCCCAATTAAGTTGATATTTGTTTAGGTGTCCTAGCACATTTTGAAAATAAGAGCGAAGATACCGTTTGAGAAATTTTGCAAAAATCCAATACTTTTGCTGGAAATCAATTGATTCATCACAAAAAAAGTTTTGCAAACTTAACTGCAAGAGATCTCTAATAGGTAATAGCATGTCCACAGAAGCAATGACATGCTAAATTGTCCACGGTCACTGGATAGAGCTAGGGGATAAAACGGAGGAATAAGATGCACACTGATGGTGAACCCACCTTGTGTTCATACACTGAATGTTCTTCTTAATACCATAGTGTAACAATAAAACAGTTTTAATTATTAAATGTAACAAAATGGTAAAATATAATAATAATAATAACTTTATTTCATATAGCTCTTTTCTCCCAATGGGACTCAAAGCGTTTCACAATTACAGTACAGTGTGCGTTACGCAGCACATAGGAAATCTACAGACAGTGCCCGCCCAGATGAGCTTACAATCTATGTTTTTGGTGAGGCACCGGGAGATAAAGTGCCACTAACTTATTAGCGAAACGCAGCCCAAACCACAAACCTGAATCTCATCCTGGGAGTACCCATATAGCCCCACCCCTTCCCAACACTGCCCACAATTTTCAATTTGGCCCAGTATCTGAAGAGGAGATTACACAAGCGCTCCTCAAACTAAAACTAAGCAGCCAATGCGGACCTGACTTACTACAATCTAGGTTCCTACAACTTGGTGCCCCAGCCATTGCCAAACCAATTGCTTCCATAGTCAACTCTACCCTGTCTGCTGGCCATATCCCTAAGACCTGGAAAACTGCCAGAGTTGTCCCAATCTTCAAAAGTGGGGACAAAAACACTGTCTCAAACTACAGACCAATCTCACTTCTCCCAATTCTATCCAAAGTCATGGAAAAATGTGTCCACTCCCAAATTAACGATTACTATACCAAGACAAATTTTCCCTAGCGAATCCAATCTGGCTTTCGTCCCAAACACCTCCACCGTACTACCCTGCTAAAAGTTGGCAATGAAATCCAGTGTGGAATTGGAACTGGGGACAAACATCACTGGTGCAATATTCCTAGATTTGCAAAGGCTGTGATACAGTTGATCATGCATCCTGCTTACAACTCCAGAGCTCTGAGATAGGGAAGCATGTTTTAAACTGGTTTCAGCCCTGACCTATAAGCAGGAAGATCCCAACATGTGTCCATATCGAGGCTCACTCAAGCAACCCCCTGGATATCACCTGTGTGTCCCTCAAGGCTCTGTTTGGGCCCCTACTCTTCTCAGTGTTCATTAATGTCTTCCACAGCTTGTCAGGAAGCCTCAATACACATGTATGCAGATGACACAACCTATATGCAACACAGCCATAGCCTCTCTGACCTTCAAAACATACTTCAGTCTGACTTTTTGAGACTTGAAAAACTGGATTCCCAAAACAAAAATGTTTTTAAACACTGAAAAGACTGAAACAATGGTGTTTGGGACCAAGAATAAATTTTTAAAGTTCCAGAGACGAGCTCCTGATTTAGAACCAACGCTACACCACCCTAACCCTTGTCACTAGTTTTTAAATACCTGGGTTATGGTTGACTCCCACTAACATTCGGAATGCACATGATACCCTGACAACAAGACCTATGCCAAACTAGGGGTACTTTCAGGAACAAATCCTCCCTAAGTCTCCTGGTCAGAAAGCGTATCGCACAGCAGATGCTAATGCCAATATTTGACTATGGAGACATAGTTTATGGCTCAGCACCTCAAACCACACCTTAGCAACTGACACTCTCTACAATTCAATTTGTCATTTTGTTCTCAATGCAACTATAACACACACACTCCGAAATGCTTCAAAGAACTAGATTGGTCAATCACTAGAGTCTAGGCGCAAAGTTCACCTTTCCTGTCTTGCCTTTAAATTCTTTATGGGCAAGCTACCCAGCTATCTGAACAAGCTCCTCACACCCTACCACATGGCAGCACCCTATCACCTGAGATCAGACTCCAAAAGACTGTTTCATGGCCCAAGGTCAACAAAGTACGGCCGTTCCTCCTTTCTTACCGTGCCACCCAAAACTGGAACAACCTACCAGAGACTCTCCAATCCACCATCGTTTAAGTTCTTTCAAATCTAAGGCTGTCTCACATTTTAATTTGGTCTGTAACTGTTTCATTCGCCTATAATATATATATTTTTAACTGTGCATGCAATGTCTTGTATATAATGTATACCTGTTCATTTATGTAACTGTATTTGTAACCATGTATTATTTGTCTTAACTCTGTGCCCAGGACATACTTGAAAACAAGAGGTAACTCTCAATGTATTACTTCCTGGTAAAATATTTTATAAATAAGTAAAGTGACTTGTCCAGTCAATATGTCTTAAAGAATGAAATGTTAGCCATTATCAAAATGGTCTCAGGGATTTGCTGGTACCCTCTTAAAAAAAACAGAATTCCATGGAGAACAGGTTTGAAAAACACTGATGCTAAATATCATTATCTACAATAAACTGAAAGACATGGGGGTGGCTGGCCTTTACCTCTGTAGATTCATTTTCAAACCAAGAAGAGGCCTCGTATAAAGTGAGTCAGTAGCTGAACTGAAAAGTCTTGTCGAGGTGAGATTAGGACGGCCATGAGAGACCTAGTTGGTTTTTTGTTAGTTGCTGTTTTAGGCACCTACACTTGAAAATAATTGCACAGACCAAAGCACAGTACAGGCCAAACTCCATGTTCTCGCTAAGCAAAGCTGACAGCGTTCAGGCGATTGCTGTGTTATGTCAGAATGTGAAACAACCGGGCTATTGGGCCTGAAAAGTGGCTTTAAAAATGGTAATATTGAAACCACCTGCTGCTATCAAAAGGCAAAGAGATTCAGACTCAAGACTCAATATAAAAATATGTCCTTGCTCTGCAACTCTGTAATTAATAGTATTAAGTCACACCTGGCAAATGACTGTAGAGTCAAACAGTGTGATAATGATCCATGCTGGTCTTGCTTTAATTATTCTAATACAGTATACCAAAGAGTGAACAGACCAGCAAATGGAAATGTAAAGCCAGAAATGGATCATTATCACACTGTTCAACTTGAGTTTTCTGCTTTTTAAACACTTGAAGCACCAATCTGCTGCTGCTGCTGCACCCCCTATATGTATATGCATTACACCTATCACCTGAGATCAGACTCCAAAAGACTATTCATGGTCCCAAGGCTCAACAAAGTATCCGGACGTTCTCCTTCTCCTTCCGTGCACCCCAAAACGGAACAACCTACCAGAGACTCTCATATCCACCACCAGCTTAAGTTCTTCAAATCTAAGGCTTTCTCACACTTTAATTGGTCTGTAACTGTTTCATACGCTCATAATATATATTTTCTTTAAACTGTGCACGTAAGGTCTGTATATAAGTATACCTTGTTCATTTATGTAACTGTACTTGTAACCATGTATTATTTGTTTTACTCTGTGCCCAGGACATACTTGAAAACGAGAGGTAACTCTCAATATATTACTTCCTGGTAAAATATTTTATAAATAAAAATAAATAGACTGAGCTCAATGTACCTATAATGTTTTTTTTTTTAAGCGCATTGACTATGTCATATTTTCTTTACACCTGGAGAGAAAATATGGCCACTGAGGTCAGCCTCACCTTTGTGGCCAACAGAAAACCAATATCATTATCAGATAACATTGCAGATTGTAATTGGTTGACACTGCAGCCATCTTTGTTGTTCCCCCAGAAGCTTAGAGTGCTGCAGTGAAGTTTCTGAGGGACCCATAGTTTTTATTTTTATATATATATACTATATATATAGCCAATAAAGAATATCACTTGTGAGCACATATCACATGTCTTAGACAGATCTGCACCTCTGCCTTTCACCATTATCACCTAGCATACAGTGCTTCCAATGTAGCAAGGGATTCTGGGAAATGACATGCAAATATATATAACATTCATTCTGGGGAGGGAGAAGCTGCTTTAACATACAAAGAACATCCCAAGTGCTAGCAATTTGGTGGCCCTTATGACTTGTTATGAACATCATTCAATATAAGCTGGTGTGAAAATGGTTGTGACTTTGTATCTTCCATTCCAGACCCCCAGAGCGAATGAGACCCAATGCGATTTTATGCGGTGTGCAAAGGGTTAAGAGCAGCAGCACTGAATCACATTCAATGTATGAAACATACTTCGGGTCGCCACAGTTAAGCTTTTATAATAAGGAACGCCGAAGTCCGGTATGAAAGTGTGATGTCCCCCCTATCTCTCAGCTCCCATCCATCTCAGAGGCCCCCATCCTCCATCACTCCCATACATCTCTCAGTCCCCAACCATCTCAGCCCCTCTCATCCCCCCATCCATCTCTCATCCCCCCATTCATCTCTCAGTCCCCCATCCATCTCTCAGTCCCCCATCCATCTCTAAGCCCTCCAATCCATCTCTTAGCCCCCCAATCTATTGCTCAGACCCCCAAAGCTAAAAGCTCTATCCTCTTACCTGCAGAGGTAAGCCAGTCTTGGCGGCAGACACTGGACGTTGTAATTGACTTCCGGGTTGGACGCTGGGGTGGGCTTCAACTCTGCCCCCCTTTGCTGCCACAGCTGCCGCCTTTGTACTCCTCCATAGTGCGCTGCTGCAGGCTGCAGCCGCCATCCCCCGCCGCTTTCTGCTGCCTGCTCCTCCCAAAAATACGGGACTATTAAGCATGCCAACTTCAATTTCAGGGACAACGAGCAGAGAAAAGGGACAATTGCGTATCTAATCATACTGAAATATCGCCCAAGAACATTAACGCCTCCTATCCTCAGCTAATTTCTTAGAATGCTGCATTTGCAACGCATTCCAATTTTATTCCACACAAACTGTCTTCTCGTCAGACACTCACATTCTCCACCAGTTTTCTATGGAATAATGATTTTGCAGGGCCTCAAAATGGGACCTACCTTTGTGCCATTCAAAATATGGCTTTCTGTGTAATTTTAAACCAATGTTGAAGTTATCCTTTTGGTAATCCACATTGGTACTGAAAGTGTGTATGGGTGAGCGTATTTACTTGCAAATTCAGTATACTTTGCTTATCTGGACTGGTGCCTCCAATGCAACATATTCCAGAAGTCTGCTTTACTGCTGAATTCTGTCAGTTCCACTTACAGCTGTATCATTACAAGGAGCAAAGTCAGGGGGAATCCGTTCTGACTGGCCCGTTCTCAAAGATACTGATTTCTGTAACACTATGCAGTTGCTGCTTCGCCAGAAGTCTGCGTTTCATAATTACCAGCTTCAGTACTTCAACAATGGGAGAAAATAATCAAATAATATAATACAAAGAGAACTTGAGGATAAACGTACAGAACCCTGGAGAGGAAAGGTTGAAGAGGCCACAGTGTTTGGCAGAGATTACAAAGATCTGTTACAATTTCTCTGTGTTGTATCTTATTATTTTGTGATCATCAAAGAGAACCAGAGCAAAAAATAGATTGTTGGGGAAGAAGGCAGCAGGAAAGGCTGCTAGTTAAAGGTTCAGTGCCACTTACATGGAAAGACCATCATAGTAAGAAGGCCAGGCTTACAATTTTAGCGCTATATAACAGTATATAAGTGTAACGCTGTTTCCCCTACCCTCTGGGAAATTCTGCCATTACATGGTGTATAGAGCTGGCTACCTGTCAACTCACAGGATGCTGAGTGGTCCGCCGGTAGTAGTGGGGACGTCTAGACAGGCTTCTGGGGTACATTACTGGTCTTTATCTCTTCTGGTACAGCACCTCCATCTGCTGCAGGCTCCAGCAGTGTGAAGGCAAGGAGTATATTAACTGACTGACTTATCCATTCGAGTACGACTCTCGGCCACTCTATGGATAAGTGTTCTCCATGTCTTCCGATCTCTCACGGCTTTTTTCAATTCTGCTGGAACCGGTTTATTCCTTCTGCATACACAGTAATAGAAAGGGTACCTGCTTCCATAGTCAAACAGGCTTCCAACCACTGGATGATCCCTGGACCTCCACCCCAGGCCAAGGGCACCTGAAGCAGTCCTTACTCTTCCCTGACTCCCTAGTAGAGCCAGGGGAAAATGTATCAC
Source organism: Ascaphus truei (assembly GCA_036426205.1). Classification (NCBI taxonomy): domain Eukaryota; kingdom Metazoa; phylum Chordata; class Amphibia; order Anura; family Ascaphidae; genus Ascaphus; species Ascaphus truei. The sequence goes on along the minus strand of CM071575.1, from coordinate 28,139,178 downwards.
CACACTCCCCAAAGGGACTGGACAGTGGGTGCCAATGGCAGCTACAGATGCAGCCACGAGTATTAGAACACTTGTACCTGGTAAATTCTGGGAAATTCTGGGGCAGCCTCACATTAAATGCCTCAACATTGCCTCAACATGTCTGTGAGATTCTTAATGGCCAATAGGATTAACACAGCGGGGGGTCCCTGCAGTCCCATTCAAACTGAATGGCACTGCACGGACCCCTGCTGTGTTAATCCGATGGGCCATTAAAATCTCACAGGAATGTTGAGGCATGTTGAGGCATTTACTGTGAGACTGCCCCAGAATTTCCAAAGCAAGAGATCTAATACTTGTGGCTGCATCTGTACACCCCTGTGTTAGTACCTGTCTCTTTCAGGGGAAGAGAAACTGAAACAATTTAGCTGTGCAACCTCTTAAGTACAGAGGGGTAAGGTACAAGGTCTGAGCCCAGGATTGGGCAGAACACAGGCCTTGTCCCACCTCCTCCCCTGCCACTCATGAGAGCTGCATACTGTGGGGAAAATCCCTGGATTGGTCCTGACATTGCCTGCCCTGTTACCAGGGCTTACATGTCAGGGAGGGCAGACTGGAACCCAAACCAGGCATGGCTATGTAGCACTGTCTACCCCCCTAACCCCCCCCCCCCTCAGGTGGGAGATATACAGCTTCTGCTACCTAGTGTGTGGTGCGAGTACCTGTTAGGGTCAGGAGAGCTGAGCTGATCTGCGGTGGTATGGAGATCAGGACAGGCTTAGGTTCTTTCTCTGAGCTTCTTCTCAGGGTGCTTAGCGCCTCCAGCAGTAGTGGGCTCCAGAGTGTTGGGAGATCAGCCCCCACTATTGCATACTTCTTCCCCCCTGCCCAGGGACTGACACAAACAGAAGTATGATGAACAATGGATCTTTATTCTGGCAATCACTGCAGATGTTCTCCATACAGCAGTGCAGGGTCTCTGAGGTTCCAGGCCTCTGGATGATGCTTGCCCCAGATAGTACAGGGCATCTGCTGGGTTCAAAGCAGATGCTCCCCCAGCCACAAGGGCTGGGGATGAGTATGCTAAATTTGGCACTGCCCTTCATTAGGAACCAGAAGGGTTGGGCACATGGTCTATACCTATCCCTGATAGGCTTACACAGGCCATGAGTCAACACCACACTTCTGTCCATCAGAGAGTAACATGTAGGGGGGGGTCACAAGCCCACAGAATTAACCTGTCACAGCCTGCAGCTAGCAGGAACTTACATAACAGGGGGAAAGAAAGGCAGAATAGACATACCCTGTTACAGTTACATAAGAATGTGAGTGTGCAAATATATGTGTATCATTGCATGTGTCTGTGTTTAGACTATGAGGGTTATCTACTAGAGCAGGGCTGTGAAACACGCTGGACCCTTCTGTCCTGCCCGCAGACCAGGTACTGGGACATGACGGAAGAACTGGTGTGGGGGAGGGGCCTATGCTGCATATTCCATGCTGCTACCACACCTGCTTGCAGCAGCAACTCTTGTGGGCCAATAGGAGCGCCCTGTTAGCTTTCATGTGGGATCCTGCTGCAGTCAGGTGCAGTAGCAGCATGGAAGAGACAGCACAGGCCGCTCCCCCATGCTGCTTCATCCTGTAAGAGTGTAAATCAGGGGATATTACATCTAAGGGGGTGTATTAAAAGTGTGTGTGTGGGGGGGGGGGGGTTTTATGTCAAGGGGGGACATAAGAGTTTATGTGGGGGGGGGGGTATTAAGAATGTGAGAGGGGGCTATTAAGAGAGTATGGGAGAGATAAGAGTGTGGGAGGTGGGGAGTGAAGGGGGGTGAGCTTAATGCTGACACCTAGCATACAGTCGCACTGCTATGTTTTATATACACATTTTGAAAATGTATGCTACGTATGGCCTGAATGTAATCTATGAACTTATTCTGGAAGCCAGAGGGTCACGTGTAGGATGACTTAGCTCAGATAGTGTCAACTCGCCCTCTTTTCCAAGCACGACAAGGTCTGTTTCTTTTCTTACTTTATTTTGGAGAAAGCAGGTAAAACAGTCTCTTGTGTAGAGGTGTAGGTCTAAATATCTCTGTGTGTGCTCAGTAGTAAAGGGAGGTGAAAAGATAATCCTGCAGCACCATTACAGGGGTTTCAGCGAGGTACTCACTCGTCCAGTGGTGTGGTGGAAAGGAAATGGCAATGTATGCTGGGTAGTAAGATAGTCTGGGGACAGACCATCTGTGGGCAGAGCAGAGGGGGAGAAAGCAGACTAGCCCATTGAGAGAAAGGCTGGGGCTGCTATGGCAACTCACAGAAGTGTCTGGGGAAGCTACAACATGTAGCAATAATGTTGCATCTTTAATATAGCAAGCTGCTGAGAGAGAGGGAATACTGTGTTTGTGTGCAGAGCCAAACACATACAGCTGGCACTAATAAGCTGACAAGCAGGGCTGCAAGGAAAAAGGGGGGGGGGTGAAACAGAAGTGCAGACAGGGGTATTCCTGTTCCATGACAGAACTGTAATCAGGCCTGTAGGAGACCTGTGCAGAGGTATACTCAGGGAGACCAATTTGGGGGAAATTAACCATGGTTTTATTTAGCCTGTCACTTTAAACAGCATTTTAAGGCAAAACATAAGACAAATAAACAAACACCTACTCCACTTTGAAGATTAAATAAACAGTACATGCCCTAGCTATCTGACTGACTGGATAGGCCAGTTCCCAGTCCAAAGAGAAAGAAGGTAGTGCACACACTCAGTCACACTGGTAAAAAATGCGGTACTTAGCTGCCAGTGCGCTGGGTCCAGGGAGATCCTGATGTCCCAAAGTAGTCCAGTAGGTAGAAAGGAGGCAGGCACACAGTCTTAATCAGCAAAATGAAATTTAATGTGCCTAAGAAACCGACGTTTCGGCAGTGCAATACTGCCTTTCTCAAAGTGAGGACTACAGAACATCATAGATTGGACTCATATAAGTACCCCCATGTAGTCACCCCTCATCGCTCAGAACCGAACTGTCCACAACGTCGATGCCCACGTGATGACATCAGCGCGCCTGCGCGATTCGCCGTGATGACGTAAGACGTCAGGGGTCGGGTTCCAGGTAGTATAGCACCCACGGAACTGTGCTGAAGAACTGAAGCCATGCCTCCTACAAGATGCCGACGCCCCCGCGACGACATCAACGTGACATCAGCCGTCAGAGGGGTGGGTCCCAGGCAGCACAATACTCATGTGCTAGAGATGTAAAACCCATCGTCATGGGAACCCTGTCTAAGCAGGGAGGAATGAGATCCCACACAACATGCCTAAAAGTGCAGGAAATACACGTGAACAGAACATACATTATCTATGAATACTGCAAACACAAGTGCTGTACAAACACACCATGTCCCAGTGGTCAAAAAATAAAGATATGAAAAATTAAAAATAAAAATGAGGACTGAAAAACTCAAACGAAAATCCTGATTAGTAGTAGAACTCCAGAGCATACAAATGTTAGAAATACGTCAAAATAATAACGTGGGCACCATGGAGAGGGGGGTGCCCCCTTCGGAAGGATTCGAAGTCCAGAAAGTCCAAGATCATGTTTTCTGTAAAAAAGACAAGATTATCTCCTATTAAGAAAGCATCTCACCTGCTCGTCCACTCCCGATGATGTCACGGCCAGATACCCTCAGGTACGGTGTCCGTGCTGTGCCACAATCCTACGCGTTTCGAGACTCGGTATCACGGTTCTCTTCCCCGGGGTAATACCGTACCGTATTGAGGGAATCTGTCCGTGACGTCATCGGGAGTGGACGAGCAGGTGACGAGTCGGAGGAGTCGGAGCCGCACGCCCACCAGCGAGACGAAACTACACTGACTGACCCTGAAGCAGGAGCGCTTGTGATATTACCACTAACTAAGGCTCAAGTCCTAGTTACACCTTGTAAGTAGGATTTCAATTTTTCCCTTGACGGAGCCAAGTAGCTTTTTTAGCTGTACACAACACTTGCCCTGAATAGGGCTGAATCATCGGTGCTATTATCTTGCATTTGTGCATCTGTATATTCATTACGTGCATTGTACCATTGTCATTTTAGCTGTTTCATACAGTCATTTTATATTCATTATATCTCAATTAGAGATTTATAAAATTTATAATTTTTAGCTATCTCTGTCATTGTCCCTGACTTTTAGCCAATCATATATCCCAAGGTTGATACACTACGGTGGTGTGTTCTGTGTTTCTCTTCTCTCCCATCTCTCTGAAGTATAACGATCCACAATTATGACAAAAAAATCAAGACAATCTCCAAAGGAATTCATTTATTTCCACTATCCACGCGCCAGAAAGGTCTGTTTTCCACAGTGGACAGAGAGTTGGAGCGTACGGCCGTGGCCTAGTTGGTGGGACTGGTACCATTGTTATTGTATGCCTGCAGTAAACTGTTATCTTATACCACGTGTGTATTTCTTATATTGTCCTGTGACGGAGTTACCCAATAGTTAAGATCCCACCCAGGTGGAGGCGCTGTCACCAGACGGATCAGGTACACCCCAAGCTTCCAGCCGCGGAGGTTCAGGCCTGCTGTGAGCCTCAGGTAACGCAGCACACACACAGTAGCCACCGTATCTCCCGTAGGGTGGGAGAAAGTGCGCTACATGACATAAAATTATTGTATTTCAATCCTTTTCTGCACAAGAGGTATGTTTGAGAGAAACGGAACGTCCCCCACACTAAGTGCTCATCACTAATCGGGCAACTGCTTTGGAATCATAAGCAGAATTCTGAAAAGCTCACTGCAAAGGTCAAGCTAAACACACATAGAAATACCTTTCTTCTTTAGTTTGTCTTGAAACATTCTATTTTACACTCACCGTTGCATTTCCTTATCACCCCGATGACTTACGTCACTTCAGATTCGTTTTGGACTGGCACCTTTTAATGCAGCACCAGAATTCTTCACGTATGCAAAAAAGTGTACAGAGCTTTCAGTGGAAGTCTCTTGTTAATTCGATAAAAGGCCCCACAGCCTGTGACAAATATATACTTCTCCAGGACCAACACACCTATCAGAGCTGTCAAAACATGCCCCACACATGAAGAGACCTGTATTGTATTGTATGTCTTTATTTATATTGCGCCATTAATGTACATAGCGCTTCACAGTAGTAATACATGTGGTAATCAAATAAATAACAGATAATATAAATAACAGATCATGGGAATAAGTGCTTTAGACATAAAAGTAAAATTTCGGAGGAGGAGTACCTGCCCTGAGGAGCTTACAGTCTAATTATGAGACTTCTAAAGCCGTTTACATACTATGGAAAACTATAAAGTATCAATCAACCTATGATTAATCTACACTTCTATAATACTACATGAAGAACTGTTTAGTTGATGCACTACATACTGCAATCTACATTAAATCTACACTTCTCCAGTACCAGTACACATATTAGAACTCTGCACTTATTTCTATGTGAAATACTTTTCTATGTTAACGAGTAGAAAAGAAGAAGAAGTGGCAGAGCACTGCAGTGAATATTGCAAGAGCTGGAGGCAACTTGATGTAATCAAAAATTATTTATTGAGCACAAAGTAAACAATCAAAGGTAAAAATCATCTGCCACGTGTCCTGCCATACCTGTCGCCTTATCAAAGAGTGAATGTACTTGACCTCTGACGTCCTTTTAGTAGTTTCAAACCGGAAGGGTCGCTGAAGTGATCACCTACTAATCTCTCCATCAGAGACGGGAAATTTGATGTTTAACAGGAATCACAGTGCCCTTCTCGGTGTGAAGTACTTTTATAATCCATGAGGACATAATGATAAAGATAAAAAGGATCAACAAAAACACAACATAATTAGACACAGCATCATTAAAAATATGCTATTTGTGCTCAATGTTGTGTAGCAATTAGCTAAATAGCAAATGTGTTAAAACATGACAAAAAATACAATGGGGGAAAAATATATATATATGGGGGTTGGGGGCGGGACTAGGGGTGGGGTTGGGGGTGGGACTAGGGCGGGGTTGGGGGCGGGACTAGGTGGCGAGTAGATCTTTTGGTTGGGCGAGTAGATTTTTGGGTGATTTGTCGAACACTGAATATATATATATAGACAAAAAAAAAAAAGCGCCCGATCCTAGTGTAATATGAAACAAAATATTTAATAACCAGACCAAAAATCAAAAGATGTAAACTCACAAACAAATGTGAATAAAAAGCATGTAATGAGTATACTCATTCGCCAACTGTGGGATGGACCTGCTCTGCTCTGCTCACACGCCAGCACACTCATCAATGGAATCCCAGACCGTCTCAGCCTCCGACCAGCAGGGCTTTCACAGGGTGCCACGATCTCTCACGATGTAACCCGGATGCAGATCTCTCCACACATCACATCCGGATCGGAGAACCAGTCACGTGACTCGGCAGTGGAATAAAGTTTTTGCGTCTTGCTTCTACCAAATGGTATTGAGGTTCGGCAATGTCTCAGCAGTGTCCCACGTCCCAGCAGCCAATGAGTATGAAATAAAATAGCCAATAGCTCACACTAAAAACTTCCCTACGCGTTTCTTCACACTAATTCAGGCAATATTGCAGTTGTGTATATGTGTTTTATTTATATATTCACAAATTGATAGATTTTTACCTCTGACATCTTAATATTCATGTATGTATACATAATCAATTAATCATTTGAATATCATCTGGTGTGGAGTGAGATATCATCTGAGGGGCGCAGTTTTTCTTTGTTATATATATATATATATATATATAACGATACCGTTCTGTGGCTAACGAAATGCTTTTATTTGTGCAAGCTTTCGAGATACACTGATCTCGTCTTCCGGCGATGTTACATCAGCTTTAACCCCTTCAGTGTCTGCAACACAACTTGGATGTAAAACTGCCATAGGCCAAGATTTACTAAACGGTGTAACACTGTAGAGCCCCTTAAAGCCCATTCACTAAATGTGGTGATACTGCTTTTCATCATACAAGAGCGCAATCCTTCTTTAGCACGTTAGTAAGAACAGAAAATGTCAGCACCCTCTTAACATTGCACATAAAAAGCAGTGGTACTCTGTACCAGCATACCAACTTCTAAGTCTTTCCTGCTTGGCTTGACTAGACAGTTGAGTCTGCAGTTGAGAAAAAACTTTTAATGCCAAAACTGAACCCCCAAAGTGATTGAGAGTCTTGCAAAGCAGAGTACTTCAAGGGTAAATTTGGTTTCTCTCATTGCATTAATCAAAAGTGCCCATATTCCAGGCAGATACAGCATGCCCTTGCCAAGCCTTGTTACAAATTTCCTCTGAGATTTATGAAAGCAGAAGTCGATATTCAATGCGTCAACTTAATGTCACGTCCAAAAATAAGCAGTTAATAATGATATATTTATACGAGGTTTTGTCACCTTGGAAAATACGCTCTGAATGAGATCATCCTGCCTGCTGAGGTTATTCCAGTGTATGGTTTCCATTAAGAACGGAGGTCCAGTTGCTTTATTTTATGATGTTGGGGTCAGCAAAATAAATTACCCCCTAATGCTCAGCAAGAGAATGGGGTGTGCAGTAAATATGCAAGAAGCTGCACACACAGATTCTGCCAGTTCAACGGTTATGTACCGTACGTATATTCACCTTACATTGGTGGAGGAAAGAACAAAATGAACACAACGTGCCAGTCACCCAAATGCTGCGCTCGCCTGCATCCTACACCAATGGAAAGTTAATACATTGACCGTATATAACCGTTACAGTGTCGGAATCCCTGTGTGCAGTTGCTTTCTTGCTGTTACTACATTGGAGCCAAGACAGGGCTTCCTTAGTAGAAGAGCAAAGAACTAGACTGAGATGGTAGCCACGTAAGAAATGGGTTAAGGCATCTTATGAGTTGTGCTATACACTATCCTTTTCCTCAAGTGCAGTAAATACGCTATAATGTAAAACTTGTCCTTTATGTCCCTCATCTTGAAAGAATATGGAAAACCCCTCATCATCATGTACAAAATAAAGCTAGAAGTCTATGCATCACCATGGCACAAGTTTCTCAGATAGACACTCTTATTCTGCATCTTGGCATCAATGCATTTGAGAACTTGTTCATTAGATTGCAAGAATGTACTTTTTAAGCAGTAAATAGCCATAACAATCGGAAAGACATCTCGCCGCATTTGTTAACCTTTTCGGTGCTGGGGGTCTGGTGGTCAGAGTGCCTCGCAGAGTGTACAGTCAGATCTTTGGTGCCTGGGGTCAAATTGTGCATAAAGGGTTATTTAGGTAGCTACTGCATGGTGTTTGGGGTTTTATCATCAATGCCATGTGCAAATTTAGTATGCAAAGGAGGATATCCCGCAACATGTATTATTCACATGGTATTCCATAACGTGCCAAATTGAACCTGACGGCATAGTTCTTTTCCATCTAACCCTGTCTGGTGAGATTCATAATCCCACAATAAGAATGTGCAGAGATATCCGGCCACACGTAGAATGTTACCCAGTGTTATTGTTAAAGGGGGAGAAAGAGCTTGATTAACCCTTTGGGTGTAGATTAAATAGCCACCACGTCATGGTATCTGGCCCGCCAGTGGCCCCATGACTTAGTGGCTATGTCATGGGCTTTCAGCTCGTTTTCCAGGGGAGATTGCTTTCTGCGCTCCTGTGGCTGTGGCCGGAAGAGGAAGGACTAATCGGTGACTCCGCAATCATGTGATCGCGATGTGCCAGAGGGGCTACGGCACTTTGGTGCTGCAGCTCCTTCAGTGCTCAAAGGGTTAATATGTTGTCACGAAGAGAGAATAATGCTAATCTCTCGCTCTAGAACACTGACCCTGCGCTGATTTTCTAAAACTTTAAGGGGCCTGTGTTTCAGCCCCTTCCGGCAGCAAAAGGGTTAAAGATAGAGTAAAAAGGTCTGCTGGACATTCACCTATGCATCATCTACACACAAGTGATATGAACACAATAACAGCAGAAGACCTAGCTCCGAAGACTTCTCGCTTTGATGTTAATGAATCGTGAAGCTGTTTGAATAAAGGGCTGGTAGTTGTTTAATTACTGTACATACGGCGGGAGGGAAAACACATTTCTTGCCTGCTGCTCATACTTAAGAAAATACTTGCTCCGAAGTACAGATGGTCCTGACTACGTTGATACAGAGGCCGATATTAAGGATCCCACCTGCACTCTATTTTGGCGCCCATAAGCAGCAATATTTTTTCGGGGTCCCTTTACCCACCCAGCACTTCATGCATTACTTCCCCAAATCCCACCATTTTACCATTTTCCATGAGTCGGGATAGGGCTGATTGAGTAGCTTAGTGAACACTGCCACTAAAGTGGGAAAACCTGGTTGAAATCTTCTGATCGTGGGTTAGTAACCACATGCATTGAAGTGTTTTTATGATCTTTACCTAATCTCTTTTAGTAAACTGTTGTATATACAGTAAGTCAATTGTTGATCCAGACTTTTTATTTTTGGTTTAAATGAATTATGCTATCATTATCCAAAGAGATAAAGGGAAAGAAAAATTATTACCAGAGAAGAGTAGAATTAAATGGACCTGGAGACAAAAGCAATGTACTGTATCTTTTTTTACACTGTATGCATAAAGGTAAAGTAAAAATATTAATTTAAAGGGTTATTGAATGAGACTAATTACATTAATACATTGTTAAAAAAAAAAGAAGGAATACTGTTTCAAAAAAACAATCTCAAAATGTCAATGAATATTCAAAATTGTGATTTAAAATGAAAGTGCTCAGAGTGACTAATAGTCAGGGATGAAGCTGAGCTATTTAGCGAAACACGTATGAAAGGGACAGTAATGGGAGCACAAAACACTTCCTGAAGGTCTAGGATATTTCGCCATGCCCCCCCTTCACCACAGGCACTCTTCCGCCACCGTTTTGCTGCTGCCGTGTAGCCGATGCGGGAAATTTAGCTGTCGGCCATTTCGCTGCCAAGGTAACCTCTTACTCTAAAAAACCCTAACCTTAGCTCCTTATCCTAACTCTAACCCCTTTCCCTAAAACACCTAACCCCTTACCTTATAACCACTAACCCCCTGACCTTGCCCCTTACCCTAAAAAGCTTAACCTTAACCCATTGCCCTATAACCCCTAATGCTAACGCTAATCACTTACCTTAGGGATGAAACGGACATGGGGCTGAATGTCGGTGGCGGAAGCGGTGGCATGAGATCCCATTCTGCTTCCGGATTCCTGGGACAGTGATGGACTTCTGGTGACCTCCAACGGTACGGCTGACGGGCCGAGACGCCACGTGCTGAGTTTCTCAGGATACAGCAAAGTCTCCTTGATACTCAGCCAACGTGTCAAAGATCTTTCACTAGGATTGCACTTTTAACCCCTTTAAAGCCAGAGGGCCTGTGGTTACAGGGAAGAGGTTAAAACTATTCCCAGGGCAGCATTACAGTGTCTCAAATCGTGGCCTTTGGCTTAAATGCTCACTGAACTGGTCTCTGAAACGATGCCATAGCAATCACATCCCCCCGAAATATTTCAGGCCGTGAAAACGACTATTTCCTGAGTTAGCTTAATGAACGAGAAAACCGCAGACAAAAACTAGGAGCTGAAAGATCTAAAAGGCTTTCAGCAGAATCTCCACATCTGCTATAAGTCACATCATTGCAGGCAGCTTACACATATAAATAATCTTAATTTTTATTTAATTGTTGTGCTGGAACAGTTGCCATGTGTTTCAGTGGGGGGAAAAATAGGCTTCCCTGCTTAACTAATTATGTTTAATCACACAGGGCTCTTGCTTGTAATTTCCTCGTGGGAAAATGGCAGCCATATTTTTTCCTGGGAGGGAAAAGGATGTACTGTACACAAAGTTAAATCTGAAATTACTGGAATGCCATATGAAGTATATAATTGTTCCTTTTCCCTCCATGGATGCTGCTGTGCTGGGCAGCGGAAAAGTGCTAGTAAGATTGTACCCGAGTGGTGGCTGCACAATGAGTCCCTACCCGGAAGAGCTTAATATCTAACATGCTTAAAAAATGCAATCCAAGTGGCTTTGTTTGTTCTTTGTTACATAGGTTTGAAGCAGGGGCAAGACACCATTAATTTCAGCTCCGGAGACCCCTGCTTCTCGAGATACATACCTCCGGAGAGGGTTCCACAGTAAAGTTTAAAGCTCCCGCGTCACATGGACCAATGGGAAGCTGAACTGGATGACGTCACGGCTTCCTATTGGCCTGCAGGGCACAAGAGCTTTGAAAATCTGCCATTACATGAACACAGCTAACGAGCCAGAGTGGCTACTGGTAACCCCTACTAAGGTAAGTATCTCGGGAAGCAGGAGGTCCCCGGGGCTGCAATAAATGAGGTTCAGCTCCGGTGACTCCCTGTTTTAATCCTGTGTAAAAAAAAAAAGAAACAAAAATGAAAAAAAAAAAGGCTGCTTTGATTGCTGCTTTAAAATAACTGCACCATAGGAAACAAGGAGCAATCACTGGGATTTGAAGCATGTTTGGCAGCTTAAAAGGACGTGTTTTTGACTTCTAGTCTAAGATATTCCTTCCGCACTTATTACCAAAGGAAGAAAGGGATGACTGTAGAAAGCATACAGATTTGCAAAGCTGCTGATCATGTGACTGTGTCTGACTTGCAATCAGTACCCGTTTCACAATGAAGAATCAATGACTAAGCTCCAACAGAAGAGTCCCAAGGGATAACACAGCTGCCTCTGAGTGGAGCTATTATTGTTATTGTTTATTTGCGAGTTACTTAAAGAGGGAGATTGAAGGTAACAATTTTGAAAATTTGAGTGCGTCTAGAGCATGTAAGTTTCTGTATGTGCGTGTGGAAGCAGGTGTTGTGGACCATGCAGAGGGTAGAGGCATTAGAGACAACAGAAGTGGGAGAAAACCAGGTCAAGGGAGTGTCCATTGCAGTGAATAGGAGAGGTGGTCCACTGGGAAAGACCATAGGAGGAGACTAGAGAGATAAGATGGGCAGCTGAAGTGGTATTGGGATTGTCCATAGGTATGTTAAAGTTTCCCAGTATGACAGTAGGTTTGTCAGAGGAAGTCAGACAGCAAAGTTGTCAAGAAATTGAGATGTACTGTAGGTGCAGGGGGACGGTAGATGACAGTGGCACCGAGGGAAAGGGGGGAAAAGAGATGGACAGAGTGGACTTGGAAGGATGGGAAAGAGAGGGAGGGAAATGGGGATATGTGCAGCATGGGGAGAATAGTATGCCAACTCCTCAGTCCTGTCTATTCCCTGGTCTGGTGGTGTGGCAGAGGAATAGACCACCATAGGAGACTGTAGAAGGATAGGTGTTGTCTGAGGAGGTGATGATTTTGCACTTCCATGTCTCCTTTATAAACGGTTTAATGCAGCAGGCAAAAGCTCTAGGGAATCCACATAATTCTCAAGTTTTATTGGATCGAAGCTTTATCCTCTGTAATCTCTGAAGCACCGATATTAGGCTTATATTTTCTCTCCGATAATTCACTTAATAAAGTGGATAGGAAACGAAAAATTACACATCTACTGGACGCTCATTTGAATGTCACCAGAGTCACTGACAGGGGGAGAGCAGGGACAATTGTCCAGACGGCTAGCCGTGCTCGAAGTTGGGCACAACCAGAGGTTAGGCCCAACTTCTGTGTCCAGCTGCTGGCACTCTGTTGGCTACCGACCGTCACCACAAGCCCCTTCCCTGTATGTGCCGCTCAGTGCCGGAGGTTGGGCCCAACTTCTGTATCCGCCCGCGAGATTGGCATGGCACCGGAGGCTTCCCACCCCCCAAGGAAAAATATATATACAGTATGTGTGTATGGTATTGAGTGTGAGGAGGGGAGGTGTGGGTGCTTTTGATTGTGAAATGGGGAGGTGGTGGTATTGATTGTGAGGAGGGGAGGTGGTGTGGTATTGAGTGGGGGGAGGGAGGGGGTATAGAGAGGGAGTAGGGGAGAGGGGTATTGAATGTGAGGGGAGAGGGGCTGTAAGAGGGAGGAAGAGACGGGATGTAAGAAGGAGGGGTGATGTTAGAGGGACGGAGAGAGGGGGTGTAAGAGGGAGGGGAGAGGAGGTGTAAGACGGGGGGCGAGAGAGGGTGCGAGAGGGGGTGTAAGAGGGAAGAGGTGGTAATATAAGGGCAGGTCCATACTGCCGCAGACCGCGCGGATATGCGATTACATTGCCTAAAGGCATTGATCGCGTCCATAGACCGCACGGACGCACGTGGGCACAAGCAGGAGGGGGCGCGCGTTGCGCAAGAAATCAGTTGAAACTGATTTCTTTGCATGACAGGCAGGTCACGTGAAGGCGAACCAATGAGGGTGAACCAGCTCCGTGACAACCCTTGGCACGCCCCCAACGGCGCATCCAACATGGACCCAAAACGCATCCGCTTTAGGCGGGTAACATCACAGCCTTTGCACGCCTCCGCGCAGGCGAAGGCTGTATGGCCTTAGCCTAAGAGAGGGAGGGGAGAGGTGGAGTGTAAGAGAGAGAAGGGAGAGAGGTGGGGGTGTAAGAGGGAGGGGGGAAAGGTGTAAGAGAGGGAGAGGTGGAGGTGTGAAAGGGAGGTGGAGAGGTGAAGGTGTAAGATATGGAGGGGGAGAGATGAGGGCATAAGAGAGGGAAGGGGAGAGGAGGGGGTGTAAGAGAGGTGGGGCTTTAAGAGAAAGAGGGAGAAGAGGTGGGGCTTTAAGAGAAAGAGGGAGAAGAGGTGGGGCATAAGCTGGGAGAGGTTGGTGTGTAAGAGAGGGAGGGGGAGTGAGTGGGCGTGAAGGAGAGGGAATGAGAGGGGGAAGAAGAGTGAGAGGGGTAGTGAAAAGCAGAGGGGGTAGAAATACATTGGGGGAGTGTGAGAAGAAGAAGACAAATAGAGGGGGGAGTGTGAGAAGTGGGGGAAGAATAGAGGGGGTGAGAGGGTGATGAGGTGGGGGAGAGAGGGGAATGTATGAGAGAGTTTTGGGGGGGGGGCCCGCAACATGGGGCACCCTGGTGGAAACTCTAGCCCTTGTGCCCTGTGAAAACTGTCGGTGACCCTGCATGTCACTACCCAGGACATGGGTAGCCTGCAGCTAAACCTCTGCCTGCAGCTAAACCTCTGTATGACATATGGCAACAATATCAATGATGCAGGTTTGGGGACCTGTGGAAGACATGAAGATACATACATGGGTATTCTGTCTTCATTGTTCTACTCTACAATTATGAAAATATTTGAAAGTCGTAGTTAAGATGCTATATGACGAAGCACTGTCACTGCTCTGAATTGTGTTACTAAATCGGATACAGGATAGATTGTGAATTACTGTTGGGTACACAATTCTGTATCACACAAAGTTGTTTGGGGAATGTAAACCTCCCATCAGATCTATACAAATAAAAAATACATTAAAAAAAACATTTAACTTCCAGTATATAATAACATACATGAATAATATTTTTCTTGGTCCAATAAATACATAGTTTGCAACTAAGTCCAAAGGAGGCTAGGTAAATAATCTGGTATGAATGTTATCTCGGGGTTATCAATCAGCAAGCTGCATGCAACTTCCCTTTTACCTTCTGTACAGTCATAGTGAGAATAAGCATGGGGGCAGTGATAGAGAGATTGTCTGGTTATATGGAGGCTTTGTGAAGCTTTAACAGAACTATTACCCCAATGCATAGGGGATTATGGCACTGATGAGGCTGATCAAAATCCCTATTGTCTCTGTCACTGCCTCATACAGTATCTTTTCTCTGTTTCAGTGTAACTGCTTCTTTTCTCTCACCGCCAACTCTCTGATCCCTATTGGAGATGTGTGAATTTCTACAAATGTGCTTAGTGAAGATTTTCGGGACTCTCTTACTTTTGGCAATATATAAAGGGTCATGTGACTTGCACATTAACTTTTAATGCTTGTCAAATTTATCTTATGAAGTTTGACAATTTTCGCAAATATTTTCATGAAACAGAAGTGCAAATTTTGCCTGGTTTACGAACTTCAGCAAACATTTCACATATCTCTACTCCTTAGGCCGCACTTATAGTACCGGCGACGCGACGTCGCCCGAAAACAAATGCATTGTCGCCGCCGCGTGCGCTTATAGTAAGCGCGACGGAGACAAAGCGACGGGGCGACGCGATATTTTGCAGACGGGAATATTTGATTTTTCAGGGGCTGTCGTCTCATGACAGCCCCTGAACCAATCAATGGCCTGGTCACCCGCGACGCCGCCGTAAAGCAAAATACAACTTTTGCTAGCAGCGACGGGTGACGTCACGAGTTGCGTCACCGTCGCGGTCGCAGGCACTATACGCGCGGCCTTAGGTGTTTCTCACTGTGACCTTATCTTTTCTCTGTCATTACCCTACCTCTTACTGTCATTGTTCTCTGTGTCTGCTCCAGAACTCTGTATAATTTATCCACCAATGTCTCAACATCCTGTTCCTTTTCATCTACTCTACATGCCGGAGAAAATTGGAGACACTGAACAGTGTGTCACTCACTCACTGCAGGTGAAGGTTTAACTGCTGGATAGCAGGATATGTTGTCTGTATTCGAGCCAAAGGCTCCATGGTGCAATAACATCAGCAAACATCAACAGTCACTTGTCTCCTAAAACCGTATTCATGGTGGAATGCCCTCCTCAAGAAACTCAGTACTAGATCGCATGTAGGAACTTAGGGAGGACACCCATGCCAGACCTAAAACTGGGACCTACCAAAGAAAACATATAAGGGAACGACGAGGAAGACCAACAAAGGGCGGGCAACACGAAAGGGATCTGGAAAACCAGGGTATTGTGGTCTGTTTGCAATGTTTTGTTTAAAAAAAGATGGTTTTTAATGACTTTCTGAATGGAAGCAATGCTTCCTGATTTCTTAAAGCAGTAGGGAGCTTATTCCACAGTCTTGTGGCGGTTCTTGAAAAAGCTCTCTCACCTGCTTTTTTTGACCTTAAACCGAGGCTCAATCAGTTGAGGGGCTATGGCAAATCTAAGGGCCCGATTTGGGGTGTTACTGATCAGGCAGTTGTTAAGGTAAGGGGGGGGGCTAGTCCAATGATAGCCTTAAATGTAAGGGTCGAGATCTTAAAATGAATCCTTTGCTCCACCAGGGGCTAGTGCAGATCTTGTAATACTGGCAAGTTATGGTCTCGCCTTGCCTGCTATAAGACGGACCGTGGCGTTTTGCACCAACTACAGGGCTTTGATATTATGTTTTTGGAGACCCATCAGCAGAGAATTTGAAAAATGCAGTCTGGAGTGGACCAAGGCCTGTGCTACTATCTGTAGATTGATTTTTGAGAGGTTTCTATTTCTGGTCAATTACTTTTATTTGTCTCAGCCGATGGATTTGGAAGAAATAATTTTTCACAAAAACAATGTGAGGCTGATCAATTATGTTTTTATTCATACCAGCCCCAGAGCTTCTTACCTTACCTTCCCTTTCCTTGGGATGGAGGAGTTATTGATTTTTAGATCGTTGAAGGCGTTACTCGCAGCATCTGTTTGTACTTTAGGGCCCATCAGGAGCAGCTCGGATTGGGAAGCATTAAGTTGTAGCCTATTCAATGTGATCTAATTAGAATTAAGGCAATCATTCAGACTGTTCATTGGAGATTTCAACATCAACTGGATATAATCCGTGTACTGATGGAACTGTATTTGTTTTTTATAATAATGTTCCCTAGGGCTTTCACATATATATTGAATAGAACCGGGGAGATGGCAGATCACTGAGGGACGCCACAAATCAGCAGGATTGTGTTTGAAGAATTCTCTTTGAGGGTGATTTTCTGACTACGGTCACCAAGAAAGGACTGGAACAGTCCAGCCCTTTACCTCTCAACCCAACATCCAATTTAAGTTTGGTCAGCAATAGAGTGTGATACATTGTGTCGAAAGGCATGCTCGGGTCAGGAAGGATCAGAGCAGCGGCACCCCCTTTGTCTACAGTGTCGAACAGGAAGTCAGTGACACCTATCAGGGTCGTCTCAGTTCTGTCATTTTTCGAAATCCAGATTGGTGGGAGTCCAACCGATTAAATCGAGTTAGGTAATTCACTAACTGCTTTAGGGCTAGTTTTTCAATGATTTTAACTAACAATTGAATATTACAAAATGGTTGGTAGTTATCAGTGTTCCGTGGATCGCAGGAGGGTTTCCTTAAAAGAAGTAAAATAAATGCTTCCTTTAGTGAGGTTATTAAAAAGCCTGGAGACAATAAGAGATTTGCTATTTTGAGAATGAAAGGGGCCAGATCTAACACAGCTTCCTTTATTAGCAAGGCCAGACAAGGGTCCCCTGGACAGCTAGATGGTTTGATCCCTATGATCATGATAAGGAGCTCGTACATAGTGAATGATTGGAAGGTGCTCTACCTAGTTTTAGTCGGTTCAACTGTGGAAATATCAGATTTGTGAGTTGACAGTTGTGTGAAATTTTAATCCAAATTTGTGAGACTTTGGAGAAGAAGGCCTGTTGAAAAGTATGTTTCTGAAATTTCTAGAGGACTTGAGTTTTTGTTTAAACAGGCCGGGTCAAGCAAAGAGTCGACGACTTTGAATATTTCCCGCAAATTATTACTGTATTTTTTCATCTGTGAGGCCAAATAATGTTTTTTAGCCTCTATAATGACTTTGAAATAATTTTTCCATATAAGTCTAAGATCCTTAAGGTTAGAACGGCATTTATCTTTAGCCCATCGCTTTTCTGCAGAACACAGGTTAGATCTCTGGATTCCTAACTCTTGAGAAAACCACGGGTTGTCTTTATGTTGTTTGCAGGATAGCAATTTTTTGGGAGCAATAATATCAAGAGCAGCAAGAGCTGCGTTACTGAACACTAACGTGAGAAAAATCATAAAATGTTTAGCAAAAATACTAGTGTCCATATCCTTTTTTTACTCTGCCTAACACTTTTGTGGGCGAAGGAGGTTTTAGTTTTGAGGTATTGTCTGGCAAATGTATAGGAAATCCATGCTAGTGCTGTCCCATATATATAATGTAATTCCTGATGAAGCACGCAGTGCGAAACATGTAGAGGTCACATGGGGTTGCTGCACGAGATTTCATTGGTGGAGACACATACCGGTAGAGAGAGGCTTCAGGCACAGCTGACGGAGAGAGTGGTCTGGACCCTTAACATCTACTCCAGCGGTTGCGGATCCGGACCTACCTGTCCCGGTTCTCACCAATTTGAAACACATTGTAAATCTTCTATTTTGTATTTACACATTGTTATACCACTATGTAGTCCTTTTATAGGACTTTTTCCACTACATATATTATACTGGTTCTCAGTGTATTATCTGGCAAGTGCAGGCTAAATTCAATGAAGGTATGATCCGACCAATACAGGCTATGGACTTCCTTCAGAGAAGAGGCTATACCGGAGGTAAATACTTGGTCAATCGTGTGATTGGCAATGTGGGTTGGACACTGGAGTAGCGACACGAACTGTCTATACTCAAGTGCTTCTAGAGAGGTTTTAACCAGAGGAGAGTCGATTTTCTCTAACCAGAGATTGAAATCTCCTGCAATGAGGATACTGTAATTGTCTAAGGATATGAACGTTAACAAATCCAGGAATTCTTCAATCAATGCCTCATTATTCCCTGGAGGGTGGTATACAACCAAACTGATGGCTGAAGTTTTAGTGTTGATAAACCATTTTGCGCAGAGAAATTAAAAGTTAGTGGCTTTAGAGGAAGAGACTTTGGCCCAGAAATGGCACATGAGATGAGATTTGTTGATAAGAGCAACTCATCCATCTATTTTGCCAATGGCTCTGGGGGTTTGGAGGTGCTTTCCTTTAGCCAAGACTGTTAAAAAACAGAAATCTGCCTTATGCTCAGATATAGGATTTTGCGAATTTTGTGTTTGGGTACTGACCGGGTATTCAGTAAAGCAAAGGAAATTTCACTAGGGGTGAGGCACTGCCTCCAAAGTGAAAGAACCCATTTAAATCAGAGTATTTCGGCTTTAGGAAAGTTGTTTCATATACCAGTGCACCCACTGCTAGATGGTAAACTCTTCAGGACAGAAATTCCTTGTGCCTATCAAGTCCTCGACATGCACTGTTAAACCTGGTTGGCCAGGATTATTTGTCTCGCGCAGCTGTAGACAGACTGAGACACGTGACCATTCGCTCACCCCCTGTCCAGAGAATAAACCCTGACTAGCAGCCAACATGTCTATTGCTGAGTAGAATGTGTTTTTAAATAGAGACATGTACCGAAATAAACTCTTATGGAGGTGACAAAGTCTATTATAATTTAAACAAAGCTCTCACCACTGGATGACCTGGTGCCAGAGATTTGAGCCTCAACTGGATGAGGAAGGAGGATTCCATGAAAGGAAAAGTAAGGAGCAGGATAATGTCTTTCCTGCATATACAGTATTACACTGGTATTATAAACAGCACTGCAAGCAGAGGTCCAGATAGTCTATGCCACAGAGACCTAGCATGTTAAATAGTCATGCCTTGGGCACAGAGTGTTAAAGAGGTCTATGTATTAACACAACTTTGGAGCAAAACGTGTGCATCCGAGGCATACAGATGTAGCTAATGTTATTGCACCAATAACGCGATCAAAGCTGGCAGGTCATTAACGCGAGATTTGACGCTACACCATTGAAATAAATGTTGATGCGCACAAAATGATGCATCGCCGGGTGTCAATTACCACTTCACTTTTTTTTGTTTGTTTACAACATTGACTTGTCCACGAATAGTGGATACATCTGTATTTTATCTTGCATCTATCAAGGTACTTTGCTGTAGTTCTGCCCCATGAGCTTGACATTTGGAGAACACCATCTTCAGGATTAAGGATCAGTTACCCAACACACGTATCATAATGCATCAAATTCCATATTACTGTATATAAAAAAATCCTGTGTCAAAAATAGCCAGCTCTATATAACCCAATCTACTCCACATGTAAGAAACCTGCAGTTTGATATAACCCCCGAGTGAAAGCAGTCACAGAGACATCAACCTGGCAAAACTGTCCAAAATGCATTTGTGAGAGTGTTGTTGTTTCTTAAAATTCTATTCCTGGCAAAATGTTTGACCAAAGAAACAGTGATATGCTGCACACCATAAGATAAATATACAAACAGTATTACCGGTGCTGCTAGTTCAAAAGGGAAACCTGTAGCTATTATCCAAGCATGAAAATGAAATATCCAGCGCTCCACGGATTTTGCAAAAAAGTTCAAATTTATTGGGCCATACACAACGACCGTTTCGACTTTAGTAGGTCTTTTTCAAGTGAAAAGGCTTGAAGCCTTTTCACTTGAAAAAGACCTACTAAGGTCGAAAATGTTTGACTAAGCATCTAAAACAGAGGTGGTAAACTCGAGTCATCAAAGGCCACCAACAGGCCAGATATTGGGGATCTCCCTGCTTCAGCAGAGGTGGCTGAATCATTCTGACAAAGCCACTGATTCAGCCACCTGTGCTGAAGCAGGGATATCCTTAAAAATATGACCTTTTGGTGGCCCTTGAGGACTGGAGTTAGCCACCCCTACTCTAAGACCTAATAATGTTGCCAAATCAGTAAGCTTTCAGCGCCAGACAATATCATCAGACAGTGAGCGAAACAAGGTGTGTGTGTGTGCCCTATTTATAGTCTCGGCATTCAGGTAATCTAGCAATTTGCAATGCACACAACCTGACATGACAACCCTGCCCTACAGATGTAGCTACTACATCATGGGATCTGGCACTGCAGGGGACACATGATGTACTAGCTACAGTACGTCTTAACCTTTCTGATCATTTTTCTATGAGGAAGCGGACGGTAAGGAGGAAGACTCCTCCCCTTCCACTCAGTCATCACTAACAGAGCGACCCCATGATTGCAAGTGCTAAAGGGACCGTGGGGCTCTGGTGCCGCGGCCCCCCGGCACTCAAAGGGTTAATGTTCGGCAAATCACTTACACATTGAAAACAGTTATGTTACTTTTCCCTCCAGTATGCTACTGTTTCATTTTATAAAGCACTAAGAACAGTGCCTTGACGAAGTGCCTTAGCGGCGTGAAACGCGTAGGAGGGAGAACATGGGGACTGCTCATCTTATTTGTGTCCTTCACTAAAGCCCCCTTTTTTTCCTGACCGCGGGTTTCGACTTTCAATTATTGCCGTTTTCTTGTGCTGTTGCTCCGGACGCCTGACGCTTTTTTCTTCACTTTCATCTACCGTGATCCAGGACGCACGCCACCAGGAGGAGCGTGTAAGTCTTATTGCTGTAGGCGCTGCCTGCATGCAGCTGCCAAGATGGGACCATCAAAGCCACAGGGCATCATGACTATCCGCTTGTAAAAGCATTTATGGGAGCGGGTGAACAGGACCGAGATAAGAAGATTCCCACTCCACGCCTCTGGGTTCCCTCTCCTTGCAAAGCGGCACCACATATTTATCTCTCTACAACACGGCACCAATACACACAGGTAAGACTGTGTGTCAGCATTCCCCTAGTGCGCAAGACAGCACACGTATACCATAAACCGATGTAGTGTGCCGATGTCAGAATGAATGGTCTCTGAACAGTATATCAAAAGCACATTTTCCTATTGTATGTGAAAGAATCCTTTTGAATGCAATTCTACTAAAACCTCATCATTATTGTAGTCCAGGGCTTTCCAACTGGCGGCCAGTGGGTCAAATGCGCTAATGAAGGGCGTTACAGTGGCCATCGGATTCTCCGCTGTCAAAGCCACTATTATGAAATTATGAGGAGCAAAGTGCAATTTTTCACACTATAACTCCCTTGTAAGTAAAGGTAATGTAAATATATATGGTACAGGTGTTATACATGCTTGCAAAATTCTGAAATGTTATAGTTTGCATGTTTTTAAATGTACCTAAAATTATATTACAATAAGCTTGAGGCCCTTCTACTGGTAAATGTTTTCTGATGTGGCCCCTTTGGAGAACTGGTTGAAGAGCCCCGTTGTAGTCTAATCACAGCACCTCCTGTCTGGAACCTAAGTGAACTAATGGTAGGAGTATGCTTAATGGGGGAAATCTAAGGCCCAGTTCCACAAAAGGGACTAAGCTTTAGCACGCCTTTACTCCCATTCAAATTATTCAAGTTTAGCACCCTTTTGTTGTGGATCGGGGTCTAAGTGATTAACACAAGTCAGACATGATTAATACAAGTTCTTTTTTGGGGGGGAGGAGGGGTTAAACATGAATATTTCCCAAGTACTGTATATCAGGTGCTGTGGAGGGTTTAGATAATCATTTATTTAATCTGCTTTGTGAGGAGTTAAAGCCGCAGAACGTGTGTTTTTTGATAGTTTGGAGCAGGGGGTTTCCGGAGCTGAACTACGCTCATTTCACCTCTGGAGTCCCCCTGCTTCCCGAGATACTTACATCGGTAGTGCGTGCAGGTAGCTGCTCCGCGGGTTTAAATGTCCTAGTCACGTGGGCCAATAAGAAGTCACAAGGGATGCTGTCACGGCTTACTATTGACCCACGTGACGTGGGAGTTTTAGTTTAGTGTTGGGATACACGCCTGAGCTGCGCGCGTCATGGGGTTTAGTGTTGCAATACGCACGGATCCGTTAGCGCGTTTGAATTTGTTCATTTCGATAGCCCTACACAGCCCAGCCAGAGCTGCAACCGGCTCCCCCCAATGGAGGAAAGTTTCTCGGGAAGCAGGGGGACCACGGAGCTGAAATAAAAGCGGTTCATCTCCAGAGACCCCCTGCTTCAATCCTACAACTATATTAAAAAGAAGGAACGCAGGATTGCTGCTTTAAGGATGAGGGTAAATACTATAAGGAGCGTGATAAAAAGTCATTTCCTTGTAGCTTCTGAAAAATGAATACTGTCATTCTCAGAAAGCCAGATACTACATGTGATGCTTGCCCTTCTGGCAGTGAAAGGGTTAAATGATTGGATTACTTGGCCTGATAATGGTACTGCCTCAGCAAGCAACTGACATCCCCGTAGAGAAAAACAAATTAACATTACATGTATTTTCAGTGCGAAACATTTAAGTTGGTTGCCCACATCATTGTCCCCCCCCCCCCCCCCTATATTAAAAAAAATATACACATAAAAATGCTGGCCTATTCGTTTCATCTTCGTATAAAGACACATATAACAGGAGTGGGGCAGAGGTAAGAAGCCGATATTGTGGTGGTGTCAGTTGTAGCCATGGCAAGATCTTTGCTAGGGGCTTTGGAGTCTGCTTTTAGATAGCGTGAAACATTATACAGTGTAGACATTTGACTGAATACAAAGGAGAAGATTAAGTGGTTAGAAGGTGTGAAGAATTTCCAAATGTGATTTTTAGCATATGTTTGTAAGAGTGAATGCCCAGCTCAGAAGACATGAAAGGCCTTTACCCTGCCAAATTTTAACTCACTTACCCCCAATACTAAACCCCTTCATTGCCAAAGGGCCCTCAACACTGTGATATTAGCTAGTTTGAAGCCTGGGGGAAGAAGTGGGTCAATTCACAAGGCACTTCTTCAAGACTTTCAGGAGCACACACAGTTAGGTGTAACCCATTGAGTATGTTACATCCATCTGGCTCTCAAAGGGTCCATTTCTGCTATTAAGTGGTTAATTCGTGATACACCTTTAATTAACCCTCCCCCCCCCCCCATCCGTTGTAGTGACACCTGCTGGGTTGCTGATGTTAAAAAAATGAAGTGCTCCAGTGTTGATTCCAAAGATGCAAGGTGTCGCTAAATCTCAGGGAATCTCTTAAAGATGTAGGAAGTCTATCGGCCTCCCCTGTCACAGTATCTCCTTTATATTCTCCACTACGATGGAGCAGAGAAGGTGCTGATGAGAAAAGAGAGAAGTGACAGTCACATCAGGAAGAGGAGAGATGGGGAAGGAGGGGGGCTGGGACAGAGGACATGGACAGTCACTGAGACAAGGAGTTGAGGGACAGAAAGAGGGAGAGTAACAGAAATAAGTGACAAGCACAGCTACTGTGTATACACATTTCCCCGCACTTCAGACGCTCATTCAGTTTGAAAAGGAAAGAAAGTGTCCAGGAAGGCTACTAGATTAACCCATAGTAAATGTGATGCTGTCTTATGCTCTGGTATGTTCCTGACACACAGTCTTATCAGTGTGTGTATTGTGCCGTTTATGGGAGAAGTGATAATAGTAGAGTGCCATAAGAATGGGGACCCAAACGCATGAAAGGGCTGTGCCTTACCTCTATCCTAGGTCCCACCAGTCCCATAATATTGCTTCAGGCAGGTATACCTTGATGGCTGTGCCGGTCCCGATGGTGCTGGCAGTCGCGTGTAGACAGCGCGGCAATATTCAAGGTTCCATAAACTCCCTCGTATCGCGCCTCTTGGATCTCAGAAGATTGTGGCAGAGAAAAGAGAAAGGCATCCGGAGCAGCAACAGAGAAACCGGCAAAGATATTTCTACGAATCCACAGTCAGAATAATGGCTTTATTGGTGCAAACAGATAGAACGGTCAAAAACCATGTCCTCCCTCTACGCGTTTCATGCCGCAAGGGCGCTTCGTCGGGGAAGCTCCTTGCCGAAGCGCCATTGTGCTAATAAAGCCTTTATTCTGGCTTTGGATTCGTATAAATATCTTTGCCGGTTTCTCTGCTGCCGCGCCGGATGCCTTTCTCGTTTTTCTATTAGATTAACCCCTTCAGTGCCCTAATGGCGTACGTTGTCATGGGGCTGTCCACGATTGGTGCTACATGTACGGACTGCACTGAAGTGGCGGACCCTCCACTTCCCTTCTGGACCGACAACCGGGACCTGGAAGGGATCACGTGACCCATCGGGGGCCAGAGGGTCAGTGGCAGGACCATCTGGCACTGAAGGGGTTAACTAAGTGAATCCCTTTAGATCCCCACAGCGTTGCAGTGATCTGCAGGCTTCTCTTTGCCTGAAGAGGTTAACAAAATCCGCTGGCTCCAGGTCTCGGCAAATGAAGTGGACCTCTTGCAGTATGGTGCTTGCGCTCTAAACTCTTACAGATGCTGTGAGGTTATAATCAGCGCTGAATGTTGTTTTATTCAATGGGTTACATGTGTACCCATGAAGATTCAAAGAGATTAGGAAATTAGCAGAAAACAGCTCCACATTCTGCTTGGCAGGACAAGAAACATTGTGGGGCCTGTTCCGAAAAGTGCGAGACTTTTTGAGTGGTACATAGCACAAAATAAACGCCTGAAGAGTTTACTGGTATTCAGTAAAAAGTGTTTTTTTTTTTCATAGCGATTTTATTCGGTGTTTGAATTCCCATGGATTATGTAAAGAGAGAGACAAAAAGAGAGAGAAATAGTCTCTATAAAATGAATGTCTCCGTCTGCTTACATACCACGTACACTATTTATATAAGAATCATATATGCATAAATATGCAACTAAAACAGCAAATAAAAATATTACTAGTGACCACATTCACATGTCTCAGCCAGGTCTGCAACCCTGCTTTTCACCATTATCGCCTAGCATACACTGGAAGCAAGGGATTCTGGGAAATGACATGCAAATGAGCATACAGTGTCACCTCTGGATTCGTATCCAATTTAACATCCGCTATAAGGTTATGCCTGCCGTAAAACAAAAACATTTACGTGCAGTTCCCAAGGTGAAAATGAAAATGTGGTCCTCACCATCACCAGGATTTATCAAGCTCCCATGTAGGGTGTCACACCCGATCCGGTGTTAACGGCCATTCAAGTCAAATACAGGTGATGCCGGATCCGTTTTATTATGTTTGTATAAGGCATTTTGTTTAGAGCAGCAAAACATGTGAAATGTTATGGGTTGTTTTTTTAAATAAATCAGTTGTATGGTGTTAGATAGTATTCGTTTTAATGCCGTTTTAAAGCATACTTTGATTTCTATAGCAGGTTTTAACCCAAGTCCCCAGCAGTGCAAGATCTTTGCAACACTTTCCTGTTTGAGATAATTTGTTGCAAAATGTTCCCAGCAGTTTGAGCTGCAAACTGTAACAATAGTTATTAGTAATATAAGGATACATTGAAGCTGTTGAGTTACACTGACTGAAGCAGCCATTATGTAAGGCCTGGCGTCGCGCGTGCCTGCTGCAGAGGCGATCCGCGGCCTGTGAGATGTGGGGGAGACGCGGCGGGGAGGCATGTTGGGGGCGTGCCCGTGACGTCACGTGAGCAGTTCTCATTGGCTGAGACGCGCACGTGACCCGGCCGTCACTACAAAATCCCAAAAATTTGTCTCGCGAAAAATCGCCCCGTTGTAAAGCTCCATCGCGCGCGGTCACACGCTCAATGGCCGTCCTCATTGAGGTATGGCCTTTTGTTTGGACTATGGACGCGGCCTAAGCATTTTTACAGAGTTATAACAGGAGCACCAAATGATTGCAAGCTTAGGTAAGACTGGCGAGTTTAAATTGTCACATGTTTTACATATAAAAATAAGAGCATGGGGGGGGGGGGGGGAGTTGGATAGTATTACTGCTTTAAGTCTCTTATACTTTCTCCCTGTATAACATACTGTTTGTTTTATTAACTTTACTAAAATGAGGCTGAGTTTTTTTTTTGTACAGACTTAAAATGTCTTCAAATCAAGCACAGTATCACTTATCAACTGCTCACTGAAATAATCAACTGCTGCTTAGATTTACTTCCCATCTACAACCGTAAAGGCTAGTATTCATAAATGCATTATTTTGCGGCGCCGTTTAAAGCAGGATTGCCTGACTAGGAGTCAAATCTGACTCCCAGGATGAACTGAGTTCCATTTCAGAGCAGATTCATCAAGCTCTGGAACCGAGTGTCACGCCCAATCTGGCGCTAACTGCCATGGACTCGAATGGCAGATAAGGCCAGATCAGGTGCAATACCCCGCACAGGAGTTTAATGAAAGCCAGCATCGAATCCTCCAGGGCTGGAAGAGTGCAGGAATACTTTGAATTGCTACTCAACACTTTCAGAAGGAAAGACGTCAGAACTCAACGAGCGCTATGTATAAGTGGCAAAAGTTTTCCCAGCTACATAACCAGTTCAAGGAAACGGCATCTTGTATAATCAATACAATAACCCCATTGCTTTCTCGCTGATGTGTTGCAGCTTGGGTGGCTTTGATGTTTATTAAAATGATTGCACACAGTATTTAAAACAGTAATACAAGTTTAATAATAATTATTATTTATTTTTTATTACAGGAGTGAAGCAGGGGATCTCCAGATCTGAACCCCTTTAATTTCAGCATCGGGGGCCCCTTGCTTCCAGAGATACACACATCCGTAGGGGGTGCCGGTATCTCTTTTCAGTTTAAATGTCGCGGTCACGCGGGCCAATAAGAAGCTGCATCGGATGACGTCACAGCTTCCTACTGGCCCACGTGACATGGGACATTTTAATGCCACCATTATGTTAGGCACACAGTTTTTCTGACTGCAGAGATACCGGCAGCCCTTACAGAGGTATCTTTGGAAGCAGGGTGGCCCCGGAGCTTAAATTAGCACTGTTTAGCTCCGACGACCACCTGCTTCAATCCTGTTCTACAAACATCTTTCAAAGTGAAACTCCTGTTGCTGCTTTAATCACGTTGTTCTAATAGGGGCCCACGAGGCTGTGCTCTGGCAGTGAAGGGGTTAAGTAATGGGATTTATTTCATTCTTTGTGTGTGTGTGTGTGCGCGCGCGTGCGTGCGTGAGTGTGTGTGCGTGGGTTCAGACAGACCACAACCACCTGGCCTTCCCTTGTTAAAACCTTCCGAAATCAACACATAGATGGAGGACTTGAGATAGCGATCTGACAAAAATAAAAGTGTTTTCTTTGGAAAATAGAGACTGTTTTGAGAAATCCTGTAAAATTCCCAGCTGGCAGCTCCTCTCTCTGAAACCGAAAGAGTCCTCGCTGGTGTTATGGAAATGTAGACATGTGTAGTGATGCACTCAGCATCTCGCTGATCTGTGGAAGCAGAACACCCTTTCCAAGGGGTTGCATAAAATCGGAACCCACTGCCACTTTGCTGTCAGAGAGGCCAGTAACACTTCTGTGCAAAGTGCAAGAGAGAGAACACCTCTTTAAATGTTTGTATGTGTATCTTTATAAAGCGTCATCCATGTACACAGCGCTTTACAGCAGTAATACATATGACAAAACAATAGGAGAGATAATGGGAATAAGCGCTAGACATATTTATATAGAAATTAGGAAAATTAGTCACTGCCCTGAAGAGCTTACAATCTAAGTGGTAAGTGGGGAGAATTTACAGAAACAGTAAGAGGGCATTATGGTGCGTATGCAAGGTGTCATGGTAAATGCATATGAGATTGTATAGGGTTAGCCAAGGGTACTACCTAAATGCTTCATTAAAAAAATGTGTTTTAAGGTAGGCCTTAAAGCTACAGTTCAAGCTGTGGGTTTTTTTTTTTCCATTCAATATGTGCATCTATACAATCTGCACACTGACAAGTGATTAGCTAAGTTGTTGATCGATCCGTTCTCCGGTAATCGATCACGGACGATTCGGCTCGGTGTTCACTAAATTAATCCTGAGTCCTCTTCTGGTTCAGGGAGGAAGATCATGTGACCAGGCAGGCACTAAATTAAATTGGTTCACTGCTAGAGAGGGCTGGGCTCAAAAAGGTTATGCTGTTTCAGAAGGGGAAGGGGATGTGACTTTGTAAATGGTTGCTATAGGAACAAAAATTCTTGTTACATTAGAATAGATTAAAAATGTCTTTCATTTTTTTTTAAATGCTACAAATATTTTCTCATAGTACAGAACTGATTATTTAAAAAAAAACCACATTTGTAGAATATTGCTTGAATTGCAGCTTTAAATGTGTAGAGGGAGAGTGCTAGTCGAATATTGAGGGGAAGGGCACTCCAGAGGTGCGGGGCAATGAGTGGGAAAGGTTTTAGGTGGGAGAGAACTTTAGATACAAAAGGGGTCAAAAGAAGACATCCTTGACCAGAACGCAAGAGTCAGGACGATGTATAGCAAGAAATTAAGGCTAAGATGTAAGGAGGGGCAGAAGAGTGTATGGCATTAAAAAAAGAGGAGAATTTTGTAAGTAACACAGGATTTAATAGGAAGCCAGGAGAAGGATTTCAGCAGGAGAACTGCTGAGACAGATTTAGGAGAGTGAAATAAGGCAGGACCATAGAAGGTTACAATAGTCAAAACGGGAGAGAATGAGGGTCTGGGTTTTAGCAGTAGAGCGACAGAGGAAAGGGGCGTATCTTTGCAATGTTTCGCCGTAAATATCGACAGGTTTTAGCTACATTGTAAATGTGAGGGAGGAATCAAATATGACATGTGTTTAATTATTTTTCCTCTCCGAAGTAATCATATAATTCACACATATACACGCATTTACTAACCAGTGCTATGCCATAAGACGAGGGTGCGCACACTTTTTTTCTTTGCACCACCAGCCTGCTCTCCCCCCCCCTGCTCGCTCCCTCCACCCCCCCACTCTTATCTTCTCTCCGGCATCGGCGGCGTCATATGACGGCATCGGCGTTGCCATTTGACCCTGCGGCATCATTTGATGCCGCGTTGTCATGGTGACGCGTTGCCAGAAGTCGGCTGAGAGCAGGTAAGAGAGAGTTACAGAGGCCTCTCACACTCAATCGGCATTTAATTTAAATGTTGTGGGGAAGAGCACAGGGCCTCTGTAAGCGCATTGCACCCCCCCTCCCCCAGAAAATCTTGCCCCCCCACGTTTGCGCACCCCTGCTATGACACTTTTCCGGCACGGAAAGACATTGGGCGTCTTCCTGCGCCAGAGGGTATCTTATGGAATAGCACTGCTTAGTAACTGTGGCCCATGATCCTTTACCATCCCAAATAATCTAAAAACAGAAGCGGAAAGGTACAGCTTGCTGCCGCGAGAGAAATGCTTCACAAAAATATGATATGCCTATTTTTATTTTATTTTAAAAGCAGCAGACTGAATGTTATATTATTGCTACATATGCATTGACCGTGAAGATATCTCTTATGCAAAATGTAGCTTTTGAATGCCCAACGACATACCCTGGCCAGGACTGCCACCTTGTTTGACCCTTCTGTACATCATTACTGCCTCCTCACCCAACCTAATAATGAATGCCTTTACGCCCTCTCTGGCACAGAAGAGGTTAAGTAAAGACCAAGTCACTAATGGCATGCATTTGTAAAAGTAGCTTTAAAGAAGTTATGACATTGAGAACGTTGATTTTGGACATGGCAACATGTGTTCAGTTATCCAGTGTATATTCAAACTAATGTCAAAGAGCCAACAATTCTGTTTGGTGCAGAAGTATATACCTAAATCCAAAACATGTCACAGTCGATAACATGCTACAGCACAAAGTGTTTAGTTACGCAACTTAACAGCTAAACATTTTCCTGGACACAGGTTGAATGAAATCATTAATCCCTCTGCTTTTAAAAAATAAACATTTTCTGAAACAATGTGCGCTGTTTTTGCCTTCAGTGCAGGAATCGTGGTGTTTTTCTTGGCTACGCTCTTCGATTTCAGAAAACTGACTTTGTAAAAGGTAAAATGCCTTCCCATAAAGTTTGTGATGCACATTGGAAAAAGCAAGGTACTTGGAACAATGTTCAGCACCCTAGTTTAGATTTTCAAACTCCAAAAAACAACAACTTCTTCTTAGAACGTAGGAGATTCACCAAGATCCAACAGGGTTATCAGAGCCCCATCCCACATTGGCTGCCATTCAAATCGATAACAGTTAGCGAGGGATCGAGGCAGGATACCTCCAATTGAAGCTTAGTGAATCCAGGTCTTAGATTCTACACATTTACCAGAGTGGGATGCCTGTATGCTTGTAAATAACCCCTAATGGCCTATTGTAGCTACCACATTTAGTAAATCGATTAAGTAGCAAAACCATTGCTTCCTGTGTAAGACTTCACAGCCATTTTTTGTAGCCCCAATCCATGAATGTTTATTGAAAGGTGAGATTATTATAACCCGTGCTGCTCATATGTTGGCATCGGTTTCCATCATTCTTGGCTGGGGTCTCCATGACTTGAACTGCGCTACTTTTAGACCCGTGCAACCCCTAAAGTTCCAGGCATACTTCACCCTTTTCCCGCGGGTGTATAATTGTGGTATGGAGAAAATGGGTCGGCCTCAATGCAGCAGTGCTGCACTCTGTGTTTCTGTCTATACATCCCATTGATCGTGGGAGTGAGATGAGCTTCATGGAGATGTAACGAAAACCACACCAAATGGTTCTGGAGTTTGGCGCATTGGATTTCTGCATTGCCTGTCTCTGTTGGATGACCTTGGTGGACAAATCACCCCATAATGTGTACCAGAGTGTAACCCACAGCGGAATCTCATTATGTTTATCTCCGTGGGCACCAAAGTGCCCAAAATATTAGCAATTTTTATCTCACCATGTAAAAGCTGTCCGATGATGTTTAAGTTTTTCTATTGGTTACCAGAGTAAGACCCCATTATATTGCTTCACATCAACCAGAAAAAAAGTTAATGGGGGGAAATGACTGCTAAAAGACGCCAGATGAAAATAACCCCCTAAAAATGCATTGTCTTGAACTCATCCCAGTATAAAAGATGTCTAAAAATAGAGAACCCCGTCATATCCCCAATGGTTTTGTGGCAGAATTTGATATAACTGTAGTGCAAAAAGATGGCGGTTGTTGACACTCGTCTACTAAAGGATAGGGGGTCTGGTGCATGGAAGACGGGAATCCAAAACCACGTTGGTACATTCACAGGCTGTGAAAACAGGCTCTGCCGCTAACAGAAGAACCCAGCAGAAGTCAGCGGGAGATTCTAAATGATGATTTATTATGCAGGGTTATGTTACAAACAAAGCACAATTGGATACTTTATTTTTTTAATGAGTCTTAAAAGTTAGTTCAGTTACCCAGTGTATATCCAAACTAACGTCAAAGAGCCAAAGATTCTGTTTGGTGCAGAAGTATATACCTAAATCCAAAACATGTCACAGTCGATAACATGCTACAGCACAAAGTGTTTAGTTACGCAACTTAACAGCTAAACATTTTCCTGGACCCAGGTTGAATGAAATCATTAATCCCTCTGTTTTAAAAAAAAAAAAAAACATTATTTACTTTATTTTTTTTTTAAATCAATCTTAAAAGTTAGTTCAGTTATCCAGTGTATATCTGTTT
This sequence comes from Ascaphus truei, assembly GCA_036426205.1. NCBI lineage: Eukaryota > Metazoa > Chordata > Amphibia > Anura > Ascaphidae > Ascaphus > Ascaphus truei. The sequence goes on along the minus strand of CM071575.1, from coordinate 28,107,077 downwards.
TTCTTTTTTTTTGGTTAACCAGGAGTGAAAAGAATAGGGACCTCTTTTCTATTCGTTACTTTATTATAACGAGTACTATGATTTACAGTACAATGTACCACTCAAAACTTATTTGGGAGTTTGCATCTTTATTAGCGCACTTCTAAGTAAATGCAAAGTGAAGAAATGACAGTGATAGGTTCAATAGATTAAATCTTGTCAATTGGTTTTCTTTCTTTTACATTTTTATGGGGGGTTTGGGGGGGGGGGGGGATTTACTGGAAAAATATTAGGGGTTTAGTAACAAAACTGACTCTTAATTGTCAATCTCGTAAGCATCATGTGAATGATAACATTTTCATATTTATGCATGAACCCTCCCCTCCTGAAAGTCGAGAAAGAAAGGGGGAAACAATTAGGTGTAGATATGGGCAGTAAACCCCACCCTAAATGTACCTGACACTGTTCACAGACATATCCAAGATCAATGTTTTTTCTTTGAAGAATCAGTTAACATGACATCCCGGTGTCGGCTCCCTGTGACCTTGGGCAAGTCACTTTATCTCCCTCTGCTTCAGGCACCAAAAAAAATAGATTGTAAGCTCTATGGGGCAGGGACTCGTGCCTGCAAAAATGTTATGTGCAGCACTGCGTACACTCTCAGCCCTATACAAAAAAAAGGGGGGGGAAACAATGAGTTTTGAGTTTTAAGGCACTGCTCGTTTAGTTTTAATCCATCCAACATACAGAATGTCATTATTCCTTAAAGGAAATAGCTTGCATAAATGAGCTAGTAGAGGAATGTGAGCACTAGGACCATGCAGGCAGTGTCAGCATAAGCTCAGAGCAGTGTCTATAACTGAGTGTTGTCTCCTCTTCCCTTCTACTATCTGTGTGTCTGTATAACAGCAGCAGGTGGTGGTATGCTGCTGCTGCTGCTTCTGCTCCTCCTGCAAAGGTGACACCTCAGTCAATCCTCACCCAATGCAGAGGCTCCTTCACACTAAAGGGGAGTTCCAACAAACCCTAGGATCTGCTACCTCTCAACTGATCCAGGAATTCATCAAACTGCTCCCTGCCCAATGAGAGTCCAGGAGCCAAAGGCAAAGCAACTGCATCATCCCTGCTTCTTCTCATCACAACCTCCAAAAGGAAGACCTCTTCAACTGCTCATCACAACCTCCAAAAGGAAGACCTCTTCAACTGCTCATCACAACCTCCACAAGGAAGACCTCTTCAACTGCTCATCACAACCTCCACAAGGAAGACTTCTTCAACTGCTCATCACAACCTCCACAAGGAAGACCTCTTCAACTGCTCATCACAACCTCCAAAAGGAAGACCTCTTCAACTGCTCATCACAACCTCCAAAAGGCAGAACTATTCAACTGCTCATCACAACCTCCAAAAGGAAGACCTCTTCAACATCATCAAGAGCCTCTGAGTTTCTCCCCTTGATCTCCAGGGACAGAAAGCAGTCCCATTTTTAAATTTTCCTATGAATTATTTATGCTACCTGTGAATTATTTGTGACAATACTGGAACACAAAATCCCATGAATTGCCCTTTTTAAAAAAAAAAAAAAAAAATTGCTCACCTTACAAAAACAACCTTTTTAAAACGGATTTTTTTAATATTCAGATTTAAAATGTATTTGTACCAAATCTTGTGTCACCAAGCGGAAGTATAAATGTTCACAGTATCTAACAGGAAAATCTGAGCACACCATTAAAAGAAAGATTATATGAGTGATATCTATTTGTATTACTTTGTGAAAAATGAAGAGAAACAAGAAGTTTTGGAGGAACTGTTTTTACAAGATGCTGCAGATGATTGCTTTGAGGTTGTATTAAAAAAAAGTACCCCATGCAGTGAAATCTTTACCTACATTATAATTTGGATTATTTGCTGTTCTTTCTCCACTTTGGAAAACACTTTTGGGAGATACCATGTTCAGTTTAACCAACCCTGGAGCACCTTTAAGGATTCACCATAAACCCCCTACTGCTGCAGGATTAAGACATTGCCCTAGGACAGTGGCTTCATCTGAGGGTAACCAAGCCACTTCTAGGATGTACTTTGCTTTTATTTTAATTCTGCTTATTCTGACCCCAAGAGTTGACTCTTCCTGGTGGTAAGTACTGTACAACACCCAATCACCCCATTCAGGACCCTCTGACATAATGGCATTTAAAGAGTTAAAAGCCCTGTCTTGGTTTTCAAAAGGAAATGGGATTTGTAATGTTTTGCTGTTAAATCCACGTTATCCTAAATACCCTTAGGGGACAAGGTTTAGAATATTAAGAAGCTTTGGGGGATTTTTAAGGTTCTCTTGCAAATGTTGGCTTTCTAGGTTTGTTATCAATAGGTAGTATCTGAAATAGATCTTTGGTGTCCTGATCCCATATCCAACTACAAATAATTGTAGTTACTTTAAAGGTAGTATGTGTTCTATTGTAGGACCCTTATACTATGTGAAATCTAAAGTCTTAAAGAATACTGTGTCTATCACACCTTATAACCTCACTCTAATAAATAACTGTATAAACAGATCAGAGCAAAGTGTACAGGGAAATATTTTTACTAGTCATGCTAAGGCTCTTTGCAAGTTCATATTGTCTGCAAGTAACAATAATGTAGCCTAGTTATTTGGTGAGGCAGCTGTTTGTTTTAAAACTGATCTATTTGGATTATTTAACAATGTGTGACTTGTAATAAGGTATGTAAAACATGCTGCAAATGAGTTAAACTGATACACTGAAATCTGTATATTGAACCTACTGATGTTCAGAGAAGATAAAATCTAGACAATCAAAATTACCCTTCGGGGCTTAGCAAATTCCTCTACGTCCAGACATTAAAATATTCATACTACATTCTGTACATAGTCGATTCTCATGTGCATTTCTGCCAGAATGGAGGTGTATGACTTGGACTAAAAAAAATATATATATATATATATATATATTTATATATATATATATATATATATATATAAATAAATAAAAAAAATCACACACATATATAGCAACAACATCTACAGGGATGGACAGGTCTTAAAAAACAAAGCTAGCGTGTATTCACATACATATCAACGTCTCTGTCCCCCTAAGATTCTTCAAAGATGCTAGGACAGGTCCGAAACGTTAATAGGTGAATAAACGTTATATTTATTTTTTAAGACCAGGTCGTGCCTGTAGAATTTGTTGCTACACACACAAATATATATATATATATTATACATATACACATACACACACACACACATATATAGATATTTTCGCATTAACATTACATGTAAAAGGAACTACATGAGCACATATCGCTCCTTATTTAGAGTTTGATGGAGTTTTATTAATATATTTTTTTACATTCCCTTTAATAAAGGGTTGTTTTTTTTTTAATCGGCAGCTCAGCAGTTTTGAGTTTCACTAGCAAATGGCAAGTTTGTCATTTTCTTGCTGAAAATCAGAAAATATTTACCAGCTCAGCAGCCACAATGCAAGTAGAAAACAACAGGTCTTCTGTTGCAGAAATATGTAGTTGACTTTACTGGTCAGACTATATGTATCCAGCGATAAACATAGACACGACAACACTTATATACAAATAAACAGAGCCCAGACTAACTGCTACAGTCAGAGAAACCATCCATTAGAAAAAGAAGCTGCAGATATTCCTTTTATATGATGTGTGTGGATTTTTAATTTATGGAAAGATGGGATTAAACCGGAAGCGAGAAACTCATTTATGACCCATTTGCAGAAGAAAGTCTAAACATACATGTACAGTAGCATTCTAAGAACTCAAAGTCAAATCTGATGAGGGTCATTTATAAAGTCTCCCGCTTAATACTGGAGCAAAATTGGTGACAAAATACTGCACTAGATTGATGAAATAACACAATCCAATGGGTTTCAATTGGAATATTTGACGGTAATAAATCTGATGCAGTCTTTGTGTGCCCATTTTGTAGCTGGGAGACATTATTAAATAATTGCATACATCCTTTCTTGATTTTCCTGGAAAAATTAGGTCTTCCCCCCATCTATTTCGCTTTCTGATCACATTAATATTTTTCAAGCAAACTGGTTAAAAAAATTCAACATATCGCATTAAAATAGTTTATGTTGCGCAGAATGCACTTCTCTGTCTAATCCAGTGTTTTTAAACCTTTTTGTTTGTTAAGGAACCCTATAATTATAGTGTGAAATTCTGCGGAACCCCAACTTTCTCAAATAGCGCGTCTGAGATCAGATGCATTTTAAGGAACCCCAACCCTCTCTAATAGTGCCTCTGAGATCAGATGCATTGTAAGGAACCCCAACCCTCTCTAATAGTGCCTCTGAGATCAGATGCATTGTAAGGAACCCCAACCCTCTGTAATAGCGCGCCTGGGATCAGATGCATTGTAAGGAACCCCAACCCTCTCTAATAGTGCGTCTGAGATCAGATGCATCGTAAGGAACCCCAACCCTCTCTAATAGAGCATCTGAAATCAGATGCATTGTAAGGAACCCCAACCCTCTCTAATAGCGCGTTGCGCATCGAAGATCAGATGCACTGTAAACTCTGCTGTATTTGGTACAATTCTGAAATTACCTGAAAATTGCAGGGAACCCTTTAGGGATACACAGGGAATCCATGGGAACCTAGGAACTCCTGTTGAAAAACACTGGTCAACTCTCTACTAGGCATGAAGAGGTTAAGATACAGAAATGTAATCTTGAGTTGACACACTTCAGAGATGGGATGGGGGGGGGAGCTGGACAGAATATCAACATTGAATTATTCTAGAAATTCTTGTGTTTGCTGTTCAGTATTAAGCAAACTGCAGTTGTGAAAGTCTGTCTTGATAAACATTATTACATAGATTGTCTAACTCTACGTCTACGTAAAAGTGTGGTATCACAAGACATCTTTTATTATCTCATTTGCACGGATCTAGAAGTATGTATACATGGAGAAAGAGGCAAGAAAGAAAAACATCATTATTTTTTTTAAAGAGAGAAAAGGGAACATTTAAATAACAGACAGGCATTCCGCAGCTGAGTCACCCGGCACTAAAAGGGTTAATTTAACCCTCTCAAGAAGCACATGTACATGAATGTGGTGACTGTTGAATAAGTTCAACTTGTATAAAGGGATAATCTGATCATATCTTTTCTACATGTGTCAGGTCAGGGATCCAGAGAGGCTGATTTGACTTTTTTTTCTAACGATAAAAAATAAAGTAAAAAAAATAATAATAAATGAATCGAAAGGTTACATTTTATTTTCATTCACATGACCCGGTTTCAGCCTGTGTATATATTGCAAAACCGCTTTAAGATCTGGTGTATATTTTATTTTATTATAGGTAGATGAACAATCCCCATATTTAATCATGCTGGTCATAAAATATAATTCCCAAATACTACGTGACTGCTCGCCAAGAGCTTACACAAAGCCTAACCTGCCCTGTGCTCCAGAATCCGCGGGTTATGTCTGTGGCTGCGTTTCTGTGAACATTCTAGGTGTGTGCAGCGTGATTCACATGGTTTTTATTTGTATTATTTGTCATCAGAAATGTCTTCCCTATATTGTGCGTGGCAAGAAGAGTGTCACATTTCACCCCTTTGTAAGTAAACTTTCCACCAGACCCGTTATGCCCTCTACAGTGATTCCTGCCAGTCTGTCCCTAGAGCACGGGTAGCCAACGGCAATCCTAAAGAGCCAACAACAAGTCAGGTTTTCAGGATATCCCTGCTTCGACTGGGCCACTGATTGAGCCACCTGTGCTAAAGCCAGGGATATCCTGAAAACCTGCCCGGGTTGGTGGCACTTGAGGACTGGATTTGGCTCCCACTGCCGTGGCTAGTATAATCATTTGCATGAAACTGCTTTAACGTGGCAGTCCCACTTAGAAACAAAGGGATCCCTGACATTGATATATTCTATGATCTGGGTGGTTGACACAATACTTTTTAACCTGTAACATGGGAATCAGTGGATAGGATCACTGTCTAATCTTTATATGTTGTTTGAAGAACCTACTTTTCCACTCGCAAAAATGTCACCCCCTTGTTATTCCCTTTGTCTTAATGAGTCATTATAAGGCTAATTGCCTAATCAAGAGAGAGAACAATATGTAACTACCAGAGAGAATGGCAGAGTTCACATGAAAAAGAATGATTTTTTCCCAGGACACAGAAAGTTTCACTAAAATAATGATTACGTTTGTGTGACCCCTTCACTGCCAGCTGTGTCTGCAGCATACTGAAGGGGTTAAGGAGCCTTATTGCATTGTCGAGTTGTTTCACTTTGTTTTTCTAAATGGAATAGCTCCTTTAAGGGTCCTGATAACAGGGGTGGGGGATAGCCACAACATCATCAATTTGTAGAGCAATGAGGCACTTAGCAGCTGGTCTCCCACCTTGGCTCCAGGCGTCTTGACCTGGATGCGCCATTAAAACAGACGCCAAAGGGTTAAAATATTGCTTTTATAGATCAGCGCTGAGCATCTTCGTGGATCAGCCTCTGGGTGATTTCAACCTGTTCCCACACCTACAGTACCATATTCCTTCTGCACTCACCTCATTGTGCTGGAGTGGGGAAGATGTTATCCTATTCATTTGAATGAAGCTGAGTGCTTTTCGAAAAAGTGGGAAGCCGCTTCACAGCTTATTAAATAAAAGGCCTGGGGCCAGATTCTACAAAGCTCAGTTAAATCAGGGTTCATAACTTGACAATACTTTATAATAACGGACATCATTTTCCCTGTGGTTAACGCATTATCGCGTATCCTCAAAGCTAATTATATGCAGAAACAACAGCCGATCTACATATTATTAGCATAGGCTTAATGCCACGTTTTTGAAGCATAACGTTGCGTTATCTTCCATTAACGTGACGTTCAGTACAGTATGTCCTGGCGTGGTTCCCACCCAGACCCTGAATTAAGGCTTGAATTGAACCAGAGGAAGAGAAGAATAACGCTATGTTACTTAGTTCATGCCTAACTGTGGCGTTACACCCGTCCAGGTGCTGTGGAAGCCCTATTTCAGGGTCTGAATGTGAGTGACACCAAGTTCAGCTCTAATGTTAAAGGAGTAATCCAAGCCTGCAATTTTTTTTTTATAGTATTGAAGCAGGGAGTCTCCGGAGCTGAACCCCATTCATTTGAGCTTCGGGGTACCCCCTGTTTCCAAAGATACTTACCTCTGAAGTAGGTGCCGCTAGCTGTTCCCCGCTGAGCAAGCAGGGCTTTAAAGTTTAAAGCTGCTGTGTCACATAACCAATAGGAAGCTGCAGTAATGATGTCATGGCTTCCTATTGGCCCGCAGGATGCAAAATCTTTCAACATATTGTGAACCCTGGCAGCCGAGGAGAGCTGCTGTCGACACCTAATTCGGAAGTAAGTATCTCCGGAAGCAGTGGGTCCCTGAAGTTGAAATTAATGGGGCTCTGGACACCCTCTGCTTCAATTGCCTCTTTAATTCCCCATGTTACCTATAAGGCTGCGATCCCAGTGCGTTTTACAGCGGCTGGGATGGGCCCACTAGGTACTTTGGCGCAGAATGTGCAGACGGGGTTTTTTTTTGCAACTTGCGACTGAGGCGTGGCCACGCCCCCCACCCCGGCGGTTAAGCCAATAAGGGCCATGGCCACACCCCTGAAAACACCCAGGCACGCCCCTCACCCCTGTCGCAATCTCTGCCTCTCTCCACAGACTGTAGATCGCGGTGAAGCGCTGTGCACGTGCCGTCCCCCCTGCCGGGCGCGCGTGCTGCAGTGCAAACTGGGACCGCAGCCTGTCAGACTTTTGTGGATATGTGATGTTATGGTAATGTATAGTTTGCAAATCATTTGTATGTAATTATCACTAACGGCTCTTAAGATGAATATTTGATCACGGCAGACTCCCTTCAAATCAGGTGTCCGCCTCATTCTTCCACCTAAAGAACATAGCCAAGATTAAGCACTTGATCCCCACAAAGTATCTTACTACACTTGCCCATGCCTTGGTGTCCTCATTCTTTGACCATTGTAATGCACTCTACCTGGGCAGGCCCAGCACTATTAGGGACCCCTCCATCACCACCACCATCCCCATCACCACCTCCCAAAGAAAAAAGATTCCCCCCGAAAAAATGTTCCACCAAAATCCCCCGCCCCCCAGGTTGGAAGCATGGGGACCCTTGAGCTGTACCCTGTTCATTTCAGCTCCAGGGACCCCCTGCTTTCTGATATACTTACCTGCTTAGGGGTACCAGTAACTCCTGCTCAGGTTTAGATGCCCCATCACATGGGCCAATAGGAAGCCGTGATGTCATAGGTGGCTTCCAATTGACCTATGTGATCTAGGTTTTTAAACCTGAGCTGAGATACAAGCACCCCCTAAGGAGTTAAGTATCTCAGGAAGCAGGGGGTCCCCAGAGCCAAAATTAGTGTGATTTGGATTCGGAGACCCTCTGCTTCAAAACTACATGTTATGCTGCTACCCTCTCCCTCTTGCCACCCTCTGAGACCTGCCGCCCCTAGGCTGTGGCTTACCTGCTTATGGGCCTATTAACCCGGGTCTTTCAGAACAAGAGCTGCGCCACCTGCAGCTGATGCAGAATTCTCCTACAGGTTGTTAACTAACCAGACCCGTTCTTGCCATATGACATCTGTTCTCTGTTCTCTGCACTGGCTGTCTGTAAAATGGCGAATTAATTTCTAGATTGGCTTGTTGACATTCATGGCCAGGGTCCCAGCTAGTTGAATGAGCTTCTTGTTCCCTACACTCCCATTGACTTCATCCTTGACTTCCTTGACATCCTTTGGGGCTCGAGCTTTTGGCCACGCTGCTCCCGCTCTCTGGAACAGTCTGCCTCGTACAGTTCGAGAGGCGCCCTTTCTAGAAATCTATAAAAACAGGCTCAAGATCTACCTGTTTACCCAGGCATTTAATTAATGAACCACAACTTATTCGCCATTTAACAACTACAGTTCAACCCATCCTGTATTGTATCTTTCTCTATAAACTTAAACGTTTTCTTATGTTCCCCTTTTTGTAACAGTGAAGTGCTTTGAGTCCTATTGGGAGAAAAGTGCCATATAAATAAAGTTATTAATATTATTATTATTGTTGACGCTATGCACTTTACGGGAGAAAACATGACTTAACGTTGAATATGACTTTAATATGAATACGTTGGGTAAACGTTACGTTAAGTGTATTAACGGTTTTGTGGATCTGGACCCAAGAGAGAAATAGTTCTATGTATTCTCTTTTTTTAGGGACAGATTGGGGACTATGGGCTCTCTGTATCAAGAGGTATGTGTGCCCTGACGCGGTTGCGTAAAACAAAATAATCGACGTTTTGTCCATTTGAAACGCGATATATTTATGAAGTATATTTTTACTGTTTTAGAATTTGGCGCATGCTGCACTTGTATTCTGCACTAAAAAAAAGAGTTACGTCACCTTTAAGGTGACGGAGAAAACCAACGCAGAAAACAGTCAAGAAAAGTAACGCAAGCTGTTTCTTAACACATAAACCTGCCCCAATATGCAAATGTACCCCGCCCTAACTCCTGCCGCTGGCTCCATCCGTCCCTCACCTCAACGCAGATGTATCCGAAAATTGCACTATTTTAATACATAGATGCTGCATGGCGCAGGTATATTTTAGTGCGCGTTGCACCAAACGGTTTTGCACCGGAATTTGTCATTTGATGTATAGAGCCCATAATGAACATTTCAGGCATGGTGACGCTCTGCAGCGTTTAGCTAAGGATTCGTAGGAGATCGGGAGTGATAATACCCATGGTTATGACACAACATACAAAGTTTCTTTTAAATACCATCACAAAGCCCTGCTCTATTCAGAGATTAATATATTGAACAACACGGTGTAAAGCAAGTAAAATTATTGTAATATTTGACACTTCTTATCACTGGATAAATACTATCAAGAAAAGCCATGATCAGTGTGTCCGATTTCAGGAGTGAAAAACACAGGGAAGAATTATTTCTCATATATGGTATATATATTTTCTTTACAAACAAGAGCATGTACATATAGTGTAACAAATGAACAATATATTAATTTTGATTCAAGTTAATAGAAGTTACCTTATTATAACAGTGAAGTGTGTTAACCCATTTTTTTTACCATACTGAATTGAAGTCAGAAGGGCCTAAGGCTAAGGCCCCGGTCACGACGCTGTAACGCGCGCCCGCGCTTTTGGCGGCGCGTTCAGCCGATTCCCCGGTCTGCAGCTCACTGCAGGAGCAGAGACCGGGGGGGCGTGGCGGAGGAGTGATGGGGGCGCGGCCATGACGTCACCCGGCAGGTTCGCCCTCATTGGCTGAACCGCCGGGGGGCGTGCCTAGCCGCTCGACGCGAGTCCTGCTCTCAATTCTATTGAGAGCAGGAGTAGCTCTCGCCCGAGCGCTGCGGCCCCCCCGGCGCCATTGCGGGGAGGGCTCTCGTGCGCGCAGCGTCCGCCACAGCGGACGCTGTAGTAGGCAGCGGGGGCAAGGCCTAATTATTCTCGTAGCTCCGAAGCGTCATTCCGCTTCTAAAGAGCCCTTTCCGATCAGATTGCCGTGCTTTGCGATTCTGTAAGCCCTTCTCGCATATCCAATCCGTGTCTAAAAGGCTTTTCTAGAAGTGGTTCCACTCCAACTCTGCCAATCCTATCAGTTGGTAAAAAAAACTCGCATTTTTTTCACGCCACCTCCCGGGCGGCGAGATTGGTACTGCGAGTTACATCCAGAGCCTGAAATATGGGTTTGGCTGAACAAAACTCATGTTAGGGAATGGAGTTAGCACCATCTCATGTCATTCTGCTTCTAAAGCAAGTACAATCCGGGCGTTTATAGATGGGGTTTAGAAGATGCTATTTGCAATAGAGAATAGGGTTTTTTCTCACATGCCGCTACTTCTGAACATGAAAACCCCGCGCGGTTTGGCACTGATAAATTCGGAGCTATGAGAATAGGCCCCATAGACTTACACAAAAGCTACATTAATCAGCAGTCGCAACAACATTTTAAATTCATGTTTTCATAATTGTAACCGTCAAGTCCACGGGAGTTGAACCATGTTGTTAACAGGTTTAGCTCCTGGTGCGTTGTCATGTAAAATCCAACAATACCGCCAGTGTACCATTAGGATGCCGCAACTGATGACATTGTGGCTTCATTGTGGCCCACAGGAACCAGGGCCAGCCTTAGAGCAAGAAGAGCAAGGCGGCCGTCTTGGGCACCATGTCCCTGGGCCCAACACCCCCGTCCTCCTGCTCTCCTCTCCGGTCGGAAGTTGGATCCCAGCGCCAACAGGACGGAGAGGAGGAAGTGCAGGGACCCTGGACCGGCAGAGAGGTAGTTGTGGGGGTGTGTGTTCGCTCTTACCTTGTCCACAGCGGACCGCCTCCTGCAGCATCACGTTGTCCCGGTGTCGTATGACATTGCGTTGCCATGGTAATGTGATGTACCATGACACCGCAATGTCATGACACTGCAATGCTGCCAGAGGGCTGCTGGTCTAGGTTAAGTACCCCCATTTTTTAACAGGGGGGCCCCGCTACCAGTGTGCCGCCTCCTGCCCTAATTTGCCAGCCATAGTGATTTACCAGTGGGGGCATCAAGCAATGTCACCAAAAACTAAGAATCTCAGAAACCGGGATGTCCCTGGATCTGCAAATAACACTGTGAAGCTCCGATGAACCCTCAATTACAATCATGTCAAAATATCGATACAATACAAATTTGAGCAGTTGGGACTGCTGTAATACGTTTAATAAGATTGTTGGTGTTTTCTTAATTTGAACATGGTCAGTTGTGGTATTTGGGGATTTGCATACACTTCCAATCTCCAAAAGATCTTTTTTCTAAACGTGTCGCCACAATTTAAATGTTAATTCTGCGCCGTGCAAACGCCAGCTTGCACTGCAACAAAGAGATTTACCAAAAGATTCTTCCCCGCAGAATGAGTCAGATATTTGGGGATGTTAGAAGGCCACAGTTGGGCAGTGGGGTTGTAATATTGTAATAGTAACCAGCACTAGAGCTGGTTTCAAATGTGCAAATCATACAATTGTATTGTGTTTATTCTCATGGGGGAGGGACCCCAAAGTTGCAGTGCTACCTATTCCCCAGAAGTGGAAGCATCTTCTTTAGTATCAGACCGTGCTATGGTGCAGTGACCTGTCTGAATTTGAACAATCATTACCTGGACATCGACATCCATTTTTTAATGGAAATTAAGATATTTGCATCTTAAGAGTAGCTCAGTAGTAATATCACTGAGTCTGAAGTGGGAGAACCCCGTGTGAATCCGTGTCAGCTCTTCTTATGACATTGTGCATGTCATCTTCTTTCCCTGTGCTTCAGGCAACAAAATTAGATTATAATATAGAACATCTTTGGTGCATGACTCATTGTGCCCGTAAATTCTACATACAGCGCTATACAAGAAACACATTTAATTATTATTTTTATTATTTCATTATCCTAAGCACTGTAAAGTTAATATTAGAAAGCAGAATCAGAAATCAGGTTAAGATGGGGAAGATCTTAAAGAGTCCCAATTTGCAACAACCATGTATGCATTGCATCATAAAATAAACAATAGAACAATGGGAGTTATAGTGTATCACAACAGGTGCAGCAACCATATTTTACAAGCACACTGTGGGACAAGGAATGTAGTATGCTGGGAGGCTGGCAGAGACAGTCAGAAAAGGTAGACGTGCACTAAATCACAGAGCCTAACCGTAAAGGTTAGCAAGTGCCTCCGAGTATGGGGAGAAGTAGTCATGAGTCCAGGCTCTTAAAAATAAATCTCCATTCAGAAGTGTGTATTTCTAGATTTCCCTTGGAGGTAGAGATGGGTGTGTTTTATTTTTTTGCGGATTTGGATCCACCTCGGATCACCCAGTTCCTTTGTTCCGCGGATTTCCGTAGATCGGTCTTAAAAAAGGAAAATCCGCAGTTTCGGAATTTTTATTTTATTTTAGAGAGCAATCCGAAATCTGTGGTCGGGTTGTTAAAAATCCGGACACAGATTAGTCCGCAGGGATCTCTCTCTCTCTGCGGATTAATCCGTTTGTGGATTTTTAACAATCCGGCCATGGATTGTGGAATCCACAGATTGTATTCTTTAAAATCCATCCGGATTGTATCCAATGGCGGATTTGGAAAGATCCGCACATATTTTTAGTGCACTGTCCGCAGACAGATTTTAGTGGGGGGGGGATACATTTTTTTCTAAAAAATATGGGAAATTACGGGAAACAGATTTGGACTGGTTCGCCCATCTAAACTTGGAGGGGCTGGGAAGAAGATGTTTGTCTTATACGAAGGTTACGGATGTTCCATAGGAAGAAGGCAGTGAATCAATAAGGTTTTAGGCGTAAGAGAACAGTAGAGACAAAAGGATTGGAAAGGAGACAGCCATGAGTGGAGCATAGGAACCAGGTTATACGGAGAAATCAAAGTGGATGTATAATACAAATCAAAAAGTTAACAAAAGCATGTGAAGAATGAGTATGTATACAAAAGCTGGAAAGCTTGTTAGCTTGATGAATTCCTCCCAATGAGTCATCATCTAATGACATCTGAAGCAGTTTCCCCATTTGAATTCCAGTACAAAACTATTTCTACATATCATTCAGTATTGAGTCACTGAGGGAGATAATTCAGGCTACTAGACTGGCAGTTTTGACTGCACAAAGGTTTTAGAGTAATATATGAGTAATATATCTATTAACATTGTTGTTAACATATCAAGAGGCTAATAGGCTTTGTTTTTCAACCCCCTCACCCCCCCCCCCCCCCCCCGACAACCTGATAATGTGTTGGTGCTATTACATTTCAAGACATTTTGCATCTGTTAACTGCTTCAGTGCCACAAGGGCCAGCAACACATTGCACAGCAACAGGGTAAACATTGGGGAGTCTCCATTGGAACTTCATTTTGAAAGGGGTTGCACAGAAAGGGGGAGAATCTTTTTAAAATAAGCCCACTTATCTTAAAAATAGACGTGGTATTCAGTAGCCCTGAGCTTAGTGAGGGGCGGCACGACCACCAGGCCAAGAATCCCCCTTCTCACTTACCCCTCTGTCCTCTAGCCCCATCAGGCTACTGGTATGGCAGTTGAGGGGTCTGCTTGTGGCTGGGGTGGGAGGGGGAGCACTGGGGTGAGTTTAAGGGCAGGGAAGGGGCAGGAGCAGGTATTCCACTCCGCTCCCTATGTTAGTTTCCCATCCACCCCTCACTTTATTTCCTGTTCTCTTGATATGTGTATTTATTTTATTGTGTCTAGGAAGAAATATATATATATATATATATATATATATATATATATATATATATATAAAAGGATGCGAGTTGGAGCATCATGTTGCCTTCTTCACAGCGGCTGTTGTTGGTGAAGTGGGCTATAACCTTGCCAGACCAGCCCTGTAGGTACAGTGATACCTAGTTGTGACATTTAATGGCAAGTGGGCAGGACTTACTAGGCAGTGGGTAGCTGGGCTCACCCTTGCAGCTGATTATTATCTGAGCGGGTATGGCTGTGTGGTACCTGGCTTGGGGGTTGCGAGCCACAGTTGATCGCCGTTGGCCTTTCTGTGTGGAGCACTCTGGCAGGGTTTTTATAAAAGCTGAGGCTGTTTGAATCTCCAGACCTTTTAAGGGGATGTTTTATCGGGGCGGGTGAGGGGGGGGTGTTTTATCGGGGTGGGTGAGGGGGGGCTATATTGACTCCAATGTCATGAGTACCTTAGTAACATCACATTTGGACTACTGTTTGCAGTAATTTTGCATCTGGGAGATATTGATAAATGACCCTCTCGGACTATGTTTCAATTGTAATGTCTTTGTTTTTTAAATTCATTTATTGCTGATCAATTAAACTGCCAACTCCAAACGGTGCATCTAACACACTTGTATTAAATCTATCACACGTTATGTACATTTGAAACAGATGCACTTGAGTGGAATATTTATTCATTCACTTGCTACAAGGGGTAATAAAATATGACCCAATTAAAATACTAAATCATTTGCTGGCCTATTACATGGGCAATTCTTTGTAGGATCAAAATGTATTAATGGCAGTAACATGTTTAATGGATTACATTTGGGTGCTGGATAACCTTTTTTTTTTTTTAATCAAAATCCCACACCTGTAAGTATTAAAAAAAATTGTTGTTTCTAAACATGTTGAGATGAGACTTGGGATGGGGTTTGATATTCTGTGGCTACTCCATTTTGTCTGTCGCTATATTCAGCAAGTTTGCACAGGAAAGACTCCCTCCCCCCTCTCCCTTCCTTTAACTTTATTGGCTGCCAGAAAGAATGATGTTGGGCATGAGTGGCCAACTCCAGTCCTCAAGAGCCACCAACAGGTAAGGTTTTAAGGATCAGACATCTGCGCTGAAGCAGGGATTCCTTAAACCTGACCAGTTGGTGGCCCTTGAAGACTGGAGTTGGCCACCCCTGAAGTAGAGTCTGGGGAGGAGGGGGAGGGTTCAGAGTGGACCCTGCTCTCATATTCCCTGGTGTGTCTTAAATGCCCCAGTCAAAAACTGGTATGGGATATGAGTAGAGGAAAGTAGAGGAGACCTTCGTTTGGCAAACATTCACCCATTCTAATGCCCAGAAATGCCACTTAATTTCCAAAGAACGAGAGGCCGCAAATTTATAAGGCATATAACTTGGAGCCTCTATCAGTCACTGGATGGCAGTTCTATACATTTTTTATTAGTGAATTCAAGGCATATTCAACAAGCAGCAAAATGATTTACAGATTGTTAACTAATAATCAAGTCAGTAATGATTAGAACCCGAGCATTCTCAGAGAGAATTCTCAGAACCCAAAGGTTCTCTCTTTTGCCCGTCTTTCCCTTGAACAACAAGTGAGCGTGCAATCTTCCCAAGCAAAGGGAGGACGCCTTCGCTGCATATCAAATCGGGGTGTGTTCTATGGCCATCATAATATAGTTTGAACTCACGCATTTTGCGCATCTGATGCTTCAAACATCATGTCACAGAAAATCATTCAAGATTTTTAAAAGAACACACTATGCTGGCCTGCAGGAGTGGCTCAGTGAGTAAAGGCGCTGACTGATAACCACAACACTGGGTTTGACGCAGCAGAAGCTGGTTCACATCCTGTTGTCAGCTCCCAGTGACCTTGGACAAGTCACCTTATCTTCCTGTGCCTCTGACACCAAAAACAGATTGTAAGCTCATCTGGGCAGGGACTTGTGTCTGTAAAAAGTCCCGTGAACTGATTAAGCGCTATATGAAATGAAAGTTTTATTAATATTAATACAACAAGGACACAGATATCCAGTGCAATGCATTTTTGGCAGCGAAAGGGTTATGAAAAGAATGTGTTTTTTAGGTGAAGTCCCACTTTGATGCCAGCAGGCAGTTGATTGGGTTAAATATCCCCACCAAAAGAAAACCCAAAAGTGTGCATACAGAATTGTTTACTATTTCCAGTGCAGCCTGGACTGTAAAGGATAAGGAGAATGAATTATTCTAATCCCATCAGGATAATATCCTATAATCCTTATCCTGTCTGACTGCAAAAAAAGAATAAACTTTAAAAAAAAATTATAACAGACGCTTTATATTATTTACTTTAATAAGGGGTGGGGGGGATTAAAAAAAGGTCTGTGTATTTGTTAAAACAACCTTTAAATAGACATAGAAGATGGAAAGATACCAGAATATAAATCCCAAATTTAGTTCAGTGTAGGAGGTATTTTTGGTGCAGTATTTTTCCAGTGGTCGAAATGGCTTAAAAAAAAATGTGATATTGTACATGATTTAGAACAAATAAATGAAGCATTGAGGCAAAGCTTTTCAGTCTATATTTTACATCAACGTTCTAGTAGCTGTCTTAGCCCTGGAAAAAAGCACATTTGTTGGAGTTTGTGAAGCCTTTTAACGGATCAACATTAAAGGAGAAATCGATTTTATATGCAATTTTTTCTTATATAAAAGATAGGATTGAAGCAGGGGGGTCTCAGGAGCTGAACCCCATTATTTTCAGCTCCGTAGACCCCCTGCGCCCAGAGATACGTGCCTCTGTAGGGGGTGCAGGTATTTCCGGCATGTTTAAAGCTTCCACGTCACGTGGACCAATAGGAAGCCGAACCTGATGATGTCACAACTTCCTATTGGTGCGCAGAGTGCTGGGGCTTTGAAAAGGGCCATTACGTGATCCGTGCTAGCCGAGCAAACCCGGCACCCCCTACAAAGGTATGTATCTCAGGAAGCAGGGGGGTACCCGGAGCTGAAATTAAGGGGGTTCAGCTCCGGAGACCCCCATGCTTCAAGCCTCTTCACTAATGAAACTATAGTGTACAGGCTTTCCAAACCTCACAGGCTCAGAACACTTGAGAAAGAGACGTATGAGGTTCTATACACTACAAGTTCATCTATGAAGAACCGCTAATGTTGGTTCATTAAAAAGTATCACAACTTACATCCAGTCTGCATTTTAGAAAGATTAACACAATATTTATGAGCCAAGAGAGATTCTTTGCATAATAAATGTTGTGTACATAAAAAGTAGCAGTACCCCAGGTTTCCTTTTAGTACAACACCTCTCCAGCAATGAAAAGGTCAAAGCAAAGATGCATTATTTAGATTTGTTTCCATTTTCTTTAACACGGCACTGAACATCGAATTTACAACCACAGTGATCTCTGCACCAAAAAGCTGCCACTCTTTTTTGATGCCCAGAAGTACAGTGAGTTAAAGAGACTCGCTGAAGAACTGACAGTGTGTCCTGAGCCAGATCTTCCCACTTCAAAGAATATTACCACTGTTACCAAACAGCATAAAACAAAAACAACGGTACCGTTTTAACCCCATCGCATAGCAATGTGTTCTGTCAAAAGAGTTACATTTCCCACTAGAAACATCTAATAATTGACAGAAGGGTTGTGACTTTAGGTACCCTCTGCTCCAAATACTGCAGGTTCCTTTCTGCTCACATGGCTCTTTCCCACTCATTTCCCCTTTTGATGCCCAATTACGTCTTATTCTATCTGGGCCTTACTTCCCTAATGTGGTCTGTCTGTACCCTTTCACACTAATGCCATAGTGTACTTTTATATACGGTGTTATATTTTATGCTGTCCTATTTGTGTTGTTCTATAAACTTGGATGTTTGGTAGCTTCATCTGTGGCTGCCTCTAGCCACCAATGGAATGACTCCTACCGTTGGTTATAAGCGTGGGCAACCTACTTTTCAGGCCTGAAGATGCCATGAAGATGATGGCTATTTTAACCAATTTGGAGGGTGAAGGAGTAGCTAATTAGTAAGAACACTGCTTTTAAAGAGGGTGAACCGGGTTCAAATCAGCTAACAACTTTGGGTAAATCACTTCACCTCTTTTTGTCATATGCACTAAAAATAAGATTGTGAGCTCTAAGGAGCAGGGAAACATTCTGCCAGCAAAAGTCTACGTACAGCTCTACGTACATAGTCAACGTACACAGTACGTTACAGAGATGTTATATAAAACCTAATACAGGGAAGACTAATATGAACAAGTGCACAATACAGAAAAAAAAACATTGGGACGAAGGAGTCCCTGTCCTGAAGAGCTAACAATTGAATTTGTGTACTGGGAGACAGACAAAGGAAGTGCATGAAAGTGCAACTTTTATAGGGCAAAGTTAGGAGGCGAAGTGTATATGCAATGGGTTATGTGGTCCTTTACAATGCTATGGAAATGCTTCATTAGTAGGTGACATTCATGACATTCTCTGAACAGCCGGTACAGCGGGACATTCACATTTTTTGCTCATATCCAGTTGAGATTGGGTTCACCGTTCTCAGGAAGCAGTGAACGTGATCTGAATGGTAGAGGAGAACCCTTGTCATCCATTTGTGTCCTTAAAGGGCTACACAAGCAATTCTGTGATCGCAACCCCGGAAATCTCTCGGGGGCTACTGGCCTTCTCGAAAGTGAAGGGTGATACCATCTTCATTTACACAGAAGAACTGCGAGAAGCAGTTTCATTTTCAGGAGTAAGCTTGTTGCTTCAAACTTGCAATGAAACACACATTATAATAAGAATAAGTAGGAGCACCCAGCCATGTAACACCTCCTCTAACATTTTATACATTTCTGAAAAGAACAGTGGCTAATATCACGGAATATGGACTATCTACTGCTTTCATTAAAGATACGTTTATTGCTAATATTTAACACAGTAAAGAATACAGTGGCAGTTCAAATCTTGCATCGGTTAGGGACGAATTATGACATAGCGCAGTTTTGACTAAATCGCAATGTAGGAGGAACCCATCCAAAAATACAGAAGGATTTGCTCATGAGTATGGAAAAGGCAAAACCACCCACAATTTGTAATATATATATAAAATCGTCATCTTCAGCACTTGTTGATCCACTGCTGGATGAAGGCTGTTCCAATGATCTTCCAGGTACTACGAATGCAAGCCTCTCTTTTCCAACACATTTTCTAATTTCATCCTCCCATCTTACTTTTGGTCGTCGTCTTTGTCTTTTGATACTACGTGGAATCCAGTGGAGTACCATTTTTCTCCAATGATAGTCAATTCTTGCAATATGTCTGTCCCGCTATCATTTTAATTTCTTCACCTTTGTGATGTTCGAACACATTCATTCTTTTTTTAATCTCTTTGGATAATACCCAGAAAATGTCTTCATACTTTGAGTTGTCTGAAGCTTCTTTGCATTCAGGATACAAGTTCCACATCTATACGTTTTGCATTCAGGATACGAGTTCCACGTCTATATGTTTTGCATTCCGGGTACAAGTTTCACAGCCATACATGAGCCCAGGCAGAATACACTGGTCAAAAACGTTCCTCTTGAGGCGCAGTGGAAGGTTCCGTTGAAAGATTGTCTTGTTTCTTCCAAATATGCTCCATCCCATCTATATTCTCCTATTGATTTCATTGTTACTTTCTAGCCAAGGTAGACATACGGTACATACACACACACTGTATGTATATATATATATATATATATATGTGTGTATATACAGTGATCGGCAAATCCGGTCACCACAGGCCACCGGATTTTGACCGCTGGCGATCCGCCAAGCAGCGCACGTGGTTCGGTTTCCATTTCCCTGCTCGAGCCGGAAAAAAAATCCCCCTTCCTGATTGGGCTAACACAATCTGGCGCACTGCCATGATTTTTTGGGGGCGCGCCTCCAGGCTCTATATGAGCCCGCGTGAAGCCTGTCCCTCCTTTTGGATTATAACAAGGACATGCCTATTCCCACATGCCTTCCTTTCCATGCCTCCCTTCCCTGCCCCCCTTTCCTTCCTCCCATACTCAGGTGCAATACCGTGATTCAGTGACGCCATGTGTTGTACCTCTGTCCGGTGTGCAGGTGATGGGCGGGCTGAATGGGGACATGTTCAATTATTATAAGATGCTGATGCTGCAGGGACTGATCGCAGCTCACAAGCACATGGACAAAGTGGTCCAGATTGTGGAGATCATGCAGCAAGGTAGGAAGGGGCAGCGGGGCAGGAAGGTAGGAAGGGGCAGCGGGGGCGGGAAGGTAACCACGGGGGCAGGAATGTAGCCATGGGGTATGAAGGAGCAGTGCAGCTGCTTGAGCTTCTCCTGCTCCATCAGTTCCATGTGGCCCGATAAAATGTCTTTGCTTTCATACTAATCACCTCGTGAAACTATTCGGTATGAGAGTTTGGGGCCCTGCGCTGTGTTGTATGAGAGTTTGGGGCCCATACCGGCGATGGTCCCCCCTTCCATTTGGAGGCCCCCGTGTGTGTGTGTGTGTGTGTGTGAACAGACACCCACCCACCCAAGTTTCAGTCACCCACCGCCTCACTCACACTCTCTCTCTCTCGTCACTCTCTCTCTCTCTCGTCATTCTCTGTCACCCTCTCTCTCTCTGTCCCCCTATCTTTCTCTCTGTCACCCTCTCTCTCTCTGTCACTCTCTCTGTCACCATCTCTCTCTCTCTGTCACCCGCTCTCTCTCTGTCACCCGCTCTCTCTCTGTCACCCTCTCTCTCTCTCTCTCTCTGTCACCCTCTCTCTCTCTCTCTGTCGCCCTCTTTCTCTCTGTCACTCTTTCGGTCACCCGCTCTCTCTCTGTCACCCTCTCTCTCTTTCACCCTCTCTCTCTCTCTGTCACCCTCTCTCTCTGTCGCCATCTCTCTCTCACCGTCGCCCTCTCTCTCACCCTCTCCCTCTCTGTCACTCTCTCTGTCACCATCTCTCTCTCTCTCTCTCTCACCCTCTCTCTGCCACCCTCCCCCCTCTCTCTCTCTGTCACTCTCTCGGTCACCCTCTCTGTCGCCCTCTCTCTCTCACCCTCTCTGTCGCCCTCTCTCTCACCCTCTCTGTCATCCTCTCTGTCACCCTCTCCCTCTCTCTATCACCCTCTCTCTCTCTGTCACTCTCACTTTCTCTGTCACTCTCTCTGTCACCCTCTCTGTCGCCCTCTCTGTCGCCCTCTCTCTCTCACCCTCTCCCTTGCTCCTTATCACTCTCTCTCTATCTCTCTCTGTCACCCTCTCTCTCTCTGTCACACTCTCACTTTCTGTCACTCTCTCTGTCACTCTCTCTGTCACCCTCTCTCTCTCTCTGTCACTCTCTCTCTGTCACCATCTCTCTCTCTGTGTCACCCTCTCTCTCTGTATCACCCTCTCTCTCTCTGTCACTTTCTCTGTCACTCTCTCTGTCCCTATGTCTCTGTCACTCTCTGTCATCCTCTCTCTGTCTCTCTCTCTCTCTCTGTCACCCTCGCTCTCTCACACACACAAACACATACATATTTATATGTACACACACACACACATACACATGTAAGACTGGAGCTTTGCTGACTGCTCCATTACTTTTTCTAACGCCCTTCTATTTCTCTTGAGCATGGACCTCAAGGTCTATAATTTAACCCCTTCATGGCCAGAGAAGCCTGCAATGCATCGCTGACCCCCTGTGGCATCAAAGGAGTTAAAAAGCCTGATTGCGTTAGCTCTGATCTTAGCAGACGTGAGTAATTTCCACTCGTGTCGCAAACTGCCGTTTATACAAATAGAAAATTATTCTTTCTTCTTCTTTTTTTTTTTTAAAGTCACTTAAAGCGGCCTCTGAGAATGACTTTATAAGAGCTTAAGAGAAGGGTGAAATGTACAGTAAATGGCTTCCTGGAACATGTTTTACAGCAGAGCTCGCCTGGAATAAATAATATTTATACCATGGCAGAAGGGAAGTTAAAACAGCCGGCAGAGGCTGCAGGCAGATGTACCTCATCATGTCAGCTTCAGGTTTGTCGCTGCCAAGATCAGCACCCCGCACATTGAGTGATATTGTCCTACGCAGCACCATTTGACAAGTGGGAGGGGCAGAGATACAAAGTTGTCGGGTAAACCAAATAGAACATGTTCTTGCTGGTCAGTTTATCTACTGATTTACATTGGTATAGCTCAGGGGTGCTCAACTCTAGCCCTCAACCCCTTTCCCCCCCAAAAGGATATCCCAGCCTCAGCACAGGTGGCTCAATCAGAGGCTCAAAGACTAAGGCCAGGTCCCCTCTGGCTACTGCAGTGCCCGCTGTGGCGGACGCTGCAGGGACAAGAGCTGCCCCACAATGGGGCCGGGGCCGCTGCGAGGTGGGGCTGCCGCGCTGCGCCGTCAGTTTCTCCTGCTCTAAAGAGAATTGAGATCAGGACTTGCGACGGAGCGCTAGGCCACGCCCCCCGGCAAAAGAGGGAGCAAAAGAGGGAGAACCTGCCGGGTGACATCACGGCCGCGCCCCGTCACTTCCCTGTCACGCCCCCCCCTGTTTTCCCGCTACAGCTCACTGCTGACCGGGGGACTCGGCTGCACGCGCCACCAGCCTGACAGACGCGCGTGCAGCGCAGGCAGCGGGGCCGTAGCCTAAGCCTCTGATTGAGCCACCTGTGTTGAAGCAGGGACATCCTAAAAACCTGGCCTGTTGGTGGGAGGGGTGTGGGGGGGCTTGAGGACTGGGTTGAGCACCCCTGGTATAGCTAACAAATGTCTGTCTCTGGATCAATAGATATAGAGTGACAATAAATAAAGCTGCCCATGGCCCTGACTTACCCGGCATACTCCAGGTTGGCACAGGTCCTGCCCATTTTGCTTGTGATATGTTGGGCTACATTATACCTATTGCATGTACATATATTTGTTCTTGTGATATATTGGGCTACATTGTGATTGGGGTGGGGGGTAGTGGGGGTTAAGAGAGGGGGCGAGCACAGGGAGGACTGCAGGGTGAGGGGTGAGAATCCTGGTGGAGGAAGGCGGTCTGACCAACTCTTCCCCCATGTCAGCAGCTGTTATATGAAACATTGCAGGAAAGAGAATCAACAGCATCTCACAGACCTGGCTGGCACTGGTTTTCAAACCTCGGTATTCCACTGCAGAGGTCACAATTTTAGCCAAGAAGGCATTAAAGTGGTTTGAAATAGGTCTTCAAACATATTTAATTATTTATCTACAGTAGGTGTCATGTTGGGGTAAAAAAAAAGTCTCCAATCACATAATTTGAAAACCTTATACAATGTCATTGGTGACTTTGGTTCTAGCAGGGACTGCACCTATAACTCAGCACTGTTCATGCACAGCTGTATGATATTCAGACTGGTACAGACACACTGCACAGGTTCACACAGCAGTTCCCTCTTAGCAAGATGTGAGCTCTCAGTGCACTTTCCATCCTCATCTGACCTTGTTGCTTTGCCAGCATTCCAAACACAGAGGAATCAGAAATCTCGTATGTGAGGACTCGAAGATATTTCAGCTTGTAATACCAATTCTGTGTAAATCACAATGAAGCTTCAAAGCAGCAATCCTCCCCAAAATGCTTTTTTTTAGTTTACATGGATCGTGGATCCCCAACCTCTGCGGACCAACTGATCCCCAAGATATTTTCTGGTTTTGACACCCCAAAAAGGTCAAAAATGGTACTTGGGTCACAAATAGCAAGTATCAACATCAGATCCAAATGATGCTGCAACTTTCTAATGGCCACTGGAGCAAAGCCTGACCCCGCAGCTGTTGCTCGCTGCTTGGCAACTGGGGGTCCCCAACATTTAGGAGCATCACGGATCAGTTACGAAGGTTCGGGTAAAAAAGAAAAAAAAAAGAGAGAGAGCAGCTCAGTCTGCTGCTTTATATGGAGAGTTCATTATCAAAACTGGTGGGGGAAAAAACAGTCCCAAATGTATCAAAGAAAAAATAAATAATGTTCTCAATAGGAATGTTTTCTTGGATAAATCTATGAATGTGTTATGCCCACGTTTTGCACTAGGAGGGTTGATAAATAGCCCCGTTATTCTTTGCATTAAAGGAAAGGATAATAAGATTCATAATCAGATTTGCGTACACAATGTAGAATTTCGCAGGAACATTGAGTCCCCGTCCCGAGGAGTTTAAAGTCTCACTTTGGTGCCAAGGCACAGGAAGATAAAGTAACATGGAAGAAAGCAGACAGTGGGATTCGAACCAGGGTCACCTACTTCAAAGGGAGAGACGTTACCGGAGCAAAAGTGTGTGCTCATTTGCAAGTCATATCCCAGAATCCCTAGCTGCAGTGGAAGCTTTGTATGCTATGCGATAATGGGGTAATTTAAGGCATGGTTGCAGACCTGTCTGAGACATATTAATATGCTCACGAGTTACACTTTTATTTGCTGTATGTTGGAGGATTTTTGTTACTTATTTAACCACTACAAATTATTTAATGCATGGTAACATCTTAGGCTAGAGATTCAGTGCACTTTGACTATCTACCTCTCCCTTTGCACAATCCTTATTTTCTTTGTCTTCCCAACACTTCTGCACTTTGCATTAAGGGGGGGAACGTCTTCGTTTTGTGATGCTCCTGAGAGTTGGCTGTTGTGGTTTCATGACACGTGGAGCTCGGTGTTAAAGAATATGGTTATTTCTTCCTAGATATTCAAGAAACCTGGCCAGGGATTATAGACAGATATGGAAAACCCCTCTGTGGTTCCAGAATCTGTCCTTGGAAATTCTTCGCCATTGCGCTGACAGAACTCATTCACATCTTGTTTCAACATTTAAGGGTAGACTACACCCTTCTTAAAGTATAGGCTCAAAATGTGGCAAAAATGCACTAGTTTGCTAGTAAAGCTGTAGAAGAAAAAAAAAATAAAGCAACATTTTAAAAAATGGAGATCTCCTGTTCTTTTTTTTCAGGGATTGTCTTTGGTTTATAATGTCATTTGTGACACTAGAAATCTGAAGTGAGATGAGATGAAGTGCTATTTGCTCTGGCTTCTGATTTGTCCAGAAGAGCACAAACCAGTCCTTTCCATTCCATCTTCACCGGATTTTTAACATGGCAATAACAGGGGAAAATATAGGGCTGTGTTGTTGCAGAAAATGTTAAATCAAGAATGATCAGCAATAAACATTCACCCTGACAATCAGAGACGGAACTAGTGAAAGGGGAGCTCCGGTGCAAGAATATTTTTGGGGCCACAAGCACAGTACCGAGACTGGCTAGGTTGGGGGGCATCGGTGCTGCACCAATGGTAGTACCGCCTCTGCTGACAGGGTCATGAAAAACATCACAGATCAAAAGGGTCACGGAAACAAATACAGATACCTCTAAGGCCCAGATTATGGTGCCGGTGTCGCTACGTGCACGTGCGCACTTGGCAAGCACTCTGCTGTATTATTTTATGGGACCCACCCCCGTGCCTACAGGCGGACAGGCGCGTTGACTCGCCCGCGTTTTGAAAATACAACAAATTTTGTATTTTCAGGCAGCTGCCGCATGACGTCAGCGCACGTGAGCTGGTTCAGCCAATGAGGGCGAACCAGCTTCGTGACGCGCCTGCCTCTCCCCAGCAACGCATCTACGATCTCCTGCACCAAGTTCACAAATCGCTTGGGCTGCAGGGGTGCGCGCGGCGGCGCGCTCATTATCACTCGGCCGCGCAGGGACAATAACCCCTTCCTAACATTGTGCCGTGCAGTTATGTATAGAGCGCTGAACATACAGCATACATATACGTTAGATAAAAAAGTATATCCTGCCTGTAACTATTTGAATGCTTCTGTGGTCTGGGTGCATCTCTTGATGTAGATTTGTTGCCAAAAGTGACCTTTCCCTGATTTTGAAAAGAGCAGCTACAAAAACACAGCACATCTTAAACCGTGCTCCTGTGACATTCCCGAACATTATGAGGGTCGATAATCTGGGAACTGATGAAGTTCAGTTGACGTCATGCCTTCTTTGTGAGTTTTGATGATGGCCTCATAATTACTGTGCAATCAAAGAACAGAACAGGAAGAAAAAAATGTATCTGCGGCTTTGAGAACTGACAAAAATATTTAGATTTGTCTTGATTTTTTTTTTTTTTATCGTTGTCAATCAGCTCCATTGAATTTACTAAACATGTCCCAGTCCTTAGCTCCCTCACCATAGGATGGACTGTCCCATTAAGGTATAACAGATAAAGGTGTTATACATGAGATACTGGTTCTTGTCACTTTACCTGACACAAATAAAGGGCCTTTGCAAGACATATACAATCTTAATCTTCTCTTTAATCACTTTAAAACTGAAGAGCATTGTTTAGTTAACCTCCTGGATGCCAGTGTGGCTTTGTATGTATGTATGTATGTATCTATGTATGTATATCTTTATTTATATAGTGCTTCATAAAGAACACAGTACAGGGAGTTATAATAATACAATAAGCGCAGCAAAATCAGACAATAGTAAAGGAAATCCCTGCCCCGAAGAGCTTACAATCTAAGTGGTATGATGGGAGACTTACAGAGACAGCAGGTGAGGGAATAAGTGCAGTAGATGGCAGTGCTTGGTCACAATGGGTGGTAGGAATGACTGTGGGTGTGAGGACAATAGCCACGAGTTCACTTACGTAACTGTATTTGTAACCAAGTACTATTTGTCATTTTAACTCTATGCCCAGGACATACTTGAAAACGAGAGGTAACTCTCAATGTATAACTTCCTGGTAAAATATTTTATAAATAAATAAATGAGTACAGGTTATTGGGATGCTTGCTTTTTGGGGCTTGCGTTGCAAGCCCCTCTGTCAGCAAGGTGGGCAAAATACTACAGTAATTAGTATCACTGCTTTGCTGACATAGGCCAATGTAACATAATAATACTGATACAGAAGCCCTGTGAATCTGGATCATTGAGTGGAATATTTGCTAACATGCTGGCTAAAGAAACCTGCTTAATTGTATTGGTTTTAAATGTCTTCTAAGTTGACCATATTTTAATGTCACTTGATTTTCACTTGTTTACTGTATGGTGAATTGAAGTCATTGTATGGGTTTGCATTACATTACCTATCAGAGAAAAGCAGAGCAAACTTTTCCAAACAAATCAAAATGTTGTGAATGAAGGTGTTACGATTCATCCTTTTATCTTTGCGTTCTAGTAGCTGTTCTGGTCCAGAAGTAGATTTGTTCTATGCTTGGGTAGCTTTCAATGGAGTTCTTTATAGGTGAAATTATAGCGTTTTTCAAACCCCACAGAACTTTTTGTCATATGTACAAAGCTTTCCAAACCTCACAGGTCTCTCCTTCACATGTACAGAGATTTCCAAGCCTCACATGTCTCTTCTTCACACATGCAGAGCTTTCCAAACCTCACAGGTCTCTTCTTCACACGGGCAGAACTTTCCAAACCTCACAGGTCTCTTCTAAAAATGTGAAAACTTTTTCAAAAAGTTTGCATATATAGTGACAGTTGTGTTAAAAACAGCATGGTTCACCCCCAAAATATACAAGGGTACACGAAAAATGTGCCGATCACATCAGTCACGTGTCCTTATTTTTTTTTAACAATTCGTTTTTATTTTTTTAAGTTGGCACAAGTGGCACAATTTAGCCTTTTTCTCTAAATTTCTCAAATAAAATGGCAACATTTCACAATTGGACAAATATCAAAATGTGCAAACTGGAATACAACCAGCTCACACATGTCTAGCCTATTCTTTACATGTAATGAGCTTCCCAAACCCCACAGGTCTCATGTATGTGTACTTGAAGAGGCAACCAGTATATTACAATTTCACCAATGAAGAACTCTAATTTGTGTCCATTAAAATGTATCACCAAATACAACAAATCTACAGTCTTCATGTAACTGCAGCTATTATATATTGCTAACTGGAATTGTACGTTTAACCACCCACATCCAAATTGCACTGCATAGTTGTATATCTAGATGTTATTTGTTATGAAATAGCATGGACGATTGGTTCTGGAATCTTGTATCTCAGGGACATGCCTTAACATGCTCTGGATATATGAATGGGGGATATGTAAAGGGGTCCTACACCCACCTTAAATGTAACCCTTTTGATGCCAAAGGGACCATTGACACATTGCAAAGTAGAACACAGGTATAAATCAATCCATGTCCCACAGCTTGCACTCTAATGCCACGCAGTAGCAACAAATACAAGTGCTTTGGGTATCCAGGTGGTTATTTACTAAAGTCTTCCACCTGCAAAACCACACAAACCCAATGCAAATATAATACCATATTTATTCAAGGAAAAGCTCAATTTGTTTTTACTGGGATTCATTTGGTTGGTGTGGTATGGTGCTGTTTTTTGCCCTGGTTTTACAACTGTAAGACTTTACTAAAAAGACCTCCTAGTATGTGACACAGACAGTACAGTTAGTTCACTTTTGAGAGAGCGAGGTTTGGTGTTTTCATGCTATTAAAATAAGCAGTCAATTTGTGCTATTTGTGTGTTAAGAATGTGTCTATGTGCAGTGATCACCTTTTGATTGGTGTGTTCTTTCCACAGGTACATTGGTGCCCTTGGTGCAAGGGTGATCTGTGATAACATACCAGGACTAGTGAACAAGCAGAGGCAACTGTGCCAGCAGCACCCAGACATCATGCAAGCCATTGGCGAGGGGGCCAAGGAGTGGATCAGGGAGTGCCAGCATCAGTTCAGACACCACCGCTGGAACTGCAGCACCCTGGACAGAGACCACACGGTTTTTGGGAGAGTCATGCTCAGAAGTACGTTCCGATCAATAAAAATACCACTATAAGCAGCACTGCATTTAACATGTAAAAAACCCAACATTGGTGCATTCTATGTCGTGTTGTGATATTAACTGATCAGAATACTCGATGCTGTACAACCATATTATTTTACCCCATGTATGGAATGTTCATAAATGCAACACTCAGATCGTCTTATGCTGTTGTCACACTGAAAATGACACGCACACAGCTGCCTTCATTGCTCTTTAGTGTTCCATTCAACTGAACGCTCAATTTCTTTATTTTGTATTAAATATATATTTTTACATAATTATCAAAGTCTCCAGGACACATTGATACAAACAACCCCCCAACCCCCACTGTTTATCAAATACATAATTACAATTTAAAGCAATGCGCCCCAGATATGGAGCAAAGAGACTTTGACAAATAACCCCTACATACCTCTCTTTTTATAAATATTTATATAATCATCTTCAGCCAATTTTTATTTCTTCCCCCTTGTGATGATAGTACAGATGCCATTCATTCTTTTTCCTGTCTCTTCGGGTAATACCCTGCATACATCTCTCAATACTTCTTTGAGTTATCTGAAACTCCTGAATTGTCTTTGCATTTAGGGTCCACATGTCACATCCATACGTGAGCACAGGCAGGATACACTAGTTAAATATTTTCCTATTGAGGCACAGTGGAAGGTTCCCTTGCAAGATTGTCTTGTTATTTCCATATACGCTCCATCCCATCTTCATTCTCCTATTGATTTCATTTGAAAGGTTCCCATCTATTGATACTTGCTTGCTAAGGAAGACATAGTCTTTCACTTCTTCTAGCTCTATTCCATTTATTTCGATCTTTGTAGAGTTGACACATTTGTTGAACCTCACTTTGGTCTTGCTGAGATTCATATGGAGACCCACCTTATTACTTCCTTTGGCAAGTTCTCTGATCTATTGCTGGAGATCTTCTGGACTTCGTAAGTGACTGAAAACGCTAAATGCTACACTGCCATTGGTCTACACTAACTGCGCTCCCATTGGTCCAAACTATCTGCCCTGCTATTGGCTCCCAGCACACCACGTGACTGCGTCGCCGCACAGGAAGACAAATTTATTGTCTCCCCTACTGGCTGACGCACCACCGCACTTCGTGAGTCAACACACGAGAACACACTGGGGCCTGCCTGATTATGGTTAGTGTCTGGTGTGCAGTGCGCACACCGCCGTCACCACCGGTAACTTAGCCTTAGCACCCTTTGCCTTCAAGCCTGCTTCTGTTAATGTCAGATCAAGGGACAATCAGTTCTGCGGAGAATGAAGGCCTTTGCTTTTCAGAGTCCTCCATATTTGGTGGTTGAGGCTTTATTTACTATGACAGCCTCATTTGCATGTTGGCAAGTAAGTACCTTCCACACTTTAGCCGGGTATATATTTCAAGCTTTCATAATACGGTCGAACCTACCCGCACAAGTGCCGCTATGCACCTTCTTGAACACATAAGGATTTGAGACAAGGGCGGGGTGTTGTGTGTGTGTGTGGTGTGTGTGTGTGTGTGTGTGTGTGTGTGTGTGTGTGTGTGTGTGTGTGTGTGTGTGTGTGTGTGTATGTGTTTGTGTGTGTGTCA
The DNA here is from genome assembly GCA_036426205.1 of Ascaphus truei. Taxonomy (NCBI): domain Eukaryota; kingdom Metazoa; phylum Chordata; class Amphibia; order Anura; family Ascaphidae; genus Ascaphus; species Ascaphus truei. The sequence goes on along the minus strand of CM071575.1, from coordinate 28,076,431 downwards.
GGGTACATGGTAGAGAACTGAATAATCAAAATGGAATACAGGCACTGACAGGACTTTTCTTAAATATAAAACAAACCTTCATCCATTTAATTTAAATGCCTCGTGGTAAGAGCGCGGGACCTCTGCAACCACCCGGGCCCCCCCAAAAAATAATCTCGCGCCCCCCTGGTTTGTGCACGGCTGATAACTCAAGGATTGCCTTGCAGGGTACATTAATATGGTAGACATCTCTCAATATCCACAAGAAACCTCTTTATTTCATGTGAATGGCTGTCAGTGGTGGTTTATTTAATCTACTTCCAAAACCTTATGGGTAATTCCATATAAATGAAGGTAATGAAAACGTGACATACTTAATGTATTTATCTGCATGACTACTTTTGGTATCAGCTGATTTAACAATGTATGATGTATGGGAAACCTATGTGAGAAATGTGGACCCAATGGGCCTATGTACGAAAATCATTCTTTTTGTGCTTAAAAGTAATTAAAACCTGCATAAATTGTGCATCACTTGTATGAAGTTTGGTTGGGGACATCATACATCTGACGCATAGTTTGTTATTTGAAATGAAGTTTGACGCATTGCTTCGTGTTGAATACCCAATTGATACAATGTAAATTAAAACAGAATTGTGTGGGGGGGAGGGGGGGTTACATTTATATCTAGTATTACTAAATATCAATGATAAGTATTATATTATTTATAATAGCCATACTGTGAATAAAATACGTAACATATATAATGAAGCATACGTGCTGCAGCAAATCCATTTTCGGTTGATACATAGCAACTGAAATCTGCGCTATATGATATAAAAATACTTTTTAGCATTTGCGCCAGCTTTAACTTGGCGGACTATTTTGCCACAGGTTTCCCGGTTTGATTTTTTTTAGTACATACCATTTACATCTGTGCATCATGCGCATCTTATTTGTGTGCGCCGATATACAGAAGTATAACAATTTTACGCTTAGGGCGCAAATTAAGGGGCGGGGGAAAGGTTAGTACATAGGAGGACCCGTACGAAATAATTTGTGATTTCCGTGCGTCAATTGTATGCACAAATTCATTTGCAACGCTTAGTACATAGATCCCGATTTGTAGATATAATAGAATTAAGCAGATATTTGTAGCATTACGTACAAGCAGATTTTCTATTGAGTCATTCAAATGGTAAGATGGAAATTATAATGAGTATGTACATTTTTGCAGCTGCAAAACACCTTGCTAAGAGGGGGGGGTTTGAAATTAAAATCTACCCTAACCCTTTATAAAGAGGCAATCCAAACAGCAGTTAAAAAAAAAAAACAATTTTCAAAAAAATGTGTTTTTATTTTTATATATGCAGTCTTTGATTACCTTCATTAAAAACAAATTACCTAAGCTGCTGATCGATTAGTTCTCCCATAATCGAACATCAAAGATCCTGTTTCTCAGAGTTCACTAAATGGCAGCCATCAGTTTCAATCAATCCTTCAGTCAGTGCAACTCAGCAGCTACAATATATTCTTATATTACTAAAGTAAGATTGTTTATTAGTACAGTTTGCAGCTCAAACTGCTGGAAATATTGGCAAGAAATTATCACAAACAGGAAAGTGTTGCAAATATCTTGCACTGCTCGGAACATGTGCTATAACCTGCTATAGAAGTATATTAATAAAGAGGCAATCCAAGCAGCTTAAACATATATATATATATTTTTGTTGTTTTAATATATGCAGCATTTGATTATCTTTATTAAAATCATATTACCTAGGCTGTTGATCGATTGGTTCTCCTGTGATCGATAAGCAAAATCCTATTTCCCAGGGTTCACTAAATGGCTACCTTTCAGTTTCAAATCAATCCTTCAGTCAGTGTTACTCATCAACTAAAATGTATCCTTAAATTACTAAGATAACATTATCTATTGTTACAGTTTACAGCTCAAACTGCTGGAAATATTGGCAAAACATTATCACATGCAGGAAAGGGTTACAAAGATCTTGCACTGCTGGAGGGGTGTGCTAAACCTGCTATAGAAAGCAAAGGAAGCTCAGTATATTAAAACTCATTAAAAATGGCATTGAGAGGATTGGGAAAGTACATTGTATTAAGATGAATGTGCTCCCGCTTATCTTGTACCTTTTCCAAACTTTCCCAATACCAATAATAAGGAAATATATATCCTCGCTCCAGTGACTTATTAACAGGTTTATTTTGAATGATAAAAAACCAAGGATAAGCAAAAAGATTCTGAAAAGATCAAGTATGGCTGGAGGTCTAGCATTGCCATGTTTGCTGTCATACCACAAAGCAGCCCAACTCAGCCAATTAATCCAATGGCACTCAGAACCAATGGACAGAAATAGAAAACCCAGTCTGTCATCCAGTGGACCTAAATCTACTTATCTGGCTCCCCGGTAAAGCGAGAGAAAAATTGGGTTACATGCTACCTACCATGGGCAACTCACTAAAGATCTGGGACGCCACAAAATTTAAATTTGCACTAACATCCAAAAACTCCCTGATGACTCCTATTTTAAACAACCCAGAATTCACCCCAGGACTGGGAAATACTCATTTCTCATCCTGGACCCAAGCAGGAATCTCTAGACTAAGAGACCTAGGAGCAGAAGGGAAAATTAAACTATTTGACCAAATTAAAGCCGAGAGGGATATCCCGAACTCCAATTTTTTTTCAATATCTTCAATTAAGAGCACTTTATAATAAGATACACCCATCAGGTCCCCTAACCAACTTTGAGAAACTCGGCTTGACAGATACAAGCATGCAGGGGCTGATACCCCAACTATATACAGAATTAACATTCACAAATGACGAAGCAGTGAGAAAACTTACATTTATGTCTCAATGGGAGGAGGACTTTGGGGAGGTGTTAGATGAGGAAACATGGAATCAAATATTTCGTTCGGTTGCCCGGAGCTCAATATGCACCATACTGAAGGAAAACACTTACAAAGTACTCACTAGGTGGTATCTCACACCCCAGAAACTATCCAACTTTATACCGGGATACTCCCCACTATGCCCTAAAGGGTGTGGAGCCCAAGCCACAATGCTACATATGTGGTTAACTTGACCAAAAGTAGCCTCCCTGTGGAGGAAGATACGAAACTGGCTGAGAAGGGTATTGGGCCTAGTTTACCATTTGACCCATGGCTATTCATTCCTCAACAGACCGGCCCAGGGAATTCCCGGAACCGATCTCTCCCTCATTACTCACTTCGCAACCACCACTAGATGCGAAATAGCCTCGGCATGGAAACAAGAAGTACCTCAAATTTCTAAAATAAGAAATAGGATTTGGTATGTATGCCAAATGGAAAAATTGACTAGCTTATTGATTCAGGCAAAAAATATTTTAAAAAATTGGCAACCGTGTCTAGCCCAATCGGACATCCAGGGTATTAACCCTTCATCAATTATGACATAATTGAACGACCGTCTGACACAGGCTCACCCGCAGAAGAGAACGGGCTACACTCTGTTCTAGATAGTAGCCTCTCGAAGACATAGCCTCCACATGAACACCCAATCGTGAAAATGCTAGCTAATAAGATGTCACCTTACAACCGAGAAAGCCTCCACTCTCTCCCCCCCCCCCCCCCCCCCCCGCGCTCACCCAACCCCCCCCCCCCCCCCCCACACACACCTCTTTTGTTTTTTTCTCTTCTTGCTGTAAATCTGTGATTTACTTGTTATTTGTAAATGTATGTCCACATACTAAAATTTATGTTTCCAATAAAATTTTAATTTAAAAAAAAATGGGATTAAGACTTGAAATGTAAAATAAAAAAATGTAGTAAGTATTATCTAATACTACAGAACTGATTTTTTTTTTTTTTTTTTTTAAACACACACGTAGGCTATTGCATGAATAGCTTCTTTAACAAACACTTTTGAACATATAGTCTCTGCCAGTCATGGCGTGACTGTGTGCTATGTTTCTCCTTATCTTGTTACACGTTTGACTAGTTGTATAAATGAATCAAGTGGCCGTGCAAGATTATTACAGCACTGAGAAGCAGAGTGTGTTGCAGGTTCTCCGGCCCAAGAGAGATGTCTAAACAGTAATTGGATATGTAAATATTTGGATAGAGATCTGGGAAGGGCGTCAGGTATTTGGATGGCGGGGGAACGGTCTGCGTGATAAAAAGATGTAATGGGGTTTCAATTTATTTTGGGGAAAGTGTATAAAATATAAACAGTCTCTTGAAATGGAATTAGTTTTTTTTATTCCTGTTAAAATAAAATACTCATAAACCTTCCGGGAAAACCACATTATTTTAATTCCACAAATACTAATTTGAGGGGCGAGGGGAAGGGGGTCATGCTGCCTCTTACAGAATTAAACTCACATCACAGGGGTTATTGATCAAAGTCTCCCAGATGCAACATTGGTGCATATTTATAAAAATACAACAAACCACTGTTTTTTAATTTATTTTCTTTTAGTAAACCTGATGTACCATTTTGTTGAACCTATTTGAGCCATTTTGCAACTACCTTTCTTAATACTAATTGATTAAATGATTTTGGCCCTATTTAGAATTGCTGCGAAGCCATCTTCCCCATGCTGGAGATGTCATATGATGTGGGTATATCAATGCTATAGTGTCCTGTCATTTCCACCTACTTAATTTGTGCCAATTAGTCAGCTAGCTCTGAGCTGACTGAGTTACAGACGTTCTCCATGTATGAAAGCTGAAGCAAATGTTTACTTGATGCAATCACAAATTACAGAATATTCATTAACATGGTTTAAAAGCAGCAATACCACATTCTGCCTTTTTTTTAAATGTTTTTATTATTTGTATATGTAAGCATGTGGCAAGGTATAATTCTACATTCTTACCCAAGCTGACAATCGTTTGGTGCACCTGTTATAACTGTGTAAAAATCCCGATTGTGGGACTAACATAATGGCTACTTCAGTCAGCATAACTCAGCAGCTACAATGTATCTGTATATAACTAATGTAACATTATCTATTGTTACAGTTTACAGCACAAACTGTTGGGAAATTTCACAACAAATTATCCCAAACAGGAAAGTGTTGCAAAGATCTTGCACTGCTTAATTAAGACTTGGGTTAAAACCTACTATAGAAATCAAAGGATGCTTTAAACTCATTAAACGTGTCATTGAGAGTTGAATAATAATAATAATAATAATAATAGAAAATACAGTAAGTATTATCTAATTCTAGAGAACTGATTCATTTTTTTTTTAAACATGTAAGATTATGGGAGAAGGAGCGGCTCAGTGAGTAAAGACACTGACTGGCACTGGGTTTGCAATGGGAAACCTGGTTCAATTCCCGGGTCCTTGTGACCTTGGGTAAGTCACTTTATCTCCCTGTTCCTCAGGCACCAAAAACATAGATTGTAAGCTCCACGGGGCAGGGATCTGTCTCTGTAAAGCGCTATGTTAAACTAGCAGCGCTATACAAGAACATGCTATTATTATTATTTCACGTTTTGCTGCTTAAACGCACCCTGTCTAAAGCATCATCCAAAGTCCTGAGGCTTGACAAGTAGGTAGGGGACAGCTTTAAAACTGTGGGGAGGATTCACTAAGCTGCGATAAGGGGCATCGGAACGCGATCTCTCGTTGACTGCCATATAATGGCATCAATGGCAGTTAACACCGGATCAAGCTCTGATACCCCTTATTGTAGCTTAGTGAATCCTGGCATTAGTGTTGCTGCCCTGCGTGTTTTTCATTTGCAGCTGTTTCACAACCCTTTAAACCTCTGTAAATTAAAACAGCATCATAATAAAATACCAGTCACCGTGTCCAGGAGGCTTGGAATTTGTTTTTTTCTTCCTCTGGATTTATGAGGCTTGTGAGAGCTGGGCTTCTTGAAGGTTTTATTCATAGGAGATAAAAGCTCCTCAGTTAAGTGAATCACCCCATGAGGGTGAGATATGAGGGGGGGTGGGGGGGAGGATGCTTTACAGCTGCATTTCATTATACAGCAATACTGAGTATGATCAAAACACTAAAAATGCTTCTACTTTAAATGGACTGGAGAGATAAAAGGCATGATGTGAGCCCATTATAACTAAAGCTCTTGGCTCATCAATAGCTGCCACCAACTTCTTCTCCAACCACCAATAGAGAAACGATATACTGTATGTAGGGAAGGAATCTCCTATTGGGTATGACTGTGGGCTAGAGCAGGTGTGGCCAACTCCAGTCCTCAAGGGCTAGCAACAGGTCAGATTTTCAGGATATCCCTGCTTCAGCACAGGTGGCTCAATCAGTGGCTTAGTCTTCGACTGCACTACCTGTGCTGAAGCAGAGATAGCCTTAAAACCTGAGCTGTTGGTGACCCTTGAGGACTGGAGTTGGCTATCCCTGGGCTAAAGCCTATTGGTAATTGGTACCCTATCTCATTAGCATGCCAAATGTTTGTGTTTTGGGACCACTTTAATTTTAACGATTATTTAACATACACTGCCAATACAATTTGTATACCTATCAGTTTTATTTTGTGTGCCTGTGGCACAAGGTTAAATGACTTGCCCAAGGTCACAAAGAACTGACACTAGGATTGAAACAAGGTCTGCCCACTTCAAAGGTAAGTGATGTTACCACTAGACTTATCCATAAGATGTATTCTCGCTAAAGTGATAGCTTTGGTGAACTGAAACTGTATTTACAATTCAAAAGTATAAATATGCAGTGCAACATGCTAATTTCTACAGAGGGGAAACACTGCTTTAATTAATATCTTACATACAGATGCTATATTCATTATTATACATATTGGGGATTAGGGTTAGTGACACCTTTTTATTATGCAATAAAAGGGTATCTCCAGGAGGGAAAGGGCAAACCGTAGTTGAGCATTATTAAATTCGGAAATCCCGCAGTCAAAAAACCCTATTGTCACCTAAAGTGATAGTTCCACTATGAACTAACTCATTTACATAACTGGGACTAAATTCAAGGAAAACGAGAGACAGAATATAGGTTGGTTTGAAAAGCGCAATATAAGATGGACTATGAAGTGTAGATGAATGGAACATTCGGAAGGAAGGAAGGAAGGAAGGAAGGAAGGAAGGAAGGAAGGAAGGAGTGGTTCCGTGAGTAAAGTCACTGACTGGCACTGAGTTTGAAGCAGGGGAGCCTGGTTCAATTCCTGGTGTCGGCTCCTTGTGACCTTGGTCAAGTCATTTTATCTCCCTGTGCCTCAGGCACCAAAACCATAGATTGTAAGCTCCACGGAGCAGAGATCTGTGCCTGCAAAATGTCTCTGTAAAGCGCTACGTAAAACTAGTAGCGCTATACAAGAACATGCTATGTATTATTATTAAGGAGAAACTTACACTGTAGATTTGGGAGACACTCATTGAATCTTTGACAACAAATTGAGCCAGTCAGAATATTGCAGCCCAGGACTTTCTGTGCATTCAGCACCTAATAGTGGCAAAATAATAGGGTCTGGGAGCTTTCCAGAATGAAGTATTCTCATTGGTCAGTCTTATAACCCTGATATATAATGCATATACTGTAGAAATAGCCAATGCTAATGCCAGTTTGTGTTTGCATCCAGCAGGTAGCAGAGAAGCAGCCTTTGTGTATGCGATTTCCTATGCTGGGGTGATATATGCCATTACCCGAGCCTGCAGCCAGGGGGAGCTTAAATTCTGCAACTGTGACCCCAAGAAGAGGGGGCGCTCCAGGGATGAGCGAGGAGAGTTTGACTGGGGAGGCTGCAGTGACAACATTGACTTTGGGATTGAATTTGCCAAAGATTTTGTGGACGCCAAGGAAAAGAAGGTGAAGGACGCGCGGGCCTTGATGAACCAGCATAACAATCACTGCGGGAGGATGGTGAGTGTCACTCAACTATGGTCTGATAGTGAGAAGCGAGATGTAACCCCTTCATACTGCAAAGAGATAGAAAGAATTCTCTGCATATCCAATGACAATAAGCACTCCTCAGTTTAGCTGGTTTTATGCTGAATCGTAATCGATTGATAAAAGAACTGGGTTAGACCAAATAGGCCATCAAGTATTATATCCTATCTCCAACAATGGTAACTACTGAACGTGCAGCATAGAGCATTACCCACTCCCTGCCTCCAGATGTGTCCAGATGTCCAAGTCTCCATAAACACATCTATCCCTTTTATAAAGATATTACTGCTATTTGCTGACGCAATCTCTAGACGGTTCTTTCCAAGTAATTTGTCTAATAAGTACATTTTCAGGCTGGGTAATTGATGGTCCACAACGCAGAGTAAATAGTTATGGTTTCAATGGATAGCGTGAGATAACATCTCAAACAGGGTGTTTTTATGGGAGACTTTAATCTGCCAAATTATTTTTCTCAATATTGCAGTTTTGGTTGCAACAGGAATATGCTGGATCCTTTTTTTTATAGCATTTATATCTCATCTAATAAGTAACATCTAAGGATGGCTTTCTCTAATTGTATTCTTCGGGTTTAAAGTGATCATCTTCAAGAATGTCTCCATGTTAGGGCAGGCACACACTTTTTTTTTTGAGACTGGTACCCTATTGTCATGGTGATAAGCCTGATAACAGTGCCCCATAGTCACCTTCGCCCAAACACACTATTATTGTTCATTTGTAAGGTGTCAACATATTCCTTAACACTGGACATACTTGAAAACGAGAGGAAACTCTCAATGAGTTACTTCCTGGTAAAACATTTTATAAATAAATAAAATGGATATCCCGATTGTAAGCCCGCACAAGCAGGGCAATCATTACCTTTTACATCGGTTTGCTCTTATTGGGTATCTCAGTCTGTTTATGTAATTTATATCATTCTGTTGCCTCATAGTACCATGCTGGGGGATATGTTGGTGCTTCATAAATAAACAATAACATGGGTTGAACTCTATGGACTTATGTCTTTTTTTTTTTTTCTCAACCTCATCCACTATGTAATTAGGATTATAATAACCACAACAATGTGAAAGACAAAAACAATAAATGAGCAAGGGCAGAACTACAACTCCCAGCATCCTGTTCTGATATGTCACGGAGTGTGTGCAGAGATTCAAGTAATCTGACTCAGGAACCAGCAAAGAACCATACAGATTGTGAATGTCTGCTTTGTATCTTATGTCCAGATCAGTGCTTGGGAACCTCTGTCTTATACCCTATGTGGAGTTGCATGTTAGCCCATCCTAATACCCTCTGCTGATCACCTTTCCTTTCTTCCAGGCAGTAAAACGCTTTATGAAGCTTGAATGCAAGTGTCACGGGGTCAGCGGGGCGTGCACATTAAGGACTTGTTGGCGTGCCATGTCAGACTTCCGAAAAACAGGAGACTATCTCAGAAAAAAATACAACGGGGCCATCCAGGTCACCATGAATCAAGATGGCAGTGGCTACACAGTGTCCAATCAGAACTTTAGGAAAGCCAAGAAGAAGGACCTTGTCTACTTTGAGAACTCTCCTGATTACTGTGTGATGGACAAGCCAGCAGGTAAAACCCACTTGTCTTCTCTGAACAGATAACAGTTGAGTGAAGTGTTGTGAAGGCCTACGGCTAAATACTACTGCAGAAAGATAATTATTGCAAACCTCAGCACCTCTTTTGATCTTTTGCCAGCCAAAATATTCCGTTCTCAGACGCTTCCTCTCTTGTTCCATCGTTTACCATAAACGGTTTTGCTTCAAATGCTCAGCATCACTTAAATACAACTCATTATTTTTTCATAAATACATAGTGGCGTTGTTTTCAACCTTTTCAGAACTGCAAGGCCATTTTGGAATATTTGGGGCTCTATAGAATCTCAACCTTGCTATGTAACTAACATTTCTATCCCTCTAGTAGGAGGTGAATTTAAAAATAATTGTCTGTAGAAAAAAGTTTTTTTTTAAATCAGTAACGGCAAATGTTTTTTTTCTTTATAAATCCCTAAGTATTAGCAACCTTCTGTGGATCCCAAGAGTTCCACAGAATATGGGTTGACAATGGAAAATTACTGGTATAGTGGGGCTCAGTTGATATGATTGGAAGCGCCTGATCAGGCCGTTTCGGCTAAAATTCCCTATTGACTTCATATAGAATAAGCTCCAGTGTGTTTAACATTATCCAGTAGTTACAGTATCTATTGCAGAGGAAAATCAATTGTCAAAGTATCATTATCAAAACAGTTGTTCTGTAATTGATTTCTTGGGATCCAAGAACGGCATGAGATTGTGCCATGAATTAAACATTGTGTTTGCTTTTCCCTTAACATGTTATATTTTAGTTTCATTTTCAAAATTTGTAGGAACCGATTTATTTGTTGGGCTGAAGGAGTACTGTAGCTTATTGGTAACGTCCCAGCCTTTGAAGTGGGTGAAACTGTCTGGAACTCCAGTATGAGCTCCTTGTGACCTTGGGCATGTGACTATCGCCTTGTTCCTCAGGCACCAATATCAGATTGTAGGCCCTGCAGAGTAGAGACTCATTGCACCTGCAAAAAAATATAGTGCAGTGTACATTGTGAGCACTATATAAGCATTTTTTAATGTATTTGTTAGATTATATTACATTGTTTCTGGCTGTGACACCTTTTAATGAAGCAACAACAGAGTTCTTTGTAAATGTAACCAGCATAGAACCTTTCACACCTCAGCGTTCTCTTTTCCTTTGGGGCTTTCAGAGCTGTGAACGCGCTATATTCATCTACAGAATAACTCTCTTGCTCTTGGTGTTTAAAAGATATATCACAGCCAACAACAATTCTACATATCTCTATGACCAATGCAACTACTAGAAACATTTGCCAAACATTCCCAACCGTTACTGTTACCTTAGTATCCAAGAAAAAACAAATGAAAAAATATGAATTAAAGTGAATAATAATGGCAGTGGTAGTAAATAGTAAATTGAACTGCTGTTTAAGTTATGAAAGAATCATTAACTACACATCTCTGGCAACAAATGGGTTAATGATGGCAGCACAGCTCCATGAGTGAATTGTTTTACATTACTGAATCCACCTTCAACTGATGCTCTCAAATCATCCTACTTGCTGTACATACCCCAAGGGAACGCTGCTGAATGGTCTTAATGGGTATTTAATCCTTTAACTCACACAGTTCCTCAGGGGGGATAGGGAAGGCCACAGAGAAAGATCAAAAGGAGTTCATTATCAAAGGAATGTAATGCATTTAGACGTGACATGCAGTCAGGAGGAAAAAGTCCTGTGGGTGTCACATCACAGCTCACTCGCAGACGTGGCCAAAGTTTTACATCTGTAGTTATTGTCTAATTGTGTCAGTAACTGAGACTTAACCCTTCTATCTGGTGATAAAAGCATGTCACTGCATTAAAAACTAGTCAAACACTACAAAGAAAAGTAGCAGGGTGAGATTGTAAAATGCTGGGCTGCATAGGAAAAGGTGTCAACAGAAGATAGAGGGTTGTGGTAAGGCCCCAATGGCAGCTAAAGGGTTCAAATGTGTGTGCACATGGTAACCACACTGTGGATTATATCTCTGTGGCCCACAGCTGAGCTCAGGTTGCCCTGTCACTGCTTGTAACTTAAAGATCTCTTCTCAGGTTCGCTAGGCACCTCCGGGAGGGTGTGTGACAAGGTCTCCCGTGGAACGGATGGCTGTGAGGTCATGTGCTGCGGGCGGGGCTACGACACCACCCGTGTCACCCGCACCACCAAATGCGAGTGCAAGTTCCACTGGTGCTGTGCGGTGCGCTGCAAAGAGTGTGAGGAGACGGTAGACGTTCACACGTGCAAGGCGCCAAAGAGAGCGGAGTGGCTGGACCAAACCTGAGCCTGCCATGCCCGCCATTTTGGACATAAAGCCGCGGGCTCCGCAGGATTCTGGGTGTAAGTGTAGTTCAACTGCATGGCTTCTTATTTAAGTAATTCGGCAAGGCACTAAAGACAGGACGGCATTTCCCAGGATGCAGTGCGGACTCTGACACAGGCCAGCAAAGAACCAGCATTTTCTCTATAAGAAGTTTGCAATAAAACCAGTGGCTCTCAAAGCGTGGTGCCTGGGCCACCAAAGACTGAAACGTACAGCACTCTCCTGCAATGTGTGGCTATTCTTTCACTAACGGAGACTTCATCTAGCCAAGTGCTTTTAAAAGACAAGCTACTGGTATACATACACACAATATATACATATATGTAGATGAACAGAGCTAAATGTAATGATGTTGGTCTCCAAAGGATTATTAACATGGCAGTGGTACCTTGCTAAGGAAATGTTTCAAGAACCCGCAATAAACAATTAAACTGTGAAGCTTTCCTTCTAATGACATTCTAAAGAGACACAAGGCAAAAGCTTCTCAACCGAAACAAGGGGCTTTATAGAATTCTGCTAATCTCATCTATGAATACATTTCTTATGGAAATAACTAATATTCCCCATGCACTCTTTGCCATTTTTATGCTTAGCTTTTGTGTCTTTCCAACACTGTCGGGAGGCAAAAAAAGAAAGTAAATTGTTGGGGAAACTTTTCAGCTGTAAATGTATTAAACTTCGCTGCAGCTGCTGGATTGGCAGTGAGGAATATTGTATTTTAATCTTCTTTGACGAACATCTACATGCCAGATAATAAACTGAGAAAGAAGTTGGTGAACTATGAAACGCCATCTCCGCCCCGCCCATGTCTAATAAATGGGGAGTCTCAAATGATTCTGAATAAGAAGACTTGGATATGACTGCAGAGCTCTTTTTTTTTTTGTAAACTTGCTTGTATGTTGTGTATACTGCTTTTAATATTTTTTTTTTTTTTTTAAAGTCCATATATAAACTCTATATTGCAAACAGGTGTTCTTGTCCCTTGCTGTCCATCAACTGCAGGGGTGGGGAATATCCAAAATATCAGCTTTTTCCCACTGGAAACTTGGGAAGGAGGTAGGACAAATCAAAGGTAATGGGATTACAGAGACTTTAGCTTTGTTAAGAACTCAGTAGGCACTTTGGTCCATATACTGTATACTAATCTGTGGTAACCCTTTAGTGCTCATTCAGGTGGCCTTAAGGTTTACCGCTGTTTAGTAAATCTAATCTTCAGGTGTTATTCATGAGGCTGCAATAGTGCAGTTTAATGAATAACTCTCAGACACTTATATGGAGACTTGAAGCAGTGGATTGCAACCAGTGCAGAACCATTTAGGAATGCATCATGACTACGTAAAAAACCCCAGCCTAGCCATACATGGGGTACTATTCAATGTACCAGGGCTGTCTTAACAGCATTATAGGCCCCCGGGCAAAGCAGTGCACTGGGCCCTGCCAACTTTCCGCTACAAGTCGTCATTTTTCTCCTTCTCCCGAGTTAGCGGGAGACTTGAATGTTGAGGCGGGTGATCGGAAAATTAGTGTTAAATTCTGGTCTGTGCATAGATTAGCATGGGGCCCCTATGCTCGTAGGGTCCCCGGGCAACTGCCCAGCGTGCCCATGCGTTAAGACGGCACTGGCTGTGACGATCCTTCCTAGTTCAGTTCCATTTAAAATCAATAGGGAAGTTCAGCTGCAATATTTAGAACATGAAATATCAAATAAGGACCTATGTCATTTTATAGACGTAATAGGGCGTACTTCTTTACGAACAGTATGGAACCGCTTTATATATCATATATAATATATTATTACACAATAACATGTAATTACCTAAATAATGGTGAATAAAAAAAAATTTGCAAGGATTTCGCAGCGAAAACAAAAATTCAGATCCATGCGCAAAGTAAACTTAATGTAACTACAATACATGATTTCACTTTAAATAAATAAATATGGTAGAGAGAGAAAAAAAACCTACAGGTTAATATTCCAACCTTACTTCTAATCACTAGATGGAGTTTCTTGTTGGTCTTTAAAGAGAAAAAGTGATGAAAATCAGTTTAGGCCCGATACAGATTATGGTATTTCTATTACCGAAAGTGTTCCACAGCGCACAGACTGAAAGCCAATCAATGAGGGGAGCAAACAATGTCTTGCTCCCACCCCACCCACCCCCCCCTTTTTTTTTACGAGGCTGGAAAGCAGGGGATCTTCTAAACTGAACAACGTTGCTTTCCAATCCCCCTGGTTACAGAGGTACCTACCGGGAAAGGTGACGCCTGTTACATCCTAGTATTTCAATCCCTGCAACACAGAGGCTAATGGAAAGCTGCTTCCTATTGGCCTGCGTAACACGGGTGAATTAGACGGGAGAATTAGACCACCATTTTGTTTCCCGACTGGACGCTACTGGAGGCACCTTTCCAGGTACAGTATATATTACTCGGGAACTAGGGGGTAACTGGAGCTGAAACGTTAAAAAAAAAAGGGGGGGGGGGGAACAAAAAAGAAGTTGCAACTGCTTCTTTAAAACGCCAGTCCTATATAATTGAAGCAGGGGGTCTCCTGAGCTGGACCCCGTTAATTTCAGCTATAGGGATCCCCTGCTTCCGCAGATACTTACCTCAGAATTAGGTGCCGGTAGCAGCTCTCCCCGGCTGCCTGGGTTCACAATATAGCCGCTGTTAAAAGTTTTCGTGTCCTGCGGGCCAATAGGAAGCTGTGACTTCATCTGTGCGGTTTCCTATTGGCTCATGTAACGCAGGAGCTTTAAAAACTTTAAAGCCCTACTTGCTCACTTGGAGCAGCTACCAGCACCTACTTTGGAGGTATCTCCGGAAGCAGGGGGTCCCCAAAACTGAAATAAATGGGGTTCAGGTCCGGAGACCCCCTGCTTCAGTACTATATAAAAAATAAAAAATTGCCGTCTTAGATGCTCCTTTAATGCAGAAATCCCCCCCCCAAAAAAAAATTATATTTTACATATTTGTAACCAGGAGAATCCCGGGACCGGGAACTGAACAGTGCTATTTGCAGCTTGAGGGACCCCAAAATGGGTCCCACCTGTAATATTGATCGTGGCAGCCATCACTGAATGCCTCAACCGATGACATTGCAGCTTCCTATTGGCCAGCAGGACTCAAGAGACTTGAATGATAATGGGCTCAGCTAGAACAGACCCACGGCACTGGCACCCTTACCAGTAATTATCTCGGGGTCCCCAGTGCTGAAAATAGCAAATATCTAAAAAAAATAAAGAATCCCCCCTGTGAGATGACTGCTGTGTGTTTTCCCCATGCCTCAGTGTTTCGCAGCCTCGGGGGCTCGGAGAGATAGAATGGACATACATGACGGGAGAAACAGAAAGTAGCAAGGACACAGGAGGGCAAAGTGACGAAACGAGGAACACAGTGGGTCAGACAGAGTCACAATGAGAAAGAAGGCAGTGTCTCTGCATCAATAACCCAATTACATAGTAAATGAAATAAAGATATGCCCATCAAGTTCAACCTATCCCAAATTTAGACGACAGATACTTTATCCCATATTTGTATTTACAGTATTTTGATATAGTTAATATAGATCACCAAGAGTATTTTTTTTTTTAATCTTAAATGGGATTTTATTTGGGACTCAACCACTTAAACCTAGTTTATCTTTCTTGGTGCAAACAAACAATGGCATCCCACTTACAAAACATTTCTTATACCTGCTATGTGGGACTGTCCCTTTAAGCAAGAGTTGGCAATCATTTCTTTTACACCCACTTAAAAAAAAAATTACACCACAGAGCAAAGCTACATACTCACTGCTTCCTCCACATAGCAAGGTTTATCTAAACGGCAAGCCCCCTGCTTCCAGATATAGGAAGCTGCAGGTCTGTGTGCCTGGGGGACAGATTTATTGGGATGCTAGAACTAATATTTGTGTAACCTGTGGGAGACCTCAGGGAGGGAGGATATTTTAGATGAGGTCTACAAGCCCATTAATTCTAAACATGAGGCGAATATAGAGCTCCAGTCATGGAGTTTAACTCCTTGAGTGCCGGGGGGGGGGGGCTTCAACCGCAATCTGTTGCAGGCATCTCTGGCGCTGGAGAAGATTGTAGCTGGTGAGTCATCCTTAGAAAACACAGCAGTCACATATAGAAACAAGAGCAGAAAACGGGATGAGGTGAAATAAAGAGGCGGAGAGCTCTGGATGTATTCTGACTTTGCAGAAATTCTGGGAAAGATGGGGAAAAGGGAAGGTTAGCCGTTTAGCTCTGCGGAGGAGACTGCAAAGCCTTGAAAGTTGGCAGTAAACGGGTTAATGCCAGTGATACAAAAACATGGCCCGTATTTTTTCAGCGTCACGTCATCCCTCCCTGATCTGGAGTCTGCCTCACCAATGTGTAGCATGGACACTTGATAGCCTTTCAGTGAAGACTGATCCAAAATTAGCACTTCTCCATTACATTGCATTTTGTGGTGAGAGATTTTGTGGTGTGATTTGGTTTTTGCAAGTAAACACCTATCTTCGTCACATACTTCAATGTAGAGGGTCATTTATCTCAGTTTAATATAAGTGTCATATATTTGCAAGTTAAGGCACTTAATTATTGATGTACTTTGTTATCAGTTTAATCCGTACAGAATATACAATTACTGCTTTGAATTATATGTTGTATAGTTAGGGGTTCAAACTTAAAGCACAAATCCTATCACCCCAAAATGCTTTATTTTAAATGTCCCCTGAAGCGGGGTCCCATGGAACTGATCCATAGTCCTACGTGTTTTGGTCATGTCCCCAGTAAAATAGACATTTTATGTAGTTTCTCTGAGAGAAAAAAATGTGACCATATGACGTTGTAACTTTCCATTGGCCACTGCAGCAAGCCTGACCCTGCAAGCCTTTTGTGTCCACTGTTCTCATGGTTATGAACTATGGGATCTCCAGAGGTCAAGTGACCCCATGATTCAGGTTAGAAAAATAAAATAGAGCTGGCAGGGCTGCTGCTTTAACTAAGCCAAGGACATTACGTAATTTATCAGTAGGTGGAGTCAGGCATTACACAACGCACATATTATAATGGATTGCATCGATATGCATGTTTGTACCACATTTTCTTCCGTTTAGTAAATTAACCAGGTTTGAGGTACAAAAAGCAACTTGGTTGATCTGACACAGCTTCATTTATTAGGCGTTTACGCAAGCAGAACATGTATAGATGTAGCCAAACTGCTAACTTTCCTCGTCGCCACGGCAACAGAAAAATCAATTTGCCAGAACGGCTTGCTTGTAAGGCCGCGTTTATAGTTCCGGCGACGCGACCAATGACATCACCATTGAGAAAGTTGCATTTAAAGTTTAGGCGACGTCGCTGGCTACAAGGCCAGTGACGTCAGAAAAGGGGGAGGCAGAGGGACGGAGAAGGTCCTGATTGGCCGCAAGGGGAGACCGTTGCCCAAAAAATAAAATATCAGTGACTACCAGATTTTTGGTAGCACTGTCGCTCCGTCGCCATCGCGTGCTCTATAAGCGCCGACAACGGCGCAGCCTAAGGTTATCTTGGGCCCCGCAAACTGGAGTCGTGGGGAAAGTTCACTTGGGCTATATCTGTATTTAAAAAAGAATTGTCAATATGTCAAAGCACACTTCTGTGCCCTCACCCTGGGGTGTTATTAAATATATTGGGAGGCTGCTTCTTGTGCTGAAGAAGAACTTAGTCCAGTTCATTTTTTTTCACATTTTTATTATAGGTGTATATAGGCCCCTTCTCATCTCCTGCGCTCTACCCACTGCTGTCTCTTTTCCTACCCTTTCACCTCTAATGCTCTCTCTCGCCTGAAACCTTTTTTCCCTCACTGCCCCTTACCTGGGGAACTCCCTCGCCCTCAGCATACGCCAAGCACCTTCTGTCCCCACATTTAAGTCCAACCTTAAAACTCACCTCTTAAATGAAGCGCTCCAAAAGCCTAGACTCATGGCTACTGTCCCACACCCACAGTCACTCCTACCAATGACTGCCATCTACTGCACTTGATCCCTCATCTGCTGTATCTGCCCGGTCCCCTGGCATCCCGGACGGTAGTTACGCCACTGCTGACATCTGCAATTTTATTATACGAAAATGAATTTGTCTTATTAGTTGTGCACTTTAGAATGGTGTACCTCTTAATTATGTATCTAGTGGGCACATCCCATTAATTTAAATAGTGCTGATCACTTCTCCAGAACAGGGAAGCAACTTCAGATTATATTGAAGAGGCGCCATAGCTGCAAGAGAATTCAATGCAGCCTATGAGGCCGCTGGTACGGGGAAGCCTATAGCATTGGGTGGGTTAATCCCCAAATGCTTTGAAGAGATGAAAGTGACCCCCAGGGTGTTCGTTTTAAAACATACAACTACTTGCAGCTTTTGTAATTTTCCAGCTTAGGACTGCACACAATAACAGCAATATTTCTAGGTAGTAGAGTTTGCCCAGTGTGACACAGGGATTTTACAGCATGTTGTGACACTAGGGACAGTGCAACAATGGGACATTCTAATCCTGCTAATTTAAAACCTTCTCAAATCAGCATCTCTGTGGGATTCCAAAACCACGGTTCGTTCCCACTACAGTTTTAAATCCTCCGGGACAACACATAAACACTATATACAGAATAAACTGTAAACGCATCATAGTTTAGTCCAATATTTTAACCCCTTTGATGGCAGCAAAGGGATTAAAACATAGCATGTTAATTGTTCTGTTTAGCCGGGTTTCCAAATTTGGACCAATAGATACAATATCCACAAAAGTGTTATAAGTATGTATTAGTTCACATGTAAACTTAATTGAGAAAGTAAAAGCAAAGTGTCATATAGCTACTTCTGCAATGTTTGCATTTAATTTCTTCACTTTAATAGACCTTTTCTTGCCCTTTCCAATACTGTTTTTTTTTTTTTTTTTTTAATATGATGCTCTGTTTAGGAGATACAAGTACTTCAAATGTTAAATGTCTGGGAGGTTACAATGCAGCTCTCCCCAGAGCCCCGCCCAATCCACAACTTACCATGTTAACCATAGAGATTTAGAGATTTTAAAAATTCAGATTTTTAACACAAAATCAAACAATAAAACAAAAGCCAAACATGTTCAGGGGGCAAGATACTAACATACTAACATTTTATGAGTTACATTTATATAGGCTTCTTGGAGGGATTGTTGCTTTAAAGAATATTGTAGTTAGACTTATTTCTGCAGTAAGTGAAGGGAGGATGCTCCAGCAATTTGAAAGTTGCACCAATTAGCACTGGACTGAAGTTGATTTAAGGAAATTTATATTACCCATGTTTGCGACAAATATTATTTCAGCAGGGCATTATCTACTAAATGTTATTTTACAGCCATAGATTTTCGAAACAGATAACTGCTGGAAGATGTCTCAGTTGTGATCAAAATATATTATTATACCGACTAATAGAACAGAACTTTATATTAAAGCTGCAGTTCAGTCTTTTTTTTTTATTTTATTTATTTTTTTACTTCAATAGTTTCATGTGGGCAATCTCTAATTACCTAAAGAACTGCACAGCTGCCGGTCAATTCGTTCTCCGTCTATTGATCGGCAAAGTTTGGTGACATCTTTAAATATGGGGAATGTAAATCGTTGCTATAGGAACAAGCATGCTTGTTAAAATAGAATACAAGAAAATTGGTCTTTCAAAGTTGTTGTTTTTAAAACAGAAAATGCTAAAAGTATTTTTTCTTACTACAGAACTGATTTATTAAAAAAAACACACATGCAGGATATTGCCTGAACTGCAGCTTTAATAGGCATCAAAAAAGTTTGTACATAATCTAGTTTCAAAATCCTGGTACATTTAATGAAGTTATAAGGAAAAGTTGCAATGTTCAAGAGATACAATCTTCTCTTTACACAACAATTGTGACTTTTTTTACAGCAGCATAACTAACACCTGCGCATTTTTTTTTACAAGCCTCAACCCCACCTCCTCGCTTAATTCTCCCCCCCCCCCTCCTCTCTAGCTCTCTTACTTTCCCCTCAACACTCAATTCTCCCCTCCTCTCTAACACATTCTCTCCTCACACTCAATTCTCCCCCCCCCCCCCTCTCTAGCTCTTTCCCTCTACCCTCACACTCAATTCCCCGCTTCCCTCTAAGTATTTTACCTTGAGGGACTGGGTCTTCCGAGCCCGCGTCAGTGGGAAGCTGGGGCTATGCGGGCAGAAGTGGAAGTTGGGCCCTATTTCTGGTGCCGCTCAGGACATGGGTACAACGGAGGGGGGGGGGGCATTGGCATGTGGGCCCCACAGTAGACAGACATCCCGGCCACGGACACTGGACACTGGCCAGCCAGATAGTATAGTTTGTAGTATTAGTGGTAATGTAGTTACACCCCTGATTTATTTTTTTATATCCATCAATTAAAAAGAAAACAACATGATTTGCTGACTTTAAGGGTGGTGTGATGTTCAACATCTATGTTGAATGTAAGTTTTTAAACGTGGGTTATACAGGGTCTGTTTATAATTGTCACTTTTTTTTAGTGCTAATCTGTGTCAAATGCAAGAAGCCTGTTCATTAACTTTGACATTAGATGAGCAAACTCATTGTAAGTTGTGCTACCTTGTACCGGACAAACATTAGACTTCTTCATTGATGGTATTATAGTAACAGAGCTTTCCAAACCTTATAGGTTTCTTCTTCTAGTGTCTTCAAGCGCCATTGATTGCAAATTTCTTAGCTAGAGAGGTTTTCACCGTTAAAGGTACATTTATTTGATAAAGTATTTTTATAAAGAGCAAAAGCTCTTTCCCATATTTCTCATTGAGATTAGATGGGTGGAAAGCGTCAGAAACCCCAAGTTTCAATAAACCTAATCTTCAAAAAGTTGACAAAGCCACTGACGTATCAACTTATTATTCACTCAGGACCTTCCAGCAATAAACGTTGTTGGTGCGCGATTTCTCATGCCAAGCCCAGACAGAAGCATTACTCCAATACAGATTTTTTTCTTCAGAATACAGTTCCAAGTCCTTATATAAATAGGTACCAGACACTAACTGCTCTGTAAGCAAAGCCGAGGAAACCCAACCGTGCAAAAGCAAAGTAACTGAAGATTCATGTAACACAGAGTTTATCATTTGTAATGAATGGGCCCTACAAAATCTTCAACTTTTCACCCGTTTATGGATCTAGGTTTGCTAAATGACATTATATCCATAGCTAGAGGGGGTGCTAGGGCTGTGGTTTCCAACCTTTTTTTTTGGTTAAGGAACCCTATAATTATATTGTGAAAGTATGAGGGGCCCTAACCCTCTCTAATAGCACGTCTGAGATCAGATGCATTGTAAGGAACCCCAACCCTCTCCAATAGCGCGTCTGAGATCAGATACATTGTAAGGAACCCCAACCCTCTCTAATAGTGCGTCTGAGATCAGATGCATTGTAAGGAATCCCAACCCTCCCTAATAGCGTGTCTGAGATCAGATTCATTGTAAGGAACCCCAACCCTCTGTAATAGCGCGCCTGAGACCAGATGCATTGTAAGTAACCCCGACCCTCTGTAATAGCGCGCCTGAGACCAGATGCATTGTAAGGAACCCCAACCCTCTGTAATAGCGCACCTGAGACCAGATGCATTGTAAGGAACCCCAACCCTCTCTAATAGCGCGTCTGAGATCAGATGCATTGGAAATTCTTCTGTATTTGGTACAATTTTCAAATGACCTGAAAATGGCAGGGAACCCTTTAGGAATGCCTTGTTTGAAAAACACTGTGCTAGGGTTCGAGAGAACTGTGCAAATGTTTAGGACCCCCCTCCTGAAGTCAGGATTATCCTATAGCATTCCTTCGGTGTGTGTGTGTGGACAACTTGTAGGGTGCAATGTGCTGCAACGCTGATCCCTCAGAAAGCAAAGGGGATAGATAGCACTGAGATTACCAAAACACAAGAATAATAATAATGGGGATAGCTATCCTAAACCTGCTTCACTAGACTGCATATTTCTATCTTAAGATGACCGCGTGCATATATTTCTTCAACACATGAAGATGGGAGTAAAAAAGGGAAACCACATCATGACACTTGCATTGTGTAGATAACAAATGTGCGGTTTAACAAAGTGTGTCCTTATTTAACATTCCCACAGGAATGCAATGGCACAAATACATGTTATTTATCTTCTTTATTTACCCCTGCTATACCAATTAAATGTACTCCATCTACAGAATCGCTGTCCTTGCTTTCCCAAATAACCATGTTTGTTTAAATCATGCTCACATGCCTAATGCTTTGGTCTATATCCTATTACAACAACAACAACAACAACAAAAACAACAAAACAACACATATTGTAAGCTCTATAGAGCAGAGACATATATCTACTCACAAAATCATTACAGGCATACCCCACATTAAGGTACGCAATGGGTCCAGAGCATGTATGTAAAGCGAAAATGTACTTAAAGTGAAGCACTACCTTTTCCCCACTTATTGATGCATGTACAATCTACAATCGTCATATACGTGCATAACTGATGTAAATAATGCATTTTTAACAGGCTCTATAGTCTCCCCACTTGCACACAGCTTCGGTACAGGTAGGGAGACGGCATTGCTGTTCAGGACGTGCCGACAGGCGCATGCGTGAGCTGCCGTTTGCCTATTGGGCGATATGTCCTTACTTGCGAGTGTACTTAAAGGAGTGTCCTTAAACCGGGGTATGCCTGTATATAGTTACAGGGCCATTTATTTGTATTGGCATCTCTCAGCTACAAAATCACACCACCAGATTGATCAAACCAAGAAATTCCCAACGTTTTCCAACAGAGTGTTTTTCCTTCATAAAGCTTTATCAGTATGTTTGCCCCGTTTTGCAGCCGGGAGACTTCTAACCCCTATTGGGTGGCAAGTGCTGATTTTGTGGATAAAGGGGAGTATTTGCATTTGTCTGTAGTGCAGACACAACCTCTTTTTCATTTGTACTGAAAAGGATGTATGAGGTCTCCAAAACGTGTGCACAATTTAATCTGTGAAAACCAACATGCTGTTTCGCTAAAAGGTATAGTATCCTACACTGAGACGGTGAATGGCTAGATTTTTCTGCACTCCACAACTCACGTCAGCTAGTTTACCTCTTTGATACTAAAAACAAAAAAGGGGGGTTCACCAATGGAAACCTACATTTACGTCTGTAGAATTTAACCCGATGCTGATGCTGTGAATGCTTAGTGTCATCAGTTACTCTCAGATTACTAATAACAATCTTTATATACAATTCACACAAGTGTCAGGCTGTCTGTCATTGTTTCTCATCTCCTGTAACTTTTTTGCTTCCTGGTTATGTCATAAATTGATGGAAAGCTCTTTGCAATAAGAATTGTTGGATTTGCGAATTTTTTTTAAATTCCGACCACGACATGTCACCCAAACCGTTTTGGTTTCCACTGTCTCATTGTCGGACTGGGTTTATTTCAATACAACCACCCTGAGATCCTTCATCATGATTATACAGAAGGTGGATAGTTAGAATTGCCCTGCCCTCCACAACTCCTGTCAGTTAGTTTACCTCTTGGATGTCAAAGCAATGCATTACTTGTGTGTCGCAATGTGGGCCCCACTGGCAGTAATGGTATTTAACCATAGGAAAGTTTTAGGAGCCTGGTAGACTGTGTGGACTTTCAAGCAACTCCTACAAAGTTTAGTTAAAGACCTAAGAGTAAAATCTTACATTCCCGTCACTCAAGAGAACTTTTGTCTAGGAGAAAGTAGAAAAAAGATGCAATTTCACCGACGTTTTTGAAGTCACACTGAAATAGGGATGGTTGGAGTCTTTTTGATCTATACCAAGCCTTGCTACCTGCCACTTATGATACCATGAGAAATGTAATGCAGATGGCCTCCTTTGGATAAGAATGACCAGTTCTGGATGTCAAGTGGGTTTTCAGCAACCCACAGAATGCTGAGAATATTACACTGACTTGAAGATGACTTTTCTGTATCAGCTTAGACAAGTGAAAGAAACCAGCCCTCAACATGATGTATGTAAGGGAGCTCTTCCATTTATAACCCCACACGAACGCTGGAACCCATTCAACTTTAAAAAGCATTACAGTAGATTGCACACCACATGGGCCCCTGAGGATGCTGCAGTGAAAATAACAGCCTACCACACGTCTATTAATCACTGTAACTATTTCACGGTCAGAAACCGTACTTGTGGTTTATATTTATCTGGCATAAGAAGAATATTGCTTACCTGCTGTTCTAGTTATCCAGAGGAATTCATGATTCAGGGCTTTCTGGGTCTTACTCTTAAACTACTCACGCTTGGGATTTGGTATGTTTTCTTTCAAAGAAAAAAGAATGCAATTTCATTTGTGTATCTAATATGATAGAAAAAAATATGTTTATCATTATGTACGGATACTTGGCCCATCCATTCACAGGTTTGGGGTTGTGAGTTCCAAGGAAAGTGGTTTCCTTCCAGTAGAATGCATTGTCTGGGACAGAACAAATACATATGTATGAAGTGTTGCAAAATGAAGCATTGCTCCAGACAGGTGCAATTTGAGTCATCTCACTTTGAAACATTGATTCCAAAGTGCTTTGATCAACTTGTGCCAGTGAGTGCTTTGGGAAAGAGATACCAAAGCTGGCACAATATTATAAGTAAATCATCAGAATGTGCACCTCTGGCAATGAAGGGGTTAAGATATTTGCACAAAGACAAAACAATTGTGAGAATGGTCAAGGATATTCGAGGCCGTGAAAAGCTTTCTTCGTATTTTTTTTGTTTTTATTTCCCAACATAAGAGAACATGTGCTGCACTTTTCAAGTTTTATTTACTATCAACGTTGCAAAACTCGTGCCACAAAATTCTAGGAAAAGTAGCAACATTTGTGAAAGTCCCCACCCACACAAAAAAAACTAAATGTAACACTTAAACCAAGATATCGGTGCTTGCTGATTCTTGGTTACCTTTGCCAATTTCGCAACATGTCGGCTAATTGAGGCTGTTCAAAATGTACCATTTTCACAAATGTATGCAAATATTTCACACATCTATATCCGCTGTATAAATGATTGCAGGGGACAACAGATCTGTGACGCTAAAGGGTTAAACAGGAATCCACATTTCTCAGAAGCCCCCCTCCTTTAACGTTCGACTTCTAGTTGTAACTCTTCCCGTGGCTTTAGCAGAATGAAGTTGGACTGTAGAAGCACTGATCGTAACCTCGGACCCTGATGGCGTTTAAATTTAACATCCAGATCAAAAGTTACAAAAATATGCTGCAGGGTGAATGCTTCTGAAATAGAATTGCTACATTTAAAAAAAAACTTTAACAACATCATTATTACAAAACAGAAATAGACATCCGATGACTGCCATTTGGTTAGCCTACTATGCCCAATTTTCTACATTCTAAATTATAATGTATTTTATTTGGTACTTCCAATCACGGTTTATGCCAAAATGTCCTTGAATTTCTTTCCCTACGTTTAATTTGAATATTTGTCCCCAAGTTGTTCCATGCATCTACAACTCTTTCAGTAATGCCTTCATTGATGAAGTGTCTCCGTCACTCTACCACCCACAAGCACCAAAGCACAACCACTCACCCTCATGTTTCTCAGAACAATGTGTCCCTCTTGTTTCTTATTTAATGTCTTTGATGTATGGCCTGTATAGGATTGCTTTGCAATGTTACTATCCTACCTAAGCACCTTAGAAAAAGATATAACAACAAGCTTGGAAAAGAAAGGCAGAAACAAAGAGACAAGCCAAAAAGCAGTCAGTGCGTGCACTGCAGCCGAGTCGATGAGGACCCAAGAGCCTCTCAGTCTAAGTTCATAAGTATTTACAGAATGCCTCTCAGCGTGGTGGTTTCTGCACAGATCACTTGACGATACAATTCTATAAAAGCCCTTCTACGATTAATCCGCTCAAAGTGGTCTCCCAGGCAATGCAGGAGGATTATCTGTTTATCTAACTCTGTCAACGGAGTGAAGAGAACAAGGTACATAGGGGTGAGCGCAGCACAATTACGAGATGGTTATAGACCGCTGAAGTGGATAATAAGATAGAAAGGGCACACTTGTTATTCTGCTTTCATTTCCAATGGTGGAAAGGCATCAGTCAGTTTGAACTAAGTGGATAACAGGATTGCCATAGAACACGCATCTAACGCAGGCAGTGCAATCTTTACAGATTGGAAAAGCCAAACAGGAGAACAGCAGATGCAAAGCAACTAGGGATGGTGGACAAATAAATTAAAATATTAGGAAACTGGCTACTTACTTTCTTTTAGCACGATTCCCTTTCTTACAAGATACTGCAGTCGAATCCCCTAATCCACAAAAAAAATGAAGTGACAAAATCTACACTTAACACATTGATGCATTCACAGTATGTGAGGTTCTTTAAGTGAATAGACTTGTCGTTTCAAATATTGTTTTTGGTTAAGAAACCCTATAATTATATTGTGAAGTTCTGAGAGACCCCAACCCTCTCTAATAGTGTGTCTGAGATCAGATGCATTGAAAGGAACCCCAAACCTCTCTAATAGATGGATTGTAAATTCTTCTGTATTTGGTACAATTTTCGAATTACTTGAAAATTACACGGAACCCTTTAGGGATGCTCGTGACGTCATGCGGCGTCAAGGAGCGAGGAGACAGCCTCTTCTGATGCTGGGGAACACGCTGGCCCAACCGGCTTCCCGACCTCTTGCAAGGATTCCTGACATCCTGCCCAACTTCCCGATGTCCCACCTGGCTTCCCGACATCCCCCCCGGCTTCCCGCCCGGCTGCATGTGGAGGACACCTCATGTGCAGGACAAGCATGCTGCCTGGACGAATTCTGCTGCACAGGTGGGCCCCCTCCCTTCCAATGAATACACCCACAGTCAGTCAACCACCCACAGTCAGTAACCCAGTCACCCACCCTCCCTGTCACTCACCCTCCCCGTCACTCACCCTCTCTCTGTCACCCACCCTCTCTCTCCATCACCCACCCTCTCTCTCCGTCACCCACCCTCTCTCTCTGACACACACTCACTCTGGATATCTTATTTACCCTATATATCTTAGCTGCCCTATACCTACACCGAAATAACCTATACTGCTTTCTTCCAGATCGGACTCTCCAGCTTCACACGGGAGACATCGGAATCCCCCCTAACACAGAAGACAGGTAGGGAACACCTCCCCTCCAATATATAACATTGCGGGAATTAGGGTACCTGGACATTGAGAGACTGCAGATCAGGTAAGATCTCAGGCGGGATTGCTGCTTTAGAAAATTGTGAAGCAGGGGCATCCAGACACTGGTTAAGGGGTTCAGGAAACTAGTCATTCACATCTGGCTTTTTTTTTTCTAGATTAGTGCACACACACACACACACACACACACACACACACACACACACACACACACACACACACACACACACACACACACCACACACACACACACACACACACACAACACAACACACACACACACACACACACCACACCACCTATGTAACAAGGACTAATTGTAGTAAAGTATAAATGTAATATAATAAATAAACTGTTACGTCAAAACCGAATGTTATTAGTTCTTACTAGGAATTTATTCCATTTCTTTTTTCAAAGCAAGGCTGGGTGTGGGTCTAGGTGGCGAGTAGATTTTTGGGTGATTTGTCAAGCACTGCATATAAACCACCTAAATATTGGCTTTATTTATTTTTATTACCCACCAGTGTTTCAACCAACTGCTTTACAACTGACGACTGCAAATTTGGAATTGCTAAAGCAGTAAATTATGAGCCCATTAATACCCCTTATAAAAATGCAGAATTTGTTATTTATTAAAGATTTTGACTGACAAGGACACTGAGCTTGAATCAGAGAAACCTGCTTCAATTCCCAGTGTGTGCTCTGTGACGGGGAAGAGGTAGCCAGTCTCACTAATAAAGGTTAAGCATGTTTGGTTACCTCTGATCCATGTTTTGGAGTTCAGGAGTGTCAGCTGTTCTAAAAGCATTACCTGTAAGTATGCGACAATAAAAAATGTCTGTGTTTTTACCTTTCCAGGGATGCCAGAAAGCAGGGATTGCTGTGGTATTATTTTCAGTGGGGGGTTGCGGAGAAAGTGTTGTCAGATTGTGTCTATCTAGTCAGGGCCCAGAGTTGCTGGTTCCCCTAAAAATGTACCCATGAATCAGGTAGGATGCCTGGATGCATGTAGACACATTGTCTCTGTAATATCTCCCTGTGAAAATGCTTGTGCGACTCACCACTAGGGGTCCCTGCTTCAGCACAGCCCAGAAAGGTAAATGGGGTATAGGGATGTGAGGTGTCCCTGAAACAGCCAAGGGGTCACTAGGTTAATGGGGTTAACCACTAAATACCCAGGTCACCCAGAACCGGTATAGGGGTCCTGAGGTACTCCAATCATTTACAAGCTTGTGAGGGGACTTTTAAAAGTCCAGTCCTAAGTTTATTGTATAGTGTGGGGAATATGGCTAGTAAGAAATAACATGCAGCTTCTTATTCTATTTCCCATAACCAAAAGACTTGGGATATTTTTTAAAGTGTATATTTTAAAGTGTATATTTTAAAGTGTATATTTTATGGAACAGTGTGTTTTAAAACTTTTTCTGTTTGTGCACAGAAATGAGCTGGGACTTTCAGAACCAATGCTCTGACAGGCCACTGGGCTACCAAGTGGTGCCAGGAGATCTGGCATGACATCTGGAGATTAAAGCCCCAGAGGATAACCAAGGTGTCAAGACCATTTGGGCAGGAGGAAAGGATTCAAGTATCCACATCCTGAGATCAATGGACGCTCTTTGCATTTCCATTGATCCCACCAGCCTGGCAGGTGCCTGTCACCGCGGGTGGCATTGAGGGAACCAGAGCCAGAGGGACCAAATTGCCCATGCTCATTGGTTCATTCAGATTTCCAGGTAACACTGTTGTGTCTACCAGCTTGTCTCTGATTGGCTGCAGAGAAATTTCTCACACTTTGGATTGGGCTATAATATTTTATGAATGAAAGTCAGGAGTTATTATAACCCCTTGCACTCATGAGATAGTGTGTTCTCCAGTGTTCTCCAATCCTCTAAGATTCTCAGCTTCTACGTTTCCAAGTGCAAGTCTCCAGTAAGAAAAGGGCTGCTTCAACGAAACCTGTCTGGAATATTTTCTGTCCTGTTTTTGCAACTGTTTTCAGGGATAGGATTCCCTGGATCTAGGAGAGTCTAGGTTGTTACCCCAATTCCCAAGTGTGTATTTTTGCTGTAGTTTGTGTAACATTGTGTGTTTGCCTTTTCCTGTGAATAAAGTTACAATTTATTTCATTAACTTCTTTTGCTCAATGCATGATCCTGGTAAAAGGTGTAAATGGCCTGGTCCCCTGTGACAAGCTCCTTGTGACTTTGGGAAAGTCTCTTTATTTCCCTGATCCTCAGGCACCAAAAACAGATAGTAAGCTCATCTGGGCAGGGACTTTGTCTTTAAAAATACTAATGTCCAATGCTGCTTACCACGCACTACACTGTAATTGTGAAGTGCTTTAAGACCCACTGGGAGAAAAGCGCTATATGAAATAAATATAACTTTATTATTATTATGTTCTCTGGAAGTGGCATGTATTTTTACCTCTTTAGAGCAGTGCGTTGCATTCACTTCTGGCATCAAATGGGTTAATAAGATCACATCTACCTTACAGAAACTATCAAACACATTCTTTTGATGACTCGCTTCGCTTATGACATATGTTTAATTGATGTTTTACCCGCCAGATCTACTCTCTCGCTCTGTTTTTATGGCTGGGTATGGTCCAGGAAACAGTGAATCTCGGACTACTGGAAGAAACGCTTGCTTGGCTGCTGATCCAGTGCTGGAAAAAAATGGTACGGGTTCAAAGGTTACAAAAGATGGCCAAATAATCTGTTCCCATCACCTTGTTTTCAGATTATGTCCATTAACCAGTTGACACAACCGCCCCCTTGTCACCAATATCTTACACTCGAAATCCACACCAATTGCATTTTTTTTTACAATTATATTTTTACTGTACATGATTAGACATTATGATTTTACACACAGTGGTGTTTTTTGTAGGGGAAAAAAGTTTATATTCTAGAACTACAATTCATTTTATTTCAAATACAAAGATGTGGTATAGGGGGGAGGGGAGGTTAATACAGTTATGCCCTACCAGTTAGTATTTCTATCCATTTCTGATAGTGACAATGAAATTATTTGGAGTTTCTTGTGGATTATATGAATACACACATTCTTTATTGTAGTTTAGATAGAAATAATGTTTTTCTTTATCAAGTGTTAGACACACACACACACACACACACACACACACGGTTAATGCATTGCAATTAAAAACAGCAATCCAAGATTTGTTTTTAAATACAGTTATATCCAATTTTATTCAGTAATAAGTGTGTACACATTTATTTTGGTCTTGTTTATCCTGTTCCCATTAATTGTGGTCAACTGGAGAGTCCTTCGCCAACCTATAAGTTCCTCTGAACATCTATAGAGGGGGACTGAAGGGGCTGACAGACAAAGTGGTAAATCAGCTGTTCTCATTTTTGGAGAGTCCAAATAAAAGTTTGTGTGTGGAGCTTCTGTTCTGAAAGTGGAAGAAACATTCGCTGGTTGGAAGAGTACCATGTCATATTACTCTGTGTTTCATGTTAATATTAAGGAGGGTCCCGAATTAGCAATGCACCTCTACTACGGCTCTCTGGCTCCTTCTTTTCTACCTGCTGACCACACAATGCTGGCAATGTGTGTTGCTGTTATATTCGGGTCAGCTGATGCCAGAAGCTTGACGGCATAACACTTTCAATCTTTTCCAGCACAAAGTTGAAAGGAGCGAGCAACATCACGAAGAACTGAAAGAGAGACAGCAGAGAGGAAACATTGTGTGTTACAGTTACAATTAAGATGGCACTGCAGTTTAACAAGGGGTGAGAGAAAAAGCAATGCAACTCTCCCAACATCCATTCATTCTGGGGAATTAATGTCAAGCTCCCTGCTAAAGAAAATACATCCCCATGCATTCAGCTCCAGCCTGTCTGCTTCGGTAATAATGTACAAGACGTGTATAATAATAAAAAAAATAGATTTTTTTTTCTATGCCCCAGGATGCAAATATATAGATCTTTTAATTTAAAGAAGTCAAGAGTTTTCAAGTCAGAATGTGCTGTATAACGCTCTCTGCCAGTGAAAGGGTTTAATGGACACTCATCAGATCTTGATGGGAGATCCTCTTCTGTGAAGGGTGATGCTACATTGATTAACAGCGCTCCAGTTATGAGACCCACAAAAGCACCAGCGCTCGAGAAATCCATTGCTGTGCAAATCTACCTCTCTTTTAGTAGTACCTGTATAAATTACCAGGTGTAGGGTTCACTAAATCAGCAGTGCCATTTACTCATCCATTATGGGACGGTGACGTTGTAGGCAAGGGTTGATGTATAAACAGATTCCTGCTATGAAGACAAACTCTTGCTCTTTTATGCACATCAACAGTCTACATTTTTTTTTATTTTTATCTTTATCATTTAGTTTTCCAAAAAGTTACAATCTTCATTGTAATCCGTACTAGAGAAACAAAATTGCATGCAAAACACTTTGGCACCTGCCTTGCACTGTTTTTTTTTTTTTAACCTTTGTTCACGCCGGTTATTTATCCCTTCTGATTTTATTTTAGTTTCCAGTGATGACAGTGTAGATTTAAAGGCACCTGTCTTCACATGCATGGCTTTAACGAGCCATTACAAGGAAATATTCCACAGAGGAAAATAATTCTGTTAGACTACCATGTGCGGTAATAGAATGTACAGATATAGCACCAGTCAGCGTACTCCTGCGGGTGAAGTCGCGCCAGTGCAACCGCGCCACCCCATTACACGTAGCCAATTCAAAATCAATGAGCCAGTGGGAATAAAAAATACGGGCTACATGTGTAAACCACACCCTGCAGTGTCCTTGTACTGTATATTACAGGTTATACAGGTCACGTTCAACTGGAGAGTCCCATTTACTTGCATTATAAAATAGATTCATACTAAGGTCTTGTTTTTGGGGGTAAGCTCAGAGCTCCATTAATTGAAGACGCATTTTGAAGCACATTTAATTTGGGGCTAAGGGAAGCACTTTCATCCCATATGTCTAAGACACCTATTAATTATGCCGTTATGTAGCACTCCCCTTGCTTGAGAAGATTGGGGCTGCAATCATGTAACTGGGGCTTAAAGCTACAAAAGCAAGAGGAAGATTGCATAACAGTATATTAAACAGTCTGGGTATTTTGCACTTGTTCATACATTAAAATGAAAGGCATCAAGTTCTCTGCCTCTGTTCATTATTTTAACTTTTGAATGTCATTTTTTTTACCTGCTCTCAGTTGGTGTAAACCAGGGATGAAAAAAGCCTAGTAGCCAAACATTTTTACCCCTGGCACAGCACCGCGTTGATTGACCCAGGAGTTTCTGTCACGACCAGCAACAGCGCGTCCGATCCCGCTTTAAAACTTGGACCCTAAATGTGAAGACGCTTCAGACAACTCAAGTAAGTATGGAGAGATGTATGCTGGGTATTACCCGAAGGGAAAAATAAATGGGGTGAAACCAAAACAAAAGTTTGTGACATCACAAGTTTGAAGAAATTAAAATGGCAGTGGGCCAGTCAGATTACCAAAAATAAAAATTACCATTGCTGGACCAAGATGGCACTCAACTGGATTCCAAGGGAATTTAAAAGACCAAGACAACGACCAAAAGTAAGATGGGAGGATGAAATCAGAAAATGTGTTTGAGCATCGTGGAGAGGAGAGGTTGCAACCATCCAGCAGTGGATCAACAAAGGCTGAAAATGATGATATATTTCATATGTGCTTCAGGGAGCAGGACACTCCCTTCATATAATGAAAGATTGAATTGGGGTTCTCTTACATAGTAGGTTGAAAAAAGACATACGTCGAAGAGTTCAACCTCTGCTAAAATGTAGACGATAGATACTTTATTCTATATCCGTACTTACAGTATATTGATCCCAAGGAAGGCAAACAAAAAACCCAAGTGAAATATCATCCAACGATGTCTCATAAGGGGAAAAATAAATTCCTTCCTGACTCCAAGAACTGGCAATCAGATTTTTCCCTGGATCAACATCCTTCCCATGTTTACTTATTTGGTATATCCCTGTATACCTTTCCTTTCTAAAAAGATGTCCAACCTTTTTTTGAAGATATATATTGTATATATGCATCAGTCTCCATGCTTAATGAATTCTACATTTTTACTGCCCTTACTGTAAAGAACCCTTTCCTTTATTGCTGGTGAAAATATCCTTTCCTCCAACCTTAAGGGATGGCCCTGTGTCCTTTGTACGACTCGAGATGAATAATTATTTTGAAAGCTCCTTGTACTGTCCCCGAATATATTTCTATATAGTGATCATATCCCCTCTTCGACGCCTCTTTTCTAATGTAAACAAATCTAATTTCACTTGCCTCTCTGCATAAATCAGATTATCCATCCCCTTTATTAATTTGGTGGCACTCTCTCTCTCGAAAAAGGCTCCGTTGGGAGGTTAAAGGTTGAGGAATAAAATTCACTTGAAATATCGGAGTGCCTGTCCCTCTTCAATACACGTGTGCATTGTGTACACGCACTGCAGTTCAGAGTTGGACCCAAATTGAATTTGCAGTTAAATATATCATAGATTAAGAAAACACATTTTGCAATAGTTTTTAAGCTGTTTCTTACGGAATGCTTCCAACTGACTGCAACTCAAGTATAGATTTGAAAAGTAGGACATCACTGTTCAGGACTTTCTAAAAAAAGCTTGATCAGACTGCACTGTGAGGATCTTCAAAGGACGCGCAACAAAAAAAAAGAGAATAGACGAGCAGTGGGGAAAAATACATCAGACACTGCATTTAATAAGAAAATCCTTCACAGCGAGGGTTTATTGAAAGAAAATCCTAAATTCCCACAGACCAAAGGGATCAGAGAATCAAAAACGTCAGCTACGACCTTAGCTGAAGCGGTTTGGGCTCTGAAGTTTCTTGCCAGCATCAAAGTGGATAAAGATTCTTAAATCTCCTTCATCTGTGGAGAGGTGAGAACAATGCCTTTATCTTACGGAATGGCCATAAAACAGTAAGACAGGATGCAGTCAGTATTAAGGGAAGGGAGATGGCTTGCTGTCTTATTACCATCTGGACAGTGGTTGCAGAGGCTCAAAGTCAAATCTAATTAAAACTGCTCTAAATTGCAATTCATTCTCAAAAATCCTCTCTTACTCCTTCAGCTCTGGAGGGGTCAACAACGGACTGCAAACATATAAGTTTCTGAAGGAGTTAAAAAAAAAAATACTACTTTGGTTAAGACGCGCAAATTAAAAAAGTTTGCACAATAGGATTTGTTTTAATCCTGTAACCTCAAGGGTCCCCTCTGGTAACAAAAGGGTGAATTTCAGGGAAATGTATTTACTGTTGTTGCATTTTATTGCTAGAGTGAATCCACTCTTAAATATACCTGTCTAAAATGCCTCTCTCACTAAAATCAAATGACGTTGAAAATTAAATTTTTTAGGTTTTATATCTTGTAAATATCTTAAAGTAAAGTGCCCCAAACGTATACAATTTGTTAACCAACATATGACCTTTCTTCCCCCCCCTTAACAAATGGCAGGAATGTGTTTACTAGAAGACTTATGATAGCAAACTTCTTTCACGCAGTGTGACTAAATATTACAGCCGTGACAAACATTTTAGTTTGCCTTCATTACAGCAGAAAAGTCAAGAAGGCCTTTTATAGGAGTATAATGGAAAGGACGACCTTTGTTTGAATATAAATAACTGCATACTAATATAGCTATAGGTTTTACTATGCCTCTCCCTCGCTGTCCTCTCCTTGAATGGAAACACAGACGTAACATACGCAGACGTGTTACATTTTCTGGATGTCACCCTAATGCCTTTTAGACCCATCCTGGTAAGGATACATTTGCTTACACTTTGATCTGTATCACAGGTTTTTAAATCCCAATATATCCTCTCTTAATGCAATCAGACAGTCACACTAGATGAGATCACAGTCTGACCCACACAAGCAAATGATCTCGCGCTCCTCTGCTCAACCATATGCTTCTGTTTTTGGCACCACCTGAAGCGGAGATGTATTATCTTTCCATAAGTGCCAAGTCTAAACCAGTTGTGTGTAGCACCAAGGTGACTGTTAATGTCAACACAGACCAAGAGACGGCTTTTATTTAAGCCACGAGAAGTGTACATCCCTCATATGATCAACATAGCTGAGAAATAGCAGAAGTTTATAATGAACTGTAAACATACACGTTAGGGCCTAAACCTAGAGTATTTCCTAGTGGATGCGATTAAGGTTGATTGTTGCTCAAGATGCCAAGTGTATTATTTTGCTTTGGTCCCATGTCACCTGCCACCCTGTAGGAATGACAAAATATTTTTAGCTTGCTAGCTTGGAGAGCAAATATTAGGGTTACAAAAAGCCAATGCAAATTACCAAGTGCCTTTTAGTGTACCGTTACAGGGACCTTATCTTTCAAGAACACTTGGTGAAGAATGATCTGTACATTACAGTATGTATCTGATCCATCAGCATTTGATTCAATGCATCAATGGGATTTCAGATGGTCACTGAAAAATCTCATATACCAATTTATAAACCTATACTAAAAGGTTTTCTGTCCAGGCTCAAATTAGATCCAATTTCTGCTCCAGAATTGGTGATATATATTGCATATGATGATCTTCTATGCATTCAGTGGTACCGAACAACATTAAAAGTAAGGCTGCGCTTATAGTGACGTTGACTCAAAACAATTGTATTGATGCCGTCGCGTGCGCTTATAGTGGACGCGATGGAGCGACGGTGGTATCAAAATCCTTGTAGCCACTAGAATGTGATTTTGCAGACTGTCTCCCGATGTGACTGCCTATAAGCCAATCGCATAGCCCCACTGAATTCCCCCTTGCTGACTTCACTCCCCTTGTAGCCAGCAACGTCTCCAAACCTCATTACAACTTTTGCAATGGCGACGTAATCAGTCGTGTCGCCGTCACTATAAGCGCAGCAAGTATTAATTATTTTTATGTTGGTCGACTCAGGCTACCCTATACAAAACATTAAAATGATATCCAAGAATAATACTGCTAGAAGTTTTAACTACTTCTTGTTTTGATTAATTTTAATTCTCATTTCAGTGAAATGTGAAAACATCCAAGAGTACATCTGTACTACATGTTTCATCTGAAA
Organism: Ascaphus truei; assembly: GCA_036426205.1. NCBI lineage: Eukaryota > Metazoa > Chordata > Amphibia > Anura > Ascaphidae > Ascaphus > Ascaphus truei. The sequence goes on along the minus strand of CM071575.1, from coordinate 28,040,304 downwards.
ATAGTCCACTTAAACAGCTGTGCACTGACTAGTTAAAGCATCTCCTTCAACCTTTCCTGTTATCTTTCAAAAAGGTGTGTGGTCACCTAGATCTCTTTATTCAGACGTCACTAGGAAATTCCTGAACCTTCTGCAGCTTCTTTAAGCACAAACCAAGCTCTTGGTTAGAAAACTCCCATACCAACTATGGTGTTGTGCATCTAAATCGTTAAAAGCAGTGAGCTTTCTTCTTTGATAAACCTGGTGCAGCTTTGCAGCCATGAAACTTTGATCCATAAACTAATTTGACTACCAATGGTGTCAAGGTTTCCAATGAATAAGCTATAATTCATGATATGGTTTAGCAACTTTAATGAATCTGGTCCAAAATAGTCTTAGCGTCTTGTCAGTTATTGAAATGTTTTAATGTACATTAATTTAGCATGTCATAACCACAAGAGCCAAATAGGTCTACAGTCCATTTCTCTCCATCAAGGTATTAGAATGGGCTAATACTAAATTAAAATACAAAAATCAAACTGTGAGACGCCGAAAAGGAGTTTAGAAAATGAACAAACTTCTGTTTCATTACTAGTGTAAACAAAATATAAGGTGTCATCAATCCAATTCATCGTGGAAATAGGGATTTGAAATCTAGCAAGAAACACACATGTGCATATGGCATTATGAAAAATGATATGCCAATCCATAGTTATTGCACAACTTGTGAAAACGTATACATGTACATATGCCAAGGCCATTGATCAAGGGTTTATAAAAAAAAGTGTTCTGTAAATATTTTTCATGGATACCAATTATTTAAGAAATGGAAGACATGACACAAGACAGACAGCTAATCATGGCAAATATAGATACCACCCTAGCTGTGAAGCTGTCCATGCGTGTTTCTCTCTTAGACAAAAGACAGTGTTTATATAAAAAACTAAAATGATTGTAAGCAGAGTTGTTTGGGGGGGGGCTTGGAAACTACCAGTTTATCTTGGCAAAAACATGTGTGTGGAATTTTGCTGTTTGATATGTTTATATCCCATGCTACCTATGCCTCAAGACTATTTTTGTATTTAATTGAGATTGCCATGCTTGACCCCTTCATCATTTTTCAGTGTCCACCGGGCTGAATAACCCACTTGTAAAAAAACCACATACCATATTTCCATACCAAGCAATCTGTAATATTCCAAAAAACAAACAAACCGTCATACGCCTTAAATCAAACAACCTTACTAATATCCCCAACTAAGAATCAAGTAAAAACTGCATATTTACCCACTCTACCACTGAGAAAGTTGTGTGGTACAATGCTGATATACTCAGACTGACAAGTCTGGCATCAACGTACAAGATAACGTACACCGGGTTGCTGAACATATAAACGTGTTTACATCCATTTGGAAACCATACAGGTTTTGCTAACACAGTCCTAAAGGAATTGATGAAGCAGATAGCTAGCCCATGCTTATAGTACAGCCAGCGAGGGACTGCAGAGAAATTAATCACAGCCATGTCCAACTGCATTTTTTCACTTAACGCATAGCAGAAGTTTGTAGACGGGAGGCCCCACTGCCAGGCCTGTAGCTGCTTTGACAAAAATTAGTACACAGATCCTGGAAGAAAAATGTTTTGTTAATTTAACCCCTCCAGCTACAAAGAGATATTTAGAAGCTCCGGTTAATTTTTATTGGGGTTTTATATTGTTTTCAAAAGCAACTTTTGAAATAACGCCCTACATAAAAAAAAACAAATAAATTACATGTTGCTACATTTACGGAATGTATATCTTTGCTGGTGTCTTTTTTTTTGGTATTTATAAAAATTAGGGCTTGAGTTTTTTTTCTTTTTGTTTTATGATGCTCATTTATTGTACTAGTCGTAAAAATAAATGTAAAAAAGTTTGAACAAAGTATGTCGTAAAGTATTTTTTACAGGGCAACTAAAGGATGTCAGGCATCCAAATATACTTTCAAGCCTCTCGGTAGGTTGACACCAGCTCTGCTTGAATTCAATTGTTCCTCCACTTAAAATATAGGGCATATGACTACCGAGTCTCCTTCCCAATATGAATTGGTGCATTTATAGAAACAAAAAAGGGTCAGTAGTTTTGGTGCAAAGAACCTACTATCTATATAATGCCTGCACAACTCCAGTCCTTGAGGGCCACAAACAGGCCAGGTTTTCAGGATATCCCTACTTCAGCACAGCTGGCTCAATTAGTGGCTCAGTATGCCTTGAGGACTGGAGTTATGCAGGCTTGATCTATATCCTGCTGTGCACTATCCATAAGAATCCATCAACCCATGCGCGTTTCGCTTATGAATACTTCAATGCTGAATGTGGCACTCGCATGGTCTTGTCCATTACAGGTGGCAAGCAGCTATCGCACTTTTTAGTGAATATTTTAAAGGGTAAGGCCTTAAGGCAATGATCGCATCCATAAACCGCGAGTTCGGTGAGCGAGGAATCAAATAAATTAGATTCCACGCATAACGGCCAGGTCATGTGAGCGGTTAACCCAATGAGGGCGAACCAGCTCTGTGACGTCACGTCCACGACATGCGTCAGACAAGCCTCACCATCGCGTTTAGCCTGGCCACAAAACACTTCCGCTATAACGCGGGTGACGTCGCGCGCACAGACACGAACGCCCGGTCACCATGGACCCAGCCAAAGAGTCACAAATCTGGAATTGCCATGCTTTTATGCAGAAATGTTGATGCGTTATAAATGTTAACCTGCAAAAGCGTTGTGGCATAATGTTTTGCTGGTCCCTCCGGCAGTGCCAAGGGTTCATTTTACCAAATAAACCAGATCTTGAGATTGACCAACTTCTTTCCCCCCCATCTTAAAACAGTTTTGAGTTTGCTTAAAAAAAAAAAAAAAAAAAATACACATTACAAGACATTGTATGCAATCCTTTCCAATAACCTGTAGCAATTTAAACTGTTATTTTCATTTGTATAGCAGAAATGGTGTGTACAGAATTGCCTTGCAGACCAAATCGTTATTCAAGGAGACATTATACAATGCAGAGGATAATGAAACCTGATGTACATAATGAGAATTGGGACATGGAGACTGGAAGTAAGAATGCCGTGTGTGCTGTAGCCCCCCTGGAACTCCACATCAGGTTTCCAAACCCCTCACCCTGTTCTCTGCTTTTCTAACCGGAAAAGTGTTCGATTTACTTGCAATAGCTTTATGTGGCTGTGATCTATTGAAAGTCATCCCTTGAGTTATAACAAAACAGGTTTTCTGTTTTTACCATGTGTGAGGCAATCCTGAAATTGAAGCTGGTCCCTTAGGCCTGGGACATAGTAGAGTAGGCTGTGCTGAGCCGTGCTGAGCAGATGCACTTGCCCCCTGCATCTGTCATCAGCGCGGCTTTAGCAGCCGCTTCCGCATGCATGCGGAGGCTCAGATATTTTGAGCAGATAAGCATGTTTAAAATTTGCCGCTCAGGGGAGCGGAGGAGCGGTCGCGTGACCGCTCACATCCAATGGAAGTGAGGGACTAGCCCCGCCTCCCGCCACGCCTCCGCCCCGCCTCCGTTCCGCCTCCACCATGCCTTCGCCCCTCTTCCGCACCGCCCCGCCCCCAAAGTGCCCTCACTGCCTCACCTGCCAGGACGTAAAAAAGCACCAGTTTGAGCAGGAGAGGCAGAGCAGGGGCACGGCTCAGCGCGGCCCGAGGCACCATGCCCGGGGCCTAAGAAATGCGCAGTAGGAAAGGCCGAAACAAAGTACCTCGGCTATGCCATTGGGGCTGGGAAAGTAAGGCCACTGACCAATAAGGTAGCTGCCCTGAAAGAAGTCCCAACTCCGAGGACAAAAACACAGTTATGTTCTCTTTTGGATATAGCAGGTTAATACCATTGCTATATTCTAAATTATTCCACAATAACAGCACCCGTAATAGACCTCACTAGAAAAAGTGCCCCTGCCCAAGTAGTTTGGTCTAGGGACTGCCAGAGAGCTTTTGAGGAATTGAAAAGGCGTCTATCGGAGGGTCCTGCCCTTAAAAGCCCAGATTTCGATAGGCCCTTTGTACTGCAGACTGATGCCTTTGATGTAGGAGTTGGGGCAATTGTGTCCCAACAGTTTGAGGAAATAGAAAACCCTATCCATTTTCTAGGATGGATGTTATTCCCGAGGGAGGTGAATTACTTGGTTAATCTGAAAATAATGCCTGGTAGTAAAATGGGTGATTGATGCCTTGAGACACTACCTAGTGTGAGAAAATGTAACCCTAGTGACAGATCACGCTCCCCTAATATGGTTAAACTCTATGAAAGATTCTAACTCCAGGTTACCCAGGTGGTGTATGGCCCTACAACACTTCTTGTTTGAGATTCAGCACAGGCCAAGCAAGGAAAATGCCAATGCTAATTTTATGGGCCTTATTCAGAGAACATTCATAAAAAAAATCGCCAGGGAATTTACTTAGGCCCAGGCCATAGAGGTGTGGGGAGAGCGGAGGCGCGCTAACGCTGAGGCTCGCCTGCATCAGTCAGCGTGATTGCACGGACTGGCAGGCGAGCCAGCGTGCGCGAAGGGAGCCGGGGGGAGGTGGTTGGAGGCGGGGTCAGTGCGTCGCTGGGCCAATCGCCCGCGACGCACTGACGTCAATGTCACGGCGCCGACATCACGGCGCCATGACGTTGACGCTGGTGTGCTGCGATTGAAGGTTTTCAGCCGACAGCGCGCTGAAAAACAGCTTGGCGCTCGGCTGAAACCTCCAACTCGTCAGCACGCCTGCGGACGCTCGCGTGAGCCCCCTCTCAAGGCATCCTCATTGAGGATGCAGGGGCTCAGCGCGGAGCGTCCGCACGCTTCAGCACGGCCTGTCCGTCTATGGACATGGCCTTAGGCTGCGTCCATGCTAGCGCTGAGTGCTCTCATGCTTGAGAGCAGTGACGTCACCAACTCTTCAAGCATGAACACTCGGCTGTCCTGCAATAATTTGAGAGCAGGAGCGGGGGCGTGGCTATTAAGGGAGGGGGCGTGTCATTGTCTGGATCAGGGCTGTGTGGGTGTCCCTCCATTCTCTCCTTCCCCCCTCCCCACCTCTCCCTCATCCCCCAGCTCTACCTTCCCCCCTCCCACTTCTCTCCCTCACCCGCCTTCCCACCTCTATCCCTCCCCTTCCCCTCTCTCCCCCCTCCCTCCGGAACACTAATGAAACATTTCAATTTTGCAATGATCCATTCCTATGTGGTGCAGCAAAAATAAGCAGTACTCATGGTTGCCACCTTTAACTGATGGCCAACCCTGAGAAAATACAACATACATCTCCCTCTGTGGTGTAGTGCTTAGAGCAGTGGACTTGTATATGAAAAATCAAGGGTTCCATTCCTAAAGTATATACTGGTAATATAATAATATATAAATTATACTACACCATGCTGGAATTGAACCCGATACTTTATATGCTAGTGCAATTCTCCAACTGCTGCACCACAGAGGGTGTTCTGACTTTTTAAACAACCTTAACATATTAAAACAACCTTAACACTGCAGTAATCACCAAATGAGAATACACCATACAAACAACCATAGGGTTGTTAATGGAGGATAATTATCTATCCACATTGTCCTGTAGTGCTTAGAGCAGGGGACTGGTATATGAAACAATCAAGGGGTCAATTCCTGCATGGTGTGGTATAAATATATAAATCTCATCAAAACCTGGCAGTACTGCACACAAGCAAAAGTTTATTGTGGCTCAATTCACATGCAGGAAATGTGCTGCACTATGATTGGTTGTTGGACTGTTGGGCTGTCATTGGTCAGAGAAGGGTCAAGTGCCCCTGCTCTGCGCTCGAAACTCAAATTTAACGGTCTCCCCAAGCACCAAGCTAGCTTGGACGCAGCCTTAGCCAGGAACCCAAGACAGCCTTACAGTATGTCCCATGATAGTTCTGCCCTACCACGATTCCAAAATGCCACTCCTCTATTCAATCTGTTTTGGAAAAAAATAAGCCTTAGGCCGCGCTTATAGTGCCGGCGACGGCGACCGATGACGTCACCTGTCGCCATTGCGAAAGTCATATTTTAAGTTTAGGCGACGCCGCTGGCTACAAGGCCAGCGACGTCAAAAAAGGGGGAGGGCAGAGGCACGGAAAAGCTCCTGATTGGCCGCAAGGGGAGACCGTAGTCGGAAAAAAAATCAAATAACAGTGACTACCAGATTTGTGGTAGCACTGTCGCTCCGTCGACGGCGACAATGCATTTGTTTTGATGCAACGCCGTCACTATAAGCGCAGCCTTAGTCATGGCAGCATGTTATGCAAGTATTTGGACCGGTCTTCGCAGGATCTGAGGTTCCTCCTGTGGCTACTTACAGCTTTTGCAAAAACTCCCATGAGTTCTGGAAACTGATGGGTTAGAAGAGCCAACATTGCTGTAAAGGAGCACAGTCCAGCTGTAAAGTGGATAAAGAAAGGAAGCTCCTTCTTGGGGTACACGGAAACGTCATGGAATGCTGAAAAAAATAAATATATATATATATAGTAAATGGTTTCAGGGATTTCACGATTTATTATGTAATTCTGCTGAACATCAGAAAAGCACAAAACAACTTTTTGAAATAATTCTATTTCAAAGCCTCGTACTCACATATGTTGCCAGGTGCAATCACAAAACTCTAATCACCTTAGAACACATTTTAAAGCCCCCCTCCTTCTTCTGCGTTTTATAAAGCCACATATAGGCAAAAGCAGGGACATTTCACAAACAGCCTGACCAGAACAGATTCAAAGGGGAACCAGTGGAGGGAATCTTGAAAGGAAAAGATGGGGTTAGTGTTTGTGTCAAGCTCCACATGCTGATGCACGACTCCAAAACAGACATCAAATACAGAGTATGCTTCGCTTTGTGGCTATTAAAGTGCTTTGGGTAGCAAGACGTAAGGTAAGGGGTGAAATGGATCTGCAAGAGAAGTTTTGTGGCTGTATGTTGAAGCATTTTCATTATCAATGTATTAAAGTACTACAGCAATGAGAGCAAAGCTTGTGATTTGCAGAGAATGAACAGAAGGAATTATTTCACATGTTATAATGGGATGCTTCAAAATCTACGTCTGTGTGTGTCATATTTCTGCCCTTGACAAATTTTGACCAGAAAATGGTGCATAAAAATAAAACTTTCCTGTGCTTTAATATGTAGAGCCCATAAAAAGTCACGTTCTGCAGAGATCACAATGAAACAAATCAGTTTCCTGCTCTGTTTGTGCATCTATTTTCCTTTAAAGCGAAAATGTACTTAAAGTGAAGCACTACCTTTCCCCACTTATCGATGCATGTACTGTACTGCAATCATCATATACGTGCATAAATTATGTAAATAACGCATTTGTAACAGGCTCTATAGTCTCCCCGCTTGCGCACAGCTTTGGTACAGGTAGGGAGTCGGCATTGCTGTTCAGGACGTGCTGGCAGGCGCATGCGCGAGCTGCCGTTTGCCTGTTGGGCGATATGTCCTTACTCGCGAGTAGGGTTGCCAGGTGACTTCTCCAAAAATACTGGACTCAATGGTGAAAGGTGCGTCAAGTCACTATGTCCAGGGAGGAAAATATCGGACACATACATGTCAAGTATTACATAATTTTTTACTGGACAGAGTATCCAAATACAGGACAGTCCAGTTCAATACCGGACACCTGGCAACCCTACTCGCGAGTGTACTTAAAGTGAGTGTCCTTAAACCGGGTATGCCTGTATCCTGCATTGTTGCTTCATGAATCCCAGCCATGGTATCCGTTACGTTGAATCAATACACCTTTACATTTAAAAACAACCTACTTTATACATGGTGCTCTATATTATATTCCCCATGATATCTCTCAATTGGACCGATTGGCCAGTTACAACATGGGAATATAAATACCCCAATTGTGTCGCCTGAATGGAGTATTAATTTGCAGAAGACTCCGATAATTGAGCCAACAATATTCCTGGTAGACTAAAATCAGTAGCAAATATGAATGAGTACTCATCTCATTCCAATCTATTGAGACACAGTCACAAACAGTGCATGAGTGTTAAAATGCAGAGGCTCAGAGCTTTTACTACTAATCATATTTTCATTTGAATAATCATGAAAAAGGTCATGTAAAAAACAAAAAACTGTTTTTGTTTTGGCAAAGAGACACAAGGTTTAATATATATCCCCAAGCCATAAGTATTTTGTGTTGCTGCTTTACTGTTCCGCAATAATGTTTAGCAAGGCTACAGCATATTAAATATTTAAGATTCAACTGGCTAAGTCTCCATCATGCTTATTTGTCTAACATAGTCATTTAATCTGAACACCCTTAAGTGATTTATAAAACAATGAAAAAAAGTTAGGAGCTGTCACATTGTTTACTAGCTGGAGAAGAGATAGCTGGACCGTTTGGAGAGAAACACATTCCAGCTCCTCCTCCCGTCTTTACTTGTTGGGAAATGTTTTCCAACTCGGAAAAACTCCCACGTCAAAACCAAATGGGTTTTCCATCAATCACCGTGCAGCAGTGTCAAGGATGAAATCAGAGTACATGTCTCATCCCAAAATATCAGTGGCTGGCAGTCGGTAATGAGATGTATGATGACCATCTTTCTGTGTTGTGTTTGGAATATGTGATTTCCTGATGGGAATGAGAAATTTAAAAAAGGTGTATACCCTTAGCCTGAAGTTCACAGACCTAATGCACTTACACGCATCTGTCTCTTATAAAGCTTCTAGTCAATATGTGGTGTTGCAGTTTCCCAGTGCTGGAGAAGGGAACAATTATGTTTAAATGAATGGAAATACAATCTTATCCAGCACAGGGAAGACAGTTTCACTGCATACTGAATAAAGCCCCAAGTCTCCCAACTTACTATTTAGACTAGAGTGTAAGCTCTTTGGAATGGGGGTTCCTCTCTGCTAATTGTTACCTTTAATGTCTAGTCTCCCTTATCCCTGCAGGTTGTTATATTGCAATGTCTGTAAAATTGCTGCATACGAGTTAAATATAAATCCGCATTCTTTTCTATGTTACAATACTTTGCTAAACCAGACAGATTTAAACAGGTGACATGAAACATATAGACCAGGGGTGGCCAACTCCAGTCCTCGAGGGCCACCAACAGGTCAGGTTTTAAGGATATAGTGGTTTGAGAAAGAGACGAGCAGATTTTAAATACAAATGGGTATAACAATGAGCTTCTGTGCATTGTGTGAAGTGAAAAATTGAAAAGCGCAATAGAGTGCTGACACACTAAATTATCTCAAACTGGGAAGTGCCCCAGTAAACAGTGATTGTGATTAGGTGAAGGAATCACTCACAAAATCTGTAGAGTAGTGTCTGGTCAGGCGTAACTCCCTCTTAGAGAATAAGATATAAAAGGGGTACATGGCGTAATACAGTTTTAATGCACATGATGAATAGAATTCAGGGGGAAGGACACACTCGCATTCTCCCGAAAATATATTGACAGTGAGTGCTTTAAGGGCACACTCTCGCCACTCTGGTACCGCCACTGGAAGTTGAAGAGTCACATTGTAAGCCCCTGCTCGCCGCCTGGATACTACGATCCTCGTTGTTTTGGGCGGCCGTCGGCACTTCCGCGTCTGTGCGTGCAGCAGTATACGGTGGCTCGCAAAGGACTTGGACTTCTTCCCTACCAGCTACGGAGTCTCCAGAGGGCCAAAAACCCTACGCGTTTCGCCTACTCTCCAGTTCGGCTTCCTCAGGGTTGTTGGATTTTAGGTCTGCTCCCTTCAGCATAATATATATATTGGTTTGGTTCTTTAAGTTCGTGCTGTCTGTGTGTGTATTATATATAATATTATAATATTAGTATATCTAATAATATATATTATATATATTATATATATTTATTTATATATCTTATATATCTTATACTATATTAGTGAAAGCACTGTATTTTGCCTGCCTGCCTGGATGTCCGTGGTCCTAGGGAATACTCATTGGTCCCTTGGTTCCGCCCCGCACACCTCTCATTGGCCTGAGGCTTAGGCCGGAAGGACGTGCCATAAGGACACACAGGGACCACACACAGGGACACACACACACAGGGAACCACACACACAGGACACACACACACGGGACACACCACACACAGGGACCACACACAGGACAACCAGGCACACACAACAGGAACACACACACACAGTGGGACACCACACAGGGACACAACACAGACACCACTCTCTTCCCCGTCAGTTGACCTCGCCTCCCTTCACCCCCCCCCCCCCTCCCTCGATCCTCGGTGCCCCTCACTCCTCTCCCCCTCTCCCAACCTCATCCCCAAATCCCCACGCTCCGCAACATCCCAGCCGACCATCCCGCTCACCGGCGCCGCGCCCGCCTGCTCAGCCAGCAAACTCCACCCTGTCCATGCTTCGCGGCGGCCTCCCCGTGCTGCGCGCTCTGCTCCTCGCCCCCTCACGGCGCCGTCTGATACCCTGAACGGAGAGGGAAGCGCGGGCCCGGCCTCCTGTTTCTCCCCCTCACGTGGCGCACCGAGGAGCGGGGACTCCATCACGGCCCTAAGAGAGGTAAAGCGGCGCGGGACTCCCCCATCACGTGCGCCGCTACCGGAGAGGGAAGCGCGCCTCGCGGGACTCCCCATCACGTGTCCCGCTACTCTCGGAGAGGGGAAGCGCGGTCCGGGACTCCCCATCACGTACGCGTTAAAGACTACCAGAGAGGGGAAGCGCGGCACGGGACGTCCCCATCACCGTACTTCGCTCACCTATCGAGAGGGAGCGCGGGGCGGGCGGGGACTTCCTCCATCCTAGCCCCTCCGGGAGGAAGCGCGCGTTCGCGATCTCCGTCCACCTTGCCCCCCCTCAGCATAGCTCCTCGAGACGCTCGAACGCGGCCAGATGACAGGGTCACGGTAAAGTCACAACACCCGTCTCCCCAACCCTGCACTGTCACCCAGTCACCCACACCTCCCCACCCACAACCATCACTTTCATCATCACCCCACCACCATCACCCCACCACTCACTCAGTTCACCACCCACTCCAGCACTCACTCAGTCACCCACCCACTTCACTGTTAGTCCACCCAAAACTCACTTTGGCACCTCTACGTCCCCACGCCACTCACTCTGTACCACCCCACTCACATCAGTCAACCCCCCTCACTCTCAGTCCACCACACCCACACACAAACGCCACCCAGTCACCCACCAAATCACTTTTCACCCAGATCACCCCCACACTCAGTACCCCACCCACGTCAGTCACCCATCACCAGTCACCCACTCAACTCACCATTCCACACATCGATTCCCACTCACATCAGTCACCCATCCACCGATTCACGCAGTACACCCATCACCTCACATTCAGTCACCTTCCCCATCATCAGTCACCCGTCCACCACCACCCATTCACGTCGTAGCACCCGCCTCCCCATCCCCACACCAAGTTCAGTCGCACCCACTCCCCCACCATAGTCACCGCAGTCCAGTCCAGTCACCCACCACCACACCGTCATTCTAGATCACACCACCACCGCACCAGTCCAGTACACCCACCCCACCACCCACTCCCCGGCAACTCACACCCAGTCGTCACCCACCCCACAGTCACCCATTCCAGTCCCACCCGATCATCTCCGACTCAGTCCCACCGTCAGTCGCCATTCGCCGTCACGCCCCCTCCCGCTCAGTCCACCCCTGGTACGGCCACCCATCAGTCACCCACCCACCCAGTCACACACAGTATACCTCACCCACCCCCAGTCAGTCTCCCACTCACCCCCCAGTCAGCCTCTCCCACTCACTCACCCAGTCATCTCCCACCCACAGCAGTCACCCAACTCACCACCCAACCACCGACCCAAGTCACCCACCGACCACCAAAGTCACCACCCACCGCCCCAAGTCAAACGACCCAAAGCGTCACCCACCCACCGACCCAAATTCAACACACTCCACCCCACCACTGTCCAAAGTCCACCCCACACCCACCGACCCAAAGTCAAACCGACCCCAAAGTCACCCACCCATACAGACACCCAAACGTCAACCGACCAATCACCCACCCACTCGTCAACTCACCCACTCCACCACTCAGTCTATTCAGTCAACCAGCCTCCCGCAGTCACCACACACTCAGTCAACTCCGTCGCACCCGCCTCTTCCAAGGGGGGGGGGCCTAACCACTGTCGTACGCCCCCCAAAATACTAGTCCCAGGCAACGCCGGGTCCTCTACTAGTATATATATATAAGATATATAATTGATTATATATTAGATATATCAATATATAATAAACAGACTATCGTAACCAACCAATTAGATTGTTGGTTTAAATGTGTTGTCTTATGAACTACTAATGAATTCTCAATTAGTGTTATATACTTCTTGTTGTTAGTTAATGTTAACACTAATTGAGAATTCATTAGTAGTTCATAAGACAACACCTTTAAACCAACAATCTAATTGGTTGGGTTAAGATTAGTCTGTGTATATATATATATATTAGCTAAGGGCAGATCTAAAACATCCACAACCCCTGAGGAAGCCGAACTGGAGAGTAGGCGAAACGCGTAGGGTTTTTTGGCCCTCTGGAGACTCCGTAGCTGTAGGGAAAGAAGCCAAGTTCCTGCGAGCCACCACCGTATACTGGCGACAGGCACGCGCGAAGTGCACAACCGACGGCCGCCCAAACAAAACGAGGATCGTAGTATCCGGCGGCGAGCAGGGGCTTACAACGTGACTCTTCACTTCCCGTGGCGGTACCAAGTGGCGAGAGTGTGCCCTAAAGCACTCACTGTCAATATATTTCGGGGGAGAATGTTAGTGTGTCCTTCCCCTGATTCTATTCATCATGTTGCATTAAACTGTATTCACGCCATGTACCACCTTTTATATCTTATTCTCTAAGGGGGGATTTACGCCTGACCAGACACTACACTACAATTTTGTGAGTGATTCCATTCTAACCTACATCACCTATCAATCATGTTTACTGGGGCACTTCCCAGTTTGAGATAATTTAGTGGTGTCAGCACTCTATTGCGCTTTTCAATTTTTCACTTACCAGGTTTTTAAGGATATACCTGCTCCGACACAGTGGCCCCAATCATGGCTCAGTAAGAAAACATCGACCTGTGCTGAAACGGGATATCCCCATACCTGGCTGTTGGTGCCCATTCAGGACTGGCGTTGGCCACCCCCGATACACAGAATGCACTGGTAACAGCCCCCCTCCCCTCCTTGATTTTTAATTACATTAATTTACACCATGAAAAAGACTTGGTATTCACATATTAAAGAATTCTTAATTTTTTGGCCCCTAATAAGTATTAATAGGGACTGAATAAATACTGCAATTGTCATAAGACTTGGGAAATTATGCTAGGCATGTTTACTATTGGCGCTAAAAACTGAGAAAGCTAATTTCGATCTGCAGATGAAGGCTCCTAACAGTTCCCGAAGTCGCCTTGACTTCCTTTGGGCCCGAGCCTGGAGCCACGCTGGCTCCCTCTCTTTGAACAGTTCTGCCTCGTACAGTTCAAGAGGCCCCCTCCCTTGGAAATCTACAAAAATAGCTCAGACATACTGTTTAACCAGGCATTTATTTATGATACACCAACCTGTCCGGCATTCAAATAGCTACAGTATTGTATTGTCCTTATGTTTGGGTCCTCTTATCACTTTAAATGGTTTCTTCTTTCTTCTTTTTTTGTAACGAAGTGCTTTGGAGTTCCATAGAGAGAAACACGCTTAATAATAAATAAGTTATTATTTTAAATAGTTGTGCTAGGGTTGTGAATGCATTATATCAGCTCTCAGTATACCACCATGTCCTGGTATTGAAAGGAAGGGCTGGATATTCTTCTCTTCAGTACCAGGTAAGTCTGCAACTCTTGCAAGTCACTTTCTATCCTACCTGTGCACAGGCCATCACAATTAACATTTGTAATCTCATAGCCACTTCAAACGTTTGGTAAAAGCGAAATCAAAAATAATTACTGCACTTAGGTCCTACTGGTTCTCAAAAGCCTGGTTGATCCCAGAGGTCTACAGTGACTTTCTCTGCAGGCCACTGTGAAGGGGTTACAAATCTTTAAATCTTCTTGCATTGCGATTTGGTCAGTTGTATGTTTAGAATAAATCAAACTGGCTCTAAACATTTTGCAAACAGCTCAATGTTTTTGTTACTGAGACAGATGTGTCCCGTGAGGGAGCTTAAAAGCACTCAACGCTGCAGCGGGCAAGAGAGCTGTAGATTTTAATGACTGAATGACTTTGTTGCATGCTTTTCATTACTTGAGTGCCATTGAAAGAGTAGTGGTACTGAACTAGATCGGGATACTGCAAAAGGAGCCTCGCACCTCTACAAAAAAAAGGTATACTGTAACTGAAATACTAGGACTGTTGACATAGAAATTAATGAGATAAGCATGGGGACCACTTTCTTCCCATCTCTACTTGGATCCTATTTGATAGCAAGGTTTGTGCAATAATTAGATAAGCTTGTATACATTGCTTTACTGTATTGCTCCTCTTTTAGGAAAAATGGATACAGAATTTTAATTGACCAAAAAAACCCCTACATTTAGATAGCATTAGCCAATAAAGAATATCACTTGTGAGCACATTCACATGTCTATGGCACGTTCTATAGTGCCGGGCGTGCGCTAACGCTGTGCGCGCGGAATTTTATTTGGCTGACGTGAGTCAGCCCTTCTATACGAGGGCCGCGCGCGCGCACGGTCACAGATGAGGGGAGCCGACAGGAGCGGGGAAGACGGGAAAAAATCTTTTCTCGCCGGGCGACCGGCACTAAATGTATGTTATGTGTGTATATAATGTATGAATGTGTTATGTATGTGTGGAGGATGTGATGTTGTATACGGGGAGGGGTAGGAGTGGGGGATGAGGTTTCTTTTTTTTTACTTCTTTCTTTATTTTTATTTCTTTGTGTGTGATTCTGCACACTTACTAAATATTTTATTTTTATACCCAATTTTTTTTTAAAATAATAATAAATCACACACACCCACACACACACCACACACCACACACCACACACACACACCAACACACACACCCTACACCACACACACACACACACACACACACACACACACACACCCACAACACACCACACCACCACAACTTTCCCATATACTGGCCCCTCTCACTATATTTATGAAAAGCATGCGGCACGCGCGTTCGCATAGGCACGCGCGGCCGCATGCTCTATATAACAGCCCTTAGACAGGTCTGCAACCCTGCCTTTCACCATTATCACCTAGCATACAGTGCTTCTACTGCAGCAAGGGATTCTGGGAAATGACCACACCGTGTCACCTTTTGCCTGAAATCCATTTTTACATGGAACCCTTATAAGCAAATGCACTGTATGCTAGGTGATAATGGTGAAAGGCAGGGTTGCATACCTGTCTGAGACATGTGAATGTTCTCACAAGTGATAGGATAGAATAGAATTTCCCAAAAAAAAAAAAATCTATCTATCTATCAAGTGCCAGCAAAACGATCACAAAACATTGTTTGGGAGCCAACAGTTCAAAACCAAAAAAACACCAGTGGAAGTGCCCACTAAACTCAGGAATGAACACTCGTATTAGCTTTAAAACCATCTACATTACGTGTAGAATATGAAAGTGTTTGTTTTTCCCAATTATCTATTCAAGCTTAAATTTGAAAAGCAACTACATATACCTTAAATAATGTTAAAAAAAGGCTGAGAGAGTGAACAAAACAATCAGCCTCTGACTCGCTACCAGTGGAGGTTGTGACAGCAAATAACATTAACAGTTTAAAAAAAAAAAAAAAAAAAGAAGAAGACAAAAAGCTATTCATGAGAGGAAGTCAATAGATAGATACAGCACTAGCAAGATGGACACATTTGGAGGCAGAGCGCAAGCGATTCCCTCACCCAGAGTCCTCCAGTGCTTGAAAGGCAAAATACTGGGCTTGATGGACCATTTGATCCAACCCTGTACTGGCAGTTCTTACGAGACGGTGTTATATGAAAGTCCATATACTTTACGCCAACTAAAATCATGGAAGAGCTGCAAAAAGCATGTTGATGTGCAATGTGTGGCATTCTCCTCTGGTATTGATGGGCTATGGAAAAAAAAAAAACCTTGGAGCTTTGGGGAACTGGGAGTGCAAAGAAGTTCTGCGTGTAGATCATAACCCCTGCTAATTATTCTCTTCCCCTCTCCCCGCCCCCCCCCCCCACTCCAAACATACCTGGCAATAGTTCTCGGTCAGCATTTTCAGTGCATCCAGGGTAGGGATAAAAGAGATGACCCTTTTCTAGAGGGTACGGAATTATCCTGAATGCTGATTAAAAACAAACAAACAAAAAAAAAAAAAAAGACTGGTTCATATTGCTGGAACAGATGAGTACAGAAGCCGGTAATAAAACACACACTTTTACTGAAATTTGAAGTGGGGGGGGGTCCTCTGTAACTGAACGGCACTATTTAAAGCTCTGGGGAACCTACGATTAAAAAATAAATAAAAATAAAATAAGTATAGATTTGCTTTATGTTAAGTACACCCTGTTTTAGGAAACGGCCTTCAGTTAAAAAGAAACGGTCGTCGTACGTAAAAAGTTTTAGAAAAGTTGCCTGAAATTTATATAATGATTTAGGTTTAAACGGCGAAAAATAAGCAAAATAAGTTACTACTTTGCTTCATTGTATATGGTCTTGTACCTCAGTAAGTGATATGTAGAGGTTTAGACAATTATTATTAAAGATATTAATACACAAGTTGGGCTGTCCTGTACTGGAATTGAAAGTGGTCTTTTTTTTATTTTTGTTTTTTAAATGACAAAAAGTATGGAAACCTTATATTTTATCTACAACCTAAAGATAAAAAAAAAAAAAAAAAGGTACATGCATGTCTCATGCTTTAAAAACAAATCTTCCTTACCAAGCTCACACTGGGTTTGATATAGATAAGCCAGTCTCTTTGATGTCTTCTGAATAGCGCATTGAGATCACTAAATTAGTATTCCCACTTCAAACAATAACACCAGTGCTATGAGCTCTCTTTGAAAGGAATACAGGCAGCAGAGCATTCCGGGGGTGCTGACAATTTAATTAAGACAGGCAGGTTGTGAACCTGGGCAGTGAGGCAAACGCTGTGGCATAGCAACAAAATATGTACTTACTGCCTTCCCATGTGCAGTGCAGCAAATTCAGCGCACCTTCTACCCGCTTCCAGTGCTGGAGGTGAAAGAAGGCGTAGGCTACAGCTTCACTGTCTCCGCGCTTCAAAATGTGCTCCGGGGGCATAATCAAGCTTTTCATTTCTAGTAAATACTGTGACAATTCCAAGTGAAAAGGGCATTTCAATGTAGGGGAGAGAGAAAAATAAATAAATAAAAACCAGCACACACATTAAACCAGGAGTGGACAACTCCAGTCCTCAAGGGTCACTAACAGGTCAGGTTTAAAGGATATCCCTGCTTCAGCACAGTTGGTGCAATCAATGGCTCAGTCAACGACAGACCTGTGCTGAAGCAGAGATATCCTTAAAACCTGACCTGTTGGTGGCCCTTGGGGACTGGAGTTGGCCACCCCTGCAATACAACATAATATCTATGCGCTTGTCTTTATAGAAAGATTCAATCACCCTTAAAGGACCTAGTTTTACGTGTCTGGATGCATTGCTTTTCTTCGGGAACACTGGGTTGCACCATTGTTCGACCGCATCGCTTTAGAACTGATTTGCAAATAAAAATGTAAAAAGCCAAAGCTAACAATTTACTTATGGCTTTGACAAAATGTCACAAGTTTAATACAATTAATATTTTTTACAGTGTCAATCCCTATTTAACCTACTAAGTAGGTTATTGTCTTTAGCTCACTTTCATTCCAGTAGCAACTAACAAGGGGATCTGAATTTGCAGGCTTAAAAAAGGAGCAGTTCCCTGTGGGCATTTCCTCCCCATTTTGTGGTGGTGTGGCGGTGGGGGTGGGGGGGATGGGGTGTTTGCCTCCCTTTTTTACAAATATAGGAAGCAAGGGGTCTCCGTAGCTGAACCGTATTTAGGCTCCAGGGACCCCGTTTCCCGAAATACTTACTGGAGAAGGTGCCGCAGGTGCTTTATGCAACTTGACGTTGAGGCTTTCTATTGGCCTGTGTGATTCTGGACCTTTAACCGCCATTTTGTTTCCCTTGAAGATAACTGGACTGGCGGCACCTTCACCGGTAAATATCTCGGGAAGCAGGGGATCTCTGGAGCCTAAATAAACAGTTCAGTTCCGGAGACCCCTTGCTTCCTATATTTGTAAAAAATAAATAAAAATACTCAGACGGAATGGCTTTTTTACATCTTTACCACCATTGTGTCTTCCTCCTAGTGGCGTATAAATACGCTTTATTTCTATAGATAATGTAACCGATGTAATCTGCCCCTTTAGAAAGATACAATCGACCTCAGAGGAAAATGTTTACTTATTTACGTCTCGTCTAAAAAGGCAGATTTTATGTAGGTCAGTTTTAATATAAAATCGCAACTGGTAATTATTGCTTTTCCACCAATATCTCTTTGGCCAATTATGGAAACATAATTAGTTTAAACAAGAAAAACAAAAGGATACATTGTCTGTATCAACAAATTTACCCATATATACACCATGGCTTACCACAATTTTATTTTTATTTTTTGAGGTAAAAAACTACAAAAACCCTCCTTAGCATTTGGTTCAATGTGTTGGCCGAATTTTATACTTTCCATTACATGTGGGGCCAGGAAAAAAAAAAGAGACAATGGTTTTAATTCGATAAACCAGGTGTCTTATTGTCAACCTGACCTGTACTGAAGAAGGGACTGATTGAGCCCCACATGCTGAAGCAGGGATATCGTGAAAACCTGGGCTTGGAAGTCTGGAGTTGAGAACCTGACATACTGTAGACAATGAGTTTTAACACAGGGGAATTACTTTTACTTGCTCTTCCCGCATAATTTCAGGTTTTGGTTTTTAAATATGTGCCTTGTACAGTAATGTTCTTTTCCCTTTTACACCATGCCCCTTTTTCCCTCCCGTACACGGTCACAGGCCATTCTTTCCTTCACCATTTTAAACTATTGATTTATCCAAAAGTCTTTTCCTCCGATAGGCCGACTCTTCTCAGATGTCACAAATCATGAGATTATTTCCTAATCTAGTTTTGGGATTTAACTTTCCCCATCTTTAAGTAATGCTGATGAGGTTGGGCTCTGGTCAACCAAAGCGTGTTTGTTGCATGAGTGGCCTTTTCTGTGGGTGCCCCAGGCCATCGTACTGGAGGGTGATATGTTAGCTAATCCTCTGTAATCCTCTTTTGTTTAAACACACCAATGACAGTTTGCATGGATCTTCTGTGGGAAAACTTCTCATCTATCCAAGAACTTCCACCTCATGGATTTTAGTTGGAAAAAAATGTTAAGTCCTTTCAATATATATGTCAATACATGTCACTATCTCATGCAAAAATGTGGGTGCTTGAATCGGCTTATGGAAAATAACCAGTGGAATAAATACGCCTCTGGGATTTGGAAAAAATTCACCTGCTTCAAAGGCAAATGTCCGTTCCTTATGACCTTGGGCAAGTCATATTGTGTTTTTCCATATGACACTTTGCAGCACTTTACTTGGGAGTCATAAAAGGTGTCTTCCTGCGCTGGAAGGTGTCTTATGGAATAGCACTGCTTAATGAATATGGGCCATTCCAGCCCTGTGCCACAACATTACATTGTAAGCTCTATGGGGCAGGTATTGCACGTGTCTGAAAAATAATGTTTAGTGCTATATAAAACAAAAACTATTCTTATTGGTAGAAATATAAAATACGTCTTCAGTGGGTCAGTGATGTGCAACTTAGTGGGGTTTTTTTTTTTATTAGGAAAATCAAACTTGTTTAAAACTTGTAATTTTGTTGGCATACAAAATGTAATACTATGCAAAAGAAATATATATATATATATATATATATATATTCTTTTGCATAGTATTACATTTTGTATGCCAACAAAATTACACGTTTTAAACAAGTAGATTTTCCTATATAAAAAAAAATATATATACAATACATATATGTATATATATACCACACACACACACACACACACAACACACACACACACACACACACACACACACACACACACACACACACAAATGAAAGAACAAACCATATCTCTGTTTTAGTTTATGAAGAGCTCTCTCCTGGTATGTTTTATCAGAGTGAGAAAGAGACCACGTCGCAGTGCAATCATACTTAGTTTTTATTCTCCCTTTTTAATATCCAGCTAGGAAAATAATAGGCAACATTACATACACCATTGACATATGTGCACTGACACACACTGTGGTCGTTAAATAAAAGGTTGGGAGATGGAGAATTTGTGCGCAAAGTTCAAAAGTTCAGGTTGCTTTCTTGATTTACTGCTAGAAACTAGATTTTATGTCCCAAATTACAGTACAGCACTTTTTCCCCAGTATGGAAGAACTGCAGATTCCTCGCGAAATTATCATCCGTTTTCTTGGATTAAAACAGCTGGTGATATCATCCCACTAAACCCACAGGGTATTTAACACAAGGACACACACCACCAGGGTTGAAAATAAAAGTGCTTTAGATATCTTGTGTTTGGTGGCACAGAAACCCCAAAAGATACGAAGCATTTTGATTTGACCCATATGGGAACTATTTAAAAAAAAAAAAATACCAACAGTATGTGGTAAAGAATATGACTGTCTAAACTTTGTTGCAGGAGAGAGATGCGTATCCCCAATGCAGATAAAAGACCCATCAACCTTTCACCTTTTAAGTTAATGTTAGTGTTGGAAAAAATACCTTTGCCTGACTATGATTATGCAGCACTGTATAATTATGCCGAGCATCTCTTTACCAGGGGCTTATGCTCTGGGGGAAAAAAAAAAATGATATTCATACAGAACCAAAAGACTAAAACCAACTTGCCATCTATAACAAAAGATCTATGTAAAGTTTGCCTTTTATAAGCACACAAAGAACAAAGTTATTTGTTGAAGTTAAGAGAGTAGAACAGTAAGGCTGCGCTTATAGTCCCGGCGACGGCGAGCCGCGTCAAAACAAGTTGATGTAATCCGTTGTCTGCACCTATACTGGGTGCGACGGTACGAAACAGCATAAAAAAAAAAAAAAAATCGCTGAAGACAATAGAATTTGATTTTTTCGGCGATCGCCATGTGACATCAACAGCACGTGAGCGGTTCAGCCAATGAGGGCGAACGGTTCACAGTCACGCCTCCGCCACACCACACCCCCACCCTCGTCTCCTGCACTATAAGCAGGAATCGCTATTACAACGGCGACAGATGACATCACACGGTCGCGTCGTATTTTTCTAAATATTGATACGTTATTAGTATTATTTTGGGCGAGACAGGCGACCAGTGGGAGAACTGTGGATTCCTGCGGACAAAGACGTTGACAGTTGCCACATCTAGACAGCCTTAAGAGGTACATTGTGTTCTAAAAATTGGGCTTCCCAATTCTTCCGCGAGGGGGGGATGTCATATCGCGCGTTTTATGCTTTGTGCAACAAAGCATAGTGTAAGTGATATACTCAATGAACTAGATTACTACCATTTTGTAAAGTGGAACCTTGTAATCAGCTTTTATATACAGACTTGTGTAATTGTAATCTGTTTTCTGTCCACCCCCCCCCCCCCCCGCCACACCTCCCTCTTGCCCCCTTTGAATGTTGAATAATAAAGACAATCTGTCTGGGCCTGTCTGCTGCAAAATTGCCCTCGTCTTGATCGTTCATGCAGACCAGCAGCAATTTCTTCCAGCAATTAGCGATCCCTGAGCATATTTTATTAAAGCCGACAGGCAGGCAGAAAGCAATGGAAAATTCAATGCATATCCTGCTGCATGCCACATGACTTAACCCCTCCCACTGCCGGAGGGGCCTGCAACACAGTACATTGCTAGCCCTGCTACTGGCAGCAACAAGGTTTTTAACATCTGCTGTGCCGCAGAAACCTGGGATGCCATGCAAAGCAGTGTATTTTTAGCACCTATAGAGCATAATAAAAGACACCCACAGTAATATCAGATATTCTCATCTATATTGTATTCCAGGGGTTCTCAAGAGCTCCCCAACAGGTCAGGTTTTAAGGATATCCCTGCTTCAGAACAGGTGGCTCAGTCAAAGACTGACCTGAAGAGATATCCTGAAAACTTGCCCTATTGTAGAATCTTGAGGACTAGAGTCGAGAACTCCTGTGTGTTCTAGACATTCAAATTAAGACACAGATATTTATATATTTACTTCATTCCCATGCTTGATTCATTTAGGAAAACGGAGTCCGTTTATTTCAGAAGTTTAGGATCTCCCTGGCAACACCTTATTTTTTTTTATTTAAAAGTTTTGAACCACGTTGATTTGAGCTCTGGGAACCCCCTGCTTCCCGAGGAACTTACTGCCTTACGTGCTGCCGGTATCTCTGCACAGTTTAAAGCTCCCGCATTACATGGCGCAATAGGAAGTCACGAGGGATGACGTTGTGGCTTCCTATTGGCCCACAGGACATGGGTCTTTTAAAGCGCCGTGTTCATCGCCCAGCCTGGGATCCTATCGGCAGCATCTGTGGAAGCAAGTATCTCGGGAAGCAGGGAGTCCCTGGAGTTGAAATCAACACAGTTCAGCTTTGAGGACACCCTGCTTCAAACCTTTATTTAAATATATATTTTATTTTTTCCGCCAACAGTGCTGCTTTAAGGACAATGATGTAAAATGGACAGCCTATTTGCCTATTAGAAGGACTACCTGTCAATAAGACATCAGAAACAGGTTTTGTAAAGAACATCCCAATCTAATATATCTTCCTTAAACAAATGTAATCATAATTAAGCATTTTTTTTTACATTGGGGTCTCTTAAAAAAAAGGGAGGGGTGATTGTTAATTAAGTGTTTACTCAACCTCTAACCCACACAGTCCCTGTTAGTCACTAAACACGAGGGAGAAGCGTAGAGGGCTTTGCCTGTACAAACTCCTGTTCACATATTGATCTCACACAAAATGGGAGTAGGCAGGGGAAATCAAACGCCTCCCCTGTTTACCAATTAAACAAACATCTAAAGAAAGACTCTTTGCAAGTGTTCTAAGTTCTTAAACATGTCACGCCCATGGTTTGCCAAGGGACTGCAACTTTAAACAGTAGACGTGTTAGCCCTGGCAAATGATTGTGGTCCAACCCTGACAAACCTCTTCGTCCGCATCCATTCCCAAAATATACATTTCACAACAAGTTTGGGCAGATAATCGTTTGGGCCTGTGTGACAGACTTGAAACCCTTTGTCACTGCTGCCTTGAAACCCGAGAAGCTATTTTTAGCAGACTTGGAAGGGCCAGATCTGTTTGATGTTCGCCATGAAGGGGGAAATACAAGGTCTATGTCAGGGGTGCTCAACTCCAGTCCTCAAGACCCGCTAACAGGTCAGATTTTAAGGATATCCCGGCTTCAGCAAAGGTGGCTCAGTCGAAGAACCGGACACTTTAAGTGGTCTAACAAAATAATAACACTTTGCAAATATGAGCCATAAATATCTATTAAAATGATTCTTAAGGTGACATTAACTTTTTTTTTTTAAAGTGTCGACTGTTATTAGGAATACTTTGCTTTAAGTGTTTAATCTAATCTAAAAAAATAAACCTTGGGTAGATTTCGCCTTTAAGAATAAATAACATGTATACCTTATGTTAGGACAAAAAGGGGTTTCAGCACAACCTATTTAGAAGTGTAAATATATAGTAAAGTGAATCAGAAGTGAAAAAGTGATATAAATATACAATGTATACAACCCGTGATTTGTTATAAGGTGCTGCTCCAGATAGACCAAAGAACACAATACATACTGAACAGGAGCGCAGCTCACATTGGACATGTGGAGAAAAAAAAAATAACACTAAATAGTACAACACCCATAGTATCAAAAAGAGACCAGCATCCGATGCCCTCACACATTGCAAATTATTTTCAGCTTTAGTTACCTGTTAAAGGTATCCAGGTGATGCTATATGCAGGGGGTCAGGCAATATTAGTGTTACATTATTACACTATGTTGGCATTTTAACACTTTTCATACCCAACTCATCTGGGAGCCATTGCTGGACCCCCTGCATATATCATCATCATCACCACCTGGATACCTTTAATTGGTTCGCAAATTTAAAAAGAATTTGCAATGTGCAAGTACATTGGACGCTTGTTTACTGGTCTCTTTTTGATAGTACAGTGTTGCACTATGTTGTGATATTTTCTCCATATATTTATTTATAAAACGTTTTACCAGGAAGTAATACATTGAGAGCTACCTCTCGTTTTCAAGTATGTCCTGGGCATAGAGTTAAATGACAAATAATACATGGTTACAAATACAGTTACATAAATGAACAGGGTATACATTATATACAAGACATTGCATGCACAGTTAAAAGAAAATATATATCTTTTGAGAGCTGCGCTCCTGTCCTGTATATACCGGATGTTAGATGGAATCCAATGCTGTCCTTACCTTTGGAACATGAGGATTAAACTCCACGGCTCGATGAATTGCCTCTACTGCGCTCATTTCTGCAGTGCTCAGCCCTCTCCTGGAGGCGGTTTCTGGAGAGAATCTATGACAAGAGATAGGTTTCAGTACACAGTCTTCAATGTATATTATTCTCAAGTCTCCTTCCCGGTATATATCTCCCACAACCTTCTTACTACTAGGTCATGTTATACAAAAATCAACAAAGAGATCGTTGAGCACTTTCCAAGAAAATTTTTAAAAAATTGGCCTTTTGAATTTCCAAAAACAGTTTAGTCTCCACTCTCCCATCACTGGGCTGTGTTTATTCCATTACCTCGCTCAGAACATCTTCTAAAAAGGATTCCAAAGCTCACAGTTTAAAACAGGTACTAAAATCAGTATTACTTCCTAAACAGTGTAGGCCCCCCATCACTTGTGTTACATCCAGTGTTTGACACACACACACACACACACACACACACACACACACACACACACACACACACACACACACACACACACCCACACACACACACCATTTTCATTATCTTATTAGATACATCTTGGGACTTGGCCAACACCACAGAATTAAAGTGTTTTAAACCTCTACGGTGCTAAACTGGAGTGTCAGTCAATGTGCAATGTTGTGAATCTACTTGTACACATTACTATATTATAGAAGTTAGGATACTGAACAATGAGACACCAGGAAACTCAGTGACTCATCCGTAACATCCAGAAGTTGAAACATCGTAAACAAAGAAGCCCTAATGCACATCCAATGACAAATTATGTGTTTATATTAGGTTTCCTTCTCATAAGTATGGGTCAGTTCGTACAAGTTTTGGGCCGAAATATGGCAAGTCGGCAACCAAGTCAAGGGTTTTGAGCTCGCCAAGATTATTGTATTTTCTCAACTTCTAGAAATACACCGACTACCCACCGTTCAGAAACAGCCCTGGCTTTCAGTAATGCTGCTGTGTAACATATTGTTGCCGATTTTGGAAGACTGATATCTGAAAGAACAAAAAGACACAGACCGTTCTTCTAACGCACAGAATATATTTTGAACTTTACAAAAAGTTCTGCGAGTGAAAGCTAGAAATCATTGGACGCTTTCTGCAGATCCAATAAAAGAAATTAATTTATCGCCGCTTTCTATTAATCTGCCTTTTGTTTTGTTTCCAAACGTTCCTGTTATCTGGTGCACATTATAAAACAAACAAGAAATTGTGCCTTTGTTCCGTTATGACAAAAACGGTCAGTATTAAATATGAATTCATATAGCAGCGTCTCAAGCTTAGCCGGGCAGGTCAAAGATATATGGAACAAGGAAGAATTTAGAGGGAAAAAATATATATATATATAATACAACTTCAAAAGAGAGAAACGGGAAAAGTTCTTTTGAGTACGTGGTAAAAAAATGAAACTACAAAGAACATTAATTAGCATAGCATGTAATCACATAATTGACCTTTTCTTTCGCACCAGAGTGCTTCCGGACCTCCAGCATTTGCAGGCCTGTGATCGCCCCTGGAGAGACCACATGACCATCCCTACTTGATGTAACGAGAAGTGGAGAGGCCTCCACTTCCATTTTGAATGCTCAGCCGGGTCATCCACTACAATACAAGCATTTTTGCCATGACTTGCTTGGTACGTCAATAAGGCCTCTGCAAGGTTAATGGTTAAAGATGTCCCTTGTGGTTCAAAAACCAGTACGAGGTGTTAAAATTAAAAGAATGACTAATGATTGTTGATATTTCATTTTAAAGTGCCTATCCAAGCCTCCCCCCAGACACCCATAGGATTGAAGCAGGGGGTCTCCAGAGCCAAACCCCATTAATTTGGTGGAGTTTCGAAGCTCCAACGCCCTGGTTCGGATTCCTATTGGCCCATGTGACGTGGGAGATTTAAACGACAGCTAGCTCAGCAGGATCGGCTACCGGCACCTACTACGGAGGTAAGTATCTCCGGAAGCCTGACGCTCCCGAAGCGCAAATGAATGGGTATCAGCTGCAGAGACCCTCTGATGTTGCTCTCCGGAGAGATCACGATCTACAGAGGTCCTTCATAGATTATAGTGTAGTGTACAGAGCTTTCCAACTCTCATAGGTTTCTTCTTCTGGTGGTTGTAAATGTAAGCAAAGCGTAATGGGTGGGTTCAAACTACACTGCGCTTCGTTCATGTAATGTTTTTAGGTATAACTCACCATCATATTTCGCTAGTACTGCCTGAACATCCGCATAAGCCTGCAATTCCAGCAAAGCCTCCAGTAGGTTTTCATGGATATTCACCATACTAAGAAGAGGAAACTCTTTCATTAACTGCAAGTAAACACATCAATTAGTTAAAACAAATATATCATTAACTTTCTCATTCGCATGCAATTCTTCAACTTTTCCAGTGCATTCAAAGTAGCGGGAGCTAATTAGGGCACATTGCTTGATTAGTAATTGCATAGTTTCATCTTGGACTCCTTTATTATTAATGGATAGTTTTCAAAGTTCACTTTTCAATATGACACTCAATCATGCCGAAAAATGCATTACACTTCAAAACCGTTC
This sequence comes from Ascaphus truei, assembly GCA_036426205.1. NCBI lineage: Eukaryota > Metazoa > Chordata > Amphibia > Anura > Ascaphidae > Ascaphus > Ascaphus truei. The sequence continues at coordinate 28,013,191 of CM071575.1, read as the reverse complement.
TACATCCAATATTGCTTTTACGCTTACTGCTGCGATATAACATTACAGAGGGTATATGGGGAAAACTTTGGTAAATAAGCCGAGTTGTCAGAGTTTCTCTAATCTCTTTCCGTGCTTGTAAAGGCATCTAGAATTTCTTTAACTACTTTAATTATTGTTCTAGGTCTAAAAAAAAAAAAAATGCAAAATTAAACATTAGTAGAGCAATACCCATTTTATCTTACATCGAAGACGTGGAGGTCTATGAATCAGTTTGTAAGATGCCTTAAAAGTGACAAGTTTTGCCCTATGGACCCTAGTGACACTACTGACGTGCATTAAATGCCATCCGTTTTTTGCGTGTTTCTTGTGGAGATGGCATTCAGGGACTAGTGAATGTGATCAGAACAGAAGGGGAAGATTTCCTCTTCCAGTACGGATGGCAGGGCCAAGACCCTGCTTGTGTTACCAGACACTCCGCAACTGCAGATTAACAAAAGGGTTCAGCTCCCAAAAAGTGACTGCCACTAGCAGAAATAAAGTCTGGTTTATTTATTGTGCATCTACAAAGGCAAACACATGATATTCATTAATTACGTTCTCTATATTTGATGCAGCTCCTATAGGCAGGGAGGCTTGTTCAATTTCAGAACTGTCAGGGGAAAATAAATAATGCGCACAGAAAAGTGCAGTAACGAAAACTTTTGAAGTATTGTATGTCTTTATTTATATAGCGCCATAAATGTACATAGCGCTTCACAGTAGTAACACATATCATATAAATAACAAATAATATAAATAACAGATCATGGGAATAAGTGCTATTGGTGCTCTGTTGGCCAATGTATCCGCAGGCATAATTATAAACAGGAAAGTAGATGCAATAACTTGCGTGTACCCAAAAGGATTCCTTTACCAATGGATCAATATTTCAGTCCTAGTTAAAAGGTCCAGGCTAAGACTGAAATGTTGACAGTGTTAGACAATACACAGATCTATTTGTATCTAGAATCGCAATATGAAATAGAGTCAATACCGAAATGTTTTATTATTGCAATACTACGGTGTCACCCGTGGGAATCATGGACTATAGGTGACATGCAGTTTAAGACGAGGCAGTTTCATAGAAGGAAGTTCTGCCAATATGAAATTCGGGGAACTCACCCCCTCAATGATCGCAATGCGCTCTTCGAGGATAGGGTTGCCCCCTTCCGGATGTCCAGTGATCAGTGAAATTAAGGACATATTATATATTTGTCAATAAAACTATATTTTCAAACATCTTTAACTTGTAATAAATGTGAAAAACTAAAATACCTGTCGAAAAAACTTTTTAAAATCAATGTTTAAAAAAAAAAAAAAAAGTCGATTATTTCTATCATACAGATCTTTATCACTATACATTTCTTAATATCGTTACTGTGAGGATTTGGGGTTATTGCGCAACCCTATGGTAACGTAATAACAAGCAAGAAATCATTTTGGTAACACAAGTGTCTCTGGAAGCAGGGGGGGGGGATCGTCACCGGAGCTAAAATGAATGGGTTTCAGCTTCGGAGACCTTTCCCCCCCCGTGCCTAGGCAACTAGTAAGAAATTAGCAGGAGAAGAGTTCAAGAGCCGCATCAAGGCCTTTGGCGGGACGCATTTGCCCCAGAGGCTGCCAGTTGAAGAGCCCTGCTTTACACCATCTGATAAAATAACAAAATGGGGGAGAAGGAGTAGGGAGTGCGATACCTTTTATTGGACCAAGAAATCATGGAGATGTTAAAAGCTTTGGAACCTCTCAGGGTTCTTCATCAGGCTGATAAAAAGGTATAAAGCAGGCGGGGAGTTCTTTAACAATAAAGTACCTTAGTTCAAAGCTACTTACATCTCTCATGATTTTGACAGCTTCTTTTATTCTTCCCAATTTTCTTGCACACATGGCCAGTCTTCTCTTTATATATACCAACACATTGGTGTCTCTTCCTAAAGGTGAAGAAGAAATCAGTTTGTAAACTTCAGTTTAATAAATGGTTTTTGGGGGAATTGTAAAAAGCAGGTGCTGTGTGTCTTTTGGAAGTTATTTTTCTGTGTATTTATTGAAAGCAGCGATCCTTCTCCACAAAAAATAAAATAAAAAAATGAAGAAGTTATAACAAGCTGTTAGGTTATATTGTGCTATTTCTAGCTTGTCATTTTGTCACCAACTTCTGTTTCTGCAGAGTTCATCTGTTCGTTATTTCACTAGAATCAGTGGTGGTCTTATTGCCATGAATGGCAGTCGCCAATTTAATTTCCTAGCGAGCCAAATGTTCAGAAAATCATCTCTCCAGAGTGCAACGAGGTATATAGGAGGAAATTTTATATATATATATATTATATCTATATATATATATATATAATAGATAATATATCTATATATATAATATAATATTAGTATAAATAATAATATATCTACAAAAACCACAGAAAAAACACAGAAAAAACCAGGACCAACCATAGCGTAAATTGTTGACAATATATTTATGGAGTTAAGGACTTTTAAAAATGCACACTCACAAAACACAGCTTAATAAACATTTTGAGTAAAACTCAGCCAGCCAGGACTGGAACCTTCATGGAAGAACTTCAGTGTGATGTCCGGTTGTTCCAACTGCGTAGCCCCTCTGAATACTTCCGGAGTCGAGACACGAGGGACGGGCCGCCTTTCCTCTTACTCCCGTCACACAGTGAGTTCTCAGGTCCAAGTTATCGCGAGAACTCAGTGACGTCAGTGAGTTATACCGAGAGAGTTCACAGTTGAAAAAAGGGCTGAACGCTGAGACAAATGTACCAGCACAGCAACAATTAGCTTAGCACAACCAGTGGTGGAAATAGAAAAAACTGAGCAGTACACCTCCATATATCACTGTAAATATTACTGTGTGGCTCATTTGCATGTCTCAGACAGGTCTGCAACCCTGCCTTTCCCCATTATCACCCAGCACACAGCACTTCCACTGCAGCAGTGGATATTCTGGGCAATGACATGGCAAATGAAGTCACACAGTACCCGAAGACAAAAAGAAAGAGAGTGAAAGGGAAAGATAACGGAGAAATCCGCTCCCACAAACAGATAGAAGGGGAAAGCAAATACGGTCCGGGAAAAAAGCGAGAACACGGAAAGACGAGGTTACGGGAAAGTAGAAAGGTGCAGTTGTCGCACTGTTTTTCTCCCCTCAATTAACTGAACAACCCTTAAGCCAATGCATGCTGCTTTAAACACAGCTTTTACACATAGGCTGGGATGAGATGCAAAGCCAGTAAACCCACTCGCAGACAGACTGTTTCGACCTTGTGGGTCTCTTCGGTGTGAGGTTGGTTGTACTGGCTTTGCTGGTTTGAGACTGAGAGTAGGTCTTCACCACACATTAGGCAGGGTTGCAGACCTGTCTGAGACATACAAATGAGCATACAGTAATATTTACAGTTGCTATATGCTTTACTGTGGAGGGTTTTTGTCACTATTTTACCCACCATAACCTAAATATATATATCTATATCGAGAGACACACACACTGCATTGTAAAAAATAACAATGTAAAACTATGTTCACGCACTGTGCTGATCTTCATACTGTGAACTCAGATGCTGCTGCTGTTGAGTCTTTTTATAGGCAGATTCTCCGGCTTTCAGTGCCTGCTGGAAAAACCTTTCTGCATCCGATATTGTGGTTGCTTCTTCCTCTGCCAGAAGGATATAAGCAGTGGCACAACTGCAAGAGAAAACAGAGACAGTAGAGCCTTCAAGGAAAGGTAATGCCAGAGGGCGTTACAGTACATGTAGCACTGTAGTATGTACACAAGATCATTTTAAAAAGTCAGAAGTTCTGTACTGCTGTAAAATGTATGGCTACCTACAAAACACCTTTGGATTCTGGATCTATCTACAGTCTTTGGATGAACAAAGATGTAAATAAGGATCTCAGCTTTAGGAGCATCTCCAGACTCTTATTCTGTCATCAATCACCATGGGTTAAATTTACAAAGCAGTGCTATTCCCTTTAATAGGCTGTAAGGGGTCTTATAGCTAAACATTGGTTAGTATATATGGCTCCAAAAACGTTCAAGGTTAAAACTGGCTCGGGAAAAACTGCACTAGATGTATGAAAGAAAAGAAACCGGTGTCTTGTAATGTTACATTTCTCTTTGATAGATCTGCAGCCGTTTTTGTGTCACTTTTGCAGCTGGGAGACTTCAACATACAGTGCTCATATAAACTGCCCTTCACCATGTTATCTTGTGTATTAGGCTATAGGATCGCAGTTTTAGACTAAGAAAAAAAAATTGCCAATGTCAAATGACCGTAATATGACGTCTGTTTTTATTTGCATATCTTTCTAAATTCCAACCTGTACTTGTGTCGGGAGTGTAGCGTGTTTTGGAAAGCAGGGGTAGTGGAGCACGTGGTAGTTCCACTGGAGCGGCCCTCGTTACTTAGGCCGAGTCCATAGAAGGACGGTCTGCGCTGAGCCCCTGCATCTTCAATGAGGATGCCTTGAGAGGGGGCTCACGCGAGCGTCCGCAGGCGCTGGATTTTTCAGCCAACAGCCAAGCTGTTTTTCAGCGCGCTGTCGGCTGAAAACATCCAATCAGCGCGGAGCTGCGTCAACGTCACGGCGCCGTGATGTTGACGTCGGTGCGTCGCGGGCGATTGACCCAGCGACGTCACTGCCCCGCCTCCCTCAGTCTCCACCCACCTCCAATCGCGCCCGCTGGCTCGCCTGCATGGGCATGAAATCGCGCAGATTTCAGCAGGCGAGCCTCAGCGTCAGCGCGGCTCCGAACTGCTCACCCCTCTATGGCCCCAGCCTTACTCATTATACACTTCCAGGGCTTGGTGCGCGGCTTTGACTCTTGCTTGAGGGCTTCTCTCTCGCCATGCTTTCTGCATTACTGGGAAGGAAAGAAGATTGTATTGGGAGCAGTGTTAAAGAAGGAAGGATGGATGAGGGTATTCATAAAAAGGAATGCTAAACAGGCTACCCCACTCCAAGTCAAAACGGATATAAAAATGCTTTGAACCACCATACACGGCAGCAACAGGCAAGACAAGACCCTTGAATAGGAGTTGTGGATGTTTCCATTTCAGTGACGATGTCCTTATAGGGTCTTTTAAAAAGGTGCAATTCCACAGCCAGACAGTTGAATTTCTTAGGGGCCTCTGAATTGGGAAGAGTTTATCAAATCAAGTGTTATCTTTACACTTATCCCACCATGTTCTTATCAGAGATCAATAAAGATAAAAAAGAGATGGGGGAACTCTGGCTGTACAAGCACTATACAGAAGGGAACAAGAAGAGGAAATCAAACCTCTCGCAAATATAACTTTAAAAAAAAATACTTATAGGTGTCAAATTTTGGTAAAAATATATATATATATATATATATATATATATATATATATATATATTACCTAGCGAGACCCGTTGAACGGGTCACTGGAATTAGCTCACTTTGGTCCTAGAAGGGATTGCCCCCTTTAACCACTTAGGGCGTGCGTATAGTGCCTGCGACGGGTGCCGCCGCCCAAAAACAGCGCTTATAGTAAGTGCGACGGCGGCAATGCGACGGAGCGAAGTCGTGTTGCAGACTTTGGAAGCCAGGAATATTTGATTTTTCAAAGGGCTGTCGCCTCATGTGACAGCCCCTGAACAATTCAAATGCACGGAAGCCCGCAACCCCGCCGCAAAGCGAAATATAACTTTGCGGGCACTATACGCGCGGCCTTACCCTGCAATGTAACAGAAAGCAAACTGCTGATGGCGACTCTTGCAGAGAAGTCATTAACACACCATGTTACAGGCCACTCCAGCACTACATAGGGTAAGACCAGAAGGGTCGAGTATTCTTAAAGTACATGGTATGCATTTCAAACCAAATTAAAAAGAGAGAGGAGAACCTACACATGTTTCTTTTGGAATAAAAGGGAGTAACTATCCTGAAAGGACTACGTGGAAAATATTTGAGTTTTTCTGTAGAGACAAAATATTAGTCTTGGCTTCACATGGGAGACAATATACTCAGTTGGAGCAACAAAAGCACATTCCTCCTCTTCAATAGGTCACCCGCTAACTGAAAGCTAATGTTTCCTGGACTTGACAAATTGATTCACTTGAGCCTCTAAATTTAACAATACCCAGGTAAATGGAATTATATTTTCAGTGATTGATTATGCAAATAAAAGATATAAATGAATGTGAGCTGTAGCAAAGCCATTCTCTCACGAATATAAAATAGCTGAATTATCGTTTTTCATTTGCCATGTGCAGTCTCTGGAGCTATAAAAAGCTCAAATCAAGATTTATTATGTACATCAAAAATGATAAATGGGAGTAGCATTGTGCTTAAGGTGAAGATCGCTAAAGTAGACGTTTTGGGTTCAAGATCCAGTGTGTGAAAAGTAAATGTATCTCTTTTTACCCGTAAAAAAAAAAAAAATTGATCGCAACCTATGCAGGGCAGGGATTGATTTGGTTTGGATTTAGAAAATAAAAATACCACTTGTGATGCATTTGCATGTCTCAGACAGGTCTGCAAAACTGTCTGTCCCCATTATCGCTTAGCAAACAGTGCTTCCACTGCAGACAAGGATTCTGGGTAGTGACATGCAAATGAGCACAGTGTGTCGCTCTTCTTGTCTATTCTAACATGGAACCCTATAAGCTTATGCCTGCCGTACTACACAGGTTTTCTAGATATACAATGACATGCACACTGGAAGCACCATGCAAAATATGTTTCAATTATTAATATTATTGCATTTAGATCATACAACCATAAGCAGAGTAAGGCCACATGTATTAACAAATGTATTTTCCTTTGGGGCCGATGAAACTGTAATGTTGTTGGTCAACCGTTTACTCAACCGCTAGCCCACCCTGTTCCTGCTAGAGCCAATAGAGATAAGGAGGTAGGCGAGAGGGGGCTTTGCTTGTACAAATTCTTGTTGAACAGAGCGACAGACAAAAAGCAGTAGCAAGAGGAAACCAAGCCCATTCCAGGTCTCAGGTCACCGCGTTCACATAAGAAACATGTCACTACCATTAAAACATTTTAGTTCTATAAGAGACGGCACCTTCAAGACATTCGTTTCCCTTAATAAAAAAAAAAAAAAGGAGAACAGAAGAAAAACTAGATACCGGCATCCGGTGGTCGGAGTGTGTCCGTATCGCACGTAAAAAACGTCTGGTGATCCTGGGCTGACAGATTCATATCGTAGTATGTAAGAGGCTCTCTGCCAGTAACCCACGTGTACCTTTAAACAACACATCAGGAGAGATCAGAAGCAAACACATGATGCAAGAGGAAGTGAAAGCAACAATTTATCAGTATCACAGAAGCGATGTTAGCGATGTCATATTTAATAGTGGTCCATGAGAGGTACTTTAAAAATCGTACATGTCTCAGGCCGCGCTTATAGTCCCGGCAACTGTGCGTCGCGTCAAAATTGATTTAATCCATTGTGTGCGCCTATAGTTGACACGACGGCGCGTCAAAATTCGCTGCAGTCAATTGAAATGTTTTTTTTTCAGTGACTGCCGCGTGACGTGAGTCGTTCAGCCAATGAGGGTGAACCGCCCCTGCCACGCCCCCTGATCGCCGGCTCGTCTCCTATACTATAGCAGAAATTGCTATGACAACGTCGACGGATGACATCACGCGGTCGCGTCGCCGGGACTATAAGCACAGCCTAAGGCGCCTGTTCAATATGCTGTGATGCCGTCTCTCCATTGCTTTGGAATGTTTAAGCTCCCTTCAGTTAAAATTGAGGCTTAAATCTTTTTATGTAAAGAGATTACTGTATAACAGCATATTTAATAGATGCCCAAATGTATCAAATTCTGTTACATTTCCCAGTTTTGATTTCAATTTTACCTGCTCTAAATTTTTCACAATCTTGGCTATTGAATTGCATAAAATAACATTACTTAAAAAGGGGATAGGTTTGCATAGAAGGTGAACAAAAGGTGTATTTAATTTTTTACTTAAAACGTATCAATGGAATCTGCTTTCTTAGAAATACGTGTTCCCCTCAAAGTAATTTTTTTTTTTTAATTATTTGCGTCTGGTATAAAAAAGGACAATATAATTCAGTTTACTTTGAATTATTCTAAACCTGATAATGATGGTTCTTCTCCAGTATCGCTTTAAACAAATTATTCTGCTATCATTAACCAAACACAAACGGGGAAATGTCTGTATCACAGAACAGATTAGATAAAGATGGCAAAACATCCCAAAGCATTTGGTTATTATGGAGACACAGAACGTTTAATAACAGGATTCATAAAAACTTGTTCCCATCTTATTTGTTTAACTTTTTTAGAGATCTATTCGTGCCCATTCCACAGCGGTCTTATTTTTATTTTTGTTTCAATTGATGCTCAATTCAGGTGTTTGAAATAGTCATTGCCCGGGGAGGTTAAAATAAATCTCTCCACAGAGCCCAGTGTAGTCTAAGTCCTCGGACATGGCACAGAGCGTGCGGACGCTGAGCGAACAGACTGCCTTAAGGCAGTGTTCGCGTCCATGCGTAGTGCGGGCGCGCGGTGCGCAAGAAATCAGTTCAAACTGATTTCTTGGCGCGACAGGCCGGTCACGAGAGGTTAGCTCCGTGACGTCACTGGCACGCCCCTAGACGGCGCGCGTACCATGGCCAGGGAAAGCACCCGCTTTCCTTCAGCCTCCGCACGGGAGAAGGCACCATGTCCGCAGCCTAAAGGTTACCATGGTAACATCCGATGCTAGAGACTAAGAAAATCATATATTTTTTTTAACAAATAGAAAAACAATTATTTAAAAAATGTAAATAGACAAAAAGAGAGGGGGCAAGATACAAACATTATAGGAGTTGAACTCTGGTTTCTGGGGGTGGGGGGAGAATGCACCTTTAACCTACTAAATGTGCCACTGCTCATCCTAGGTCTTTAGTCCTAGATGGGTCAGATTACAAAATCGAGAAGTACGTAGAAATTAGGATTTGAAGCAATAAATTATGTTTTAAAGCATTGTGCACAAGTTACCAACACAAGCCCCTCTCCTAGAATACAGTGTAATGCCTTAGGCGCAGGAAAAGCACAACTAGAGCCGACACTGTATCCCAAATCAAGTCCTCCCAAGTCACTGACTGTACAGTTACCACCAAGATACTCATTCCACTAAAATGTTAGCTTTATTTAGTTACTAGTGTCATCTAGAGAACAACATTAAGCTGAAGCAGATTAACTAACAACCCGTTTCAGCCCACTCTCTGGGTTATAAGAAGTTGAGTATCCAAGTCTCCCAGCAGCTTAAAAAAAGGACCAATATTGGTAACGGTACCATCAGGTATAGAAACAAAGAAAACCAAAGTGGGATCTTTTTTTGTTCTTTAATACAGTAGTTATTATTTTGCACCAGTTATGGAGCTTGGGGGGGGCGGGGGGGGGAGGATTTTCATACACAACCCCCATGTGAATACTGCTGTGAAGACTCAATATCACGAAGTCCACCAGAAATAGGCTATCCATGATTTCCTGTCTGCACCTGTATAAGATGCTTATCTAGTGAAACGCACGATTGGCAAGGAAGGCTTATATCACCACTGCCCATTGTTCTCCGATATCAAACATCTAGCCAGCGTGTCTGCCGGGAATGCAATAGGTTAGTCAACACCTAGTAACATATAAAAGATGAATTTCAGAGTTCCCTCTGCGCCGTGGTAGAAGTAACTAGTAATAACAATGAGAATTGAGCAGCTGATAAATTCTGAATTCCAGGTGCATATGCGCCAGCGAAATATCACTTTTTACATAAAATACTTGTTGAAATATTGACTCTGCACCTGCAATTAAACAAATGTTAAGATTACAAACGCTTGCTCGTTTTCACTGCACTTTAACCAAGGAATGTAGAAAAAAGAAACTTTGATTAATCGGTCTATAAAAAGCTGGCACACACACTTGAAGTTAATCAAGAAAACGGTTTAAGATTTACAGGAATTAGCAGGATCGCTGAATGATTTTATACTGTAGGAAAGTCATTAACATGCAAGCCAGTACTTTAGCACCCCCTACCCCCTCCCCACAACTTTTTTTTTTTTTAAACACAAAGAACATGTTTAAGAAGGAGTTCGGCAAAAGGGGCAACTTTTATATATACAAGTCAGTGTTTGAATCAAACGATTGGCAAGTCACTTATTATTTTCAACCCAAATAAAATTAAATAATGTGGGAGGTTTGTGCCTACACAGAGGATGAGACACGCACTCAATATCAAGGGTAATAGAGGTAGGGTACTTAGCTGCCGGTGCGCTGGTCCTGGGGAGCTCCTGTAGTCCCAAATGTACCAGTACAAAGAAGAAGAAGCAGGCACACGGTCTTACTCAAAAGGAGGTTTAATATGCCATAAAGTCCTTTTTTGAGTAAGACCGTGTGCCTGCTTCTTCTTTGTACTGGAGGTTTGTGCCTCACAAGGCCAGTTATCCAAAGACTTTCAATTTTTGAAACAACTCTGGATCATGAAATGATTATTGTTCACTAAGCACTATGGGCCCCATTTACCAAACAGCACTAACCCTTAAATTTAAGCGCTAACCCTTAAATATCTTAAGAGTCAAGCAAAGTACATTGGTCATAAGGTTTCTTACAGTGCAGTGAGGTGTACCACGGTCCTGGATGTCAAGTGCAAACGGTTAATGGGACTAGACATTTAAAAGACCAACTACAACATTAGGTCACAATCTTTACCTGTTGTACTCCGCTCCTCTGAATAGATTTAACGGGTTTCTCCACACCTTGCACTCTGGAAAGGCAAATTGAGTGTTACTTTGACAATGTGCAATGATTTGCCTAGGGCAGCCTGCGGTCCTCTCACCTTGCGCAAGATATCAATGGCCATTTATCAAAGTCTTCGCTATAAGATCAGATGCAAGAAACTGCCCAGAAATAAAAACAAATCCCATAGAAAGCCATTTGTTACTTCACATTTGGCAGCCAGGAGACAGATACTGTACATAACTTTCTTTATATCCTGAGTGTTAATGTGGCTTCTTGGATTTAAAAAGTGTGCATGAGTAGTTATCATATTCATTTACTCTCACAGGTCATGTTTAGGGCAGATATTTAAGCAACTTTCTTAATGTTCCTTTATTGCATATTGTAAAAGTGAGTTGCTACAATGGTTTCCCCAATAATTGTAATCAAACAAACTGGATTTAAAGACAGAAACTTTAGCGTATCTTATAGATATGTAGTTAAGGAAACAAATCTTAGATTTGGCACTGGTAATAAAGAAAAACATTTAATATAATTAGACAATACAGCTGATTTTTTTATGTACAGTTACTATGAATCAGCCATTGCAAATGTCGGTCTCTACTGGAAGAAAATTGACTGGTGCTTCCTATGCAATGTACCGAATCACTGCACTTTATTCTACACCCGTGACCCTAGTTCAATCAATCACATGGAAACAACTTTTAGAAACTTCTGCTTTGAGAGTTTAACATCTGAGCCTCAGCAAATTCTCAGTTCATTCAATGATCCCAATGGACAGGGTCATCAAATGTTCCTTCCATGCATAAGCAGCATGTATTCACTGTGCATATGGATGTGCCATTTCGAGTCACCGATAGTCACCTGACAAACTCTGCCTGCTGGTCTCATTGTCTCCAACGTTGGGAATGAAACTCGCTGCAGAAGCTCCAGGTTCAATCCCTCCCATCAACGGACGCAAATGGCTTACAGACACCTGCTCAATGAAAGATGTGCCATATTTCCTGAAGTAGCACCATTCGAAAACCTGCAAAAAAAAATATGGGAACACAAATTTCTATCTAGAGATTTAGATATATAGATTGATATACAGTATTTCTTTTTTTCCCTGTACTTTCAGGATTTAGGTTTTCCAGATTTCAGACAAGACAAGCAGGGATGATGTCCATTGTGAAATACCATTTGGTCTTGGCTCACACAGAGGTAGTGACTGAGTGGATATATAGAGCAGAGATGCCCAACTGTATTTTAGATCTGGATCTGTACACTTGGTTCTATGCTTTTAAACCAATATATCATTCAACAAGAAAATACAGAATATTGCAGTAAGTTACATGTGTTTTTGTTTTACACACCTTCTATAGGCTGTGAGGCCACATCCCCTCTGAGTCCCATTTACACATGTAATTTGGAGGCTTCCTTGCCATGGACAAGCAGCTTCAAATACCTCTGGAACCATGTGTATACAATGCCCCTTATTCAATATGTTGTCGTTATTTACAGCTTGCTCCCGCTAAACCAATCAACCACAGTAACCCAAAGCTCGCAGATTCTGATGGTTTATTAGCAGTTTCCTTTCTTTGGCCATTTTAAGGTTGCATGTTGAAAAATAAAAACTCCTAAACCTGGGTTCTTGTTGAAGGACGTGTTTGAAAATCTTGAACATCACATTCCAGCTTATACAAACAGATTCATGGAATCACACAGACACACACGACCAACTGTCTTTTATAAACATGGTTAAAGCTCGAAGAACTACAACTCCCAGCATCCCATGCTGCTAATTACACAAATCCATAACAAAGTAATAGTAGGACTGTCTCAGAATAGTCTGTGGATTCACCAAGCTAATTTCAAGTCCCTTCAGGTAATTATGATGAAGGGAGGAGAGAGCAAAATGTGATCAAGAAATAATCTGTTATTTCTTGCTCCATTAATATGGAACCAATATTTCAAGCATCAATGAGACCTTTGATACATTGAAAAACGTCCTATCGTGGACCGAGAAATTGGTTGCACATCAATAGAGCAGTAAATCAGCAATTATTAATTGTTTAATATCTATAGAATTATTTTAATTTATTTCAACACTACACTGTGTGTAGGCATGCTCTTGTGAATTGTTGTTTCTTGTAAACTTTAATTAAATACAAGGTTGTGACAGGTTATTGGAGCAACATGAGAGTTCTACATGAACAGTTTTATACAAGTCTCACATATACAAAAAGGGTTGTGAGATATCAAATACATATTTAGTAAGAACGCATTGGTCAAAGGTATCACAATCTGCAATCGTACACTTTTCCAAAACTGCTCTTTTAATAGGACTTCTAGAACTCCACATAAAACGCTTCACTGAATAATGGCAAATAGCAGGTCATTTAAAAAAAGGTTTGCAGTTTCTGCTTATGAAGAGCAGCTCTGCAAATGGTTTATTCACAGATAAAGGACTCCACCTACAGGTTTATCAGAAAATACAACACAAAGCTACAGCCATACCAACATACAGTACTGTATTAAAAGTACAACAAGAAGGAACCATTAAGGATACCAACAAAATGTAAAGCCCTTAATAAGGCCGAGTCCCCACTGGCCCTGACCGCGCTTGGTGCGGTTACCTTAGTCAATGTGGATCATCACATCCCTCATGCGCGGGCACACGCTCACCCACGCTTGGCGCTTGGGTAAACAAAAAAAAAGTAACTTTTGAGCGCGCTCAATTTGCCCACAATGTCCCACCGCGCGCGCTTCCGAAATAGCAAGGACACCCGGCGCTCATGCTTGGAGAGCTGGTGATGTCACCGCTCTCAAGCATGAGCACGGTCAGCGCCATCGGGGCCACAGTCTAAAGCCCTATGCGTGCTGGAGGGCCAGAGTGCTGTGGCCCATCATGTGACCTCTTTGCTCCATCACCGACGTCATGCCCCTCCCGTCTGCCATCAGTTATGGATCGCAGGACACGATCTCCTCTATAAAAACAAGCATTTTTGGGGCAGGGGTTGGTGCGGAAGGACGGAAGGATAAAGCTACCATCGCAGGGCCGACTGGGAGTTTGGAAGGGCCCAGTGTACTGAGTCTCTTGCCTCCTCCTTAGCTGGCATCTCCACAACATTTAAACGGCGATAACTGAAGTTGGGTCCATCCACGGTGTCAGAACCCATGGCGTAATAGCTACGTCCAAGGCACTCAAAAGTGTTAAAAAGCTGTGAAGCCGTTTCACCGTGCTTGAGAAGATTTTAGTCCCATTCATTTGAATTAACCACTCCTCTTTAGGACTGGGCATATTGCGTATTGAACATGGGGATAGGAGGAGATTTGTAATAGGAGATACTAAAAACAACACACACACACACAAAAGAAGCCAAAAGAAGCAACACAGATACAAGTCAACAACGGTTAAGACAAAAAAAAAAAGGTGTTTCTGTATACCGTTTTAATATTTTATTATGAAAGACACATCGAGGTGTAACTCACCAGTACGGGTAGTGACAGTACAGAATTGATAGTCTGCATTAACCCTTTCAGACCTGGTTTACACCTTGAAATCTATATATCCAAATACAAAGTAACACACATGATTATGTACGCCAGGTCTGAAAAGGTTTCATAACTTTCAATATGTACCACCAGTGGACATTTCTTTGGCCATTTTAAAAATGTACAGCAAAATCACAATGCTTTTGTACCTACAAAGATTATTATTTTATGAAAACTTCATAAACTCCCTTTTTTTTAATTTTGCTTTGGCAAATGCGATAGGACAGCTAGCTAATTATTCATGTCACACAAGGTGACCACTGAATACTTACCAGTATTAGTCCAGATATGAGTGACGAAGTGCCTGTTAGAGCAACATAGAACTTTGGAGTCAATGTGTTGATAAAACCAGTCACTAAAATGAAGAGGGAATAATTATGTTTTTAGAAACCATACACCAGTGTTTAGATCGGTTAATTTAGCTTTGGTATTGAACCAGCAGAAGCTGTTGAATTGATTTCACAAGTCCTACTCAATTAATGAAAATAGGACGGAGATTCCTTGACAAAGCGCCGTAGGGCGTGAAACGCATAGGAGTCCTGTTTCTGTCCTATGAAGAAGATGTACGAACCATTGAAATAAAGTTTATATTTATATTTTTTCCAAATACATGATACTCCTGAAGTGATCTATTTCTGAATCTGTGCTATGTTTTTTTTTTTTTACCATTTGTACTCTAGGATTGAAAGGAGGGCTGTATTACAGGATTTTAAGACGAAATTAGGTAGATATAGGTCATCGTTACGGGTAAGCCCAAGGACTTTTCTTTATAAATATACATTAATAAAAGTATTTGTTTATTTAGAAATTTAAAAAAAGGTACACTGAGATTTCAGTCTCTGTTTAAATGAGACGTTACAGGTTACAAAACAGAACAATACAGAAGGACAGAACCAGTGTGTATTGTAACCACTTAATTCCTGAAATTGATGTGTATTATTTCACAGTTGAATCTGGTTTGTTTTTGTAGCATGTTCTTGTATAGCGCTGCTAATTTTACATAGCTATTTACAGAGACATTTTGCAGGCACAGGTCCCTGCTCCGTGGAGCTCACAATCTATTTTTTTGGTGCCTGAGTCACAGGGAGATAAAGTGACTTGCCCAAGGTCACAAGGAGCCGACACCGGGAATTGAACCAGGTTCCCCTGCTTCACACTCAGTGTCTTTACTCACTGAGCCGCTCCTTCTTATATTCTTTCGCCATAGGATAGGTCTTTTTATTTTTTACTTTTGAAGATCTATTACTATTTATTAATCACAACAAGGTGACCGTATGGCGTCAAAACAGATTTTCTGGTCTCACCTTTCTTTTTATGTACGATGTTCTGACAACCCTATTGTACTTTTATTCACATTCTGTGCAGACTTACTTTATATTTATAATCTGGGGGAAATAACTGATCTTGATTAATAAAAGAAATTCATATTGGTTCCAATGGCTTACCCCCCCCCCCCCCTCAGTTATAAAAACTCTGCAGATTTTTTGCCACAGAATTGCACCCCTTTTGCCTTGATACATAAACTCCATAGAGTTAAAAAGTTATTTTAGGGTTTGTAGTAGGGACACACTGTTTACTTGTCTGATACAAATTGGCTTGGTGATGCTTTGTTGCTAAGCAACAATCTGGTCCCATAACTCCTCCTAATTCACATGCACATCTGGGACGTTCTATTGTTGTCAGGAAACCCCTTGGTACCACTAAGTACCCTTACACACACACAGTCCACGCTACTCTTATGTTAGTCAAAAACCTGATTCCACAACTACTCCAGACACAGACAGGTCTGGGATGCTGCCTTGTTGCTAGGCAACCACGTGGTCCAACGCCTGATATACACAGGCTTAGGATGCTGCCACTGTTGCTAAGCAACACAGCCACCACTCTTGATACAGGCCTGTGATTCTGTTGCTTGGGAATTACCTACCCATTCCTCTAGAACAGCAATTCTCAACAGGGAGTTTGTGGGGGGGGGGAGTCTTCAAAAGGTTAGGCAAAATTGTTTTTTTATGGCGGATCCCAGTTAATATAATGGGTTCCTGAACCCGTGTGGGGACTGCGCACTTAGTAAGCCCAAAAACTGCACCTCCAGATTGGTGGAATACCTGCAAATTACTGTATAAGCTTCCAAAGTCGCTCCCACAATACTTTCGATCCGCAGCAGCAAAACATTGTGGGATGTGACTTTGGAAGCTCCTGCAGTGAATTAGAGCGGCGTCTCCACGCAGAAAGGTGCAGTTTGGAGCCTATTTAAGCATGTTTCCCCACAAACTTAGGACACTATACTGCCTGGGATTGGTCAATCTTATTAGCAAAAGCCTAATCAGTGGGCAATTAGATGTATTAAATGCGGGGTGTGCAGAATACATTTTCTAGTAGGGGGAGCACAGGGTAAAAAAAAGTTGGGAACCACTGGTGTAGACACAGACAGCAAGCCTGGGATAAGCTCTGTTGCTAGGCAACAATCAGGAACCACCACTCCACCTGACACACGGGCCGGGGATGCTCCCTGTTGCCAGGCAACATCCAGGGTCCACAGCCACTTCTGCCCCCCCAACGCCGCTCAGCACTCACCCGCTACGACGTTCTCATACAGCCTGAGCGGCGCTCGGAGGTGATAGATGAGGCCCAGTGCGGCAAAGAGCCCCGGTATCCAAGCGTAGGCCCAGCAACGGGAAAGCCAACCTTTCAAGCGGCCCAAGAGGGGCGGTCTGGGGGTGCTGGGGCTGTGGTGGTCCGCCATATTGTTTTGTTTTCACTCCAGCTGATCCCGGGGCAGGGCTTGGTTGGGGAAGTGGGCGGGTTGATCGCACATGGGCGGTGTTATTGATGCTGTAGGAGGGGTTACATCCTATGGGCGGTGTTATTGATGCTGTGGGAGGGGTTACAGCACATGGGCGGTGATATTGATGCTGTGGGAGGGGTTACAGACAATGGGCGTGATATGATGCTGTATGGGAGGGTTACAGCACATGGGCGGTGTATTGATGCTGTGTGGGAGGGTGGTTACAGCACATGGGCGGTGTATTGATGCATGTAGAGGGTTTACAGCACAATGGGCGGTGTTATTGATGCTGTAGGAGGGGTTACAGCACATGGGCGGTGTTATTGATGATATGGGAGGAGTTACAGCACATGGGCGGTGTTATTGATGCTGTAGGAGGGGTTACAGCACATGGGCGGTGTTATTGATGCTGTAGGAGGGGTTACGCACATGGCGGTGTTATGATGATATGTGAGGAGTTTACAGCACATGGGCGGTGTTATTGATGATATGGGAGGAGTTCCATCCTATGATAGTTGCCAGGCTCTGAGATAGTTAATGTAACGATTAGTTTGGAATTTATCATTACTGATATAAGAACATGTGCTGTCCATGTTTAAGGACCAACATGAGTGATAACTTGAGGTTATGGACCATACAATAAATGAAATGTCAACGCAAACGTTCAGAGACTCCAGTGACGTCATGTCATCTAAGTGGCAAAATGGTCCAATTATTGAGATATGTAATGCGTAATACATAATGGGTCCCATGCCTTACCCTTTTTATATATCCGACTGCCTCTACCAACATGGCAGCCAAAGCATGCCACCACGGCTCGAGGCCGCTTCCGGTTACTGGCGGAAATCCCCCCTCCACACTCCCTTCACGGGCGGCTGAGCGCTGCCTTCGCAGCGGGGCTTGGCCAGTGGAGCCAAGATGGCTGACTTCGAGGATCGGGTGTCTGACGAGGAGAAGGTAAAGCCGCCCGTGCCATACCCGGTGTCGTGTAGAGAACGCATCGGTGACCCTGTAATACCACGTATTTAACCCCTTTCGCTGACCAAGGAGCCTGTAGAGCGGAGTCCGGTGTATCTGTTTCATGAAGAGCACGGCCTGGCAGTGAAGGGGTTAATGATTATTTATTTGTATGTGTATATATATGTGTGTGCAAACACACATATATTACATTTCATATCAATTCTGTGTATATATATATATATATATATATATGTGTGTGTGTTTATTGTCCATATTTAGTGCTCAATATATGTGAACTTCAATATATATACATTTTATATTATGCTTATTCACTGTACATATTTAGTGCTGTGTGTATACTTAAATGTATGTATATTTATGTAGTATTAACCCTATATTTTGTAATGTATGTATGTTAATTACACAATCCATTTAGTGTGTGTGTGTGTATATATATGTATATATATATAGGTCTTCTTGTTACTCCCGTAACCTATGTTGGGCATCAGGATGTGTGTGTGTGTGTGTGTGTGTGTGTGTGTGTGTGTGTGTGTGTGTGTGTGTGTGCACACACACACATATATA
>CM071575.1:27731382-27994466 GCA_036426205.1 Ascaphus truei | reverse complement strand
TATATATTCTATATAAGATATAGACACATATTATATAGATAGCTGCCAAAAGCTAGTGCTTTTAACTCCTCTAAGGCACCATGGGTATGTAAAAGCTCTGCTGATTCAAAACTGCCCCAAATAGGCTATTTCCGGCTTCATGTTGTGCTATCAGCAGTTCTTGCTGGTTGGTAAACTGCTCACTTACTGCTAGTATCAGTGGCTTTTGGCAGCTCTAAGGACTGACCCAAACAGTCTTTTTACATATCCACTGAGTCTCCTTTGGTAGGAAATGTAGAGGGAAGAAATCGAACACAGGCCGAACCTGCGCTACAGTAAACCTGGATGTATCTGCTCACTAAGGCCCATATTTACTATACAGTGCTATGCCACAAGACACCTCACGGCCCAGTCAAGTAAATGGTTAAGGTTTCTTCCAGCATCAAAACGTCATATGGTGTAGCACGGCTTCGTAAATATTGCTCTATATTTACTTGGTGTCATAGTCGGTTACATAATTTGACAAATGTTAAAACAGCAATCCAAGCGATGCGTTTAAAAAAATATATATATAGGAATGAAGCAGTGGTCCTTGGAGCTGAACCTCATTAATTTGAGCTCCGGGGGCCTCCTGTTTTCCAAGATATCTCCGTAATGGGTGCCGGTTGCAGCTCGATTTGGGTTCTCGGAATGGCGGCTTCAAAGCTCTAGCATCCTGCTGGCCAATAGGAGGCCGTGATGTCATCTTTTACGACTTCCTATTGGCCTGCATGACCAGGACCTATAAACATCACCGGGATACCGGCACCCCCTGCAGAGGTAAGTATCTTGGGGAAGCAGGGTGTCCCTGGAGCTGAAACTAATGGGGTTCAGCTCTGAAAACCACCTGCTTCAATCCTATTTAAAAAAAGAGCGCTTGGGACGCTCCTTTAATATAGGACAGTTTAGGGTGGTCATTCAATATCCTGCTCTTCGTGTCAGATTTGAGTGTTAATACCTGCCCCCCTGTATATCCATCATACTTTTTTCTTTGACTTATTTAAAAAATTTTTTTTTTCATATTGTGGTTTTTTGTTACTGTAGATTTGACCATCCTGTGGGTTCAAGAGTGCCATTATTGCTCTCACATGTTGCTCACAGTTCTGCTTTATATTCTATAGTGTCTTCTTGGCCCTTATCTTTGGAATAATTACGATACATAAAGTTGGCCCCTTGGAGTTTATGCAATATTTTCACGGCAAGACCTAGCATGCTTTGCATACTTGCTCATTTCAAATCATGTCCATAGGGCTCCTCTGAAAATGAATCCACAGTAATACATTGAAATATTGTGTACAGTACTACCACTCAAGTTTCTTCTAATTATAGAACGGTGTCCAGAAAAAGAACCTTGTATCTCTCTAGGGCTTCCTTCTGCATGTCCCTGTCTACTGTAATAACCAGTGTGGAGACAATTCTCATATTTAGAGATACTTGGGCCTTGGCATTAAAGTCTTGGAAGGCATTTCGGATCCGTTGCATGGGCACCTGGTAATGATTGGGTAATAAAACCCCATATTGGACCAGAGAAGTCTGAGCGTATAGGCTGTAATTAAGTATCGAGGTTGGTAGTGTCCCCGTGTTACTGTACATTGCAGTATTTGTTGATCATGAACTTCTGCTATATTTTACTTGTAGTAAGATGTACATAATTAAGCATATATCTTAATTACCTCTCTTTGCAGAAATGGAATTGCACTTTGAATTAACAATACTCAGAAGAGGAAACTTATTTTATTTATTTTTTTGGTTATCGTTTATACGATGTTTACCGTCTTCATGTCTATTTTTATTCACATTTTAGGGTACCTGGTTTGGTGTTGGCTTGGGACTCATTTTTACCAAATATTGATAAGCCTTAGGACACCGTCACTGCCACAGGAGCCAGCAGTGTGTTGCTCTCTGGCAGCGAAATGGTTAAGGCTCATGTATTTGGGCATTACAGTGCACTGACATGGACCATTGATAAACCTGAGTCCTTCATGCATGTCTTTATAGTATTTTGTAAAACAAGGCATTGCATTCCCTCTAGATTATAAGGTCTCAGGAGCAGAACCCTCAATACCGTCTATCTGTTTGCGCTTGTCTCTCTTACTTGTACGTCATTCACTTTATATAAGTTATATCACTCTGTACCCCCACTGTACCGCACTGTGGAATATGTTGGCGCTTGACAAAGGTTAATAATGGCCACCCATAACAAAGCAACACTAGCAATTCATCCACAGAAATGATTAAAGGACACAGAGTCGGATTTGTCAAGCGCCATATGGGTTAGCGCAGGGGTGCGCAAAGATTTTAACTTGCGCCCCCCCTGCCTGTTTACCTCTCGGCTCGCGCTTCCCCTCCTCCTCGGCTCCGGCGTCAAATGACGTTGCAGCATCATGTTAACGCATCGCCGAAGATCAGGTAGGAGAAACTGCACAGGGAGAGCGCGGGACCTCTGTAGGCTCTGCACCCCCCTCAATTCTTTCCCCCCCCCCAACTTTGTGCACCCTATCAAGCAGGTGTCCAACTCCACTCCTCAAGGGCCACCAACAAGTCATGATTTCAGAAGACCCATACTACAGCACAGGTAGTTCTATCAGTGGCTCAGTCAAAATGATTGAGTTGTACTGTAGCAGGGATATCCCTAATGCCTGGCATGTTGGTGGCTCTTGAGGACTGGAGTTGGCCACCCCTGGTATCCAGCATTAACTCTCATTCATGTTTTTGAGTCTGCCCCATGGTTGTCAGTCTGATAGTCTTCCCATCATTTCTTTGTGAATTTCAATCTCAACTTTAAGTTGAATAAGTAAAGAAATAGAGGTAAGCTTCTCCCTCCACAAACGCTTATTAATATCCCCAGAATACTCTATCAAAATCCTATGTGTTTTTGTAATAAATCAGTTGTGTAATATTAGATAATACTCCATTGTCTTTTTTTTTTTAATCCCTCCCACTCTTTATGCTCTCTGAGTATTAAGTAAGCTTCCCTGGAATTCTATAGCAACCACTTACAAAGGTACAGCACTTCCTCTGCCATATTGTGAACCCAGGGAAGCAGAATTTTTGCTGATAACGGAAAATGGAATGATTGGCAGCGTAAGTAATTACATTCCCTTAAAGATAAGCAACTGCTGCATCTATTAAAACAAAAATGTGATCTGTATTGCCACAATTCTTGCTGTGCACTTTTGTTTTTCTCACCTAACTTCAATGAGAGAGAGAAAAAAGCTGCATTTTTGCTTCCTGCAAAAGTAAAGTAAGTGCCCCTGCATGTTACAACAAACACGTTGCTGAAATTCGTTGTACTCCGGCCTGTGTAAAGATGAAACTGTATCGGTAATTTAGTTTCTGTTGAAATGTTCTCAGTGACGTGCAAAACATTTGCATTAAATCTGTTTATTGGGGCGTTTTCTGATGGAAATACTGTGCTTTGCCGTGTCCTGGTTTTTCAGTATTTGTGCTCTTGAGCCCCAGTTAAGGAGGAGCAAGAACAAAGTAACAGCATTTGTAGTAAACTGTTCTTTGTCCTGTGTATTTGCCCAAACTATCCTGGATATCTTTTAACACCTTCACTGTCATTGCTCTGAATTCATCCTGTGCAATTTTTGGTTAGGCCGCGTCCATAGTCCACGCGACGTGTCGCACATGCCGCAAACAAAAGGCCGCACCTCAGTAATGACGGCCACGAAGCGCGCAATTTTAGAGCAGACCAAAAAAATGTGATTTTGTTGTGTGACAGCCGGGTCATGTGCGCGGTTTGGCCAATGAGGGCGAAGCAACTCCTTGACGTCACAGACACGCCTCCCCGTCGCGCGCATCATAGAAATTTTTACATGCCGCGGATCGCTGAAGAAACAGGCGAGCATGAAACCATGCGCTCCGTCGCACGCGCACCTACTATATCCGAGGCCTTAGTGGTGAATTAAAAAGCACTCCAGGTGACATGTATGTTAATGTGTTTGAAGCAGGGGGTTTCCGGAGATGAACCGCGTTGATTTCAGCTTCGGGGAACCCCTGCTTCCCAGAATACTTGCCTCTTAAGGGGATGCTGGTGTATCTCTGCTGTTTAAATGTCCTGCGTCACGTGGGCCAATAGGAAGCCACAAGGGATAACGTTACAGTTTCCTACTGGCCAGCAGGGCGCGGGACATTTTAAGCCACCATTTCAATAGCCCAGTCTGGGCGGTTTCTGGCACTTTTTCCATTTTTGCAGCTAAAATATGCCTACAAGTATTAAAACAAAACATGTAGCTGACATATTGGTCCTGGAGAATGGCAGAGTTGCTGTAGAACCAACATCAGGCATTCTTCATAGATTAAATTATAGTATAGTTGTCAAACCAACAGTAAGTTTCTTCAAGTCTACTCAAAGAAGAAACCCTGTGTATGAGGTTTAGAAAGTTCTATCTGTACATTATAATGTAATCCATGAAGAACCCTTAATTTTGGTCCCCTAAAAGATAACACAATCTACAATCCGTCTGCAACAACCAATCTGCCATTGCATTTGCATTCATGACCACTACTCTTTAATAGTACTTCGTTCACTGACATATAGTAAGATTACTGGATGAATTGTTTATTAAAACCACATTTGTGAGTCAACGTGTTATTAAAGGTTTGGTTTCCAGTTCTTCCAAGTACCATTTGTAAGGATTATAAGATTGTTTGTGTGTCAGACAGTATATCGGCATGCTATGCCAAACTCGTCAGTCAGGGTGTGTTAGTCCCTTAAAGTTGCTGCCTCGTATCACTTATCGCCATTGTGAATCTTATTTTGCCCTATCGGCAATTGCAGGTTGCAAATGTTTCCTTGTCGCAATATTTCACAATACTGTCCTCGGGTTAATTTAGCCAGACCAAATCTAGCAATGACCAATGAATTTGGACAAATCACATATAGCTATACCTTATTTTCTTATGCATATAATTGTTCTGCACACAAATCTTCAGATACGTGACCCTGTTCTGTAGAAGTGACAATCTAGATGTTGGTGGGTAAATAAAAGGTAATAAATTGGCTTGCCCAAGTATCTGACACTGGGACTGACCAGCTTCACATGCATACACTAATCTTTCATACTGAAGCTATATAGTGTTTTATCTTTCTGTGCCTACTTGCTCATAATGGCACTTAGCTACTATGATAAAATATAGAAAGGCACCAATAATGATTATCAGATTTCCAAATTAAGTATTTGTGAGTCAGATTTGGGCTTTAAGTGATTAAAAATGTTTCCTGAATTCCTGCACGTAGAGTAAGAAAAAGGGCCTTAAGATAATTTGATGTACAGGCAGTCCTCGCTATCCAATGTTTCACTTTACAACGAATGGCATATCCAACGCTTTACAAAGCAACCCTGTGGGCCGTTTTTCGACGCCGGAATGCGTTATCCAACGCTCCCCGCCACTGATTAACATGGGACTCACTTTACAACTTTTTCACTATCCAGCGCTACTTTCAGAGCGGATTCCGCTGCTTAAGAGGTCTCTGTATGTATTCTGGACATTGCATTGTATAGTTAGTGTAGCCGTTTTTCAAACTGAGAAAAGCAGAAATCCTTTTTTTTTATTTTATTTTTAAATACGTTATATGATCAAAGCAGGGGACCCCGGAGCTGAACCGTGTTAATTTCAGCTACAGGGACACCTTGCTTACCAAGATACCTCCGTAGGGGTGCCAGTAGCAGCTCCAGTGGGGCTATTGAAATGGCGGCTTAAATGTTCCGCGGTCCATTAGGAAGCCGTGACTTCATGCCTTGCAGCTTCCTCTTAGCCCCCGTGAGCGGGTCATTTAAACCTGCCGATCTGCTACCGGCAATCACTACAGAGGTATGTGTCTTGGGAAGCAGGGGTTCCCAGGAGCTGAAATAAATGCGGTTCAGCTCCTGAGACCCCCTGCTTCCCACCTATACAAATATATATTCTGCTGCTTTAAAAAAAAAAAAAAACATCTTCCAAGGATAATTTCCAGGAGCACTAGATAGAAGATCTCACTGCCAGGAAGTCTGCAGCATCGTGCTCATGTCATCACTTGCGAGCGATCCCATGGTGGTCACCCGCCCATTCATGTGGCAAACCAAAACGTACGTTGACCAAGCACCACTACAGCCACCAGTGTCCCCCCCCCCCGTCCTTCTGAAGTTCAGGTTAATAATTAATGCGAGAGTTAAGGTTTTCTCATTGCTTAGCCGTTCTGGTTGAACTACTCTTGGGTGTGGTTTGGGGAGTAATACATAAGAAACGGTAACATATGGCCTGGGGTGAGGTTCTCTGACTCAAGTCAACAGATTGTACATGAAAATATAACTGTAAAAAGAAAAGTGATTTGCCTTGTGCTTTATGTAAACTAGTGCAGGAAATGTGCGTTGGTCTCATAGCTGTCTTTTAACCTAAGACATTAATGGCTCTGGCTGATAAATTAGTGCTGGGTATATGGTTGCAAGCACCCAAAGAAGAAAAAATGTTAACTGTACATTTTCTAAGTTCCCAAAGACTAGTCTTAACAAGCTGTAGAGTGCTGCAATAATATGTTGTATTGCAGGGCTGCTCAACTCCAGTCCTGATGCTCCCCCCCAAGAGTTCAGGTTTTCAGGATATCCCTGCATCAGCATAGGTGGCTCACAGTCCCTGCTTCAGCACATGTAGCTGTCGAAAGATTGAGCCACCTGTGCTGAAACTGGGATATCCTGAAAGCCTGACCTGTTAGGGGGGCTTGAGCACTGGAGTTAAGCACCTCTGTTCTTTTGCATAGTGTTTCAGGGAAAAAACTTATTTGGTAAGTTCTAACCAAAATACATTATATGGGGCACCCCTGATTTTAGTCTTTGTATGTTTTGAATACATTAAAAAACTGCTTTAATTCAGCATTTTCCGTAGTGTATTCATGTCGGAGGTACAGTACTGATCCAGATTCAAAATACATTGTGCACTGATTGAAGGTAGATCAGAATTAGACAGTACACGTGCCATTCCAAGTCTATTAATAGTCACAGGCTTCATCTCTGAGCCCCTATGTAAGGGCTAACGGTTCCAATGTCGTGATTTGTCATAGAATAAGTGCATGGTTGCGTTTAACGCCTTCCCTGCCATGTGGGTTGCAGAGAGGTGTGAGGAGCTGCGTAAAGAAGTAGAACATGATGTTGAGTTGCCATTCTCTGTCATCTTGAAATGGTCACATGACCGGGCACACCAGTGGCCAGTCGCATGGTTATGGCCTTTTTTCCAACCGTCCTCTCTCACCGAGGTTTGAGGGAGTGGCCAAAATAGCTGACAAGGGATACAATCCTCTTCTGGGGTTTTTTTGGCGGTTGAGGTGGTGCCATTGAGAACCTTATATCGATGACCGCAATAAGTTTTAAAAAAAATTTTTTTTTAATGACACTGACAAACATACGTAGCATTTTACTGCACAATGAATCCCAGCCCCAAAGAGCTTAGTCTGATTTCCGGGTGTCTGAAATACGGGCAGATAAAGTGACTTGCCCAAACTCACAAGGAGAAGCTAGCACTGGTATTATAAACAGTGTTTATCTGTTTTAAACCCAGTGTTCTTGCTCTTCTGCTACTGACCGTGCTAATATACACTGAAGGGGTTAACACTGTCACAGCAGGGCAGCCAAAGGAAGTTGGTTCATCAATATTGCCTGAAATGGTAAAAAAGAGACACAGCAGGAAGTTACTGTGGTAAGAAACAGAATGACTGAGAACGCCAGGCTTTTTCGCTCAGAGGGTGCGTGTTTCTCCCAGCACATCTGTAGCACAGTTGGCCAAATGTAGCATGTCTTTGCAAACAACATTTGCAGGTCGTCCTTGGCTGTATTTATTTAATTTTTTTATTACTTGACTGTATTTAGTTTTAAAAAGCCTCATAAAAGGAGTTTGAGAGCTTGAAGGAGCTCATTATAGGAACCTGCCAGTAAAGTGGATAACATTGAATAAAATGCTGACACCTTAACCCTTACACTGCAATAAGGGACCTGAAGAACAGTGCTGTAGGTTTCTGCAGAGTTAACACACAGCTGCAGCTACTTTAGGCTGCGTTTATAGTACTTGCGACGGCTTCCAGCTGCAAAGCAACTCAATGTATCGACCGGCCATAGTGGGCGCGACAGCGACGTCACAGCTACCAAAATCGCTGTAGTCAAAAGAATTTGAGATTTACAGAGCACGCCGCACCACGTGACTGGCAGCAGCCAATCACATAGCCCTTTACCGCCACCAACACTGCACACCAGGGTGCAACTTTTGCTGCAGCGACGTGTGACATCACTGGTAGCATCGCCGTCGCTGTAGCCAGTACTATAAACGCAGCCTTAGTTTACAATAAACTAGAGCACTGTTGTCCCAACACATTTCAGACCGCTCCTTCCCCCAAAAACAATTGTTTGGTTTATGAGACCCACATTCTTTATGCAGTCCACAAAGAAAGATATGGGATCTTAAGGAGCGATCAAGCCATTTTTTCTTTCTTAAATTTTTTATTACAGGTTTGAAGTAGGGGGTCTCTGTAGCCGAACCCCATTAATTTCAGCACCGGGGACCCCCTGCTTCCGGAGTTACCGCCCCATCAGAAGTATCTCTGCCGTTTTCTTCCTTTTTCAGCTTCATCATCACATGAGCCAATAGGAAGCCGCACCGGGTGACGTCACGGCTTCCTATTGGCCCGCAGGGGCAGGGAGCTTTGAAAAGCAGTCATATAGTGATCCCACGAGTGGCTATCGACACACTCTACGGCGGTAAGTTTCTCCGGAAGCGGGGGTCCCTGGAGCTGAAATTAATGGGATTCACATCCGGAAACCCCCTGCTTCAATTCTGTATTAAAAATATATCTATCTCTATATAAAAAATGGCTTGGGTTTCCTCTTTAAGACTGTTCATGGTCCCACGGCTCAACAAAGTATCCGGACGTTCCTCCTTCTCCTACCGTGCACCCCAAAACTGGAACAACCTACCAGAGACTCTCACATCCACCACCAGTTTAAGTTCTTTCAAATCTAAGGCTGTCTCACATTTTAATCTGGTCTGTAACTGTTTCATACGCCCATAATATACATTTTCTTTAACTGTGCATGCAATGTCTTGTATATAATGTATACCCTGTTCATTTATGTAACTGTATTTGTAACCATGTATTTGTTTTAATCTGTGCCCAGGACATACTTGAAAACCAGAGGTAACTTTCAATGTATTACTTCCTGGTAAAATATTTTATAAATAAATAAAATCTTTAAAAGGTTCCGTTTAAAAGGCTAAGGATCAATATATTTATTGGGTATGATTGCAGGGGAAATGTCTTTTTCTCTGTTGCTGTCCCACCATATAGTATGTCCCTGTTTTTGTCCTGCGGTCTTCCTTTGGCTTTGCTGCTTTCTGTATCACCCAGTGTGGATGTCCCTCTTGTCCCTTTGGTTCCAGGTGGGAAATCTCTGCTGTAGAAAAAACATCCTGTATGATCAATTTTTATTTGCACTGAAATATCAATATATCTTTGATTAAGCATGAACATATTAACATTGTACTCCTGAGAGGCTTGAATCCGTTTCATTGCCTGTTCTCTGTTGAGATGTCATCTGGAACCCCTTTTGAGATGACAAACTGCTGAGCTTCTTGAGCTCACATACTCCCTTCCTAACATGCGGTTTTCTGGCCACATGAGAAACCCCACTGCTTGAGTGACACAGTTATGGTACTGTACATGCTTACACTAGCATATTGTGCTAAGAAAAGCATGCGCCGTGGTTTGAAACCATGTAGGGCAGGAGAGAATGTTGAGTGAAGGCGAGTAGTGTTACACTTTATGCAAGGTAATATGTATGTTTAAATGTGGAGGTAGCACCCGCCCCCCCATAATTAGGCTTGCAGGGAAGGTAAACCCCTTCACTACCAGAGGAGCCGGCAACACATTGCAAGGCCATCTCGATTTTGAATACCTTAAAGTGCAGGCTTAAAGTGTCATTCTGCTGAGCACTGATCATTAAATGATACTACATTATATGAAATATAATCTGCTTTTCTTTAACGATTATACTCGACCACGGAAAAAGTGTTCCAGTGATTGCCAGGTTGCAATTAGATCATGTCTTTTATAAATACATTCAGGTAATATACACCATGGAGGCCATTTTTAAACAACCTGCCTCAGAAACGTTATTGTGTGTCAAACTCCTTCCTTGAAATAGAAAACCATTTGACGGTTTTAAAGCGACATTGGATCTGGGGGAAAAGCAAAACAAAATATTTCACTTGTTTTTTCCACCAGTTGGAACATTGTGTTTAGGACTTGACACTTTTTTTTTTTTTCCTGGTTATGGTACCTTTTGGTCTGCCTGGTTTACATTGTTAGATCTACAACGAGTTGAGAATCGCTGTGCAAGACCAAAGCAAACAGCATCACATGAACAGACTAAGTGGCCGTATTCCACAGATGTGTAGTCTTAAACTTCCTTTAGCCAACTCCAGGCAGAATTCAGTTTCACACGTTTACAACATTGATATGAAATCAGTTCAGAAATAAGTACAGTGCTAAGCAAAAACACACGCCAGTATTTTAGCGAGATCATCGCATGAGAAATTCTAGTTGTAGATATTGTGTACATTAAGTCAAAATAATGTGAAGCCCTTTATTACATTTGTCTCCTGTTTTGTACATCTGGTGGGGGGCGGGGGGGTGAAATCAAACACTGATCTAAAGACTGCAACATATTAACAGTAAAACTATTAAATAAACCAACCGATAATAGGATAATAGACTTCCGGTGCATATTTAGTATATTTAATTTATATCAGCTATAGAGGTACAGACACATAGGAAACCTAAAAGTGAAATAGTATGACTTCATTACTTTATAGTCCCATCCGGTATCACATATTAGAAAATAACCCCTATATTATTCCCAATTGTATATTTAAAGGGTTCCAATGTAAGATGTTTTTAAATGAACTGTGAAAGGGAGATAATTAACATTACAGTATTAAACTGTTCTCTGCATTTTGGGAAGTTCCTCAAAATTAATAAACACGATCAGTACAGATATAATGTGTGCTAAGCTTGATAAACATTGAAGCATGAGTCTCGTCACTTTTAGCCGGCTTTAGGCAGAATTGGAGAGAGATCTCCCATCGGTAGCTTCAACTACAGTACTGTACAGATAGTTTGAAAGTGGTCCAAATAGAAAAGTGCAGTTTTCTCTTGTATCCTCTGTGTTGATTTTTATCACGGGAGCTTAGAAATTCCATCAGAATTGGTCTCACTCTCACCGTTTATAGTGCTCAGAAGATAGGAATTTTTTTAGAGCCAGACCTCTGAAGTGTGTCTTTACAAATATTGACGTCTGATC
This sequence comes from Ascaphus truei, assembly GCA_036426205.1. NCBI lineage: Eukaryota > Metazoa > Chordata > Amphibia > Anura > Ascaphidae > Ascaphus > Ascaphus truei. The sequence continues at coordinate 27,983,121 of CM071575.1, read as the reverse complement.
CACGAACATTATCAGATACAAATTTAAGGAGCATTTGGATTTTTGCTGGTTTGGTAAATCATTTTGAGACGCATCTTAGTTTTTTTGACAACTCAACTCCAGCCATGGGGTAGTCTGGACTGCGTCGATTCTCATAATCTAGCTGGCTCTGGCCAACTTCTGAGAATAAAGTTTAGTATCTTATCACGCTCCCTTTTCAGGGGCATGAAGTTATGAATGATAGGCAGCACAATGGCCTGTTACACCAGGCTGGCCACCTGCCGAGAGAGAGCAGTCCACCTGCATTTGTCCTCTGAAGCATCAAGTCAGTCTGTGCTTTATATTGCTTCTTACAGATAGCCTGTCAAACCGTGCATCAAGTCTTCCCGATCCGACTCTACATGCAAAGATGACTGTGTGTACGGGGGAAGTACAGTAGAGACACTTATGGGCTGCATGAACTATTCATTGGTCTAAAGCAGGGAGGGCCACCAACATGTCAGGTTTTCAGGATTTCCCTGCTTCAGCACAGGTGGCTCAATCAGCGGCTCAGTTGTTGACTGAGCCACTGATTAAAGCTGCAGTTAAAGCAATATCCTACATGTGTGATTTTTTTTGTTTTTTAAATCAGTTCTCTACTATGAGAAAATACTTGTAGCGTTTATTTTGGGGGGGGGGGGTTTATTTTTAAATACATTTTTAATATATTCTAATGTGTCACGTACGACCCCCTGCTAGCACGCGACCTGTATACGGGACAAGGGTTAATACCGACGCTCGCAAGCTGCCCCACTCTTCACCCACTCAGGGGTCCCTCAAATGAGTTGTATCTCTCCTCAAGCCGTCCCAATATACCACCGCCACGAACAGCACACAAGTGAGCACGTGACTTTAGATATGCACCCAGGGTTAATACACAAAGGCTTCTCTAGCAACCCCCCTTTCTCCTCTGCAAGGAACCAGCGAGTTAGCATTAACCCCCTACTCAATTGCACATCATAACCATCCACTGCCACCACCTGAGGTTATGCAGATATGATAAAAGATCTTAGACTAAAATATCCGCCAGGGCCTCCGGTCCCTGTTTCTTATAGGAAAAACTATGCACACTAACACACAATCAGCTGTAGTAACATGTGCCTGAATTTAGCAAGTTATTCTCTCCAGCGTGCACAAAGTTCATTCAGAGCCCAAAGCATTACTTATTAAATGGTTTAATATATATAAAAATACAGTGCTTGAATTACAGAAAAGGTATTACAAAATAAACATACAATTACAATATAAGGCAGATGGCACTGAGTGTGAAGCAGGGGAACATGGGAGAAGGAGCGGCTCAGTGAGTAAAGACACTGACTGACACTGAGTGTGAAGCAGGGGGACCTGGGAGAAGGAGCGGCTCAGTGAGTAAAGACACTGACTGACACTGAGATTGCTGCAGGGGAACCTGGGAGAAGGAGCGGCTCAGTGAGTAAAGACACTGACTGACATTGAGATTGCTGCAGGGGAACCTGGTTCAATTCCCGGGGTCGGCTCCTTGTGACCTTGGGCAGTCACTTTATCTCCCTGTGCCTCAGGCACCAAAACATAGATTGTAAGCTCTACGGGGCAGGGACCTGTGCCTGCAAAATGTCTCTGTAAAGCGCTGCGTAGAATTAGCAGCGCTATACAAGAACATGCTATAATTATTATATAAATAGGAAAATATTGGACATTTCCACGGATATTAACACACTGATATTGCTTGTGTTACTTGCAGCTTTTCTATGTAAAATGTTCTTATCTTGTTTTGTGTCGGAGTAAATATGTTAAATAAACGCCCGTGATACGGTGGAAATGTGGGAGGGCACAGACGAGGCGTGATGAGGGTAAGGTGGAGGAGGGTGCTCCGTGCGGGGCCTCTTACGCTCGCGGACCCCACCTGTGCGACGCTGGAGCTTGCGTCCTGACACGGAAGTGGTGCCCGGCTTCTGTGATCGCCACCCCGGTGGGCTGCCTCCGCTCCACAGCTGGGGGTCACAGCGATGGCACCGCCAACAAGCTGGCCATGGGTGGGCCAAATATGTTCTTATCCTAGCTCCGATTCCCCCGTGTCTGACGCCCCATGTTTCCCGCGGTGACACCACAAAGATATCGGCTTATCTTTTTTTTTTTTTTCTTTTTTTTTATTTCAAACTTTTTTATTGATTTTAATAGGTTTTTACAATTTGGTCTTAGAACGACATTTTTGAAAGTATATCCTTACAACAAATGTTGCACATTGAAACAGATTTTATTTTATTATATATATATATAAATTTTGAGATAGAAAAATTTCCTCTGTAAAGAAATGAATGACTTAAAGGGGCAATTTCTCCAAGGACCACGTGAAATAATTCCAGTGACTTGTTTCTGTGGTCTCACCTGGGTGTTTGATACCCTTTTTACCCAAATCTGACACCTTTAAGTATTTTTTTAATTTATTTTGTTAAAGTGACACGTGGGGGAGGGGTTTGATTTCCTCTGGCGCCTCCCTTCTGTGTGATGTCACTGTGATGTCACGGTGTGATCAGTGAGCTACAGCTTATCTTTATTGGTTCTCTGATAAGGACAGGAGTGGGAGAAGGAGAAATAACATTATTAATTGATAAACACTTCCACATTCAGAGGCCCCTAAGAAATTCAACTTGTAACTAATTTAACAAATAAAGACCTCAGCCAAACCTTTGCTATGAGTATTTTTAGACTTGTTTAGAGACGCCAGTGAGACCGTTAACTTGCTTTTAGAAAGTACTTTTTCCAGGATCCAATGTGCCTCAGTTGAATATAAATCCCGTGTGGTTTATTTGATTAGACTGGGCAGCTTATATAAACCATCTGCCATTGTTTGTTTATATTTGTACAGTGGTAGGAGCCTGCAGGTTTTTTCAAACCCCCGCAGGAAAGTGTCCAGATCCCCATCTTTCGCCAGGCTTGGGAAATGCTCCATCCGTGGCCTGGACGGGCTGGAATCTCCGCTGCTGGGGGCTGGCGATTCCCTCTGGAGCTTGGCAAGTTCCAGCTGGTGCCTTAGGTCCGCCGCGTATCTCGCATCCTCCCGTTCTGCAGCATATCTCGCTGCGTCACGTTCTGCCCAGAGGGATTAAAAATACCCAATATCTCATGACATTATCATGACATAATGTAACAAGCATTTTTCTATAGCAACTATTTACAAAGTCACATTCCCTTCCTCTTCTGAGACAGGCTCTGGCACACCCTTTTTGCCCTCTTTCTAGCAGTGCACCAATTGTATCTAGTGCCTGCCTGGTCACCTGATCCGCCACACAGAACTTTGCATCTTGGGTACTCTTCTGCAACACTGGCAGGGATTTGGTGATTCCCCCGAACCGAATCTTTGCCTTTCGATCGGCAACAGCTTTTTTTTTTAATGGCAACTTGTACTGCTTTAAGCCACCTGCGCTAAAGCAGGGATATTCTTTACAACCTGCGCTGAAGCGGGGATATCTTTACAACCTACGCTAAAGCAAGGATATCTTTACAACCTGCGCTAAAGCAGGGATATCTTTACAACCTGCGCTAAAGCAGGGATATCTTTACAACCTGCGCTAAAGCAGGGATATCTTTACAACCTGCGCTAAAGCAGGGATATCTTTACAACCTGCCACCTGCGCTAAAGCAGGGATATCTTTACAACCTGACCTGTTGGTGGCTTGTGAGGAGTTAGCCACCCCTGGTCTTCAGATACTGACTAAAGTGCACACCAAGCAAATATTGCAATGTTGTATACATTTTGATCTATTTCAGCATTAAATGGTTTCTGCTAGTTACTTATGTCGAGGAGAGGTAGTATACTGAAGCTATGCCACTACTATATCTGCAATTTGATTGCTTAATTTAGGACTCTGTGTGCCCACACTTTGGAAACTGATCATGCTTAAGTGTTGAAAGATTTGTTGGTGTTGACATTATTTAACAAGCTTCAGTCCCTAATGAGCTCCTTTCTTTCGCAGGTGCGCATCGCTGCAAAGTTCATCGCCCATGCACCCCCAGGAGAATTCAACGAGGTCTTTAACGGTAAGTGGCAGTTAACACGCTGCCAACCCAAGTGTGACACGATCACTTCACTTACAGCCGGGAGGTTGATCTTTTAATTCATGCCCCATCGCCATTCATTAAACTCCTCCAGTTTCCTTACGCTATCACAGGAGTGGCCAACTCCAGTCCTCAAGGGTCACAAACAGGTCAGGTTTTCAGGATATCCCTGCTTCAGCACAGCTGCCGTTGACAGAGCCACTGATTGAACTACTTGTGCTGAAGCAGGGATATCCTGAACATTTGATCTTATGGTGACCCTTGAGGACTTGAGTTGGCCACTCCTGCTATAAGATAGAACAGGCTGGGGGAAGCTGTATTTGGGGCGGATAAGATCTTTAGTGTCTTGTCCCTTGCTGGCCTTGTGTACAGAAAAGGATTTTTGTTAATGTAACCTTATACCAACCATAAAGTTAGGGTCGACTTGGTTGTCTAATGCAGGGCTCCCTGGTTTCATTCAACAAGAGCAACCACTGGCCAGGTTTTCAAGCCTCTTCCTTTAACACTTAATTCAACAATATTGCAATTAATTATCAACAGGACACCCTGCTTAGGTAATTGTTGAATCGCACCTCCATAAAAAAAATACCCCTGCTCAGCTTGAAATTAATCAGATATAGAGATCAAGTAATAATATTAGTGGAGGGGTGTTAACTGAGATTGATATGTGCTTGGGGGGGGGGGGGGTCCTGAGGGAAAATAGCAAAGGGTTGTGGCACATTTCACCTCTGAAATCTTTACCATCAACTAATTTACCAGAAATTGACACATCAGTCATGGTAAAAATAACATTCGTGAAGAGCGATCATTTTCTTTTAATGGTTTTTATTTCACAATAATTTGGGCAGAAGCCTCGGGTCTCTTGAGTTGCTCGTTCATGTTGATAGATGGGACACAGTGATTTGTTTCCCTTCAGATCCCCGTCATTAAGCTGATCACAATGAAAATGCTGCCTTCTAAACCACCTTTTTTTTCCTCTCGTTCCAGATGTCCGGTTACTGCTCAACAGTGACAACCTGCTCAGGGAAGGCGCAGCTCAGTAAGTCTTTATATCCAGCTGGTTTTCAGCCTGTAGCCTATCCGTATGCGTTACACGTCTGCTCCGGAGCAGTGCAGAGCTTATCCTTTCCAACCATGTGGTTTTATTTAACCCATTATCTCACAGAGGGAAATAGAAACTCATTGCAAGCATCCTTGGGGTTACAATGAACTGCAGTTCTGGAAAGTCCACCAAAGTGTTGGGGTTAATTTTGTGGACACATCAGTAATGACATGTTATCGAATTGAGAATTTACATCTTTTTTTTTTTTTTTTAATGGCACCATCATTTCACTTTATGTACAACAATGCAATATGCAGTTGCTAGCTTGAGGTTCCTGGCTAGCATTCTTTAGTTAAAGCAAAAATCCCACCTATCTAACTCCCTCTTTGGTGTTTTTAGCTATGAGGGCCCCTGGTTTCAGGAGATACTTCCCAGTGAAGTTACTGGTATTACTTGCAGGCATTTAAGGGGATCTAAATGGCCGTCCAATAGCAAGCTGCCACCTATTGGTCCGCGGGACCTGTTAGATTTGGCGCCCATTTAGTTTTCCCTGAAGGGAAATTTAAACCTGGTAACTTCACCGGCAAGAATCTCAGGAACTGGTGGGTCCCAGGAGCTGAAAATAGTGCAATCCAGCCCGCCGCCGAACCCCCCCCCCCCCCCCCCCCCGCCCCTTTCTGCCGGTTACCATCCTGTAAAAAAACAATAAAAACATTCATTTTGTATAGTTTTGGATCGTTAATATCTTATGATGTTGCCATCTGGGATGTGATGTATTTGTTGAGTGACTAGTTGGTGTTTTATTTATTTTGCATATTTATTTTTTTTACCAAAAAAATAAATAAATGCATATGTTTAGATTTTATATTTGGTTCAGTGGAAATCCCCGTACTTACCCATCCATACCGATACTCCCTCATAACACCGCCCTCCCCCGGGAGGGCCCTATGCCTCAGGACATGAAGTAGGGGCTTTCCTGCTGGACTCCGCCAGCCCACGTGCCTTACCAAGCCTATACCACCCCCCTGGGCTAATTCTTCTCTCTCCCCCAGGCCTACACCCCAACCCCCATGGCCCCTACTATTTGACTGCCCCATTGTACATGCATTGCTTTGCGTTGGGGAGTCTTGTTATCCCTTCAGGAAACCCTTCAGTGACTTTAACAGTGTGCATTTTGTGTTCATTTTTGTATTCATACAGTGCGTTTGCCCAGTATAACATGGATCAGTTCACTCCTGCAAAAATTGAAGGGTATGATGATCAGGTAAGAGACTGGTGTTCTTATTGATCTATAGATGTAGTAGGCTTCATCTTTCTCTCGGGTCTAACTTATAGGGATATTGTGTGATCTGTGCCACCACTGTTATTGTATCTTATGGAAGCACTGACATTCTGGGTTATAGTGGAATATCTTTATAGAGCGCCATCCATGTACATAGCGCTTTACAGCGTGACATAATAGGAATAAGCACTTCATAAATAAAAGTAGAAATCGGGGAAAGGAGTCACTGCTTCAAAGAGCTTACAGTCTGGCAGGGTCTTACACACCCTCTTATTTATCAAAATGAACAGAAAAGGATTGACATCTTACTCCACGACTCGGCTTGTAAGATCATCAAATTATTGCTCATTTAGAGGTGGAGCGTGCCACTAATTCTCAAGTGAAGTGATGGATCGTGTTGCACACTCCTGGCAGTTTCTGGGGCAGACAGCAAGCGGACAACCATTTTTGTGCAAATGAAACATGGAAGCCATGGCAAATGTGTTTATCTGGTATTTTTAAAACACACACACAGCTCCTGTGAGCTCTGAACCCAACCCCACCCACCACACCATATATAATTGTGTCATTGTGTCAAAAAGGAGCGCTTCTGAGATTGTGACCTCATGTAATATAACGAGACAAAAAGCCTCAGTGCTACGTCCAATATGGCAAATTATATAGTTTAAATACTAATCTGTTTTTCTTTTCATAAGTCGGGGTCATTTAGATCACAACTCTTTGCCAAAACATTTTAAGCTTGCGATCCGCGCCAAGTTATACATGTGTGAGTGACCAGTCTATTAGGACAGTTCTCCCTCCATTAGAGGGGTTATGAGAGCCTTTTGCAGGGTAAGTAGTGTTAGGACTTGCAGAAGAGGAGATACCTTGGCATGGTTTGCAAGCTTAAAATGCTTTGGCCAAAGAGTTGAACTAAATGACCCTCGCTTATGAAAAGAAAAACAGATACGTATTAATTATATAATTTGCCATATTGGATGGAGCACTCAAGCTTTTTGTCTTGTTCCATCTGGTATTTTCAGCTGCATATTGTGGAATAGTGTTGTAAGCGCTCCCGCTAACATTAATACAAGACAAAAAATTAATTTTTAAAGAGATTTTACTTGCTATTACTTTATTACTTGGTTTTATTTACTAAGGCCTGCTGGAAGGTGTTTTATGGAGTAGCACAGCTTGTAAATATGATCCCTGATGTCTTTTGTTTCTTGAGTTTGCTTTATCTTTCTGCATAGGTTGCTTAAAGATCTGAAATAGCCTTTTAAACACCAACATAATACCCATAAGAAAATGTGTACTGTTAACATCCAGATGTGAGGGGTAAATGTATCTCTCTAACGAGCTGCTTTTTGTTTTAACCAATAGGTCCTAATTACAGAGCACGGAGACCTGGGCAACAGCAGGTTTCTCGATCCCCGCAACAGGATTTCCTTTAAATTCGACCACTTGAGAAAAGAAGCAAGTGACCCTCACCCTGATGATGTGGAAGGGACTTTAAAGTCATGGAGAGATGCTTGTGACAGCGCATTGAAGGCATATGTGAAAGATCACTATCCGAATGGCGTCTGCACTGTTAAGTATCTCATTTGACAGGAGGAATTATGACCCTTGCTTGTTACAGTATGTTTGCGAAAATCTTACTAGGTTTTTTTTGCATGGGAAAAACACTCAACTGTCCTTATAAAAAAAAACACATAATTTTTTTTTTTTTTTTTATTTTTTTAACACAAATATTATTTCTGCTCACAAAATTGTTTATCACCCAGTGAGATTAAGCACGGAAATTATTTTTAAGGAGAATTGGGAGAAATTGGGGCTTAATATTTTTAGAATAGATGTCACACGCATTCAGCCATGGGTTGGTTCGTCAAGACTTTTTATGTAGAGGTGTTTCCAAAACTTGGAGTCCCAGAGTGCTTACAAGGGGAAGACACAGAAGACACACACTGAAAGAAAAAGGAGGATATATAATGACAGAAGGGAGAGAGGAGAATGACGGATGGGGCCTTATTCTATATTGTCTCAATCGGTTGTTTTCTGCATAAATCCCCCATTGAAGTCAATGGAGAGGAAACCCAAAACGGCCGCTTCAGACTTCAGAGAATGACCTAGAGCAGGGGGGCGCAAACTTTTTTCCCTGCGCCCCCCTGCCGGCTGTCCCCTCACTCCCGCGCCCCCCTCCCAACCCCAACTTACCCGCGCTCCGGCGTAATGACGTCACGTTGCCATAGCAACGTGACGTCACATGACCTCGCAGCGTCATTTTGACGCCGCGTTGCCATGGCGACACAGGGAGGAAGCCGCCGGAGCCACGGTAAGTTAGGTTTACAGAGGCCCTGCAGCTCCCCCGGCACTTAATTCAAGTGCCTTCGGGAAGCGCGCGGTGCCTCTGTAAACCCCGCGCCCCCCGTCGGCAGTGTCGCGCCCCCCCTGGGGGTCGCGCCCCACAGTTTGCGCACCGCTGACCTAGAGGGTGTCTCTCTTTTCTGAGGGAGGGGTCACCAAACCTTGTTCATCTTCCATTGTACACTAAATACAGAAGTGATCCGAAAGGCAAAACAAATGCTATTGGGGGGGGGGGGGGAGACACAGTTTAAAAGATTGAGAACCACTGTTTTATAGTTTTTTACAGTCTCTGCAGTACACGTATGATTGATGTTCTGAAGAGAGAGCCTTTGGCTTCATGCTTATGGCAGCTACACTGAGCCTGTTGGTTTTGGATCTTGGAGGGCAATGTTGAGGGTTCCTGCCCTGGTTGTCTCAGCGCCATATGTTAAACCCAGAATTCCAGTATATGTATTGATAAGTGACTGCACGTTGTCCACACAATTGTGAATCATTTTGTGCCTTTGGCGGGACTGCTGCTTTTGAGTTGTAATGTTCAGTGTGCGCTTGGCAGCAGGGGTAAATATTGCTATAAAACCTGTTTCTGTGCCTAAATGTTGTTGGTCTTCTTTACAGGTATATGGAAAGACAATAGATGGACAGCAGACCATTATTGCCTGTATTGAGAGCCACCAGTTCCAACCCAAGAACTTTTGGTATGTGTATATTTTATTTAGCTTTTTATACTGTTTGTAATTTTAAATTAGCCATACTGTGTTCCTGCACAAATTGTGGAAATTAAAGCAAAGATGAGGCCTTCCAACTTGTAAGAATGAATTAACATTAACAATCACGGAAGACATACACGCCAGTGACCACTTATAAAAGTGAAAATATTAAATTAACTGTAAATCTAATTAAAGTAATGTAATGGAAGGGTGGATACCCTGTACTTTTGCTCCTGTATTTGAATGTTTTGTCTTATATAGGAACGGGCGTTGGAGGTCCGAGTGGAAATTCACCATTTCACAATCTTCAGCTCAGTTGGTTGGAGTCCTCAAGATTCAGGTAAGTAAATCTGAATAATGAACCAAAGACCGGCAGACTTTCCTTCTGGTAGTAACCAGTGCTTTTTTTTTCTGTGAAAAAAAGTGGGGATATTGAGCTCGTGCATGCGCAGATTGTTACTGTGTGAATAGCTTGCACAGGACAGAAAGGAGCTCTCTTATCGGCTACTGCAGACGGCTGTGTATGCTATTAACACAATGCGCAGACGGCTACCGTGTTAATAGCTTACACAGTAGCCATATAAAAAAGTGGGGATACAGCATATCCCTGTGTACTCCCAGAAAAAAACCCTGGCGGTAACCAATATTCACAAACTGCTACGCTGTTTTCAAATGAACAGGTATTCTGTAATTGGAGATGTCCTATTTTATGTTCCCACGGTGATATCCCACAGTCAGCCAAAAAACAACTTTGTATGTACAATTTAACAATCTAACTGGCTTCCTTACAGTGCCCTTATGGTGTACCTGGTAAGGCATGGGCCCTGGCATGCCAGAGGTCCTTATAATGTACCTGGTACCTCATAGGCACTTGTTAGTTCTCCAGGAGGTGATCGGACAGCTGACTGCTTCTGAACAGCCAGCGCGATCGAAACAGAAGTGGGGCCCCGTCCAGTTCTATTTTCAGCATCTGGGGGCCTGGCACTGGTCATGTGATCACTCCTGGAGCGATGACATGACCCAGAGAGCTTGTTACATTCTGGTGCCACTGGATGGCCGGCACTATAAAGGTTAAACTAATATAACTGCTTAATGCGAATGGCTACGTTTTGTTTCTCTGGCACATTAAATAAGTTATGGTGGGTAAAAAAAAGTGACAACCCCTCCACCGCACAGCATGCAGCAAATAAAAATATCACTTGTGAGCACATTCACATGTCTCAGACAGCGCTGCACCCCCTGCCTTCCCCCATTCTCAGCTAGGGATTCTGGGAAATAACATGCAAATGAGCACAGTGTCACCTTTTGCTTTGAATCCATTTCAACATGGACCCCCTAAGGTCGAAACAGCTGTCTGTGAGTAGGTTTACTGGCTATGCACCTTTGTTAACCCACGCTATGCTGTAAATCTCTGAAATGCAAGCAGAAGCTTGTGGGGGGTGTGGGGGAGGGGGCATATTGAAATGGATTTGAAGCAAAAAAATGACCACTGTGTGCTCATTTGTATGTCATTGCCAAGTAGTATTTGTTTCTCTGGAAATTTCTTAGGTGCCACTAAATGGTGGATTGTTTATTAATCAAGTGTTTTCTTTAGCCTTAGCCCACTCTGTCCATATCAGATAACCAGTAAAGATGGAGAGGGCAAGGGTTGGGGTGTCTTTGCCCGTGCAAACTCATGTTGAACAAATGGTGACATCAGACAAAAGGGAGCATACAGAAGAAATCAAAGCATCCCAAGTTACAGCTCACAAAGTCTTCAAACTAACTTTAAAAGAGGGTTTACTTACAAGTGTCAGATTATGGTTAAAAAAAAAAAACAAATACGCCATCGACCACCCCGTTATGACCCAATAAGCATGTCATTGCCAATATTACACATCAGTCCACAAGGGGGGATGTTCCTTTAAAGCTGATCTAACAAGACCCATTCCTGAGCTGTAATCACTTTGTTTCTCTCTGTTGCAGGTTCATTACTATGAAGATGGCAACGTGCAACTTGTTAGCCACAAAGACGTGCAGGAATCCATAACCATTTCTGTGAGTAGGAATACTCTGAGAAATACATAAGTAAATATAAGACATCCATGTACTGCTGAGACTTTTTTTTTTTTTTTTTTTAAACGTCAACGCTCGCCAATTTTGTTTAAACGTCAACGCTCGCCAATTTTGTGTAAGTGTAAAATGCAGGTAGTAGTGGCACTCCACTGAAGGTACATGACCTGCCTGGGTGCAGAATGCAGCAAAGGTAAGTATAAACGGGTAATAGGAAGCAGGCACCCCAGGTTTTGGAGATAAAATATCACATTTATTTAAACATAATGTTTCGGCTCACTGTGGAGCTCAAACGTTGGTCTGTTTAAATACATTAGATATTTTTTCTTCAAGGTGGGATGCCTGCTTCCTCTTAAATGTGTGCATGCGCGCACACTCTATTCTGTTTTATTTCAATATTTACTACAGTAATTCTCCTTGGAAATAATACACATTTATGCATCTCGTAGCAGAACCGTTACTTTAAGATACATTAGTTTATACATTCCCAATACTGATTGCTATAACGTTCATTTGCCATTTTTATTTGCATTCTTACTTGCAATTCCAGTACTGCATATGGTTGAAAATCTTTAAGGAGAAAAAGGTCTACCTTTACCAAAATAATCTTTATTGTTCTCAGAAAGCAGAACTTCTCTACTCAAACAAATATTCATTCTGTTGTCAGTAGATGGCAGTCATGTGAATAGAATATTATACCAAGAAACAATTAAGACTAAACCATACCTACTAAACCGTGACATACGTACTGATTAACAATGCATTTTGCTTTAAATATTTATGTGTAGAAGAGTGGTGGAAACAGGATCAATGTGAAGAACCAATCCAGCTGATGGTCTTTAAAAGTGTACAGTATGATGCAATAATAAAAATCAATAACACTACATAAATTAAATGCGATATAAAGACAATGCGGTAATGCCAGTATAGTAGAGTGCAGTCAGTGTGTTTACACCTATAGCTTCCGATACCAGCATTGGTAAAGAAACAGTTACAGGCGTTAAAACAATGGTATACAATGTACCTCTCCATATTAACACAAACATGCAGGAGGAGTAAGTCCACCCCTAATTCAGTTTGAGATCAGGTTGCTTGCTAGGGCATCAACTACAAGTCCAAATTGGGTTGCAACAAGTCACCCTACTGCTGGGGTACACTTTGCTGAACCACTTCTGACCTTGAACGTCTGCTTGGAAACACACTGCTCCCTATATCTTTTTTTTTTTTTTTTTTTCTCCCATGGGAAGGAATGCTAGGGGATTGCAAGACGGATATTGTAGTGGCCTTTGTTTGATTGCACGATTGAAGAGTTTCCTTAAGAAATGTGAAATCCAGTTCATTTAGATAAAGTGGAGTTTAAAATAACTTGATTTTTATATTGTATATTTTTCTCCCAATGGGGCTCAGAATCACATCTACAATCAAACGTGCAATACACAGAATTTTACAGACACGCTTTTTTGTTTGTACTGTATGTGTTAAAGTCTAATTTCTGTGTATCCTTCTACATTAAGTCTTGCTCTTCGGTTTTGTGACACTGGTCAAACATCACAGATCTAGATAAAAACAACCCATCCATGTGATACCCCTTTTGTAGTATTGCCTCACTCTGCTACCAGTTTGTTATTTGCAGTCAGGTGGGGACAGCCAGAGGTGGTAAACTTACACAAGACGTAATTTCCATGGAATAATTATGGTCTCATAAGAATGAAGCTCTGTTGTCTGGGAATGAGTAATTAAACCTGTCAATAAATGAAAATTACTCCAGATAAGTTACTTAATCAGCCTACAATGAAATCTAACCTTTTTTTTTCCAGTATAACAAACGCTGGAAAACCTAATAAAAATGTTTTGTAAAGTATATTGTTGGACTTTGTTCAGGTGGCTGATGTATCTCAAAGAAAAATAAGTCGCATTTTGTTTTCTCTCCAAATTTCTCATGGGTGTAAGCTCCTTTGCCTCATTTACTGCAGCAAATTGAACTTCTATTGGCTCATGATATGGTAATGGATTGCCGCATTCAGCCTCAATAGCACATATTCCCAATGGCGCTGGTATTGCTCAAGTAATGATTAGTTCTGCAATTTCCAATTTTGCAAATGCCAATTCATTAGGACACCTATGAATTGCTTTCACTGAGGCCCAATGAAATACGCCACAACCTGTAAACAATGTTAACGCTCTTGGACCAATACAGCTGCTTGCACATAAACTTGTTAGTCCCCACAAGTCTTATTTTATCTACTGTACATCTGAAGAAGCGACTTGGGAGTTTAGTATATCTGAGATTTCTAAGCCTCGTGAGTCAATTAAAAGGCCATCTGGATATCATATATCAGAAGTACAGTGGAAACACTGTAGCTCACAAAAGCCTTGCATTCCAATTCCGATGGCCATATAACTACAGATGTTGCCAGACTTACTGTCCCCGGATCTGCGGCAAATGGAAAAGGTAAAAGCTACGGTGACCTGAGGGAGGGGGGGCCATGCTTGCCCTATCAGACTTCCAGCTGGGGTAATCCCGCGGTTGTATTCTTGTGGCTTCCTTATCAGCTGGGACAGCTCTATATTCACTGATACAGTTCAAAATAGTGTGGCAATTGTATTTCTTTTGATGTTAATTTGATTAGTGCATATATAGAACGTAGCATACAGTATAATACAGTACACCGCAAGACCTTAATTGAATAAGATATGTTTTCTGGCAGTACATATGCTTTAAGAAACAGAGTGCTTATCCAGGTTAATTGGACTTTGCGCTCTGATAAGGTGCCGTGGTTTGCAACAAACTCACACTTCCCGGCACCACTACAGGAAACACTCCAGTTTACAGACAGAACGTGCACATTTCCTGCTGCATTTCTCAATCTGTGCTCTTTCGCTTTGAACATTTTAAAATGTATCGCAATCTTCACTGATTTTTCTTTCATTTTTATTTCAGGGAGAAGCCCAAACTGCCAAGGAGTTTATAAAAATCATAGAGCAGGCAGAGAATGAGTACCAGGTGAGAGAGACCCTTCTTCCCCTTGTATTAAATGCAGTTTTTCCCCTCAGCCTTTTTGAAGTGAAACTTCCTTAGTGGCACCTCATTCGTGATGGGGCAAAAAAGAATTGTGGAGACAGAAATGAAACGGATGTGACGTCAGTGCTGGCAGTTGAGGCCGGGCTGTGTTCTGGATCAGCCCGACCCCAACACTGACATCACACCCGCTCCACAAATCAGATGCGGCGGCGATAGCCGCCGGCGCCTGCCAATGATCTGTTAAGCAAGTTATTGTTTTAGAACTAAGTCATTAGCAACATGTTATGCTAGACAGGAAGTTTGATTACAAACCACCACATGTGGGGGAATACCGCTCTTTAATCGGAATTTATTAGGTGAGCCTTACTTCAACGAGCAATGATGGACAGCAGAGTGGGGTTGTAGGGGATTGTCGGCACAGCATATATAGAGGGAAAGCTACGAGCCACATCCTTTCTAACTACGGAGCCTGCAGGAAGCCAAAGAAAAGGGCGAAACGCGTAGCTCAAAAACACCAGTGTTTTGAACTTGCAGCCACCGTCTGGAGTGGGACAAGGGAAAAGACGCAGCACTACAGACCGAAACGCGGAGGGGAGGTTTGCTTGCCAAAACCACGCAAGTCCTGCATTATATTACACTATAGACTGGCTTTTTTTTATCTGTAACAGCGCTGCCTTACTTGTTGAGTTAGCAGCACTTTTTTGTTTATTGTTTCACTAAATACCTTGGCTGTTTAATTGGTTTAAGACCTACTTACCCTTTCTGGGTGAGATTTCATACCCTATTGCTTTGAAGCGATTTGGAGGAATGCAGAGGAGCAACAAAGATACAATGCCAAGGTTTGTCAAACTTGGCCGTCGTCGCGGGTGAGTAGTCTAGTACTCTGTTATAAACCTCCCATGCCATTACTTTATGTTTGTTTGAAGTAGAAGCCTTCTAACTCTGTGGGAGAGGCTGAACTGTTTCCTGGAGCCTAAAGGAACAGCCTCCCAATGAGTGCACTCACACCTGCCCGTTGATGTTTATAGGCAGTTGAGCCTGTTGTTATTCCTGGGAACATTTTTAAATGCTAATGTATTCTGCTCATTTGTCATTCGTTTATCCCGAGGGTGATAACCACACAAAGACGAAGGAGAAGGAGTTCGCCGACGGAGAGTGAGAAATACTCCACAAGACAGAGAGGAGAAGACATAAAGATACCTTGATGCGACAGCATTGGCAAAAGGCCGTGTGAGTGTTAAGAGTTAATTTACACACTTTTAAAACCCCATGTCATTGCTTAAGGGCTTAAACACACCTGAACCATATTTGTCATTCACCTTCCACCTGTGCTCCCCCATCTCTCTCTCTTGTATCCACATCCGTCCAAACACTTCAGCGGTAGTTCATGGAGGGTAACCCGACGGTCTGAGATAAAGGGGCATGGGCGTCGCTGACTGAACATGGAGAGGGCGGGGTGGTGACGGCTCAGGCGACTTGTCAGAGAGAGGACCCATTGGATATACCAAATTGCAAACATTAGTCCCTAATGGATTAAATATCATGCGAACATTGTGCTTTTATGTAATTCCATCTAAAAGTCTATGCTTTTACGTCTATAATGCATTGGTCACTGGGGTTTGGATAGTTACTCAATTTAGAATTTTTAATCTATATAGGTTTTTATAATGTTTGGTAATCAGTCCGATTTTGATTCTTTTCTTAATAGAGTCCTTTTAATTTTTGAATTTTGTAATTTGTGACATTTTTGTATATCGATTTATTGCCACCCCTCTGGCGGTTTCAGTATAGTTCAGCCTTATTTGTTACAGATAGTGTGAATATGCTCACCCACATCCCCTGTGTAAACATCCTTGTACCGGCTCGGGTTCTGTTATTTCTTTTTGTATGGATTTATATTCTCCTGTGAGTGTCATTTTGTGTGTAAATTGATTAAAGATACAAGTTAACATTCAAAGTGGTTGTTATAAATGTTTGAGTAATGTGTTCTATTTTCTTATTATGTTTTTATTATTTGTGAGAGTCTTTTTTATTTAGGATTTAATTTGGTTACTATTTTAATATTGTTTGCAAGTATATATATGCATATACATTATTCATATGTTTTTTTTTTTTTTTTATCTCTAACATTCCACATCTATAGCCTTATCTGTAAGGGCGAATGGATCTCTGCTCACACCATTTTAGTAGATTTTCTTTGAATCAGCCATATGGTTATGTCTATCTCTCATCTGGCCATATGGTTTTAAGATCTATTCTTTTAATATTGAGTGTCACACTGTGTGTTTACGGTGTTGTCCCACTGTGTGTTGTGGTTTAGGTTTCCTATAGGTAGTGGGGTTGTTTGTCCATGAGATCCCTCATTCGGTTTTTAGGCAGTTAATCGAGTTTAGGTGTCTACTTATGTCTACACCTTAGTTTGCTTTCATTCTCATATTACATTTTTATGGTCCAGTAGAGCTGTCTATACTGTTTCAGTATAAGATGTAGGATTTATGCTGGCTATTAAGTTATGGGGTTTGTATTTTTTTACATTGATGGGACTCCGCCTGACATCCTTTTAATGTAGGGATGTAGACCAGCAGGAGCGGGTGCTGTTACAATGACTGATGGGGCAGCACCGGATCCAACCTATCCAAGCTGAACACTCATTAGTTCAGCTGGATATGTGTCCCAGGGATTTAAGGTTTTTTCCACTTTGACTACAATCTACTGATTGCTACCAATTAGTTATAGTGGGGACGGGGAAACGCGTTGCTCTGAATTGTTTTGGATGGCTGGGAGGCTTCCGTAATACCCGGTTGCTCCTCCAGATCATGCTTCCAGTCTCTCTTCCACCGAAGAGCATAGTCAAGAGTAGAGACTTTATTACTGTGGGAGTGCATGCGGTTCTGCTCTAGCGGGACACGACACGGGACTTTTGTACATGTGAGTGTGTATGTTTCTTTTTCTAATAAATGTTTTGATGGCTTATCTAAACAGCGTCTTTTTATATCCGCTCTAAGGCAGTCCATAGACGGACCTGCCGTAGCTGATGCTTGCGACGCTCGACGCGGTAGCCCCTTGCATTCAATGAGATGCCGTGAAGGGGGCGTCATGTGAGTCTCGCCAGGAGTGCTGACGAGAGTTGGAGGTTCAGCCGAGCGGCCAAGCTGGTTTTTCATCGCCGCGTCGGCTGAAAACCTCCAATCGCAGACACAACGTCAACGTCACGCGCCGTACGTCGGCGCTTGGTACATGATCAGTGCGTCGCGTGCGAATTTGCCCGAGAGTCCTGCCCCGCCTCCACCACCTCCCCCCCTGGCTCCCCTTCGCCGCTGAGCTCTCGCCTGCAAGCCGTGAAATCTCGCTGACTGAAGCAGGCGGCCTCAGACGTAGCGCCGCTCGTCCTCTCCACCCCTCTATGTGCCACGGGCCAACTCTGGGGGAGCTGCGTGGAAGGACATCAACTGAGTGACTCTGCTATCAGAACAGCACGTTCAACAGACAGTCCTTGAAGTAGATTTCCAAACCAGACAAGAAGGCCTACTTGTACAAAGACCTTTTATCTGTGCATGACTTACACCATGCCCGTGTTAAGTAGTGTCCTTAGATTGTTAGATTCCACCATTTATACTCACCACAAGTGTTGTGTGCACACCTCCCTTGAATCTATTTTGTTTTACTTACAACAAGTCTACGTTTATTGTGTTTTTAACACAACGTTGTTCATTCATTATAATCATACATCCTTTACATTCTCCCACCTTATGGCGTACAGGATCTGGTGATTTGGGTCCCCCCTGCAAAATGCCTCATTCCTCCTCCCTCTCTCCTTTACGTTCTCTTGATGCTTCATTGCTTCACCCTCTTTCCCATTTGTATCTACTTTCTCTTTCCTTCAAGGTTGCTTCCCTTTACATCCGGTTCTCACCTTTGTCCTTCATCAGACGCATTACTTGCTCTTCTTGTCGTGTCCATCTCGGCTTTCATGAGCAATATGATTCTCTGTTCCATTTATGTCATTTCTTGCGGAGTGACTAGCTTCCAGCTATCACTGTATAAATATTTATGTTTCACTTTCCCCCCCCTGCTCACCCATCTTTAGAGTTAAGCGTCCCAGATTTTGCTTTGTCAATCCTCACAAGGACGACGATGCATAGCTGTGACCGCTGTGACTGGGAGCCAGAGTCCCAGCATCAAGCTGTCTTTCAGGGCCTCAATCTGTGAAACCCATCACTTCCCAGACCTTGGACCTCCGTTCCATGAACTTCGGGAGAAGGTTGACCTGTGCTAGACAAGCAAGAGCCTGCCTGTGACTGGGACCGATATCCCTGACGTGTGACTAGGGGGTGTGTGCCGCGAGCAGAATCAGACGTTCCGGGATTGCCATAACGGATACTATGGACCCCGAACTGGCTTTGGAGGGCATTGAGGGCAGCTATTTTAGCGCTGTACAACACGTTGAGGTTGCTTTTATACCACCATGTATGTCTGCCTAATAATAAAAGCTACTTTTTAATATACAAAGTGCCTAAGCACCAGATTTCATGGGAAAAAACTGATGTGCTCTGTTTTTTCTTGGTTCGTTCGGATCTCTTGTCAGTTTATGAGTGAGAGGCTCTCCAAAGTCTCTGGGCTTTCGGTGCGGTTGACCCCTCTCCCCACGCCCCTATCGGACCCTACAACAACGGACTGTGTGAGCAGTTCAATTGCAAACCCTGAAACAAATGCTGCGGGTATTTGTTGGGAGGCCGAAGAATGGGACTAGGTGAGCAAACCAAACCTGCAGCATTCGACTGTTTCACATACAGTGGGTGCCACAGGAAGTCTATTCACCTTCGAGTGTCTCTAGTGGTGCCGGTCCGTGGAACCTGCTGTGACTGTTCCGCGGAGGCAGTGGACAGACACCGGGCCCTGATGTGTCATGTTTGGGTTTAGTGTATAAAAAGGGTGGTGAGGAGCCCAAGAGACTGCAGGAGCCATAAGAGTGCAAAGTGTTGCAAGTCGTAACGAGAAAAGTGCAGTGTCAGGTGGGTCCTGTTTTCAGACGGGAATTGCAGGAAGAAAGAACAGGGGAAATCTCTGAAAGGAGGTTCCTGCAACCGGTTTGTAATTTGTTGTGTCTGTTATCTGTGCAGTTTTGTGGTAACATTTTTTTCTTCATAAATTAATTTTATAGACGCTTTTGTGTTTCTGTCTGGCGAGTTTGAGTCCTGTATAGTCCTGGTCTCCCGTGGGACAATGGGTATTCATGCGTTACTTGTGATGTCTCTTCCCTATGGACATTGCATATAACATCAGATCGCATATGTCACCTTACCAATCGGAATTCATTTTATGAAAGTATTAATTTCGAATATATTATTTTTTACTTTGCGAAAATGTTTACCGTGAAATAGCGGGAACATATGAATTCTAATGACAAACTTGTGTGTTTTACATAGAAGAGTCACCCCCATCACCGGAATACCTTTATAGACCATCCCTTGTTTACTTCCAGAAGATACGATCATGCAGAACTAAAACCTTGTTACATAGACAGTGGATGAAATAGTTTGCTTTGTGCAAAAAGGAACCATAATTCAAAAATGGATCTGTAACATTTCCTATGGCAGTTTCTCAGGATATGCGAACACTGTTCTAACGGAAAGGTGTTATAAATCACAGCCAGAGGCAACTTGAAGAAAAATGTTAAAGAGAGGAGTTAGTGGCCAAAGCAGCACGATGTGGCAGAGGATATCAAATAGGTTTTGTGCTCGCTAGGCCTAAGGATAGTGGACTGTTTAGGTCATAAGTAAGAGAAGAGAATTATAGAGAGTTTTCCTTAATAATTAGTCACAACCAGGCAGGCGGCTCTCCCAAGTACGGTTTAAAAGGCGAGGTAACCTGAAAAGATATTGCAACAATTATTTTAAAATCAATTGGGATAAAAATACAGGTACAATATTAGTTGTTTTCCTCCAAAAACCAAAAGTTTGCTTTAGTTGTCTTGTTGTATAATATAAGACCAGATTCTATCCTCCCTACCATTGGGCACAACTATTTTGCTAGTGACATGTTAGATTTATAACCTAAGTCAGTGTAACCAAGGAGTCACCTTTGGTTTGCATCTTTTTGATCAAACATGATTCAGTCTCCCAACCTCATCAAGAGTAGACTCCGTTGAACAGGTACCACACTGAATATATAACATTTCTTATTGTCCTAGGCTATGGACTAAACTTTGTGGACGAGGTCAGTGAAAGTGCTCTGAAGGGTTTAATAAAAAGCATGCTTATTGTGATTTGAAGGGCAAATTAAAAGCTGGCCATAAGCAAGTATCAGAATCCCTTATTATAAGGTACTGTGGGTGCCAACAAGATTCGTATATGTAATATGTGTATTGACGTGGCGTGGTAACAGATAACTTAGATAATTGCTGAAAAAGTAGTACTGGTACTTTTTTAATGATGAAAGAAAGTTTTTTATTGGAAGGGTGGCTGACACGTACTAAGGAGTTATTGACAGTCGAGCAATACTTAACAACACACATAGAAACTACGGTATAATTAGTGAATAGCTAGGGCAGTGGTGCACAAAACTGAGGTGTGTGCCCTCCTGGGGGGCGCAAGATTTTGTAGGGGGGAGGAAAAAGAGTGAAGCAGGTGTTGAGAGAGGCAGGCAGGGACAGATGAGGTGGGTGGGGAAAAGATAGCGGCGGCGGGCAGCAAGAGGGAAGCAGACGGCCAAGGAGTTAGGAGTCGCGCAGGAGGCAGAGCCCGGACGCCAGGGAATAGCGCACCCCAGCGGTCCGATCGGAAGTCTTTCTACTTCCGATTGTCTATGCTGCTACAGCTGCGCTCCTCCCGGCCATCTGCTCTGCCCTGTGCAACTCCAACTTCCTCTGCCGGATGCTACTTGCTCTCCCTCTGGCGGCCCCACCGCACCGTATTCATCTCCCGCGACCACATCTATCCACACCCTGTTCCACAGGTAAGCATGAGGAGGGGGAGGAAAGCGGAGGGGGAGGAGCTGGAGGGGGGAGGGGGAGCTGGGGAGTGGGAGGAGGAGAGCAGAGCTGAGAAAGACGGGAGAGGAAATGAGGGGTGAGATGAGGAGGGATGAGATGAGGAGAGGATGAGATGAGGAAAGATGAGGAAGGAGAGAGAGAAGAGGGGAGGAGATGAGCAGGAGATGAGGAGGGATGATGATGAGAGGTGAGAGGGGAGAGAGGGGAGAGAGAGATGAGAGGATCAGGGAGAGGAAAAAAAAATTCAGTCAGTTTATCTTTATACTGTGCTACTATGCTGATTATTTAAAAACAAACCATAACATTTGTCAGTTTTACTGTTTTTTAAAATGTTATACCTTAATTAAAAAAAAGTCATGTGATTTGGATTAATCCGGCAGGGGGGGCTGACTAATGTCACGGATGAAAAGGGAACTTGATGTAAAAGTTTGTCGCTTCTTGGCCTAGGGACAAATAATATTTAGAAAACCTACTGATCACAATTAATTTGCCACCAGTGTCTATCCCTGGCATTTAAACAAGAGCTACCTTACTCTGAGATGTTGAGTGTCAACAGAATTAGTATTGAACAATACCAGTTCACAATCAAATTATCACCTTGGGAGAGAGCGTTGTTTTAGAAAAAAAAAAGTTATCATCCGAATGTAGTGAGATGGGTCATGGAACAGTCTGCCCTTTAATGCTCAGCAAAGGCAAGTCTTCAAAGACAAGTTTACCGAAAGCAGGAATGTTTTCACCTATCATTACCACGTATACACCGCCTCTAGCACAACCTGTAAGGCTGTCATGGGAATGAGATAGAAGATACTATTATATGACGCTATCAAACATAGAACACTACTCAGACAACAGACAGTGAGAGAGTTTTGAGTGAAAATCGACGTGACAAATATGCTTCTTAAACATCCATAGTGAGCAAATCCGGCTGCTTCAAAAGCACCTCACAAGTCTAAGACACTATGGGTTTACATATTATTTGTACTTGTGGGCTTTACTACTTTCTAAAACTGAGCAGTACTTTCAGGGAAGGTAGGCACAAAATTGTTGGACCAAGCTGTCCATCACTTAGTAAATGTTATTGATCATGCTATACGCCCCAAATAGGGGGCATAGGTCAAATTTCTACTCGTCTGGAGACTATTGGAGTTTCGATTAAACACCATTGTCCCTTATGGATAATGAGAAATCTCCAACTAATGGTTCATTGAGAACTACTGTAGCACCAGCGTCTGAACATACCTAACCCAGAGCTTGCTTATGTGCACTCACTATGGAATAATAATGTAAAATCATAGTTAGAGTGTCTTTCTTCTGGGTTCCCAAACTATTGGAGATGAATGCTTGCCTATTAGCATAATCAACCACCTCCAGCATCTGAGACAAGGTAAATCTATAGTATGCAGACGTGGACATTCACATACAAAGGATTTAAATTCCCTAGTGCGGCTAGGGGTAGGGTTTACAACACATAGCTATGCCCTGCAGGTGATAAAGGTTTCTAGGTACAATCCACATAGCCACGTGACAGGAAAAACACTTTGTAAAAATAAAATAAAAAATACAGTCTAATTTGCTCTGCCTAAAATGTCACACCGCTAGACATCAAAGGTTTTAGCTGTTATCATTTGTTGGGAAATTAATTATCCGTTACATTTCTTTAGGACCTCTGAATGGGGAAATGTGTCAATCAAGGGTTTTCTTTAGCCTAACCGACAGGGTCCTTATCAGAGAGCCCATAAAGATAATGAGTGGGGAGAGAGGGATGGGTGGCTTTGCCTGTGCAAACTCTTTGAACCCAAGTGACACCAGACAGAAGGGAGCAGCTAGAGAAGCAAACCGCCTGCAAGTCTAAGCTCACCGTGTTTACAAACTAACATTAATCAGTTCATTGTTGTGGGTGAGCACAGGGTCTCTGTAACCACACAGGCACCAACGGCACAGTCATCAAGCCAGCCCTAAGAGAGGGAGGAGGGGAGAAGGGAGTGTAGAGAGCGAGGGGGGAGAGAGGGGATGTTAGAGCAGGGGGGGAGATGGTGGCGGAGGGATATTTCATACTGGATTCGGGTCCCGTATAATGAAAACTTAAATGTGGCAATCCTAATTATTTAGAACAGTTCCAAAAAATGCGGGGGGGAAACAGTTTCAGGCGAGGAGAATCCGCTTGTGCAGCCAGCACAACATAGACAAATAAATCCTCAGAATACCCTCTAGGACAGGGGTACAAAGTAGAGCTCTACTCACAAGGTCACACTGCAATTCTTCATTTATTGTAACAGCCAAGAACAGAGGGAGAAACAACGTTTTCAGGCCCATTGGACCTTTCATTAGATGAATTTTAACCCAAATGTTAAAATACTTTTAGGTTGTGGACCTGAAGGCGCAGCTCAGTGGAGTGAAGGACAGACTCTGAAAACAATGACATGACATTGCAAGCACTTGCGAAGATCGCAGTGGACATCAGACAAAAGCGAGCTGCCAGAGGAAACCAAACTGCTCCTAAATCAGCTCACCGTGTTCAAATTACCAGTGCCAGCCCCTGTGACCTTGGGGGAAGTCAACTTTATTTATCTCCCTGTGCCTCAGGCACCAAAAATATAGATTGTAAATCGTGGAGGACTGTGCGTGAAAGATTAAGTACAAAGTGTTCAGGAAAAAAGGGACCACTTTCGTTTTTTCATTATATGATATATTTGTCGCTTAATCCCCCAAGAAAATGGCACAATTGTAGGTCTGTTATGTAGATAACACTATATAATAAGTCACAATGTTTGATAATCAGGATATTAACTAAACTGATTGTATTAGGTCAAAAAGTAGCAGATACACTGCGGGAGGTTAAGTTCATTAAACGAAAATAGAAGTTTTGCCTTCGGAGCTCGTAAATGTGTTTAACTGTTGAAGCTAATCTGAGACACAGCAACTGGATAAAGCAGTGGGAACTTTCGCAGAATGGACTGAAAACGCCAATTAAAGCATAGAAAGCAAAAAAAATGTGCAAAAAGATATTTGAAGACATCTCTATGTAGGTCATATTATTTATGAAATGCCCACTCTCACATCTCTACCTTCCGTACCCATATGTTACTCTCGATAACGTTTTATCTTTAATAATACAGTATTTATTATACATGTGTATTATGGAGTGTGGCAGTTATTGGTCTCAGTGTTCAACTTGATTCAAAGACTATGGCTACTGGTCTGTAATGGAATAGCGATGACATTTAGAATTGTATTTGGTTTTGGATTTATTTGGGGCTACAGTGTAAACGAGCAGAGCAACATATTTACATCAATCCAGACACTATAAAATACACAAAAGGGCATCACCAATACTTAAGACAAATTGCCTGGGTGCTCAGACATAAAACACATAAAAAAAAGTAAGGTGTTTTAATAAACAGTCAACGTTTCAGCTCTGAGTCTTGTGAAAAGTTCAAGGTGGGAAACGAAACGTTATTTTAATAAAACCACTTTATTTTACGTTAAGACCTGTGAAACTGCACTTTTCCCGAATAGATACAGTATATCTAGATATAGGTACAGTATATACACGCACACAATATATATAATATATATATATGTGTGTGTGTGTGTGTGTGTGTTGTGTGGATATATTCATATTCAGAAATGCACAATTTTAAATATAGTCACCTTTGTTGAACTCAGCATAGATGTGTTCTAGTTCTTCCCTATTTTGAATATCTGCTCTTTCTGGGTCTTCTAGATATTGCAGAAACTGCTCGCCAAAATTCCCAACTGTTCAATGCTAAATGTAGGCATCTTCTCCTTCAGACAGGTTTCTCTATACAGATCTGGCTTTGATACAGGTCCAGAAGAAGGTCCTTTCAGGATGAGTATGCCTTTTACTGTACATACAGAGAGGAGAACAATGTGAATGGCAAATGACACATAACCCTGCCCAAATACTAGAAATGAACTGAAACTCGCATGCCATTGCTACATATAACATGGCAGATCGTCACTAAAAGAAGCACTGTTCTTTTAAATCTTTTGATAGCACTAAGGGATGGTGGGAGTTGGTATCAGAGGCACAGTCTCCTTCCTTTTCTACTGTAGTCTGTAGGTTGCCAGTGGCTTCTCCAAAATTACTGGACACAATGTGTGAAAGGTACGACGGTTGCACGAGACACACACACACACACACACACACACACACACACACACACACACACACACCACACACACCACCACACACACACCACACACACAACACACACACACACACACAACACACACACACACACCACCCCTCTCACCTCTCCGCTCCATTCTGTTCCTCCTCTCCTTGGCCCCACCTCCAGGCTCCTGACACCTCTTCCGGATTGGCTACATTACCCAGCAGCAGCCAATCAGGATGGCGGTAGCTGCCCAGCCCCCTAGCAACAGCCCTGCTTCTCCCTGCTCAGTAAATCCTGTCGCCCGCCCCCCCTCCCCCCCCCCCCCCCCACCAGCCCGTCAGGTCCTTTATGTCCAGAGATGGAATACTAATAGCCATATTACTCCTGGAGAAGGTTTATTGTAGGTTGTGATACCTTTAATAAACCCTCTGCTAGTTCGTCATAGATGAAACTGTAGTGAAAGAGCTCACAGGGCTCTCCAAGTGTACCAATCCATTTATAAAACCTGCTGGAAACTCTTAATTCAGTGATCAGTGACACGTTGGAATTTCTGCTGCATTTTCCTCTTGAATTTCCTTAATAAAGCAGTGTGTGTGTTTCTATACCTGTGCTTTGGTCGCTCAGTGAGATTTTTGTGTCACGATGCGAAGATTGGATTATTCTAACATATACCAAAAGTGTATGTCGGAAGGGTCCCCAAGAGCTGCCTCTGAGGGTTAATATCTGGGGTTGCTTGCAAGTGTTTTGTCAGCCCTGCCCTCTGCCATTGTTTGCCAGGACATAAGGACTTTCAAGCACAGCTGAATTAATTCCAACCTCTTCCGTCTTCTCTGCATCGCCAAAAGCGGCAGCCAAAGGGGTGTCAGTCATTGCTGCCTGTCGCTGATGTTACAGCTGCTATGTCATTCTAAACAAGCATCCTTCTTATCCCATGTACCCTATGTTCACTTAATTATAGATTGTAAGCTCTTCGGACAGGGTGTTCCTTACCTACTATAACAATGTAGGTTATTGGCGTTATTTATTGTCTTTCGTTCCAACCCTATTGTACCGGGCTACGGAATAGTTGGCGCGTTATAAATAAATGATAATAATAATCTGAAATTACACCGTTTATAAATCTGGAAGAGAAGGCGTTACATTAGATATGTGACTCTATAGACACCAATATATTTTGGTGAATGGGGCGTCTCCTTCCTACGATACATTGATTTTCTTTATAATAATGTAACATAAGTAAGAGCAATGGAATGAGGCTTTTTCTCTCGGTGTGAGTAAACGAAACTTTGCTTTCCTGCATACATTAACAGGTTCTAAGCTGTAATCTTAGACTCTCCGCCCATGTAAACCTGTTCTTAGATCAGTTGTATTTTAAAATGTACAATCCCGTCCCCTAGAAACAGTTTGTTTGCCTTTTTGACGAGATCATTGTGAGGTGTGCAAATGTATTTTTTTGCAATTTTTGATGCGGTTTTCTTACATTTCGGAAACATTGATGCTAGAGGCCAAGGCCCTCGGACATGGACAGCAGACCGCTGAGACAGACTGCCTAAAGGCATGTGGTTGCTCCATGCGCGTGCCTGCGGGGCGCAGTGCGGAAGCAGGAGGGGCGCGCGTTGCGAGGAGAATCAGTTTAAACTGATTTCTCAACACAAACAGACAGGTTACGTGAGCGGTTGCCACAATGAGGGCAAACCCCTCCGGGACGTCACCTAGGAAATCCCCCAGGAACGTCCCCATGGCCCGTTAGTATTGGCCAGGGAAAGCACTCGCTTCCTTCAGCCTCCGCTCATCTCCCGCACGGGAGAAGTCACCATGTCCGCATAGCCTAGTAAGCAAGGGAATTTAAAAACAAAGCTTGGCAATACAAACAAGGGTATCCTAATTAGGAAATAACAAAGGATTGATAGGGTTGGAAAGGTGTCACAGCAGACTCGGTGGACACGCTTTGAGACTCCCGCTATTGCAGGATAAAGAAAATAGATTAAGAGTAAGCAGAGACCTAGCTTTTATATGTGAGCATAACGCAATATGTATATATATATATATATATATAAATAAATTAAATAATAAATATATATATATATATATATATATATAATATATATATATATATAGGTTGCAAGGTTGTCAGTATTGAAACGCTTGTCCTGATGTGGACAACGGTATTAACTGTTGGACATTGGACCTGACCGGCTTGGGGGGGGGGGGGAACGGGGCGGGCGGGCGGGGATTTCCCAGAGCAAGGAGAGAGCTGGACGTTGCTTGGGGGCTGGGCAGCATTCCTCCATCTTGATTACTGCGGTGGATAATGCAGCCAATAGAGTGGAGGTGTCAGGAGCTGGGAGTGGGGAAAACAGCATGGATGGAGGGGGGGCCAGATCTTTGGGATATGGCCTGTAGACAAAATAGAGTTGATTAGGGAGGCAAGCGCTATGCGATGGTTGGAGGGAGTCGTAGGAGCTTTGTTTGCACTAGGTCAGGTCCACATTGGCTGTTTAGTTTTAAGTGAGGTGGCGCTTGTGTAATTTCTCTTCAGATACTCAGACAATGTAAAAAATTGTAAGCACTGTTGAAAGAGGGTGGGTGGGCTATAGAGGTTCCCACAGGTTAAGCTTCATGATTGTAGTTTGTGTTGTGCTTGATAGCAGGGAAGTAGCACACCCCACAAAGTATTCATTCAATGCATTTGCTGTCAGTGGATTTTTAGAGTAGTATATCCTATATGATGGTATCTCTCAGGGCTACACCCTACTTCTGCCTGTACCAAGTAAGGGGGGCAACAAATCCGGGCACCCCCATGCTTCGGTTCACAGAATCATAGGTTATGGTGCCCCTGCTCTTTCCCTCAGACAGGTAACATACTGTTGTCAGTGCATGATTACTGTAGTAGTGTATCTTAAACATTTATCCCTTGGCCCCATGGATACTCACACTGTGCACGTGCGTACGTTTTTCATTCAAGGCATTATGCCGTATTGTAGTGAACCAGGAGATCTTACTTTACGCTTTGTAAGGACACTCATTATTGCCCATATGGAGGATTATCATTGTCAGCACTGAATAACATGATTGAACTCGCACACCCACACTAGGGGGGGTTTGCCCCTCACAGCACCAGGGAGCAACACTAAGTCCGTTCGGAGGCACAGCCAATCACGGACATTACTGTACAACATTGTACCCAGTCTAGTGCCATGGAGTATGCAGGACATTCCAACGCTCTGATTGGATGAAGGGAATCATACTTTGTTGGGAGCCTTGCCACTAATGCAGAGTAAGGACGTTTATGACACCCGGCGGCATTATGATACCCAGTTTGTCAGATGGACAATGTCCTGCTTTGTCTTACTCCATGCCTCACTGTACCTTACTTTGAATGACTCACAACAGAGCTCCAAGCTTTTAGCAATAGTGCTCCAAAAGTACAGTATTTCGTTTCCGATTGAAACAAAAAGAATTGGTACTAATGGGTTCTCTCTGCACGGCTGATGTCCAGTTAGTGTCTGTGCGGTTCCAACGTATTGACGGGAAAAAGAGAGACTTGGAAATAGTTTGTCCTTCTTGCATCCATTTTTGGGGATCGGGGAGGTTGTGCCAGATTACCCAATAAAAACAGTACTCGTTACGATTCCAAATCATAATTAATAAGGAACACGTATAATATGCTTTTAGAAAAAAGTTATTGGGGATCATATATATGCTTGGATTTCAGTATAATTACATTTATTTTTAAATTGCTGTGGTGTTCTGTGATTAATCTCTTATACATACACATGGAAGCAAAAAGGAATCAAACGCAAATACCGTTTGAATAAACCCAGTGAGACACACCTAGTGATAAATATAACATTTATACAACTGGAAATAGTGGTGCTGCCTCCAGAAACTGACTCATCCAAGTCAAGTACGCAGAAGATAAAACCAGAAAATCAGGAGCGCAATAATCCGATTTATGAGAAGAAAAAAAAAACCACACTTACTGTATAGGTCATAGTGTTTTCAACATTAAGTGAAAAATGAGAAATGAATGTCTCACTCAATTTTCCGGAGTGCTAAAGGCAGTGCAGTTGTGATGAGTAACAAAGTATGCAAAAAATGCACAAACAGTGCTGCCCAGGGAGACCGGTGAATACAAATGAAAAATATTTATGTCTATCAAACATTACAAAAAAATGTGTGAACCCCTCCACGCGTTTCACACAACGGTGCTTATCAAGCACCTTAATAAAGTAGTGTTGTGTGAAACGCGTAGGAGGGTTCACCCCTTTTTGTAATGTTTGACACTTTACTCCAGTCTTGGAAAGTGTGCGGAACAGCTCGGAGTTCATCAGCAGATGCCCCTGCAACGGAGAGGAAGCGAGTAAGTAGTCTTGGTGCCACAGGTTTGAATGCAGCTGTACTCCGAATTTTTTTTGCAAGTAGGTTCTGTTTTTTCCAACCAGACCAGCAGCACACGACATTTTAGTATTTTATTCTCTTAAATTTTTAAATAAATTAGCTTAACTATTTTTTCAGTCTTTTTCGTATTGTTGTGCTTAAGTTTTTGAGCATTGGGATATATGTTTTATGTGTCGTTTGTTGTATATGTGGTGAATCTCTGTTTGTTATCCAGTTGTGTCAGCAGTATACCACTATGATTTTTTCTGTGCTTAAATCCAAATATCACGGGATGTATCCTCAAGCGACCATAAGCTGGTGCAGGGTTACAAGCTGGACTTCCAACTAAAGTTTATCCTAACACAAGAAGTTCATTTGGACAATATATTTTGGTCCATCTTGAGACGCCGGTCGCATTTGTTATCTGTACTATGCTCGATCTAGTTCGTCAGTTTTTGTGATGAGATCAAGGAGATACATTTAATGTGCGATATATATAAATATATATTATTTTTTTAGGTATTAATTTATCATATACGTCACAATATTATTGATACATAGCAGAAGATCTTTCTTTGAAGTCAGTGAAGGGTGACCAAATTCTCAGCCAACGAGTCCCTCAAGTGTCACCAAACACCTGGGGGTCTTCAAAACTGCAATGCTCACCCTACGTGTTTCCTTCTAATGGAGCTTCCTCATGGGTTAATCTCCTTATACATACCCATTCATTAAAACCATATTAAAATGGCAACAAAAAACATTGTAAATGTGCATTTTTAAATACATTGATCTGACCTATACTTCCTAAAGTTCTAGTTAGATTAATTGGTTTCTAAAGTAATACAGATATACAGCAGGACGACCGTGAACACCTTTTAAAAGAACAAAATATGAGTTTGTTAGAGGGGTAAATGCGAGTATAGAACAGGGGGTGAGGGGGAGGTTATTCATTATAGTTTTAAGCGACAGTTGACTCGATGTGCAATTTTGACTTAAAACGGCTCGGCCGCCCGCTTTGGACTAAATGGAAATAAGGATCAGATCTACTCTACGTAATCTTTATAATGTTGTGGTCAGTAAACATTGCAAAAAAACTAATAGCATATCACATTCTGATCAGCAAATACATAAGAATGGAATACAAAGAAAACATATTTAGTTACTGCAACTAAAAACGTTTTTTTAAAGCAGCAATCCACAGCTGTTTCCACTCGGTTTTTGACAGGAGTGGGATTGTATTTATACTACCTGAACAGTTGGTTCCCTGGGACACAAATATTGTCACAGGACAAAGATTGACAGTATGGCACAAAGTTAGGCTTGCAACGGCAGACAATAGTAAGCAGCGTCATAGGGCATGACATTGCGACCTTCTATTGGGGACTTTTGCAGTCATATTTATAGGTTTGTTGAGCATCCACTAACAAAAGAAAAGCTAAAATATCTAAGAATCAGGGGGGATCCACAGATCAGTAGAGGTAAATTATAACAGGAACTGTGCTTACCCTTTACAGAGCAAATCACCATGCGGCCAGACCCTGGACAACAGAACGGGATTCCCACTACCAACGACCTGGCTGTTCATCCCCGGAAAATTAAGTGCCTATATGACGTACCTTGAATGTCATAAGGACGCGAAAGGTTACCACAATAATATATATATATTTCCACTTTGGTGTAAATCTTTATTTAGGATTTATACACTATTCCAAAATGTTCATACATTTGTGGCACCAACACAATGTGCCACAAATCCATCAAGCGCTATTGGATGAAGACATTTGCATTTGTTTTATTTTCCATTTCCAAGCTTTTTTCCCATAACCGTATGTCACAGTCTTAAAGTATTCAAAATAAAATAATGAACTGCTCCATAAAATGCAGATGCCCCATCACATAAGAAAAACAAAAGCCAAAAGTAAACAACAAGAATATATCAATGGAGAGGAAACAGATTCAGTTCGTTGTTTGGGATTGACAAGTTACAAAATACAGACTTCCCTGGTACGTACTGGGAGTCTTATTTGACTGCTGCTAGGGCACATATTCATAGAAAAACACACTTACTCTCTTTCTGCTAAAGAGGCCTGCACTGTATCAGTATGTTCCCAGCTTCTTCCAAAGTCAAAATCAGATTCATCAAAAGCATTGGAAAAGTAGTTGTCCTGAAAGTAAACATATTCATATGTATATGGAAAAATATTGATGCTTGTATATTTAGGTTTCTTCTGCGATAGAACAAGTCTCTCCCATGCAAATGTCAAATATGAAACACAAAGATACATTGGTCTTTAAGCTCCATTGTCAAACCTATTACAATGTTCCATTCTACTTGAGCTTGATATCAAGTACGATCATTTGTCTTTGCTGTAAAAGCAGAGAACCTGGATTCAATAATTAGTAATGGTGTTAGCCCATGTTCCTTTTAGTCCCTCGTTCACAAGTTTCTGGAAATCAGAATTGCTCAGTGCTGTTTGCAACGGCAATACGGACACTGGAGAAGATCATGAAGCATTGAAATCAAAAGGGGATGCCGAGATCCTGTGATCCATATATCGATATTTACCCTCATTCCTGGAATCTCATAAGAGCTGGGTGCCGTTGAGCCATACCAAACAGAACTAATAAAACATCTTAACATTTCAGGCGCAATACGTAAAAGGACTTGTAATGGTTATGCTTTTTAGCAAATAGAAACTTCAGAAGTGCCATTAATTAAAATACGGGACATAAGGTATCTAGAATTCAAACCTCTCTGCTGCCGGATGGGCTTCCAAAGCTACAACGTTTTTAACTACAATAAGTGATGTAATGTTATTACCAAATTCTTACTTGCTGACCCACACAAATGCACATTTACAAGTCCACGGAGGGAATATATAAAACAGAACCGCAAATGTCCTGCAGAGCTTCCAGGTTAGAAAATACAATAACTTGTAGGCCTAGCAAAATATCACATTTTTATAACCCTACCCCCCACCCCCTTATTGTTTCCTTTTAACCCTGTTTGTGCCAGAGGAGATCAACAATACATTGTGTGATGGCCTCCCCCGGCACTTGGGTACGTATAAGACCAGAGACAGTTCCGACTTGCCTTTGACACACTAAACATGCGTAATCCTAAAATGTTCAAGATTCTGCATCTCTTGTGCCGATCTTGTAGCTGAGGATTTGTTCCCGTCAATCTTGGTACGGGGTTACCGGCAGCTGCCGCGCGTAAGGCTTTGAAAGTGGTTTCTGACATGGTCTGATAGTTCTCACTTATTGCAGTCTGGGGGAAGAAAGCGAAGGAGGAAAATAAGCAGGTCTCTTAGCACCTTCTGTGAAGCAAATTGCATATTAAGCAAAATGGGACAAACTTTACTTTAAAGCAACAAAACACCAATGTAATCCCCTCTCCCCACCAATATTATGAATATCAAAGAACTAGATTGGTCATCATTGAGGCTAGGCGAAAGTTCATCTCTCTCCTGGTCTTGCCTCAAATACTTCTGGGCAAATACTGTCTATCTGAACAAGCTCCTCCCCTACCACAGTCAGCACTTATGAGATCTGTCTCCAAAAGACTGTTCATGGTCCCAGGTTCAACAAAGTTTTGGCTGTCCTTCTCTTATGTGCCACCCCACAACTGGAACAGTCTACGGAAACACTCACTTCCGCCACCCGTTTAAGTTCTTCAAAACTAACAAGCTGTCTCACATTTTAATCTGGTCTGTAAAGTTATAGACGCCTATTATATTATCTTTAACGTGCATACACATGTATGAATAAATGTAATGTATAACCCTTTTCACTCATTGTAAACTATGTATTGTCATAACTGTGCCCAGGACATACTATTGAAAATGAGAGGGAACTCAAGTATAATATCCTGTAAAACATGATAAATAAATTATTTCATGCTCCCGGGAGACCTTTGGCTCCACTGCCCTAGATATTTATATTCCACCAACGCCTGCGGGGGTCGAAAGACCAAGAGCTGATGTGGAGTTTCATTAAGCTTGTCAAATGAGGAGAATTCTCCGAGACAAGCAAAAAAAAAGCTGTGTGTGCTGAGCACGGCATAGTAAGTGAAATTCTTTGACTTTGTCACAAAATGTATTTGTGTGGTGATGTTTTAATAAAATCAAATCAAAATACAATTTCAGTTACAAAACGCAAATAAAATTTGCTTAGAATGCGCGTGCTCAGCACATCCCATGATTCGTATTGCCATAAGTTGGAATTCCTTTTGTGTATGTGTGTCAGTGTGTGTGTGGATGTAGTGTCAGTCAGTCAGTCGTGTAGTGCATGTGTGTCAGTCAGTGTGGGTGTGTGTGGGTGTGTGGGGTCTGTGTGTGTGTCAGTCAGTGTAGTGTGTATTGTGTAGGGTATGTGTAAGTCATGTGTAGTAGTGGGTGTCAAGTGTGCGGGGGTTGTGTGGCAGTCACGTCGGTGCGGGAGGCGGGTGGGGTGGAGGTGGCGCGGGGGGTGGGGGAGAGTGGTGGCATCTGAGGTGGCTCCGGTGGTTGTGTGGGTGATGAGTCAGTCAGTGGTGCGGGAGGGGGTGGGTGAGTCAGTCAGTGTGTGGGGAGGTTGGGGTGAGGTCAGTCAGTGTTGAGGGGGTGGCGGGGTGGGTCAATCAGTCAGTGTGCGGGAGGGGTAGGTGTGGGTGTGGTCAGTCAGTCAGTGTGCGGGGAGGTGTGCCCGGTGGGTCAGTCAGTCAGTGTGCGGGGAGGTGTGGGTGGGTCAGTCAGCAGTGTGGGGGCGTGTGGGGTGGGTCAGTCGTCAGTGTGTGAGTAATGGTGTTGCGGTGGGAGTGTGTGTGTGTGGTGTGTGTGTGTGTCAGTCAAGTGTGGTGTGTGTCGTCAGCGTGTGTATTGTATATTGGTCAGTGGTATGTTGTAGAGTCAGTGTGTGTTCAGCCAGTGTGGGTGGGTCAGAGATGTGCGGGGGTGTGTGGGTGAGTCAGTCGAGTGTGCGGGGAGGGGTGGGTGGTCAGTCAGTGTTGGCGGGGAGGTGGGGGAGTCAGTCAGTGTGTGGGAGGGGAGGTGTGGGTGGTGTGGTCAGTAGTCAGTGTGCGGGGAAGTGTGGGTGGTGGGTCAGTTCAGTCAGTGGGGCGGGAGGTGTGGGGGGGGTCAGTCAGTCAGTGGGCGGGGAAGTGGGGGTGGGTGGGTCATCAGTGTGCGGGATAGTGGGTGGGTGGGCAGTAGTCGGTGCGGGGAGGTGTGGGTGGGTCAGTCAGACATGTTGCGGGGAGGTGTGGGTGGGGGTCAGTCAGTCAGTCAGTGTGCGGTGAGGTGTGGGTGGGTCAGTCAGTGTGCGGGGAGGTCAGTGGTGCGTAAGTCAGTCAGTGGGGGTGGGTGGTCAGTCGGTGGGGGGGGGGGTGGGGTGGGTCAGTCTGTTGGGGTGGGGGTGGGTGGGTCAGTCGTGTCGGGGATGGTGTGGGTGGGTCAGTCAGTCAGTGTGCGGGGAAGATGTGGAGTGGGTGGGGTCAGTCGTCAGTGGCGGGGAGGTGTGGGTGGGTCAGTCAACAGGTGCGGGGAGGGGGGTGGTGGGTCAGTACAGTCAGTGTGCGGGGAGTGTGGGTGGGTCAGTCAGTCAGTCAGTGTGGGGGAAGGTGTGGGTGGGTGTCAGAAGTGTGGGGGGGGGGGGGGGTGTGGGGGTCAGTCAGTGTGTTAGGGTCAGTCAAGTGTGTGGGGGGGGGGGGGGTAGGGTTAAGGTCATGTGGGGGGGGGGGGTGTGGGGTGGGTAAGGCAGTGGTGTGGGGGGTGTGGGTGGGTAAGTAAGTGTGTGGGGGGGGGGGGGTGGGTGGGTAGGGTCAGTCCGTGTGTGGGGGGGGGTGGGTGGGTTCAGTCATGTGGGGGGGGGGTCAGTAAGTGTGGGTGGGGGGTGGGGGTGGGTGGAGTAGTGTGTGGGGGGTGGGGGGGGGGGGTTGTCAAGTGTGTGGGGGGGTGTGGGTAAGTCATGGTTGTGGGGGGGGGTGGGTCGGTGGGTCTAAGTAGGTGTGTGGGGGGGGGGGTGGGGGGTTTGAGTAGTGTTGTGGGGGGGGGGGGGGGGGTGGGTAGGTAGTCAGTAGCATTGGGGGGTGGTGGTAAGTGTGTGGGGGGGGGGTGGGTGGGGGTGGGTGGGTCAGTCAAAGTGTGGCGGGGGGGGGGGGCGGGTGCGGGGGGGGGAAAAGGGAAGTGGGTTTCCTGGGGGGGTAGTGACTGGAAGTGTTGGTTGTGTGTGAGAGCAGGAACAAGAGTGATGATGAGAATGGCAAGAAAGCCTAGGCGGGGGGGAGAGGGAGAAGCGCAGTAAGAGTAAGAATGGAAGCCAGAAATCTGGAGCGATGATGATGTGCTCTGGGGGACGTGGGGGAAGCAGAGCACGCCATCACAACCCTCCATAAAACACCGTTAAAGGCATCAGGAGCAGTTATATGCTCTAGACGGGGAAGTGTGCACCGGGAGGAGAGGCCCGCAGGAGATCAGGCCTGCATAGAGCCCCGGGGAGTAAAGTAGTGTGGGCTTCAGCTGTCCTGTGAGGAGAGATCATGGCGTCTCGACGTTCGCCATGACTGACCGAGCTAATGCGCAGCATATCAATGTGGCGGGGAACGGGGAGGGAATCAGCGGCCGCCGTCAACAATGCGCATGCGCGGGAATGGCAGCGGCCGTTAGGAGATGGCGCGCGATATGTCAAAGAGGGTTGCGTGGGGGGGGTCCCGCTAGGGGTGCACGGGGGGTGGGGGTGGGGTCTGGGTTTTGCTGGGGTGGGGGGGAGATTAGTGAGAGGGCGACTGACTGACTGACCCACCCACCCACACTTCCCCGCACACTGACTGACCCACCCACCCACACTTCCCCGCACACTGACTGACTGACCCACCCACCCACACCTCCCCACACACTGACTGACTCACCCACCCCTCCCCGCACACTGACTGACTCACCCACCCCTCCCCGCACACTGACTGACTCACCCACACACCCCCGCACACTCTGACCCACCCACACTGGCTGACACACACTGACTTACACATACACACTGACACAAATACACATACACACTGACTGACACACATACACACACACTGACTGACACACACACACACACACACACACACTGACTGACACACACACACTGACTGACTGACTGACTGACATACACACACACACACTGACACACATACACACAAGGAATTCACACTTAGTGCAAATAGCTAATACATGGGATGTGTGCTGAGCACGCGCATTCTAAGTCAAATTTATTTGCGTTTTGTAACTGAAATTGTATTTTGATTTTTAATTAAAACATCACCAACACAAATACAATTTCTGTGACAAAAGTCAAAGAAGTTTCACTTACTATGCGCGTGCTCAGCACACACAGCTTTTTTTTTTGCTTGTCTAGGAGAATTCGCCTCACTTTGACAAGCTTAATAGAACGCCACATCAGCTCTTGGTCTGTCGACCCCCGCAGGCGTTGGTGGAATATAAATATCTAGGGCAGTGGAGCCAAAGGTCTCCCTGGAGCTGAAAATAATTTATTTATCAAATGTTTTACCAGGAAGTAATACATTGAGTTACCTCTCATTTTCAAGTATGTCCTGGGCACAGTTATGACAAATACATAGTTACAATGAGTGAAAAGGGTTATACATTACATTATATTCAATACATTGTATGCACAGTTAAAGATAATATAATAGGCGTATATAACATTTACAGACCAGATTAAAATGTGAGACAGCTTGTAGTTTTGAAAGAACTTAAACTGGTGGCGGAAGTGAGTGTTTCCGGTAGACTGTTCCAGTTGTGGGGTGCACAGTAAGAGAAGGACCAGCCAGATACTTTGTTGAACCTTGGGACCATGAACAGTCTTTTGGAGACAGATCTCAGATAAGTGCTGAATGTGGTAGGGGTGAGGAGCTTGTTCAGATAGACAGGTAGTTTGCCCAGAAAGTATTTGAAGGCAAGACAGGAGAGAGATGAACTTTGCGCCTAGCCTCAAGTGATGACCAATCTAGTTCTTTGAGTATTCAGAATATTGGTGGGGAGAGGGGGATTACATTGGGGGTTTGTTGCTTTAAAGTAAAGTTTGTCCCATTTTGCTTAATATGCATTTGCTTCACAGAAGGTGCTAAGAGACCTGCTTATTTCCTCTTCTGCTTTCTCCCGCAGACTGCAATAAGTGAGAACTATCAGACCATGTCAGACACCACTTTCAAAGCCTTACGCCGGCAGCTGCCGGTAACCCGTACCAAGATTGACTGGAACAAAATCCTCAGCTACAAGATCGGCAAAGAGATGCAGAATGCTTGAACATTTTAGGAGTTACAGCAATGTTTAGTGTGCAAAGCAAAGTCGGAACTGTCTCTGGTCTTATACGTACCCATAAGTGCCGGGGGAGGCCATCAACACAATGTATTGTTGATCTCCTCTGGCACAAACAGGGTTAAAAGGAAACAAATAAGGGGGTGGGGGGTAGGGTTTATAAAATGTGATATTTTGCTAGGGCCTACAAAGTTATTGTATTTTCTAACCTGGAAGCTCTGCAGGACATTTGCGGTTCTGTTTTATATTATTCTCCGTGGAACTTGTAAATGTTGCATTTGTTGGGTCAGCAAGTAAGAATTTGGTAAATGAACATTACATCACTTATTGTAGTTAGAAAACGTTGTAGCTTTGGAAGCCCATCCGGCAGCAGAGAGGTTTGAATTCTAGGATACCTTATGTCCCGTATTTTAATTAATGGCACTTCTGAAGTTTCTATTTGCTAAAAAGCATAACCATTACAAGTCCTTTTACGTATTGCGCCCTGAAATGTTAAGATGTTTTATTAGTTCTGTTTAGTATGGCTCACGGCACCCAGCTCTTATGAGATTCCAGGAAGTGAGGGTAATATCAGATATATGGATCACAGGATCTCGGCATCACCTTTTGATTTCAATGCTTCATGAATCTTCTCCAGTGTCCGTATTGCCGTTGCAAACAAGCACTGAGCAATTCTGATTTCCAGGAAACTTGTGAACGAGGGACATAAAAGGAACATGGCACTAACACCATTAACTAATTATTGAATCCAGGTTCTCTGCTTTACAGCCGAAAGACAAAGATGAGCGTACTTGATATCAAGCTCAAGTAGAATGGAACATTGTAAATAGGTTTGACAATGGAGCTTAAAGACCAATGTATCTTTGTGTTTCATATTTGACATTTGCATGGGAGAGACTTGTTCTATCGCAGAAGAAACCTAAATATAAAAGCATCAATATTTTTCCATATACATATGAAATATGTTTACTTCAGGACAACTACTTTTCCAATGCTTTTGATGAATCTGATTTTGACTTTGGAAGAAGCTTGGAACATACTGATACAGTGCAGGCCTCTTTAGCAGAAAGAGAGTAATGTGTTTTTCTATGAATATGTGCCCTAGCAAGCAGTTCAAATAAAGGACTCCCAGTACAGTACCAAGGGAAGTCTGTATTTTGTAACTTGTCAATCCAAACAAAACTTGAATCCTGTTTCCTTCCATTGATATATATTCTTTTGTTTTACTTTTTGGCTTTTGTTTTTCTTATGTGATGGGCATCTGCATTTTTATGGAGCAGTTCATTATTTTATTTTGATACTTTAAGACTGTGACATACGGTTATGGGAAAAAAAGCTTGGAAATGGAAAATAAAACAAAATGCAAATGTCTTCATCCAATAGCGCTTGAATGGATTTGTGGCACATTGTGTTGGTGCCACAAGTGTATGAACATTTGGAATAAGTGTATAAATCCTAAATAAAAGATTTACACCAAAGTGGAAAATATATATATATTATTGTGGTAACCTTTCAGCGTCCTTATGACATTCAAGGTACGTCATATAGGCACTTATTTTCCAGGGGATGAACAAGCCAGGTCGTTGGTAGTGGGAATCCCGTTCTGTTTCCAGGGTCTGGCCGCATGGTGATTTGCTCTGTAAAGGGTAAAGCAGCAGTTCCTGTTATAATTTACCTCTACTGATCTGTGGATCCCCCTGATTCTTTAGATATTTTAGCTTTTTCTTTTGTTAGTGGATGACTCAACAAACCTATAAATATGACTGCAAAGGTCCCCAATAGAAAGTCGCAATGTCATGCCCCTATGACGCTGCTTACTATTGGCTGCCAGTGCAAGCCTAACGTTGTGGCCATACTGTCAGAAATCTTGTCCTGTGGACAATATTTGTGTCCAGGGGAACCAACTGGTTCAGGTAGTATAAATACAAAATCCCACTCCCTGTCAAAACCGAGTGGAACAGCGTGGATTGCTGCTTTAAAAAAACGTTTTTAGTTGCAGTAACTAAATATGTTTTTCTTTGTATTCCATTCTTATGTATTTGCTGATCAGAATGTGATATTGCTATTAGTTTTTGCAGATCTGTTACTGACCACAACATTTAAAAGATTACAGTAGAGTAGATCTAGATCCTTATTCCATTTAGTCCAAAGCGGGCGGCCGAGCCGTTTTAAGTCAAAATTGCACATCGAAGTCAACTGTCGCTTAAAACTATATAGAATAACCTCCCCTCACCCCCTGTTCTATACTCGCATTTACACCTCTAACAAACTCATATTTTGTTCTTTTAAAAGGTGTCACGGTCGTCCTGCTGTAAATCTGTATTACTTTAGAACCAATTAATCTACTAGAACTTTAGGAAGTATAGGTCAGATCTATGTATATTTAAAAATGCACATTTAACATGTTTTTTGTTGACCATTTTAATATGGTTTTGAAATGTGTATGTATAAGGAGAATTAACCCATGAGGAAGCTCCATTAGAAGGAAACACGTAGGGTGAGCATTGCAGTTTTTGAAGACCCCCAGGTGTTTGGTGGACACTTGAGGACCGTTGGCTGAGATTTGGTTCACCCTTCACTGGACATTCAAAAGAAAGATGCTTCTGCTATGTGATCAAATAATATTGTGACGTATAGTGATAAATTAAATAAATAAAAAATAAATATATATATTTATATATAATCGCACATTAAAAATGTATCTCCTTGTATCTCACATCACAAAAACTGACGAACTAGATCAGAGCATAGTACAGATAACAAATGCGAGCCGGCGTCTCAGAGATGGACCAAAATATATTGTCCAAATGAACTTCTTTGTGTTAGGATAAACTTTAGTTGGAAGTCCAAGCTTGTAACCCTGGACCAGCTTGATGGATCCGTGAGGATACATCCCGTGATATGTGGGATTTAAGCACAGAAAAAAAATCATAGTGTATACTGCTGACACAACTGGATAACAAACAGAGATTCACCACATATAACAAACAAACGGACACATAAAACATATATACACAATGCTCAAAAACTATAAGCAACAAACTACGAAAAAAGACTGAAAAAATAGTTAAGCTAATTTATTTAAAAATTTAAGAGAATAAAATACTAAAAAATTGTTGCGTGATGCTGCTGGTCTGGTTGGAAAAAACAGAATCCTACTTGCAACAAATTCGGAGTAACAGGCAAATTCAACCGTGGCACCAAGACTACTGCTTCCTCCTCCGTTGCAGGGGGGCATCTGCTGATGAACTCCGAAGCTGTCCGCACACTTCCAAGACTGGAGTAAAGTGTCAAACATTACAAAAAGGAGGTGTGAACCCTCCTACGCGTTTCACACAACACTACTTTATTAAGGTGCTTGATAAAGCACCGTTGTGTGAAACGCGTAGGAGGGTTCACACATTTTTTTGTAATGTTTGATAGACGATAAATATTTTTCAATTTGTATTCACCGGTCTCCCTGGGCAGCACTGTTTGTGCATTTTTTGCATACTTTGTTACTCATCACAACTGCACTGCCTTTAGCACTCACGGAAAATGTGAGTGAGACATTCATTTCTCATTTTTCACTTAATGTTGAAAACACTATTGACCTATACAGTATGTGGTTTTTTTTTTCTTCATAAAATCAGGATTTATTTGCGCTCCTGATTTTCTGTTTCTGCGTACTTGACTTGGATTGAGTCAGTTTCTGGAGCAGCACTATTTCCAGTTGTATAAATGTATTATTTATCACTAGGGTGTTCACTGGGTTTAATTCAAACGGTATTTGCGTTTGATTCTTTTTGCTTCCATGTGTATGTATAAAGCAGATTAATCACAGACAGCCACAGCAATTTAAAAATAAATGTATTATACTGAAATCCAAGCTAATAATATGATCCCCAATAACTTTTTTTCAAAGCATATTATACGTGTGTCCTTGATTAATTATGATTTGGAATCGTAACGAGTACTGTATTTATTGGGTAGCTGGCACAACCTCCCCAGATTCCCCAAAAAATGGATGCAAGAAGGACAAACTATTTCCAAGTCTCTCTTTTCCGTCATATACAGTTGGTAACCGCACAGACACTAACTGGAGCATCAGCCGGTGCAGAGAGGAACCCAATTAGTACCAATTCTTTTTGTTTCATCGGAAGACGAAATACTGTACTTTTGGAGCACTAGTTGCTAAAAGCTTGGAGCTCTGTTGTTGAGTCAATTCAAAGTAAGGTACAGTGAGGCATGGAGTAAGACAAAGCAGGAGCAGTGTCCATCTGACAAATACTGGGTATCAGTAATGCCGCCGGGTGTCATAAACGTCCTTACTCTGCATTAGTGCAAGGCTCCCAACAAAGTATGAATTCCCTTCATCCTAATCAGCGTTGGAATGGTCCTGCATACTCCATGGCACTAGACTGGGGTACAATGTTGTACAGTAATGTCCTGTGATTTGGCTGTGCCTCCGAACGGACTGTAGTGTTGCTCCCTGGTGCTGTGAGGGGCAAAGCCCCCCTAGTGTGGTGTGCGAGTTCAATCATGTTATTCAGTGCTGACTAATAGATAATCCTACATATTGGGCAATAATGAGTGTCCTTACAAAGCGATAAGTAAGATCTCCATGGTTCACTACAATACGGCATAATGCCTTGAATGAAAAACGTACGCACTGCACAGTGTGAGTACTCCATGGGGCCAAGGGATAAAATGTTTAAGATACACCTACATACAGTAATCAGGCACTTGACAACAGTATGTACCTGTCTGAGGGAAAGAGCAGGGGCACCATGAACCTATGATTCTGTGAACCTGAAGCAGGGGGGTGCCCGGATTTGCCCCGCTTACTTGGTACAGGCAGAAGTAGGGTGTAGCCCTGAGAGATACCTCATATAGGATGATACTACTCTGACAAATTCCACTGACAGCAAATGCATTGAATGAATACTTTGTGGGGTGTGCTACTTCCCTGCTATCAAAGCACAACACAAACTACAATCATGAAGCTTAACCTGTGGGAACCTCTATAGCCCCACCCTCTTTCAACAGTGCTTACAATTTTACATTTGTCTGAGTATCTGAAGAGAAATTACACAAGCGCACCTCACATTAAAACTAAACAGCCAATGTGGACCTGACCTAGTGCAAACAAAGCTCCTACGACTCCCTCCAACCATCGCCATAGCGCTTGCCTCCCTAATCAACTCTATTTTGTCTACAGGCCATATCCCAAAGATCTGGACCCCCCCTCCATCCATGCTGTTTTCCCCACTCCCAGGCTCCTGACACCTCCACCTGATTGGCTGCATTATCCACCGGCAGTAAATCAAGATGGAGGAAGCTGCCCAGCCCCCAAGCAACAGTCCAGCTCTCTCCTTGCTCTGGGAAATCCCGCGCCCTGCCCGTTCCCCCCCCCCCCCAAGCCGGTCAGGTCACAATGTCCAGAAAGTTAATACCGGTGTCCACATACAGGACAGACTGGTTCAATACTGGACACCTTGCAAACTATATATATATATATATATATTATATTATATATATATATATATATATTTATATATTATATTTATTTAATATATATATATATATATATATACATAT
The DNA here is from genome assembly GCA_036426205.1 of Ascaphus truei. NCBI lineage: Eukaryota > Metazoa > Chordata > Amphibia > Anura > Ascaphidae > Ascaphus > Ascaphus truei. Next base: position 27,939,230 of record CM071575.1, on the reverse strand, counting down.
TGCAGTTATGCTCACATATGAAAAGCTAGGTCTTGCTTACTCTTAATCTATTTGTCTTATCCTGCAATAGCCGGGAGTCATCAAAGCGTGTCCACCGAGTCTGCTGTGACACCTCCAACCCTATCAGATCCCTTTGTTTATTTCATAATTAGGATACCCTTGTTTGTATGCCAAGCTTTGTTTTTAAATTCCCTTGCTGTACTAGGCTGCGGACATGGTGACTTCTCCCGTGCGGGAGATGAGCGGAGGCTGAAGGAAAGCGAGTGCTTTCCCTGGCCATACTAAACGGGCCATGGGGGACGTTCCTGGGGGAGTTCCTAGTGACGTCACGGAGCTGGTTTGCCCTCATTGGGCGAACCGCTCACGTAACCTGTCTGTTGTGTTGAGAAATCAGTTTAACTGATTTCTCTCGCAACGCGCGCCCCCTCCTGCTTCCGCACGCGCCCGCACACCGCATGGAAGCAACCACTGCCTTTAGGCAGTCTGTGCTCAGCGGTCTGCTGTACCATGTCCGAGGCCTTGGCCTCTAGCATCAATGTTTCAGAAATGTAAGAAAACCGCATCAAAAATTGCAAAAAATACATTTGCACACCTCACAATGATCTCGTCAAAAAGGCAAACAAACTGTTCTAGGGGACGGGATTGTACATTTTAAAATACAACTGATCTAAGAACAGGTTTTACATGGGCGGAGAGTCTAAGATTACAGCTTAGACCTGTTAATGTATGCAGGAAAGCAAGTTTCGTTTCTCACACCGAGAGAAGAAAAGCTCATTCCATTGCTCTTACTTATTTACATAGTTATAAAGAAATCAATGTATCGTAGGAAGAGGACGCCCCATTCACCAAAATATATTGGTGCTATAGAGTCAGACATATGCTATGTAACGCCTTCTCTTCCAGATTTATAAACGGTGTAATTTCAGATTATTATTATCATTTATTTATAACGCGCCAACATATTCCGTAGCCCGGTACAATAGGGTTGGAAGACGAAAGACAATAAAATAACGCACAATAACATACATTGTTATAGTAGGTAAGGAACACCCTGTCCGAAGGAGCTTACAATCTATAAGTTAAGTTGAAACATAGGGTACATGGGATAAGAAGGATGGCGTGTTTTAGAATGACAGAGCAGCTGTAACATCAGCGAACGGCAGCAAATGACTGACACCCTTTGGCTGCCGCTTTTGGGGCGATGCAGAGGAAGACGGAAGAGGTTGGGAATTAATTCAGCTGTGCTATGAAAGTCCTTAGTCCTGGGCAATAACAATGGCAGAGGGCAGGGCTGACAAAACACATTGCAAGCAACCCCAGATATTAACCCTCAGAGGGAGCAGCTCTTGGGGGACCCTTTCAGACATACACTTTTGGTATATGTTAGAATAGATCCAATCTTCGCATCGTGACACAAAAATCTCACTGAGCAGAAGCACAGGGTATAGAATACACAACACACACTGCTTTTATTAAGGAAATTTCAAGAGGAAAAATGCAGCAGAAATTCCAACTGTGTACTGATCACTGAATTAAGAGTTTCCAGCAGGTTTATAAATGGATGGTACACTTGAAGAGCCCTGTGAGCTCTTTCACTACAGTTTCATCTATGACGAACTAGCATGAGGGTTTATTCAAAGGTATCACAACCTACAATAAACCTTCTCCAGGAGTAATATGGCTATATAGTATTACCTCTCTGGACATAAGGACCTGACGGGCTGGTGGGGGGGGGGGAGGGGGGGGGGGGGGGGGGGCGCAGGATTTACCTGAGCAGGGAGAGAGCAGGGCTGTTGCTAGGGGGCTGGGCAGCTACCGCCATCCTGATTGGCTGCTGCTGGGTAATGTAGCCAATCCGGAAGAGGTGTCAGGAGCCTGGAGGTGGGGCCAAGGAGAGGAGGAAACAGAATGGAGCGGAGAGGTGAGAGGGGTGTGTGTGTGTGTGTGTGTGTGTGTGTGTGTGTGTGTGTGTGTCAGTGTGTGTGTGTGTGTGTGTGTGTGTGTGTGTGTGTGTGTGTGTGTGTGTGTGTGTGTGTGTGTGTGTGTGTGTGTGTGTGTGTGTGTGTGTGTGTGTGTGTGTGTGTGTGTGTGTGTGTGTGTGTGTGTGTGTGTGTGTGTGTGTCTCGTTACATTTGCAAATATATTCATTTATTCATTTCAGACTGATAGATGGTAAAGTAATTTACATAAAACCCACAAGATACAATAACATAACAATATGTGGACAGTAATAGAAGGATATGGGGAAAATGAAACACACAATAATACAACAAAGGAAACATTGTCATTCAAATATATCTTTTTTTCTGCAGGCTACTGAAGAGAAAAGTGAAAGCTGGGTCCTAGCAGAAAATGAATGAAAAATAAAATGCTATTATTTGCAGAATTTCTATTTCTTAACCCCTTGGGATTGCAATTCATTCCCAGCACACCTCTGGCAGCTAAGATGTTAAACACATTTATATTGGATGTAAGAGATTTGCATAAACAATATAAGGTAATTTCCCCCGGTATACACTTCATAAATACCCACTATGCAAGAACTGCACAAATTGCATTACTGTTAAGTACATTTAGTGGAATTTTATTACGTTATAATATCAAACCGAAACTAAACAATGAGAATCAAACAAAATCAAATCAATTGTAATAAAAGTTACAGCATCAACATTGAAACAGTGGACATTGCAGAGAATATATTAAGGGACCGTAAAATGCATGAAATGTTGGGGCACATGTATAAGTGCACACGTGTATCAGTGTATCAGTGCACACGTGTTTCAGTGTATCAGTGTACACGTGTATCTGTGTATCAGTAACAGTGCACACGTGTATCAGTGTATCAGTACACACGTGTATCAGTGTATCAGTGCACACGTGTATCAGTATCAGTGCACACGTGTATCAGTATCAGTGCACACGTGTATCAGTGTATCAGTGCACACGTGTATCAGTGTATCAGTGCTCACGTGTATCAGTGTATCAGTGCTCACGTGTATCAGTGTATCAGTATTAGTGCACACGTGTATCAGTGCATCAGTGCACACGTGTATCAGTGTATCAGTGCACACGTGTATCAGTATCACTGCACATGTGTATCAGTATCAGTGCACACGTGTATCAGTCTATCAGTTCACACGTGTATCAGTGTATCAGTGTATCAGTGCACACGGGTATCAGTGTATCAGTGCACACGTGTATCAGTATCAGTGCACACGTGTATCAGTTTATCAGTGCACACGTGTATCAGTATCAGTGCACACATGTATCAGTTCACACGTGTATCAGTGCTCACGTGTATCAGTGTATCAGTGTATCAGTGCACACGGGTATCAGTGTATCAGTGCACACGTGTATCAGTTTATCAGTGCACACGTGTATCAGTATCAGTGCACACGTGTATCAGTGTATAAGTGCACACGTGTATCAGTATCACTGCACACGTGTATCAGTATCAGTGCACACGTGTATCAGTATCAGTGCACACGTGTATCAGTTTATCAGTGCACACGTGTATCAGTATCAGTGCACACGTGTATCAGTGCACACGTGTATCAGTATCACTGCACACGTGTATCAGTATCAGTGCACACGTGTATCAGGGTATCAGTGCACATATGTATCAGTATCAGTGCTCACGTGTGTAGTGCATGTTCCCCATCCCCTGGGAGATATGGTGGCTACGGTGTATGTGCTGCTTTACCTGTGGCTCACAGGAGGCCTGAGCCTCCGCTGCTGGCAGTCTGGGGTGTATCTGAGTATGTACACGGTAACACCTCCACCTGTACGGGATCCTAATATGTGGGATAACCCCGTTACAGGAACCCCATGTAATAAAACACACGCTGGTACGTATAACAGTTTTACTGCATGCGAAAGAATACTGAACATATATATATATATATATATAGAATCCAATGTACAGCCGGCACACCATATGCAAGTAAATAAGTTTTGGTGCTTATCCCATAAAGCAATAACAGACCATACGATACCGGTTGCAACACGACATCAAGGGACAGCACGCAGGTAAGTAAATCATGAATTTTCTATATTTGATAGAAGACACAAAAACAGTCAGTGTGTGTGTGTGTGTGTGTGTGTGTGTGTGTGTGTGTGTGTGTGTGTGTGTGTGTGTGTGTGTGTGTGTGTGTGTCTCGTGCACGTCGTACCTTTCACCATTGTGTCCAGTATTTTTGGAGAAGCCACCTGGCAACCCTACAGACATACAGTAGAAAGGAAGGAGACTGTGCCTCTGATACCAATCTCCCACCATCCCTTAGTGCTATCAAAAGATTTAAAAGAACAAGTGCTTCTTTTAGTGACGATCTTGCCATGTTATATGTAGCTAATGGCATGCGAAGTTTCAGTTTCATTTCTAGTATTTGGGCAGGGTTATGTGTCATTTGCCATTCACATTTGTTCTCCTCTCTGTATGTACAGTAAAAGGCGATACTCATCCTGAAAGGACCTTCTTCTGGACCTGTATCAAAGCCAGATCTGTATAGAGAAACCTGTCTGTAAGGAGAAGATGCCTACATTTAGCATTGAACAGTTGGGGAATTTTGGCGAGCAGTTTCTGCAATATCTAGAAGACACAGAAAGAGCAGATATTCAAAATAGGGAAGAACTAAGAACCATCTATGCTGAGTTCAAACAAAGGTGACTATATTTAAATTGTGCATTTCTGAATATGAATATATACCACACAAACACACACACACACACACACACATATATATATATTATATATATGTGTGTGCGTGTATATACTGTACCTATATCTAGATATACTGTATCTATTCGGGAAAAGTGCAGGTTTCACAGGTCTTAACGTAAAAATAAGTAAGGTGTTTTATTAAACAATAAACGTTTCGTTTCCACCTTGAACTTTTCACAAGACTCAAGAGCTGAAACGTTGACTGTTTATTAAAACACCTTACTTTTTTTTATGTGTTTTTATGTCTGAGCACCCAGGCAATTTGTCTTAAGTATTGGATGTGCCCTTTTGTGTATTTATATAGTGTCTGGATTGATGTAAATATGTTGCTCCGTTTACACTGTAGCCACACAAATAAATGCCAAAACCAAATACAATTCTAAATGTCATCGCTATTCCATTTACAGACCAGTAGCCATGAGTCTTTGAATATCAAGTTGAACACTGAGACCAATAACTGCCACACTCACATAATACACATGTATAAATACTGTATTAATTAAAGATAAAACGTTATCGAAGTAACATTATGGGTACGGAAGTGTAGAGATGTGAGAGTGGGCATTTCAAGTAAATAATATGACCTACATAGAGATGTCTTCAAATCTGTTTTGCACATTTTTTTGCTTTCTATGCTTTAATTTGGCGTTTTCAGTCCATTTCTGCGAAAGTTCCCACTTGCTTTATCCAGTTGCTGTGTCTCAGATTAGATAGCAACAGTTAAACACATTTACGAGCTCCGAAGGCAAAACTTCTATTTTTCGTTTAATGAACATTAACCTCCCGCAGTGTATCTGCTACTTGTTGACCTAATACATCAGTTTAGTTAATATCAGCTGATTATCAACATTGTGCTTATTATATAGTGTTAATCTACATAACAGACCTACAATTGTGCCCATTTTCTTGGGGATTAAGCGACAAATATATCAAATATAATGAAAAACGAAAGTGGTCCCTTTTTTCCTGAACACTTTGTACGTAGCATTTTCACGCACAGTCCTCCACGAATTTACAATCTATATTTTTGGTGCCTGAGGCACAGGGAGATAAATAAAGTGACTTCCCCAAGGTCACATGGGGCTGGCACTGGTAATTTGAACACGGTGAGCTGAGATTTAGGAGCAGTTTGGTTTCCTCTGGCAGCTCGCTTTTGTCTGATGTCACTGCGTCTTCAGCAAGTGCTTGCAATGTCAGTGTCATTGTTTCCAGAGTCTGTGCCTTCACTCACTGAGCTGCTCCTTCAGTCCACACCTAAAAGTATTTTAACATTTGGGTTGAAAATTCATCTAATGAAAGGTCCAAATGGGACCTGAAACGTTGTTTCTCCTCTGTTCTTGGCTGTTACAATAAATGAAGAATTGCATTGTGACCTTGTGAGTAGAGCTCTACTTTGTACCCCTGTCCTAGAGGGTATTCTGAGGAATTTATTTGTCTATGTTGTGCTGGCTGCACAAGCAGGATTCTCCTCGCCTGAAACTGTTTCCCCGCATTTTGGAACTGTTCTATAAATTAGGATTGCCACATTTAAGTTTTCATTATACGGGACACCGAAATCCAGTATGAAATATCCCTCCTCCACCCATCTCCCCTCCTGCTCTAACATCCCCTCTCTCCCCCCTCGCTCTCTTACACTCCCTTCTCCCCTCCTCCCTCTCTTAGGGCTGGCTTGATGACTGTGCCGTTGGTGCCTGTGTGGTTACAGAGACCCTGTGCTCACCCCCACAACAATGAAACTGATTTAATGTTAGTTTGTAAACACGATGAGCTTAGACTTGCAGGCGGTTTGCTTTCCTCTAGCTGCTCCCTTCTGTCTGGTGTCACTTTGGGTTCAAAAAGAGTTTGCACAGGCAAAGCCCACCCATCCCCTCTCTCCCCACTCATTATCTTTATTGGCTCTCTGATAAGGACACTGTCGGTTAAGGCTAAAGAAAACCCTTGATTGACACATTTTCCCCATTCAGAGGTCCTAAAGAAATGTAACTGATAATTAATTTCCCAACAAATGATAACAGCTAAAACCTTTGATGTCTGCAGTGTGACATTTTAGGCAGGCAAATTAGACTGTATTTTTTATTTTATTTTTACAAAAGGTTGTTTTCTGTCACGTGGCTATGTGGGATTGTACCTAGAAACCTTTAATCACCTGCAGGGCATAGCTATGTGTGTAACCCTCCCTGCCCAGCACTAGGGAATTTAAATCCCTGTGTATGGTGGATGTCCACGTCTGCATACTATAGATTTACCTTGTCTCAGGATGCTGGAGGTGGTTGATTATTGCTAATAGGCAAGCATTCATCTCCAATAGTTGGGAACCCAGAAGAAAGACACTCTAACTATGATTTTAACATTATTATTCCATAGTGAGTGCACATAAGCAAGCTCTGGGTTAGGTATGTTCAGAAGCGGTGCTACAGTAGTTCTCAATGAAACCACTTAGTTGGAGATTCTCATTAATCCATAGAGGGACAATGGTGTTTAAATAGAAAATCCAATGAGTCTCCAGACGAAGTAGAAAGTTTGACCTATTGCCCCCTATTTGGGGCTGTATAGCATGATCAATAAACATTTATCTAAGTGATGGAACTTGGTCCAACAATTTTGTGCCTACCTTTCCCTGAAAGGCTGCTCAGTTTTAGAAAGATAGTAAAGCCCACAAGTACAAATAATAATGTAAACCCGATAGTGTCTTAGACTTGTGAGGTGCTTTTGAAGCAGCCGGATTTGCTCACTATGGATGTTTAAGAAGCATAATTTGTCACGTCGATTTTCACTCAAACTCTCTCACTGTCTGTTGCTGAGTAGTGTTCTATGTTTGATTAGCGTCAGATAATAGTATCTTCTCATTGCCCATGACAGCCTTACAGGTTGTGCTAGAGGCTGGTGTATACGTGGTAATGATAGGTGAAACATTCCTGCTTCGGTAACTTGTCTTTGAAGACTTGCCTTTGGCTGATGCATTAAAGGGCAGACTTGTTCCATGACACATCTCACTACATTCGGATGATAACCTTTTTCTAAAACACGCTCTCCCAAGGTGATAATTTGATTGTGGAACTGTATTTGTTCAATAATAATTCTGTTGACACTCAACATCTCAGAGTAAGGTAGCTCTTGTTTAAATGCCAGGGGATAGACACTGGTGGCAAAAAGTAATTGTGATCAGTAGGTTTTCTAAATATATTAGTCCCTAGGCCAAGAATGAGCAAACTTTTTACATCAAGTTCCCCTTTTCATCCGTGACATTAGTCGCGCCCCCCCTGCCTGATGTAATCCAAATCACATGACTTTTTTTTAATTAATGGGTATAACATTTTTAAAACAGTAAAACATGACAAATGTTATAGGTTTGTTTTTAAATAAATCAGCATAGTAGCACAGTATAAGATAATACTGACTGGAATTTTTTTCCTCTCCCTGATCCTCTCTCTCCCCCTCCTCCACCTCTCATCTCATCCCCTCCTCATCTCCTGCTCATCTCCTCCCCTCTTCCTCTCTCCCTTCCTCATCTTTCCTCATCTCATCCTCTCCTCATCTCATCCCCTCCTCATCTCACCCCCTCATTTCTCCTCGTCCCTCTTTCTCAGCTCTCTCCCTCTCCTCCAGCTCCCCCTCCCCCCTCCAGCTCTCTCCCCCTCCAGCTTTCTCCCCCTCCTTCATGCTTACCTGTGGAACAGGGTGGTGATAGAGGTGGGCGGCGGGAGATGATAACGGTGGCGGTGGGCCGCCAGAGGGAAGCAGAGTAGCATCCGGCAGAGGAGTTAGGAGTTGCACAGAGGCAGAGCAGGATGGCCAGGGAGGAGCGCACTGTAGCAGCATAGACATCGGAAGTAAGAAAGACTTCCGGATCGGACCGCTGGGGTGCGCTATTCCCTGGCGTCCGGCTCTGCCTCCGTGCGACTCCTAACTCCTTTGCCGTCTGCTTCCCTCTTGCGGCCCGCCGCCGCGTAATCTTTTCCCACCACCATCATCTGTCCCTGCCTGCCTCTATCACCACCCTGCTTCACTCTTTTCCCCCCTACAAAATCTTGCGCCCCCCAGGAGGGCACACACCTCAGTTTGTGCACCACTGCCCTAGGCTATTCACTAAATTATACCGTAGTTTCATATGTGTTGTTAAAGTATTGCTCCAGTCAATAACTCCCTTAGTAGTGTCAGCATCACCCTTCCAAATAAGAAACATTTCCTTTCACTTAAAAAAGTCCAGTACTCTTTTCATGCAATTTATCTAATGTTATCTGTTACCACGTGCATTACACATATTTCACACTAAGGTATTTGTGCACCCACAGTTTACCTTTATAATAAGGGAATTCTGATACTTGCTTTGGCCAGCTTTTAATTGCACTAAATCACAAATAAGCATATGCTTCATTTATTTAACCCCTTCAGAGCACTTTCACACACTTCACAAAGTTTAGTCCATAGCCATAGGACAATAAGAAATGTTATATATTCAGTGTAGGTACCTGTTCAACGGAGTCTACTTTGATGAGGTTGGGAGACTTGAATCATGTTTTGATCAAAAGATGCAACCAAATGACTCCTTTGTTACACTGACTTAGGTTCTAAATCTAAACATGTCACTAGCATAGTTTAGCCCAATTGGTAGGAGCGCAGAATCTGGTCTTTATTATTATACAACGACAACTAAAGCAAACTTTTGGTTTTGGAGGAAAACAACTAATATTTGTACCTGTATTTTTATCCATTGATTTTAAAATACTTGTTGCCAATATCTTTTTCAGGTTCCTCGCCTTTTTAAACACGTACTTGGAGAGCCGCCTGGTTGTACTTAATTATTAAAGGACAACCTTCTATATTCTCTTCTTTCTTTTCAGTGACCTAACCAGTCCACTATCCTTAGGCCTAGCGAGACAACCTATTTTGATATCCTGCCCACTCGTGCTTTGGCCACTAACTCCTCTCTTTAAACATTTTTCTTCAAGTGCCTCTGGCTGTTGATTTACACCACTTTCCGTAGAACAGGTTCTGCATATCCTGAGAAACTGCCCATAGGAAATGTTACAGATCCATTTTGAATTATGGTTACTTTTTGCAACTAAGCAACTATTTCAATCCACTGTCTTGTAAAAGGTTTTAGTCTGCATGCCGTTATCTTCTGAAGTAAACAGGGATAGGTCTAAAAGGTACATTTCCTATGGGGTGACTCTTCTATGTAAAACACAAGTTTTGTCATTAGAATTCATATGTCCCGCATATTTCACGGTAAACATTTTTCGCAAAGTAAAAATAATTATTCTGAAAATTAATACTTCATAAAATGAATTCCGATTGTAAAGGTGACATATTGCGATCTGATGTTATATGCATGTCCATAGGGAAGAGACATCACAAGTAACCCATGAATAACCATTGTCACGGGAGACCAGGACTAATACCAGGAATCAACTCGCCAGACAGAAACACAAGAGTCTATAAAATTAATTTATTGGAAAAAATGTTATCCACAACTGACAGATAAACAGACAACACATACCCAACCGGTTGCAGGGACCTCCTTTCAGAGATTTCCCCTGTTCTTTCTTCCCTGCAATTTCCCCTGAAACAGGACTCCAGGCCTGACACTGCAACTTCTCTCTGTTACTGCAACACCTTCTGCAACTCTTATGGCTCACTGCAGTCTCTCTTGGGGTCTCCCTCACCACCTTTTTATACACTAAACCCACAACATTGAAACATTCAGGGCCAGGTGCTGTCCATCCCTCCCGGAACAGTTCAAGCGGTCCACGGACCTGGCACCCATATAGAAACTCGAAGGGTGAATAGACTCCTGTGGCACCTCCCTGTATGTGAACAGTAGATGCTGCAGGTGTGCTTCCCAGTCCCCTTCTTCGGCCTCCACAAATACCCGCAGCATTTGTTTCAGGGTGCAATTGAACTGCTCACACAGTCCGTTGGTTTGAGGGTGATAAGGGGCCGTGGGGAGAGGGGTCACCCCGCACGAAGCCCAGAGACTTTGGAGCAGCTCACTCATAAACTGAAAAGAGATCCAGAAACAAGAAAAAACAGAGCACATCAGTTCCATGAAATCTGGGGCTTAGGCACTATGTACTATTAAAAAGTAGCTTTTATTATTAGGCAGACATCATGGTGGTATAAAAAGCAACCTCTAACGTGTTAAGCGCTAAAAATAGCTGCCTCATGCCCTCCAAGTTCGGGTCCATCCGTATGGCATCCCGGAACGTCTGATTCTGCTCCGGCCCACCGGCCCTAGTCACACAGTCAGGGATATCGGTCCCAGTCAAGGCAGGCTCTGCTTGTCTTATCCAGTCAACCTTCTCCGGAAGATTCATGACAGGAGGCTCCAAGGTCTGGGAAGTGATGGGTTCAGGATTGAGGCCCTGAACGACAGCTGATGCTGGGGACTCTGGCTCCCAGTCACAGCGGTCACAGCTATGGCATCGTTCTCCTTGTGAGGATACAAAGCAAAACTCGGGCGCTAACTCTAAGATGGGTGAGCAGGGGGGGAGAGATGAAAACAATAAATAATTTTACAGTGATAGCTGGAAGCTAGTCACTCCGCAAGAAAGTGACATAAACTGGAACAGAGAATCCTATTGCTCAGACCCCCAAGAGGATCTATCCAAGATCCTTGGTATACAGACAAGACAAAGAAAGAGAAGGGGGAGGAAAGGATAAATCAGCACTGTGATGGATGAATAAATGAATGAACACCGTGTGTATAAAAACCACAATAAACGTAGACTTGTGTAAGTAAAACAAAATAGATTCAAGGGAGGTGTGCACACAACACTTGTGGTGAAGTATAAAATGGTGGAATATAAAAATATAAGGACACTACTTACACGGCCATGTGTAAGTACATGCACCTAGAAAGGTCTTTAGTAAAGTAGCCTTCTGTTCTGGTTTGGAAATCTACTTCAAGGACTGTCTGTGAAACGTGCTGTTCTGATAGCAGAGTCACTCAGTGATGTCACTTCCACGCAGCTCCCCCAGAGTTAGGCCCGGGCCATAGAGGGGTGGGGAGAGCGGAGGCGCGCTAACGCTGAGGCTCGCCTGCTTCAGTCAGCGCGATTGCACGGACTTGCAGGCGAGCCAGCGTGCGCGAAGGGAGCCGGGGGGAGGTGGTTGGAGGCGGGGCAGTGACGTCGCTGGGCCAATCGCCCGCGACGCACTGACATCAATGTCACAGCGCCGACGTCACGGCGCCGTGACGTTGACGCTGCTGTGCTGCGATTGGAGGTTTTCAGCCGACAGCGCGCTGAAAAACAGCTTGGCGCTCGGCTGAAACCTCCAACTCGTCAGCACGCCTGCGGACGCTCACATGAGCCCCCTCTCAAGGCATCCTCATTGAGGATGCAGGGGCTCAGCGCGGAGCGTCCGCACGCCTCAGCACGGCCTGTCCGTCTATGGACTCGGCCTTAGATCGGATATATAAAACGTGTTTCAGATAAGCCATCAAAACAATTTATTAGAAAAAGCAAGCACATACACACTCACATGTACAAAAGTCTGTGTCCGTGTCCGCTAGAGCAGAAATCCGCATGCACTCCCACAGTATAAAGTCTCTACTACTGCGTCCGGTGGAGAGAGACTGCGAAGATGAATCTCGAGTAGCACCGGGTATTTACGGAAGCCTCCACAGGCCAATCCAAAACAATTCAGAGCAACTCGTTTCGCCGTCCCCCACATATAAATAATGGTAGCAATCAGTATGATTGTAGTCATAAGTGGAAAAAAACCTTAATCCCTGGGACACAATATCCAGCTGAACTAATGAGTGTTCTCATCTGTGATAGGTTGGATCCGGTGATGCCATCATTCCTATTTGTAAACAAGCACCCAGGCTTCTGCTGTCTACATCCCTACATTAAAAGGATGTGCAGCGGAAGTCCCAGCATGTAAAACATACAACCCCATAACTTAATAGCCAGCATAAATCATACATCTTATACTGAAAAGTATAGACAGCTATACTGGAACCATAAAATGTATATGAGAATGAAAGCAAACTAAGGTGTAAGCAACATAAGTAGACACCAATAAACTGATTAACTGCATAAAAACCGAAATGAGGGATCTCATGGACAGACAACCCCACTACCTATAGGACCTAAACCACAGACACACAGTGGGAAAAACAGTAAACACACAGTGTGACACTCAAATATTAAAAGAATAGATATTAAAACCATATGGACATGAGAGATAACATACCATATGGCATGATTCAAAGAAAATACTAAAATGTGTGAGCATAGATCCATTAGCCCTTACAGAATAAGGCTATAGGATGGTGGAATGGTTAGAGATAAAAAAAAAAAAAAAACATATGAATATGTATATGCATATATATACTTGCAAACACTATTAAAAATAGTACCTACAAAATAATAAAAACATATAAGAAAATAGAAAACATTACTCAAACATTTATAACAACCTTTGAATGTTGACTTGTATCTGTATCAATTGACACACAAAATGACACTCACAATGAGAATATTAAAATCCATACAAAAGAAATAACATAACCCGAGGCCGGTACAAGGATGTTACAGGGATGTGTGAGCATATTCACACTATCTGTAACAAATAAGGCTGAACTATAATGAAACCGCCAGAGGGGTGCAATAAATATATATGACAAAAATGCACAAATTACAAAAATGCAAAAATTAAAACAGACTCTATTAAGAATAAAAATCACCTGATTACTAAAACATTAATAAAAACCTATATTAAAATGTCTAGAATCATGAGTAACTAGCCCAAACCCCAGTGACCCAATGCATGATAGGACTTAAAAGGCATAGAGCTTTTAGATGGAATTAAATAAAAGCACCAATGTCGACATCGATATTTAATCCATTAGGGACTAATGTTTGCAATTTGTATATCCAATGGGTCTCTCTCTGACAGAGTCGCCTGAGCCTGTCACCCCCTCTCCAGTTAGCAGCGACGCCTCAATGCCCCTGTATATCAGACCCGTCGGGTTACCTCCATGAACTAAGCTGAAGTGTTGGGACCGATGTGGAGTACAAGAGAGAGAGATGGGGGAGCACAGGTGGAAGGGTGAAATGGAACAAAATATGGTTCAGGTGTGTTAAGCCCTTAAGCAATGACAATGGGGTTTTAAAGTGTGTATTAACTCTTAACACTCACACGGCCTTTTGCAAATGCTGTCGCATCAAGGTATCTTTAGGTCTTCTCCTCTCTGTCTTGTGGAGTTTTCTTCACTCTCCGTCTGCGAACCTTCCTTCTCCTTCTTCTTTGTTTGGTATCACCCTCGGGATAAACGAATGAAACAAAGAGCAGAATACATTAACAGTTTAAAAATGTCCCAAGGAATAAAAAAGGGCTAAAATGCACTAAACACTCAACGGGCAGGTGTGAGTGCACTCTTTGGAGGCTTCTTTAGCTCCAGGAAACAGTTCAGCCTCTCCAACAGAGTTAGAGTCTCTACTTAAAACAAAAATAATAATGGAATGGGAGGTTTAAACAGAGTACTAATACTCACAGCGGCCAAGTGTGAGCAAACACTTGGAATGTATCTTTGTTGCTCCTCCGCAGTCTCCAAATCGTAGTCCAAGCAGAATAGGGATGAAATCTCACCCAAGGGTAAGTAAAGGTCTTAAACCAGAGGTAAAAGCCAGGTATTTATTGAAACAATAAACAAAAAAGTGCTGCTAACTCAACAAGTAAGGCAGCGCTGTTACAGATAAAAAAAAGCCAGTCTATAGGGAATATAATGCAGACTCGTGGTTTGCAGCAAACTCCCTCCGCGTCCGATGTAGTGCTGCGCTTCCCTTGTCCCACTCCCGACGGTGGCTGCAAAGGTTCAAAACACTGGGGGGTTTTGAGCTACGGCGTTTCGCCCTTTCTTGGGCTTTCCTCAGCTCCGTAGTTAGAAGATTGGCTCGTAGCTCCCTCTATATATGCTGTGGCCGACCAATCCACTACAAAACACCCCACAATCTGCTGTCATCATTGCGTCGTTGAAGTAAGCTGCACCTAATAAATTCCTGATTAAAGGAGCGGTATGCCCCTGTGGTGGTTTGTAATCAAACCTTTCTGTCAGAGCATAACATGTTCTATGACTAGTTCTAAACAAATAAACTTCTATAAAAGATGCATTGCGACCTCATTAGATGATGGACTGTTATTAAAACAAGACAAATCTCGTGTGGTGTTGTTTAAAAATAGGGGGATAGCTGGCAGATGCATATATTTAAATAATTCTGATGTGTTGGCTCATTGATGTAAATGAAGCATATAATGTGATGCATATCAATGAGCCAACACATCAGAATTGTTTAAATATATGCATCTGCCAGCTATGACAGGAAAGGTTTGATTACAAACCACCACATGGGGCATACCGGTCCTTTAATCAGGAATTTATTAGGTGCAGCCTTACTTCAACGACCGCAATAGATGACAGCAGAGTGGGGGTGAGTGATTGGTCTGCCACAGCCATTATAGAGGGAGCTACGAGCCAAATCATTTCTAACTACGGAGCCTGAGGAAGCCCAAGAAAGGGCGAAACGCGTAGCTCAAAACCCCCCAGTGTTTTGAACCTTTGCAGCCACCGTCTGGAGTGGGACAAGGGAAGCGCAGCACTACATCCGGACGTGGAGAGAGTTTGCTGCAAAACCACGAGTCCTGCATTATATTCCCTATAGACTGGCTTTTTTATCTGTAACAGCGCTGCTTACTTGTTGAGTTAGCAGCACTTTTTTGTTTATTGTTTCAATAAATACCTTGGCTTTTACCTCTGGTTTAAGACCTTTACTTACCCTTCTGGGGTGAGATTTCATCACCCTATTCTGCTTTGGACTACGATTTGGAGACTGCAGGAGGAGCAACAAAGATACCATTCCAAGTGTGTGCTCACACTTGGCCGTGTGAGTATTAGTACTCTGTTATAAACCTCCCATTCCATTACTTATTTTTTGTTTTAAGTAGAGACCTTCTAACTCTGTTGGAGAGGCTGAACCGTTTCCTGGAGCCTAAAGAAGCCTCCCCAAAGAGTGCACTCACACCTGCCCGTGTGAGTGTTTATAGTGCATTTTAGCCCTGTTTTTATTCCTTGGGACATTTTTAAACTGTTAATGTATTCTGCTCATTTGTTCATTCGTTTATCCCGAGGGTGATACCACATCAAAGAAGAAGGAGAAGGAGTTCGCAGACGGAGAGTGAAGAAATACTCCACAATACAGAGAGGAGAAGACCTAAAGATACCTTGATGCGACAGCATTTGCACAAGGCCGTGTGAGTGTTAAGAGTTAATACACACTTTAAAACCCCATTGTTATTGCTTAAGGGCTTAACACACCTGAACCATATTTTGTTCCATTTCACCCTTCCACCTGTGCTCCCCCATCTCTCTCTCTTGTTTCCCTGTTATACTAAGGATCCTGGGCAGATCCTTTTTTGGGGTTGTTTGAGTCACAGGAGGAGACAAAGAAGCGGAGGGATACCTTATGAACTTCTAAGGTTGTTATTATACCTTTATCCCGTACTTATTATACATACAGGTAGCGCCCGGGTTTTCTCTTTCCATACCGATGTGGAGTAGCCATATAATACCCCCTGATATAATCTCACTAGAAGCCGGGCAGGAAGGGTTACATATTCTTGTGTTCCTTAGTATTGGTTTGATTGGCAGTTTCCTGAATATCATCAATATTGCCCCACTTTATGGGGGTCACTGCGGTGGGAGTCCACTCTACTTTTCTGGGATCAGTATCCAATCACTTTATATACTGCCTACCTCGTCCATACATATTGGATCAGGAGCTTACTAAGGATCTGTCGGTGGGGCTAATCCGATTATGCTCCAGAGCTACTACTCTGAGAACTCCTGCTAACACATGCTCACTCCTCTTCCCGAATTAGAACAATCTTGGGCCATTACTATAGGCACAAACTGAATGGGGCACGCTCCTTAACTGAAAACAAACAAGGTGACAGGACATTCTTAGTATATATAACTATACACTTAAACATTGTTACATGGCTCATAGTGAGGCCCCTCCAACTGCCACTCCCAATTAACCTGGTTCTAGAACATTCAGGGGAGCTATATATAACCTCCCGTGTCCTTATGATGACATCACTGGACACGAGACATACTGGAGTGGTTGTCCTTTCTGCAAGTCATCCCTCGTCACATGATGGGGAGGGGAGTTACTTGAGTGAGCCCACACAGTTAACCTATTAATGCTGTTAACTCCATATACTAACTAGTAGTCCCCAGAGGCGGGCTACATTTCTTTAAAAATATATATTTAAAGTTTTTAGTTTTCTAGTAAATCTAGGCAGATCCATAAATAAATTAGATCCACTGCTGGCTGAAAAAGATAGGCCTCTAGTGAGGACTCAAGAGTGTTCGTCCCAATAAAAGACCAGCCGTTGAGTACAGTCTCCCTTTTGGGTTAAATTAGGTGTGTGAATGTATTTTATTAAATTATAATAATTAGAGATAATACTGATGTGTAGGTTGGGTAAATTAAAATCTCCCACAGAAGGTACTTGTCACATATGCGTCTTAGAGGGTTTTTTTTTTTTTTTTTAAATCTCCCTTCAAGAAACAGCACCAGATTTCTCCACATCAAAAATCCCATTGCAAACAATTGATGTTTTTGCAGCATGGCTGTTATGGAAAACTATTGCTTGCTGTATTGTCTATTTGCAACGTTCTTTGTACAGTATGTAAATAATGTTACATGATTTTTCCCCCAGGAATTTGGAAAAGAAACCCTGTTTCGCAGCTGTGATCTATGGCCTTCGGATGGCAGGGAAAGCTGCAGTGACTTCGGATACAGTTATTTTTCTGATGGTGTGTTTAATACCTTAGCATATGTACCCCTCCCCCCCCCCCCCCGCCACCCTCAATGGCGTTTCCAGATTGCTGTGAGGAGTTAATAGCGGGATAGTATGTGCTGGGCCTCATCCTGTGTTACCATGGAGATACTGATGTCAGAAGGGATATAAAAAGTAGTGGGAAGGGTATTGAAGTGAGGTTCCCAGAGGACAAGATGAGAGGAGCCGCGGGAGAGTAGATGGGGATGTTCAAAAAGTAATAGACACCCCCTGAAGTATTATGTTGTAGATAGGGAGAGTGCCTCTCTATGTTAGGATCCCCAAAGAGGGCTAATGGAGTCCAACATATCTACAAGATAGGAAAACGGCACGCCACAGAGGGCCTCAGGAAAGAGGGCTCCCAGGTGTTGGCGGATCGGCTCTAACGGCGGATCCGCATTAATAATCCTCTCGGTCTGTATGGAAGTGGCAGTTCCCAAACAGGCCAAAGGTATTGTGGTCACTTGCAAAGAACTCACCAGGATTCCCATATTGGCCTAGTGTGACCAGAGAAATACTGATAATGATCCCGAAGCAACAAAGGGTCCCACACAAGTAGAGCAACTGGATCAACGCACCTCTATTTGAGTGTTGAGTGGGCACTAATGGAAGCAACGTATCTATGTACATCTGTTATATAACTAGTACAACGTTATCATGTACGTGTGAGTGGCTCCCTTGCCTGGGGACACAAATAAAAGACTCTTGCACTACAAAAGTTCCTGGCGCCCATTATTTTCCATGCTTGCCACCTCATTGCCCAGCTGCCTGAATCCATCTCTCTTTTTCTTCTTTTTTTGTTGTTGGTTTGAAACCTTTTAAAATGGCGGTCATATCCTCACATGCAAGTAATACGATAAGACCTGTGTGTTTAAATACTTCTTTTCTTGGGGAACACCTTTTAATGTTCCCTCACAGGTGGCGAGACAAAGAATAGCATTATTTACAGATCAGCACCGGGCCATGCAGACGAACCAAGAGAAGGAACCAGCGTCTGTTCAGCTTAATAACAATGAGAGAAATGGTACCAGACTGCAAGCCCAGAGAAGGTACATGCTTTGTACATGTTCTGTACCCCATCCAAACTTTGAAGTGCAGTGAACAAAAATATATATTTTAATATTGACACACGAATACTACTAACTCATAAAATGCAATTCTTTCCTCTTGTAGATCTGAAAAAAACAGTGAAATAACCAAGATCCGCATTAATTCACAACACGACATTCTAAAATGCCGGATCCGTTTTCGCATGCCACTCAAGGTGTCGAAGGTTTTCCCCATTTCTGTTGAGAATCAATCTGAGGAGTCTGTGACCTTCATTCAGTACAAGGTGCTGCACAGGATGCGCGTCTTCTCCTTCCAAGATAAGCGTAACGTCTCAGAGACTAACCACTTACTGCTCCATCCAGGTGAGAAGTGATAGCCTGTTGACAGAGACATCATAGTGACACTAAATAGTAAAGTCAGGCTACACCCCAGTCCTACAGTATAATATGATTTTTTTTTAAACGTATGATGTGTTTAGTGTGTGAAAAATCTATACATATCAATAAAATAATATAAGGCTTAATTATAGAATAATAGCCTTCATTATTTTCATCTGTATGCTGCCATATTAAGGGCCTCATGCACTAAAGGTTCATAAAAAAGTTGCTGGGCCATTTAAATCGTCGTTTTTTTAGCGTTGCTATCACGGTATTCAGAAAGCCTCAATTACCTGTGATAGCAAAATTCACAAACGGGCGAGTTGCCGTCGGCATGAAGATCGACCCTCTGAAAAGGCCTTACCTTGGCGAGTTCTTTCTGCTGCAGAGAGAGCTGGCCAGAGAGAGCCACATCTCCCTGCTCGAATCTCGCCCGAAATGTATGTTTTTTAATTTAATTTTTATTACTAGTGTAGATGAGCAGTGGGTCTCTGGAGCAGAACCGCATTGATTTTAGGTCCGGGGACCCCCTGCTTCCCGAGATACAGGCCCCGTTATGGGATGCTGGTATCTCCTATGCATTGAAATGTCCCGGTCACGTGACGCGAGAAATTTACAGGCATAGAAGATACCGGCATCTTATAACAGGATTAATACCCCAGGCTGGCCGGAGTCCCCAGGCGGTAGCCACAGGGCACCCTGGGGGGTTCCCACAGCTGTCTGGGGGCCCTCAGGTGGTCCCCACTGGGCTCCGTGGGCCTCCAGGTGGTCCCCATGGGTGTCCGTGAGCCCCAATGGGGTCCACGGGTGGTCCCCACGGTGGTCCCCAGGTCATCCCCACGGGTGTCAGTGGGCCCTTGGGTGGTTCCCACGGGTGTCTGTGGGCCCTTGGGTGTTCCCTGTGGGTGTCCGGGGGCCATAGAGGGGTCACCGCAGGTGTCTGGGGGTCCTCAGGTGGTCCCCGTGGGCATCCAGGGTTCCTCGGGGAGGCCCCATGGGCATCCGTGGGTCCTAGGGTGGTCCCCGTGGGTCCCCGCTGGCCTGCATTACCATTCCTGTATTAAAGAAAAAGAAAAAAAAGCCTACATTTCAATAAATACACCTCCCCCACCCCTCCTCACCAAACACATACAGTACAGTAATGTGCAATATAACTATTATCCAGATATGCATAATAGATTATTTGCCCATTATTAACCACAGCATTAGACAGGCATAATTGCTAGTTTAGCATCAATAAAGTAAATAAAAACCATTCTACTTACCCCTGCCACTATGAAGGGCATCCTCGTCAGCAAACTGCAGGTCTATGTCCTCCGTTGCCAGAAAGAATACATAAAAAATACAATCTAATGGTCCCTAGCCCCATAATCAATTATAGTAATTAAGGGGTTAACCCACCCTCCACCACTACCCACTTGAGGCCTAACCACCCACCCCGGACCCACTGTACCCATTGAGTGGCATAGTAGTACATCATACCCATATAATATGGGCATGATAAGATACTATAGCAGTTAATGGTCACACTAACACAAAAGCATGAATGTCAAAAATACACAATAATAAAACAGATACAAAAGCACCTAAACACCCAGAAACAAAAATTAAAAGCACTAGCCAACCAAACAATTAACTAAATAAAACAACTAGCCAATCAATTAAATAAATAAAACCACTAGGCATTCAATAAAATAATTAAAACCCACTATGCAATCAATTACATAAATCATACCACTAGCCAAAAAAATACATTTAATACCTAAAAGCAGTAACCAACACAACAATTAATTACAACCACTAGGCAACACATTAATTAAAACCAGTAGCCACCAAAATACATCATTAAATAAAATCGCTAACCAATCTGTAAAAATAAAAAAACAAGCCATCATAATTCAAATCAATTTAATCTAAACAATTAAAAGAAATAGAAAATAAAACAGTCAATAAAAGAAATGCATTTACCAAAAAATGCATTGGCTCCCAATATATTCATCTGTACCCTAAACAGGCACAGATTAATACATTAGCAGTCAATGGGCAATAAAAAACATAAAAAAAGAAAAATCTAATAAAAAAACTTGTAAAAATAAAAGTACATACATTCAATATTTATCTTACCTTTAGAAGCGTTGGCCCTACGAATCCTGTGAAATGAGGAAGCTCTCGCACAGTGACGTCACAAAAAACACAATCCAATGCCATCCTCCGTGAAAATCCAGGACAGGTAACAAAATTCTTTTTTCTTTAATCTTCCATCATCTTCTTTCTTCAGCTGTGATTATTTCTTGCTTTTCTTTATCTTCTGTCTTTATCTTCATCTGTTAATCCAATAACCCCATGTTAAATCCACGATGTTGACCCGTCAGCTTCTTGAGCACAAATTAAATATGGCCTGTGATGTCACATTTTAGTGGCAAATGGTTCACACGCCATGTGATTGGCTGTGAAAACCATGTGCCCTTTTTTTTTTTTATGTGAAAGGGACTGAAGCCAGCCAATCAGAAATATGCAAAGACAGAAATAAAAACCGGGCGCTTCTCAAAACTAAGTGATTATTAATAAAATAATTATATAATATACGTGACAAAGATGTTCAATTATTAATAAATAAACAAATTATGTTTAGTGACCTTCACCAATGTGTGAAAAAAATATATATAAATCAATGTGAAATACAATAAATAAAAGCAGCTCTACACCCTTAAGGCGGACTGTCCAGGTCCAGATGGTTCTTGTGCAGGTTCTCAAATATGAGTGGAGCGCTGTGTGACTCGTTGATATGAAAAAAGAAAATGAATACAATAGTGCAGATGGTACAACAATAATGATCTGAAATTAAATGTTCTCTGTCGATGGTTGTACTCACAAATATAAAATAACAAATAAGGCGTATCAGAGACCCCTTCTCTCTTGATGGGAAGCCCTTTAATGGAAATCCCTCAGAGTGGTATCATGATACTGGAAGCTCGTGATGTAGATATTCAATGATTCTCCCAGGGTAAGGAAATAAAAAGAGAGAGCGTACAATAGAGTAGTATAGTCTAATTGATTGGCAGCAATCGTTTAATATATGTAATAATACACTCACATTTTAAAAAGTATTACTGTTCGAGGGAGAGACAGCTGTGGTGGTGAACGCTGGTTCTCCTGGAGCGGTGAAGCCTTCCGCATACGTCACGGATCCCCTCGTCAGTCCTTGGCGTCTTGGATTAGGGCGGAAGAGTGCTGTCTGGTGTGTCCGTCTTCCTGATGAGTTTGCCAGCAGTTCTCTCCAGTATCTCCTCAGCACAGTCACCTCCCACATGGATCGATTCAACGCGTTTCGTGGGCTTCGTCAGGAATCGAATTCGAATTCGATTCCTGACGAGCCACAGCGGAACGCGGTTGAATCGATCCAGTGGGAGGTGACTGTGCTGAGGAGATTATGGAGAGAAACTGCTGGCAAACTATCAGGAGACGGACACACCAGACAGCCTCTTCCGCCCAATCCAAGGACGGAAACAGGACGTGACGAGGGGATCCGTGCGTATGCGGAAGGGCTTCACCGCTCCAGGAGAAACAGCAGAGTTCACCATCCACAGCGTCTCCCTCAACGTAATTTACTTTTTAAATGGGATTGTATTATTACATATATTAATCGATTGCTGCCAATACAAATTAGACACTACTCTATGTACGCTCTCTCTTTATTTCCTATACCCTGGGAGACTAATTGAACTATCTACATCACGAGCTCCAGTATCATGATACCACTCTGAGGATTTCCATTAAAGGGCCCCATCAGAGAGAGAAGGGTCTCTGATACGCCTTATTTGTATTTTTAATTTGTGAGTACAACCATCCAGAGAAATTTATTCAGACTAGTTGTGTACCATTGCACTATTGTATTCATTTTTTTTTTCATATCACGACAGTCACACGCGTCCACCTATTTTGAGAACCAGCCAATCAGAAAGGCTGTTTTTTCTTTCCCCTGAACAGGACACAACCAAATTGTGACGTTCTGATTGATGGGGCTTCTGTCCCTTTCATGACGTTACATTAAAAAAACAAAAAAAGGGCACATGGTTTTCACAGCCAATCAACATAGCGTGTGAACCATTTTGCCGCCCCAAGTGACGTCACAGGCCATGCTTAAGGCCGTGGGACGTCTCATTTGAGCTCTAGAGCGACGGGTCAACATCGTGGATTTAACATGGAGTTTATTGGATAACAGATGAAGGAAAGACAGAAGATAAAGAAAAAGCAAGAAATAATCACAGCTGAGAAAGAGAAGAAAGAAGATGATGGAAGATAATAAAAGAAGAATTTTGTTACCTGTCCTTGATCTTCAATGTTGATGGCATTGGAGTTGGTTTTTTTCGTGACGTCACGGTACGGAGTTTCCTGATTCCACAGGATTCGTAGGGCCAACGCTTCTAAAGGTAAGATAAATATTGAATGTATGTATGTCACGGAGACCAAGCTTTTTAACAACTTTAATGTCTGGATCCTTTGATTGAACAAGAAGTGAGATAAAATAAATTGTGATTTATTTACAGACAAAACACACAGCTGAATTTTACAAAAATAACACGAATAAAACACTTACTGGGATGGGCAAAATGAAATAAAATGTCCACAGAATGAAATCCATCGAAATCAAGTCTTTAGGCATCAATTCCCCAATGCGGGGTGATGCACAAAAGAGCCATGTAGCAGTCCTTGGCTAGTGGCGCGGCCTACAACCACTCTTACTCCACCGAAGGTATATTTTTTCATCCCCAATGCAGGATAAGTTAGCAAATACTTAGTCCTTACGAATACTGGAAGATGGATACAAATCTTTAGTTGCGATGAATAGTCTCTGTACCACTCACTGTAGCTTAGAGAATCAGATGGAATTTCTTACAAGATGGAACTGAATCTTTTACATGATGGAACTAATCCTACTGGCTGCACCGACTTTTAAAACCTCACAAGTCCTAATTTTACAGTCTGCAGTGAATCTCATTGCGGTGGAACAAATCATCCCACCTTGAAAGGGTTTGCCCATACTTCTTGAAGACTGGCAGAGGCTTCAAAGCATGCCACGAGCATGTGTGAACTTTGGCACATATGCTTTCCATACCTAGAAAAAAGGATGGTGTGATTAGCGCTAAAAAGTGAAATTATACAATTACATTGTGCAAATATTACAACAATGTGATAAATATATACAACAATATTGGCAAGGCTGCCAGGAAAATAACCCAAACACAGTTAGTGATAGACAAAGAAGAACCATCAGAACCGGCGCCTTAAAGTCAAAATGGGGGAGTTAAAGTTCAAATCATCCATTTGAACTTTAACTCTCCCATTTGGACTTTAAGGCGCCGGTCTGTATTGTCTTCTTTGCTTAGCATACCTAGCCGAAGCCTACTTCTCTGGAGACCTAATGTCTCCCTGTCCCCTAACACCTAGCCACCTGTCAGAACAAACTGTTCACCTCTCCTCCTCCCCATGTAACACCTTACAATGCCAGGTTCTTTGTTAAATCCGGGTCTCCCCAGACATACCGGAGTCATCTCCACGTGATGCCTTAGAAGTTCTGGACTTACGTTATGACTCACTGTACTTGTGAATACCAAATGTGTCTGCTGCCCCTTTGTAGCTCCCTCTTCTTCCTATGCAAATGGATTGTTTATCCATATTAAATGACATCCTCTGACATTACTTCAAAAACCTAACTCACACAGTTTTATTCTAACCTGACTTAAACATTTTCCTTACACACCAATAAACTCTCAGCTTTATCCTGAGCTGGAGTAACCCCCTGAACCCCTATACTGGATTCAGGGTACCTGGGCATTACTTGGGCAGTGTCCCTTTATCCTAGGAACCCTGTGTAGAGTGTGGGGATATACATTAACCCCTTATACCGTGTGTAGGTTGTGGGTATTCATTTACCCTTAATACGGTGATATGGCCCCTTATTCCTAGCTGGGCGCATATAGACAGTTTATACACATTCACAGGACTGCAGCCAGCAGTTGGCTGCAGAGCTGACACTCTACGCTTTAACTTAAAATGTAACCCCTACAACTCTCTCCACCTTATCCCTGGTGAGAGTGTTACAGAACCCCTCACTGGGTCCCGGGATTCGGGCATATCCCGGGACGTGGAATGTAACCCTGTTCCCTGCCCGGTCTTACTGCTATGGTTTGTGCTGAAGCAGGGGGATTTGGCAGTGAGCTGCAAACTGCGTTCTACTGGGGATTTTATCCGGTGGTCTGTGTTCCTCATGTCCTCAGGAATCTGGGGGGATTCCTGAGTGCATGTTTCGGGTAACCCGCAACATAGGCCCCCTTTTACCCAAACACACCCTGACAACATTTTCCTGTAAAATCATCCCTGACTCTCACGCCCGGCGCATCCCACTGGCTGGAACTCCTGGAACAGTAAAACCACATACAGTACATCTTTATTATACAAGCAGTTACAGTATACAGTATACCACAATTGGGTAGAAGAGCTGACACTGACAATTCCCCAATATGGCTCATGGGCACCCAATCAGGCACAATACTTTTTATGGCCTGGTTACCCCTTCACCATCACAATGTATTTTTATTTTGACAGTTTTTTTTATTTGATTTTTCTTTTCTTTTTTTAAATGTTTTTCATTGCCCATTGACTGCTAATGTATTAATCTGTGCTTGTTTATGGTAAAGATGAATACAGTGGGAGTCAATGCATTTTTTGGCAAATGCATTTCTTCTATTGACTGTTTTATTTTCTATGTCTTTTTATTATTTAGATTAAATTGATTTGAATCGTGATGGCTTGTTTTTTTCTTTTTACAGATTGGTTAGCGATTTTATTTAATGATGTATTTTGGTGGCTACTGGTTTTAATTAATGTGTTGCCCAGTGGTTGTATTAATTAATTATTGTGTTAGCTGCTTTTAGGTATTAAATGTATTTTTTTGGCTAGTTATGTGATTTATGTAATTGATTGCATAGTGGTTTTAATTATTTTAATGAATGCCTAGTGGTTTTATTTCTTTAATTGATTGGTTAGTGGTTTTATTTCTTTAATTGATCGGCTAGTGGTTTTATTTCTTTAATTTATTGGCTAGTGGTTTTATTTAGTTAATTGCTTGGTTGGCTAGTTCTTTTAATTTTTGTTTCTGGGTGATTATGGGCTTGTTGTATCAGTTTTATTATTGTGTATTTTTGATATTCATGCTTTTGTATTAGTGTGTCCATTGACTGCTATAGTAGCTTATCATGCCCATATTATATGGATATGATGTACTACTATGCCACTCAATGGGTATAGGGTGGGTATAGTGGGTCCGGGGTGGGTGGTTAGGCCTCCTGGATGGTTAGGGGGGAGGGTTGGTTAACCCCTTAATTACTATAGCGGTTATTAACCATTAAGGGGCTAGGAGTTATTAGATTGAATTTTTAATGTGTATTCTTTCTGGCAACGGAGGACATGGCCCTGCAGTATGTTGATGAGGACGCCCTTCATGTTGGCAGGAGTAAGTAGAGCAGTTTTTATGTAGTTTATTTATGCTGCCTCGCTAATGATGTGTTTAATAATGGGCAAATAATCTATTATCCATATCTGGATAATAGTTATTTTGCACATTACTGTACTGCATGTGTTTGGTGGGGGGGAGGTGTATTTATTGAAATGTAGGCCATCATTTATTTATTTTTAAATACAGGAATGGTACCGCAGGCCAGTGGGGACCTACGGGGACCACCCAAGGACCCACGAAGACCACCTGAGGACCCCTGGACACCCACGGGACCCCCTGACACCAGCGGGACCACCTAAGGGCCCACAGACACCCGAGGGCCCCCAGACACCCGTGGGGACCACCCATAGACCCCATTGGGGCCCACGAACACACACGGGGACCACCTGGAGGCCCAAAGAGCCTAGTGGGGACCCCACAAGGGCCCCCAGACACCTATGGGAACCACCTGGGGACCCCCGCCGGCCTCTGGTATTAATCCTGTGTCTAAAATAATAAATAATGGTTTTATGTGGGGGCACAGGGGTTGGGTGGGTTGTGTATTGTTGTTTATTAAATATTGTAATGGTTTTTGGTGGCCTATGAGGTGGCTAGTAGGGCTGTTGTGTGTGTGTTTTTTTTTTATTGTGGGTAGCGGTGGTGGGTGAAGGGGATATTAGCCCCAAGGATGGGTGTTTAGGCCTACCAGGTGGGTAGCGGGAGGGGTTAACCCCTTCATTACCTTTGCAGTATTAACAACCACCAAGGGCCAAATACAACCTTCATCCACCCACGCAACCCACAATAATCATAGCACTGGTGGTTAACCCCTTCATTGCCTTAGCGATTAGCCGCTAAGGTAATGAAGTTGACTGTAAATGCATTTTTAATGCATGGGATTCATGCCGGGGGTTTCCGGCGCTGATATTAATGGATATCAGCTCCGGAGTCTCCCAGCATCAATATGATGCAGGAAAAATGCATTTTTTTTGTAAGTCTCGTCTCGCCGCTTCTAAGCAGGTTTCCAACACCATCACACCAACTTTTCCTACTTTGATGATTTGGACTGAAATTCACCATTCGAGAGCCACGATAGGCGTCGATAACCTAATCGCTGCTACTCGAATTGCACGAGTTTATGAACCTGCCGAAAAACGTTGAAAAGTGGCTTATCGCCGGCGATTTTTTTTAAAAC
This sequence comes from Ascaphus truei, assembly GCA_036426205.1. Lineage (NCBI taxonomy): Eukaryota > Metazoa > Chordata > Amphibia > Anura > Ascaphidae > Ascaphus > Ascaphus truei. The sequence continues at coordinate 27,911,541 of CM071575.1, read as the reverse complement.
AAATTTTTGGGAGGCGATTCAGTCTTTTATCGCCCACTTATCGACGCTTACAGAATCGCTGTAGGCGGTTTGGGCGATAATCGACTTTTGAACGCTTAGTGCATAGGCCCCTAAGTGTTCTGCATCTCTGCTGTCCAATTGTCATCTCTTGTGTTGTCATTTATGGCTCTACCAGTGGCAGGGACCGTTTGGTAACAGGAGGAAGGAGGTACAGCTCAACCCCGTTATAACGCAATCCGTTACAACGCGAATCCGCTTATAACGCGATGGAAGCGTGGCTCCCAATTTTCGTATTTATGAATACTTTACAACACGATTATTGGTATCTTAAATACTTTATTGTACAATGCATACAATTGAACATTATTTCTAACGCGGTCCGTTTATAACACAATGTGATTCTTTGGACCCCAAGCACAGCGTTATAAGGGGGTTGAGCTGTATTTAAAAGAGCATGACTGTAATATAATATTTTCAGACTGGGGAGAGTGAAAATTTTTGTGAAATTACATTGACATCGGTGGTACCTGATGCTTTCTGTACCTCAAATGAAAGAAATACTAAACATTCTTAGCTTCAATATGCTTTAAAAAAAAACCAGACAAAATAATTAATTATTAATTAAATGACAGAAATGGTGTTACATGGGTGACATCAAACATCAAAACATCTGACTGTTAGTCACTGGCATATCGTTTGTTTTAATAACAGGCAATTCAGGTCTCATCTGATTGCGCCAATATTTACTTTCAGGAGACGTTTACGAGATCAATGTTCACTGCTCCACGGATTTCTATGGATATTTCCCAGTTACATTGGTGTTTGAGTTCATGAACAATGCGTCCAGCCGGTTTTGTATCTGGAGGTTTTTATCGGCTGTGTCCAACAGCAAGTGTGCTGATGACCTGGGCCCAACGTGCAAATATATGCCATACCAGAGAAATCTTCCCAAGCCAACCGGGACAAATGAAGATGAGGGAATCCCAGCTGAAAAGTAAGAGTCTCCTCTTTTCTGTTACATCTCCTGAGATAACAGACAAGGGGATCTGCATACAGGTGAAAGCTGCAGAATTAACTCTGCTCAAGCAAGGGGAGGGAAAATTATCCAAACAGTTGGTGAGAGGGTGGTGCTCACAGGGAATAGATTGATAGTACAGTAGGTGAGTGGAAAGAAAGAATCCCTTTTGTGTGGCACTAAAGAAAGTACGCCCTAATTAAAACTTACATTTTATTATAAACTGATTAAAATAGACTGTTTGGAGAAACCACATACATAGAACAAACAAATGATAATTAAAAGACGGAGAGGTGTGGTAGGGTGTTTAATGGAGGTGTTATTATATATATATACACCTCTTTAATCAAATCTTAATAAACCCTAAAATATGTGTGGTCTCTATACCAAGGGTAAGTATGAATACTCACAGTGATAAGGTATCTCGAAACCCCTGTAACCATTATAGTTGGATGGGGTAAAGGCAGTTGAATTTGTTTGTCTGCTGGATGGAAAGTAAGGCTGTATGCAATAATGGCTGAAATGAAACAGCCACAAACACCTCAAACAACAAAATAAATTCGACCAGTCTAATGTAAGACAAGTCACACTCACTGCAGAGATAGGAGAGATCAACCCTAAGGTCTGAGTGCTTTTGCTGCCCACGGACGCAGTCTACGAAGCACTCAGACAGTGGATAGCCCACACCTCACCGATGAGCCGACGTCACGTGACCGTGACGTCAGACGTACCCTACGTACGTTTCACCGTAACTGGCTTCATCGGGCCCCCGTACAGCCTTACTTTCCATCCAGCAGACAAACACATTCAACTGCCTTTACCCCATCCAACTATAATGGTTACAGGGGTTTCGAGATACCTTATCACTGTGAGTATTCATACTTACCCTTGTTATAGAGACCACCCATATTTTAGGGTTTATTAAGATTTGATTAAAGAGGTGTATATATATATAATAACACCTCCATTAAACACCCTACCACACCTCTCCGTCTTTTAATTATCATTTGTTTGTTCTATGTATGTGGTTTCTCCAAACAGTCTATTTTAATCAGTTTATAATAAAATGTAAGTTTTAATTAGGGCGTACTTTTTTTAGTGCCACACAAAAGGGATTCTTTCTTTCCCCACATCTCCTGAGATGCAGAAAAAGTACCAATACCAGTACATCAATTCCCTCTTCCCCTGGTATAGGATCACAGCTGACAGAAGCACACATTGTGTATTCCATTTAACTTGTTTTGGTTAAAATTGGCTTTTACGTGTTAAAAACTGTTAACTATACAATCTTTGTGAAAACTTTCTTTTTATTGTAATTTTCCAGGTAATTTTCAATGCATGAAAATGAAAAACTTTTCTATTGTTATAGTGACCTATAAGCAAACTAGTGTGGGTGCTACCGCGGATGAAAGTGAACATACATTTAAAGTAGAACTACCAACTATAAAAATTAAAATCCGCAGAATATGTGTTTTTTTTAATAGGTGGGAAGCAGGGTGTCTCCGGAGCTGAAGCCCATACATTTTTGATCCAGGGACCCCCTATTCCACGAGATACTTACCTCCAAGGGCGGTGCCGGTAGCAGCTCATGCTTGGCTATGTGGGGCTATCAAAATGGCAGCGTATATGTCCTGCCTTTACGTCGGCCAATAGGAAGCCGTGACATCATCCCTTGCAACTTCCTATTGGCCTGCTTGACCGGGGCATTGAACCCTGAGCAGAAGATACTGGCATCGCCCACGGAGGTAAGTATCTCAGGAAGTAGGGGGTCCTCGGAGCTGAAATGAACGAGGTTCAGCTCCGGACCCCCCTGACTCCCACCTATAATGCAAAAAGAAAATTTAAAAGGAAAGCAGGATTGCTGCTTTAAATTTTACCTGAACCGGGGTGACCAGCGGTGAACCTCCCCCCAACCCCCCAGGACTCCGGTTCCGGAGAGATGAGCCTGCGGTGGACCTGGAGTCCACTGGGCAAATTAAGGAAATAATACAGCCATGGGGGTCAGTGTTCGCTTACTATTGGCAAACCCTAGCGGCCATGTTTGTAGTTTTTAAATAAATTTTAATTTTTTTAAAAATTAACGTGGGATTGCAGCTTGAGTGGTTTCACTCTATTGTAAATCCAATATATGTAAATACACGTACTAACATCATTCGGTCAGCGCACTTATGATATTCATTGCATGCAGAGATAGAACTAGGTACCTGGGCAAGTTCCATCAACTCTCCCCACTTTCTACCCCCTCCCCATTCCTATTCTCCCTCCACACTTTCCCTTTCTCTCTCCCCCTTACCCCTTTCTGTCTCTTCCCCATTTCCCTCTCTCTCCCCCTTACCCCTTTCTCTCTTCCCCATTTCCCTCTCCCTCCCCCATTTCCCTCTCTCTCTCCCCAGTTACCCTTTCTCTCTCGCCTCCTTACCCTTTCTTTCTTACCCATTTTCCTCTCCCCCTCACCACCTCTCCCTCCTTTATCCCCTCCCCAATTCCTTCTAACCCTCCCCCATTTCCCCCTCTCTCTCCCCGTTACCGTTCTCTCTCTTCCCCATTTCCCTCTCCCTCACCAACTCTCTCCACCTTCTCCCCCCATTCCTGCTCTCCCTCCCTAATTTCCTTCTCTCTCTCCCCCTTACCTATTTCTCTCTCTTCACAATTTCCCTCTCTCCCTCCTCCATTTCCCTCTCTCTCGCCCGTTACCCCTTTCTCTCTCGCCCCCCATGCCCCTTTCTCTCTTTCCCCGTTTTCCTCTCCCCCTCACCAACTCTCCCCACTTTTTCCCCTCCCCCATTCCTTCTCCCCCTCCCTTGCCCCTTTCTCTCTTCCCCATTTCCCCCTCTCCCTCACTATTTCCCTCTCCCGCTTACCCCTTTCTCTCTCTTCCCCATTTCCCTCTCTTCTCCCCCTTTCCCTCAATTTCCCCTCTTCCCCCCTCTCACCCCCCTTCCCCTTTCTCGCCGCCCTTACACCTTTCTCCCCTCCCCCACCAATTCCCCCCCTCTCTCTCCCCTTACCCCCTTGCTTGTCTCTTCCCTCATTCCCCTCTCTTACCCTCCACCCTTTTTTCCCCCTCTTCACTCCCCGTTTCCGCTTTTTCTCTCTCATCCCTTTTACCACTCACCCTTCTCTCTCTTCCCCACTTTCCTCTCTTCCTTCCCCCATTTCCCCTACTTCTCCCCTTCGTTCCTCCCCCATTTCCCTCTCTCTCTCTCCCCCTTACCCATTTCTCTCTCTTCACCATTTCCCTCTCTCTCTCACCAACTCTCCCCACTTTCTCCCCCTCCCCATTTCCTCCCTCCCTCCCCAATTTCCCCCCCTCTCTCCCCCTTTCTGTCTAATCCCCATTTCCCCCTCTCCCTCCCCCATTTCCCCCTCTCCCTCCCCCATTTCCCTCTCTCCCCCTTTACCCCTTTCTCTCTTCCACATTTCCCTCTCTCTCTCCCTGTTACCCCTCTCTCTCTCACCCCCTTTACCCTTTCTCTCTCTTCCCCATTTTCCTCTCCCCCTCACCAACTCTCCCTCCTTTCTCCCCTCCCCCATTCCTTATCACCCTCCCCCATTTCCCCCTCTCTCCCGTTACCCCTTTCTCTCTCTTCTCCATTTCCCTCTCTGCCTCCCCCATTTCCTTCTCCCCATTTCCCTCTCTCTCCCCCTTACCCCTTTCTCTCATCCCCATTTCCCTCTCCCTCACCAACTCTCCCCACTTTCTCACCCCCATTCCTTCTCTCCCTCCCCCATTGCTCTCTCTCCTCCGTTACCCCTTTCTCTATCTCCTCCCTTACCCCTTTCTCTCTCTTCCCCATTTCCCTCTCTCCCTCCCCCATTTCCCTCTCTCCCTCTTCTCTCTCTTAACCATTATGCTATATCATTTAGCGTCATATATTTGAGTTGCAATAGTACAGTTCAATTGTAGTTTATTTAAACAAATTGGTATCTTTCCAGCTCCATGAATTCTGAGTTAGAATTGGTCTCCAGTATAGAAGACAGCACACGGATCCCAATGGATAAGTACGTTAAATATGATGTTATGTGTTTCTCTTTGACTTGACCCTTTTTAGTGCTGGAGGAGCTAGCAGAAAAGCCTGTAATGACTCCATCTGCATTCACTCTTTTCTTTTTATGTCTGTAGCCCAGTTCAATGCTGCCTAATGTTGAGCATTATTTAGCCCCTTCCAAAGGACTTACAGATGCAGCCACCAGTATCCGATCACTTGCCTGGGTAAAAACTAAGGCATCTCACAGTACTGTAAATGCCTCAACATGCCTCAACATTTCTGTGAGATCCCTAATGGCCCATCAGATTAACACAGCAGGGGTCGATGCAGTCCCATACAGTTTGAATGGGACTGCAGGGACCACCCACTGTGTTAACCCGATGGGCCATTAGTAATTTCACAGAAAGTTGAGGCATTTACTGTGAGATTGCCCCAGATTTTCCAAGGCAAGTGATCTAGTACTGGTGGCTGCATCTGTATGTAGATGGAGAGCATAAGGGGCCAGGACGGAAATGGTTTTCCAACAAGTGAATATCATAGACTCTCTCTTCTTCCCTCTGCATCAGGACCCCGCTCGCCAACTCTCTGTATTTCAGCAACTATGACAAGAAGTTTAATCTTCTGTTAGACCTGGAGGAGGAGCAGATGAAGATGGACATCAGGAGATACCATAAAAGAAACAAGAAAATGAAAAAGGATCCACAGAACAAAACACTTGTAGTTCTTGAAGTAAGTTAAAACAGTTCAGGTTTATTATAAATAATTAAAAATGATGATGGCACACCAGTCCACTACATATTTTTCCATTTAGTAACTCCAAAAGTTTTGAACTATCCAGGTTATAATTAGGCTGCTTTGTAATATGAACTAAATGCATTTTGGGGAGGAGCAGTTTAAAGTTCTAGCTTCAAAGGTCCTGGGTAGGTGTGGTTTTGTTGTAAATTGTGATACTTTTTATTGAGCACCACGAGAGTTCTTCATAGATTAAATGATGGTGTACAAATACAGAGCTTTCCAAATCTCATGTCTCATCATCATCATGTCTACTTAGGGGGATATCAGTGTTATTCTTCCAATTAGCTTCTTGGAAATAGATGTTTGCAGATAAAGCAATTATAGCATCAGACAATGTTATGAGTAATGAAACATTATCTCAGAATGGACATTTCCAATGAGGATAGAAGAGACTAGGTTACTGATTGTATCCCTATTGGAGACCGTGAATGTCATTATTCATTGTTACTGACTTGTACTCCAATCTGTTATTTTACCCATAATTTAGGGTTTTACCTTTAAACCAAATCACCCCATTGATAAAATGCTATTGGTAGATTACAAGGTAATGTGGTTTTATTTTTGTTGCATTTGTTATGATCCCACGTTTTGGCCACAAACTGTGAATCATCATATCCAAATACCGCTTTCAAAGGGCAATATTTGAATATGATGATTTACTGTTTTGGAAACAAAAGACCATGATTAGTGTTTAAATATTAAATATAACTTGACCATGTGGAATTTTTGACTAAATATTTGAAAAAGTCTCTGCATTTGTAAACGCTTTACATGGAGCAAAATCAGTTCATGTGTTGTTGCAATGTACAGTGTCACAACTAGCAACACTATTTTAAAAATGGATTCATTTGTATGTCTGCCTCAGGTCCCTGGTGTGATAGAGAGCAGGCCTTCTTTGCTAAGGGGAGACCACCTGTATGTGACCTTTTGCAATGATCGTAGGAAACCAAAAGAAAGCTACAGGGGCCATGTGCATGCGGTGGAACAGGAGAAAGTCAAGCTTAACTTCTCTGAGGAGTAAGTACTTTGGAAGTGATTCATCAATGTAAAGACTGCGCAATAAGAAGGCCACTCAAATATATTGATAAGTATAAAAAATAAAATAAATGACTTACAGTATTAGTGTAGCTGTATTAACTCACTTTTATTGCAGAATCTGATTTTTGAGAATTTTTACAAAAATCCAAAAAGGGGATTAACCCTACTGTAATTTACACATTTACTGCTCTCTAGCACACACATTGCCAAATTTCAGAACCCAAGCCCTTTCCCCAGGCTAAGAAATATTTTAAGAAAAGGCTAATGGTGAGTGCAAGTTCTTCCTGTTTTTTTTTTTTTTCAACGTAAAGAAGGTGCAGAGAGAAGTTTATTTTGATTTTTCTGCATGCATTTGCACCAATTGTAAGAGTTTCCGACACGTGACTGGCTCAAATTGTTATTCAGAATATGTACCGCCACTTCAGACCTGGCAGGGTTTTTTTAAGGACAAAAAGTGTTGCACAGAGATGCAGAGTTTGATCCATCTCTTTGTAATCTGTGTTACATGTAACTTCTCCATAACCATGATAAATTGATGCAAAGAGGTGTAAGATGAAAATAACACAATTTCAGTGAATTTTGCTCAACATTTGCCATGATACATTTACTCAAAGACTCCTATAGAAATTGAAGATAGTTTTGCTGTTTTCCACCTAAAGAAGGGGCCTGTCTCCCTCGCAACATTGTGCTATCCCCATCTGTGGTTTAGGCAATAAATGGTCTGTCGCTGTAGGGTTGCCAGGTGTCCAGTATTGAACCGGACTGTCCTGTAATTGTACACTCTGTCCAGTAAAAAAATAGAGGTAATACTGGACATGTATGTGCCCCCTGGACATAGTGAACTGACCGGCTTGGGGAGCCATGGGATTTCCTTGAGCAGGACTGTTGCTAGGGGGCTGGACAGATTCCTCCATCCTGATTGGCTGTTGCTGGGTAATGCAGACAATCAGGAGGAGGTACAACAAAAGACAGGGGTGCTCAATGCTACATCAAATTGACAAAACATATATAGTAATAAGTATAAAGTTTAAATACTTGAATAATAATAATAATAGTAATTACTTGGTTTTTTAGTTAAACCCTTTGGCCAAAGCGTCGTAAGCCTGCATACCAACGTCAAGGTAAACCAAAAATACAGGTCCTAACACTAAAACTGTGAACTCTTCCTGTTACCTATGTATGAAGGGAAGCAACTGCAGTGAGTCTTGTCCATTCAGCAAATTGCCAGAACCTCCCAAGTTAAAAAGGTGGGGAAGGGTGAGCTCTGGGGGGAGGTGCCACCTACCTCCATTTGACTGTTACCAGTCAGAAATTGATTAACACACATATTCCCAGGTAGCTCAAACTCCTGCACCCACCACATCATGAATATATATTTATGCCAAAATGAGTGCTACTGAGCGTGGCAAATATATACAACAAAAGACAGGAGTGTCCAGTGCTCCCCCCAGAGCTCACCCTTCCCTGCAAACAGCTTACCTTTGGCAACACAGTACACTCATATTCCATACTATAGTATCACTCGCTACCAACTTAAACTGCGATAGATTAATGGTGTATTTCTGTGTTTCTGTGCCATATTTATGGTGTGTGCAGTAACATTTCCATTGAATTGAATTGTGCCCTTTTCAGAATTGCAGTAAATAATTCGTTTTGAAAGATTGACACATATTTACCAATGCTGGTAACGTCGCAAAACTTGCCAGCTTCGTGAACTTGTGCAAAGGTTTTGCACGTCTACTGGTCAATATGTAGCTATTGTTTAGTAACCTATTTTTTTCTCTTTTTCATCCAATCCCAAAGCTTTTTGGACAGATTTATAGATGGCATGAACTTTGATGTCATATTTACCTTTAACCGCTGGGTGTTGAAAATTCAGCGCAGAACAGTTGAACTGGCTAAAAAGAAAAACCTGAGGGATATTCTCTTTCCAACGTGTTCTTGTGAGGAGAGGATCGTCCTTCAGCAAAGGCTGAGGTGAGTAGAGTATGGTGAGAGTAGCGCAAGAGTTAAACAGTGGTAAGAAGCTGTACATCGGCACATGCGGTACATCTCAAAATCCCTGCTTCCTGGGGATATAACAAAATGGCTGATAGAGGAAGCTTAAACTCCAGTTTGATGATGTCACCATCCCCATTTGGTAGAGGGAGCCAATAAACAGTGAGAGAGCAAAGCAGAGGATTCTGGGAGGCGAAATACCGAACGCAGACACTATGATACCACAGCGGTTGTATTTTGAATTGGGTAGTGTTGGTAAATGCTTGTTCATTTTAAATGTTTAGATAATTTGGGCCAAATTTACAGTTTATAACCATTTCCTACTGTGAGATAAAAAAGCAGAAAAGCGCACACCTCATAGTGCAGTATTAAGAGCTTTACTTGGCACAAGAGTAAAAAATGCACTTACAGAATCGTTGTGCATAAAGAGCAGAAGATATTATGGTTAATGTGGTCCAGGAGCAGTCTGTGTAAGGAGTCCCTCGTTCCCGCTGGTGCGTCCGCCCGACTGACCTGTCCGGTAGGACCTCAGGTCTCCTCATGCTTCCGCATCCGATGGATGATGCGCCGCCGCGTCTCCACGTCGTGACGTTTTTTACTCTTGTGCCAAGTAAGGCCTGGGACATAGTAAGCACTTAGGTGCTGCTGCTCGCTCTCGCTTGCTGCCGCTCGCTCTACCAGGAGCTTTTTGCTGTCCTGGCAGAGGAGACAGCAAGCGCGCTTGGGCGGCGGGTATCACTGTGTGTGTGTCACTTGGTAGCTGTCAGTGTATGTGTGATTGGGTAAACTGTGTGTGTCACTTTGAAGTGGTCTGTGTGTTTGTGTGTCACTGGGGAACCTGTGTGTGTGTGTGTGTGTGTGGGTGTTGTGTGTTCTGTGTTGTGCATGTGTGTGTCGTGGTGCTGTGTAGGGTGTGTGTGTGTGTGTGTGTGTGTGTGTGTGTGTGTGTGTGTGTGTTTTATTATTTTAATTTAAAACAAGGCATGTTGAGAATAATTATTTTAACCATTGTGCACCTTTGATAAATATATCCTACACCACACATTATATATAATCCACACACCACACACCACATCTATATATTTATATATATATTCTTCAAATTATAATATACTATATAGTTGTTCGCAAACCTATACAATTTGCTTGCCGCCCCGGGCGAGTGTCTTTAACCCCCGGGCAGTAACTATTGGCCCAAGCAGCCACACGTTGGTACTAGGTGTGGCAAGTAATTTTTTTTGTGTGGCGAGTAGCATTTTTTGTGTTTGTCAACCACTGTGTATAATTATAATATCTAATCGGATAGATCTCAGTATCTAACGATATATTAAGCATTTCTACAGCCATATCTCTGCTATATCATATCATCGGATCTCTCGTCTCCCTCACATCCTGCGTTCCGTTATGGTCGTCAAAACCCACCCCACCTGAACCAACCACCTCCACACGGACAGCAAATCTGCAACATGACACTGTATGCCTCAGCTTGGCATGTCTTAGGCAGGTCGGCATACAGATTGTATTTGAAAACGCATATTCTATAGTAATCTCTATATACATCCTACTCCTTATCATCTCTCCTTCTATAATCCTCCTATTAACACACCCCACCCCCCCCCCCCCCCACTCTATATCAAAGATCCTCATCTTACCCCCGCCCAAACCTATACCCACCCCCCCCCCGCCACTCTACAAACCCCCCCCACCCACCCCACCCACAAATGATCCCTGATCCACGCCCAACATACTCAGGGTATCCACACCCCAAGCCCCAAGGACGCCCCCGGGGGAGCAATTTGCAAAACGCGGGGGAGGCCGGAAGAAGAAGGCCCAGGAGGAAACAGAAAAAAGAATACTGTCTCGGCAAAAGTAGTCCCCACCCCCCTCCCCCCCGGACCCCCCCCCCCGCCCGCCGCACCCATATGACCCGTCACCCCCAGCCTAATCTACCCTCATGTCCTCCATCCCTCTATGCTCAAAGGACTCAGGGAAGTCATCCACTTAGATCTGTGTCAGAAGGGGACCACATTATCTCACTCCGCAATTCCTCTCCACCCCCCCACTGGTGGCAGTCGCAGACCACCCCTTCATCCATCCCGCAAACGGGGGGGCAGGGAGACAGGCTACCCCGACGTTGGTTGCATAAGGGGGTACACAGATCACCCACCCAACTATCCCCCACCCCCCCCCTGCGGCGCAAGCCCCCTTCCATCCCCCGCAGGCTGACATTCCACAGGGATCTTGCAGAAGGTTGCACATCAACCCTCCCGTGCCCCCCCCTACACACACACACATACACACACCTCTATGCTGCCTCTATTTTGTGCCGGACTGGCTGCAGCCCCATTGGATGGGAGCGGTCACGTGATTGCTCCTCCGCTTCCCCGAGCGGCAAATTTCAAACCTGCCGCTCTCTGGGAAGTATTTCCTCCTCCGCACGCATCAGCACGCATGCGGAGGGAGGAACTATAGCCGCGCTGATAACAGATGCAGGAGTTTTGTGCATCTGTTCAGTGCGGCTCAGCCCGGCTCAGCGACGCTGAGTGCACTATGTCCTGGGGCTAAGGCCCGGGCCATAGAGGGGTGAGGAGATCCGAGCCGCGCTGACGCTGAGGCTCGTCTGCTGAAATCTGCGCGATTTCATGCCCATGCAGGCGAGCCAGCGGGCGCGATCGGAGGCGGGGGGGGGGGGGACTGGGGGAGGCGGGGCAGTGACGTCGCTGGGCCAATCGCCCGCGACGCACTGACGTCACGGCGCCGACGTCACGGCGCCGTGACGTTGACACTGCTGTGCTGTGATTGGAGGTTTTCAGCCGACAGCGCGCTGAAAAACAGCTTGGCGCTCAGCTGAAAACTCCAGCGCCTCAGCACGCCTGCGTGAGCCCCCTCTCAAGGCATCCTCATTGAGGATGCTGGGGCTCAGCGCGGAGCGTCCGCACGGCTCAGCACGGCCTGTCCTTCTATGGACTCGGCCTAAAGCTCTTACTGCACTATGTGTGTGCTTTTCTGCACTATGTGTGTGCTTTTCTGCTTTCTTATCTCTCTATAGTTTACTTGTGGAACGCCTGGGTTGCTTCCAGTTGAAGATAGCAACACCCTCAAGATTGGACTTTTAAATCTCTATGGTTTTTATTCATTCATATTTATATGTGTATTTAATGTGGAACTGATTTTGTTTGTACATGTTTTTTAAGGCTGTACTCACCACATAGGTTATTGAGCGCCTCCAGCTGACTATTGTTTTCTATTTTAATTATAGCGAACCTAATATCAATACTAAATTAATTGTAATTATACTATTATAAACTATTTAATCATCAGCTATTTAAATGATTTATTTGTAACCATTTCCTACCAAGGGGGGCAGCAATCTATTGCGAGCTCATTAGTCAGCGAAATAGCTGCAGACCAAGCAATACCCTACATGTGGTTTTTTTAATAAATCAGCTCTGTACTATGAGAAAATACTTGTAGCATTTTTTTTTAAAAATTTTAAACAACGCTAAATTAAATTTTCAATGTATTATAATGTAAAAATCATTTTTTGTTTCTATAGTCACATCCCCTTTTGAAACAGGCTCAGACAAACCCCTTTTTGAGCCCTCCTCTCTCAAGCAGTGCACCAATAGTATCTAGTGATTGCCCGGTCACCATGATCTTCCCCACAGAACTTTGACGTATTAATATACAAATGCATTCCACTAACTACAGAATACTCCTCGGCAGCCATTTAGTGAACCCCCGAGCCAAATCTTCGCTGATCGATCACAGGAGAACGGATCGATCAGCAACTTAGTTAATTACTTACAATTGTGTGGATTGTATTGAATCACATATTAAAGGGGGGGGGGGGGGTGATTTTTTTGGACTGATGCATTAAGTGACTTACACCCACACAGTGGTTTGTAATGTCTGCAGGCTGCAAGCGGTAAACAGGTTAAAAGGAGCAATCACCACTGCTGATTTTTTTTGTTTACAGGATGGGAACTGGGAGTGGGGGAGTCGGTCCCCCTGAGCTGCACAGCTATATTTTTATCTCCAGGGTCCCCCCAGTACCCGAGATACCTACCGGTAAAGTTACCGGGTTTAAATCCCCCTCCAGGTGAAACAAAATGGCTGCCAAATTTCAGACGCCTATCAGACGGGCTTTTTTATTCCCTTTTAAAACCAGGAAATCATACCAGTAACTTTACTGATAAGTATCTCAGGACCCAGTGGGCCCCTGGAGCTGAAAATAGAGCAGTCTAGCACTGCAGGATTCCCTTCCCCCTCTCCAGCTCCAAACCTGTAAAAGAAAGAGGGGGGGGGGGGGAAGTAATACGTTAATAGAGGGGATTGCTGCTTTAATGTGGCATTGTACATTTAATGTCTTAATTTTACCATTTCTAGCCTTTACGACCGACGTCTTGAGAATAACCCAGGACAATACACCGCAGTGCAACAGATTGTTAGTGGCTTATCCAGGCCAGCCCCATACCTCTTATTTGGGCCCCCAGGAACTGGGAAAACCGTTACTTTGGTAGAAGCAATCAAACAGGTACGAGACTTAAAGCAATGTGGTGCAGGCATGTGGCAGCAAACAACTGGAGCTTACAGTCCTGCCCTGTCTAAAACATACTGCTTGTTCCTCCGTAACATTTTTTTGTTTTCGCCTCTTCACCCACGGTGGGTATAGGCGACTTCCATGGAAATTTGTCTCAATTGTTTGCGGTCTTGGGCTAGAGTTGTTAGGTGGTATAACCAGTCTTCATTAAATGTTCTTCGGCGAAGGTTGAAAGGGCGCATAATCAGGTCCTCAACTTTTCGCTTAAAGTACCTCAATGTTGTAAGCCTAACACCACCCTTCAGTCGTTTCCATGTCGAACCAGGTTCAGCCATTAGGGTTATTTTTGGAATTCTATGTGTTGACATCCGCAATGTGTGGCCTAACCAACGCCACCGTCTTTGTTCTATAATGGCCGACACATTTTCGGAAACGTCGCATTTTCGGCGAATTTCAGCATTGGTCGTCCTATCATTATTTTTGTTTTTTGTTAGTCGGCGCAGGCACCGATTTTGGAATAAGTCCAGTTTATGTTGGTGTGTAACATTATGAAGATCCTCCCTCTCCTCTTTCACGCTACTGTTAAAACTCTAATGCATGCCCTTTATCTCTCCCAACAAACAAACAATAGAACTAACCCACTACAAGCGCTGACCTACACAAATTACAAATAATGTGAGATAAACAAAAGTGAATATTGGTGAATATTAACCACTTAAGTGAAGTGTAGAAACAAAGCAGCCAAGGGGAGCTACATAAAACAGATGATTCCAAACCTGTTAGACAAAATATAAAAATACAAAATAAGTGTCCCCGGCGCTAGTGATAAAGTCCAAGATACCATAGTCCAATTAGACAGTCTTAGATAAGAGACTTCTCTGGATAGGTAGATGGAGATGACAGGAAAGTTCCAGACGGGTATGGGTGTCCTTAGGGTTAACTCCACAGTGATTCTGAAATATACAGAAACAAGAGGACACACCAATTGCGCAGTATGATAAAGCACAGGCCCCTATCTAGAACATAGAAACCCTACTTACAAGATGATATCTTGTTGGTACAGGGGAGAGAATCTGTACTTGTGCCACGTCTTCACCTCGATGTTCCACGGACCCCACGTGGTCTGACGCGGTGATTCTTCCTTGGAATGGCGATTGAACTCGCAGGTACACCGGATACAGCACACCCCGGAACACACAAGGGGTGTGCTGTATCCGGTGTACCTGCGAGTTCAATCATACTGCGCAATTGGTGTGTCCTTTATCTCTCCCGACTTGACTATTGTAATCTACTGCTGATGGGTCTCTCTGCCTCACAACTACTACAGCTCGAATCATTTCACTTTCTCCAAGATCAGCCCCTGCTAATCTGTTCCCTAAATCTTCTGGGTCCCCATGAAGTGCTGTATCACAGACATTCCTAAATTCTCCTCCTCACATTCAAGGCTCGCCACTCGCTGCTTCTCCCTACATTTTAGCTTTGATTTCTTGGTAATCCTCCCGGGGGGTGGAATGGAGGTGTAATGTGGTGCTGGGTGTTTTACTTACCTGCCAACCCTCCTCCAGCGCCGTCATGTGACATCACATTGTCATGGCAACCTGTTGTTATGTGACGTCGATGGGGGAGGGACGCTCCGGAAAAAGTAAGTCTTACAGCGACATCACTGAACTTCAAAGAGACATAGGGGCCTATTCTAGTAGGTTAGATAACTAATTCATTGAGCATTTTGAGGACTTCTTGAAGGAGTTGGCATAGGAAGCTATTCAGAAAGCCAAACACTTCCCAAGCCAAACGCGCTTGGGAAATGCTCCTTCCGATTTGTATCTCTCCCGCTTAAAAAATGCTCAAACTAGGATTTTTTGAGAAATCGAGCTATTCAGGTAGCTTCGATAATCGCACCATGGCTGCAACTCGCAAGCAACTCGCAGCAACCTCAAGGGTGGCAAGATGGAATCCACGGTGTGACTTAGAAGAAAAAAATCATTTTTACTGCATCGGATTGAAGCCGGGAGTCTCCATATATGACCCGAATTAATACCAGTTCAGGAGACCCCCTGCTTCCATACCATGTAATAAAAATACATTTCCGGGCAGCTTCATTACCGTAGCGGCTAACCAACGGTTTATTGGGGGTAGAGGGAGTTGGTGAAGGTGGTATTTGGCCCGTGGTGTGTTTTTATGCCTACCGGGAAGGTTGCGGGAGGAGTTAACACCTTAATTACCTTAGTGGTTACCTCCCGCTACCCACCAATTAGGCATAAATACCCACCACGGGCCAAATACCACCTTCACCCACCTCCTCTACCCCTAATAAACATTTAAAACAATACTATCCAATACACCAATTGATTGCCAGTGTGGTTACCTATGCCCTCAATGGGAGCAAAGATTTATCCCAATGGCAATAAATGGACACCCAACTACCCACCGCCTCTACCAGCAACAACCTGACCCCCTAACACATACAGTACAGTAATGGTCAAAATTCCTATTATCCAAATCTGGGTAATAGCTAATTTGCCCATTAAAAATAAAACATTATCCAGCCAGCATAAAGTAAATTAAAGTTCTACTTACTCCTGCCAGGATAAAGGATACCATCATCTTCCTCCCTATCTTCCTCCCTATCCTCCTCGTCCTCTGTGGGCAGCAACATTAAAATAAAAAAAAATGAACTACTGGCCACTAACCCCTTAATCACCTTAGCGGTTAGTAACCGCTATAGTAATTAAGGGGTTAACCCCACTGCCCCGCTACCCACTCTGGATTCCTAACAACCCCACCCACCCACCACACCCATTGATTGTCACAGTGGTAAACCCTTCCCCAATATGGGCATGGATTGCCACTATGGCAATGAATGGGCAAGCTAAAAAAAAAAGAGCCACAAAATAAAACTGGATAATGGTAATTCTGCTCATTATTGTACTGAATGTGTTGAGGGGGAGGGTGTTGGGGGTGGAGGCTGTTGTCTTTTAATGTTTCTTAGGGGCAGAGGAGGTGGGTGAAGGGGGTTGTTGCCCCAGGGTACTCAGGTTTAACCTCTTCATTGCCGTAAGGGCTAGACGCTAAGGTAATAAAGCTGTTTTTATTTTATTTTAATAACATTGTATTGAAGCATGGGGTCTCCAGAGCAGAACCGCATTAATTTCAGGTCTAGGGGTCCCCTGCTTCCCACGTTACAGGGCCCGGTATGGGGTTCCAGTATCTCCTTGCATTGTTTAAATATCCCGCGTCACGTGACCGGAAGATTTAAACGCACAGGAGATACCTGCACTCCATACAGGGGCCTGTAACTCGGGAAGCAGGGGCTCCCTGGACCTGAAATTAATGCGGTTCTGCTCCGGAGACCCAATGCTACAATACTCTATTAAAATTTTTATAAAAACAGTGTGATTATCTGTAAGGCTGAGATAAGGTCCCTGCTATCCCAAACGGTTTTGGCATTTTCCTACCTCACGGTTTGTGACTTGCGGTAATTCTTTTTAATTATTTCTGAATACCGTGATAACACAAATGTCAGACCGTGAGATAGGGTCATGCCCGAGTTTAATCGAAGCTCTAGAATGAGCCCCATAGAGTAGCTCCGGTTTCTCTGATAAGTTTCTTTGAAGTCAGCATGAAAAACTGGAAAATGTGCTGACTGTTGGGGTGGGAGCAAGAGAGGATAAACAGCACAAGTTATTTTCTAATAAAAAAAAGGAAAATAAAATGTTAAAAAAATAAAAAAAACAGAAGAAAAAAACCCTCCCAATAAAAATAAGGTTGGTAATAGCAGCTATATTGGATTAAGGAAAACGAATCTGAATGTTTTTGTGTAACGTAATAACGGTGTGTGTTTAAAGTATGTAACAGGTCCAGCCATACCTGTTTCTCCCCACATCTGCTATGTAAGCCATGTTAAGATCCAGGCATTAGCAGGTTAATCTGTGGGCCCTTGACCCCCCTTCCTGCTTCCCCAGAAAGTGAAGGAAGGTCTGTGCTGACTCATGGCCTGTGTACAGCCCCTTGTAGTTGGGTACAGTCCATAAGCCCGTCCCTTCCAGAAGTTTCTAAGGGGAGTAGGCTAAAGTTAGTGTCAGTTTTTCTCAGCTCCTCATGGAGTGAGGAGCTAGAGGCAGTCCTTGCCAGCTCCTGCTGGAGAGAGGATGTATGAAGAGTCCCTGCCTGATCCCTGTCTAGGGTGAAGGAGGTAGAAGAAAAGATGGTGGGAACTATGCGTCTTTCCCATTGCGGGGTAAGCATGTTCACTTGGCTGGCTAGTCAAGACCACCTGGAGCAGTGGAAGTAAGCACCGTCCAGAAGTTCTGAGGCGTATGCAGAGAAGTATGCTGCTGAGCTGAATGATGTATGCTGTGAATAAAGATCCTGCAATTATACTTCAGCCTGTGGTGCCAGTCCCTGGGCTGAGAGAAGGTATGTGTGTAGTGGTGGGTGCTGACGCCTACACTGTGGGAGCCATCACTACTGGAGGCGCTGAACACCAAGACGAACCAGAATCCTGTAAGATCCAGTCCTGTCTATCTCATATAACATCTGCAGACACTCAGACCTCCTGCGAACCAACAGGTGAAGCACCAAACAGCGAGATTACGCGCTCCTTTCTCACACACTGGCCTCTAAGTGAGGTTGGGGGGGGAGGGACGACACGGATTACATATACAAACCCAAAGTATCAGTCAAAAACAAGGTTAAATCATGCCAAGTTAATAGACATGGTTTCCTTCTTTGTACCGCCATGTTCAGCGTTCTGCGTCCCTCTGCTATGCACCTCCTGTCATGTCATTTATGGCTCTGCCTGTGAGAGGCGTGTAATTTTATATGAAGTTGAGACTGAGGGGCCTATTTAGTAAAGCACCGATTCAGAGCTACCACATGGAAAGTCTTACTGACTTAACTGGGAATTTTCGTGCGTGAGCGCTGAATCGGCGCTATCGCACTTTATTGAATAAGCCCCTGAGTTTCTTCATCGATGACGTATCACGAGCGTTAGAGGTATCCATGCTGCTAAGTAACTTAGTTACACTGTACCTTCCTGTTACCTAGGGATGGCTGAATACTATGTTACATTACATTGATGCATATGGTTCCTGGAATGTCCTGTACCTTAAATGAGAATCAAAATGGCAACATTGTAACTCATGAGCAGGGCCCTCATTGCCTTTTGTATCTGTGTGCGTGTTTGTTTGTTCTTATTTGTACGTCATTCTGTTTATATAATTTATATCACTCTGTACCCCCACTGTACTGCGCTGCGGGATATGTTGGCGCTTTACAAATAAACAATGTTAATAATAATATCGCCCCGCTTTTTTATTAAATTGAAATTGTAATGCTTATTACAAGCATTTAAAGCTGCAGACCAAGCAATATCCTCCATGTTTTTTTGTTTTGTTTTTTAAAGAAAAACCAGACAACTCTAAATGAATTTTTTTACGTATTATAATGTAACAAGCATTTTTTGTTTCTATAGCAACAATTTACTAAGTCACATCCCCTTCCTCTTCTGAAACAGGCTCTGGAACACCCCTTTTTGAGCCCTGCCCTCTCTCTAGCAGTGCACCAATTGCATCTAGTAACTGCCGTTTCACATGATCTTCCCCACAGAACTTTGCATCTTTGGTCCTCTTGTGCTGCACTGACAGCCATTTAGTGAACCCCTGAGCCGAATCTTTGCAGATCGATCACAGGAGAATGGATCAGCAACTTAGCTAGTTACTTATCATTGTGTGGATTGTGTTGATGCACATATTAAAGGAGGGTGTGGGGGGGGGGGGGGGGTGGCACCTTGGACTGCTGCTTTAAAATCTTAGGTTGTTGCCTGTGTAAGCTCTGAGGCTCTCTTTCTGCAGGTGTTGAAGTGTATCCCGAACTCCCATGTGCTGGCGTGTGCTTCATCTAACAGCGCCTCTAACCTGCTCTGTCAGCGCCTGATGACTCACGTGGACAAGAGAGAGATTTACAGAATAATGGCCAGCAGCAGGGACTTCTGCAGTGTGCCAGAAGAAATCAAGGTACCTTCAATAAGCAAGTGGAACTCCCTCACACTCAGTGTACACCAAGCACATTTTATTCCCCACAGTCAAGTCAAATCTAAAACGTCATCTTCTGAATGAAGCATTTCAAAAGCTTGAATTCATGACCACTTCTCCCACACCCGGAGCGGCGCTTACCCACCACCAAGGTCAGACACTGCCATCCACTGCCCTTACCCTGAGTCCTACCCCAACTGTTTGTATCTTGGACTTTTATCTTTTTTACACTTATGGTATTATTGTTTGTATCTTGTAATATGTGTGCGTGGGTTCTCCAGATACTTACAGTTTTCGATGCCGGTTCATATCTTGGTTTTTTAAATATGGTGCCCACGGTCATCCAATAGGAAGCTGCAAAATCTTCCTTTGCGGCATCCTTTGGTGGTCATTTTGTTTCCCCGAGACAAAGTGGAAAATGTAAGTATCTGGTCAGTGAGGGAGCTTGGAGCTGAAAATAGCGTAGTTCGCTGCGGGGACCACCTTGGATCAAACACTGTAAAAATAAAAAACTTTCTCCTCTTCCTCTCACTCAACACCTTCTCACCCCCTCCTTCTCCTCTTCCTCTCACTCAACTCCTTCTCATCTTTCTCTCACCACTCTCTTTCTTCTCTTCCTCTCACCCCCTCTTTCTCCTCTTCCTCTCTCACTCCCTTCTATTATTCTCTCACCCTCTTTCACCCTCTCCTATTCCTCTCACCATCCTTCTCTTCTTCTCTCACGTCCTCCTTCTCCTCCTCCTGCTCTCACCCCTCTCCTTCTCTTCCTCTCACTCCCTCCTTCTCCTCTTCCTTTCACCCTCTCCTTCTCCTCTTCCTCTCACTCCCTCCTTCTCCTCTCTCACCCCTCTCCTTCTTTTCCTCTCACCCCCTCATTCTCCTCTTCTTCTCACCCCCTCCTCCACTTCCTATCTCACGCCCTCCTATTCCTCTCATACCCCTCCTCTTCCTCTCACCCTCCTTCTCCTCTTCCTCTCTCCCCATCCGTCTCCTCTTTCTCTCTGTCCCCCCTCCTTCTCTTGCTCTCTCATCACCTCCTACTCTTCTTCTCACCCCTCCCCTTCTCTTCTACTCTCACGCCCCTCCATCTCTCTCACCCCCTCCTTCTCCTCTTTCTCTCCCCCCACGTCTCCTCTCTCGCCCCCCCTACTTCTCCTTTTTCTCTCTCTTCACCCCCCTTCTCTTTCTCTCTCGCCCCCTCCTTCTCCTCTTCTTCTCATCCCCTCCTTCTCCTCCTCCTCCTCTCACCCCCTCGTTCTCTTCTTCTCTCACTCCTCTCCTTCCTCTCCCACCCGCTCCTCCTCCTCCTCTTCCTCTCTCACCTACCTGGCTTCAGTGGTCTGAGGTGGAGCAGGGCAGCAAAGGAGGATGGCAGGCAGCAGCGGGAGAAGCAGACAGAGAAGGAGGACGTCAGGTGGCGGGAGAAGAGGACGGAGAACAACAAGAGTAGAGGAGGGCGGCTGCGGCGGGAGAAGAGAACTGAGGACAGCGGGAGCAGGGCGGCAGATGAGGATGGCCGGGGAGGAGCTGCGCTGTAGCAGCAGGAGACACCGAAAGTCAGTGAAGACTTCCCTGTCGGACCACTGGAGCGCACTCCTCCCCGGCCATCCTCCTGTGCCACCCTGCTCCTCTCCCGCGGTCATCAGTCCTCTTTTCCCGCCACCGCCTGACGTCCTCCTCTGCCACCCTGCTCCGCTCCTGCCATCTTTTCCTGTTGCCGCTACCAACCGTCTTCCTCCAAAGGCCGCGTCCATAGTAGAACGTGCAAGCTTTCGCGCTCTTCTGTGACCCGGCATCACGCTTGCGAAACAAACTTGTTTGTATTGTGAAGCACCGATCTCCCTGTAGCTTTGGCGTCCTAGTGTTTGTTTCGGCGTGAGCTACGTAGCTCTCGCCATATCCTGCACTATGGACGCAGCCTAAGGTCTATAATATAGTACATGCGCACGCCAATGATAATGGCCTGTGCGAGGCAGACGTTGATACAGTCGAGACGCGCGCACGCTCGGCCGTGAGCGGTGGCAAATCAGAGCAAATACAAGAAATTTGTATTTTCGCACTGCTGCCGAGTCACCTGATGCTGTGAGCCAATCACAGACTGGCCAAAAGCTGTGATGTCAGAGCCACGCCCCCTAGCTGCGCACATCACCTCTGGCAACATACAAACAAAACGTGCGCACCACGTGCACGCGCAGCGCCGTGTGTGCACCCGCACGAGCACTATATTACAGACCTAAGTCTTTTGAGCACAACGAGTCATTTTTTTACTTCACGGAAGCCAACAATATCCAATTAAATCTTTTCAAGTTCATATCCCGGTTCTTGCTGTGATGCTTCACTGGAGAGAGTCCGGCAATTGTAGGTAGCCAGTCTGAGGTTTGAATGGCAGCGTTTGTTTAATCTCCAGGGATTCTTCGCACCCTGTGTCTTCATGACTTCTTCCTGAACACGGTCACGCCCTGGGACAATCCGGCATCCGGACAATTAAAGCCATTGATTTTCTGTATCTTTAACATTTGGGGGTTGAGGCCTTAATGCCAGCCTCAACAGCATGTTGGCAAGTACCTTTCCCACTTTACATTGTTCAAACTATCATAATATGGTTGAACCTACCACCACAAATGCCGCTACACATGTTCTTGAACACCTCTTGCAACCTTCCCATCACTTTGAGGCAGTGAATAAGGATAGTCTCTCGTTCTCTCATTATGTTTGTTTTATGGTCTCTGTTTGTTTGCATCCGCAGCCTTACTGCAACTGGGACAGCGCAAAGGAGAATTATGTCTACCCCAGTAAAGACGAGCTGATGAAATACAGAGTGATAATCACAACTCTCCTTACAGCTGGAAGGTAATAGTGAGTGGGTGCCGAGTAACTAGGTCCTTGGCTGGAGTGTTTAGGATGTTGGAACCCCTTCTGTACTGGGGGGGGGTGGGGTGGGATGGGGGAGAGCATCAAAGCATTTACAGTATAATGTCTGTTTTCATCTGTCTAGTTTTTCTTTCTGTCGAGCGATTTTTTTAAAATTAGTATTTCATCCCTAAAAAATGAACCCAAAACCTACATTTTAATGGCTGTAAATCCCTTCTCACTTAGGCTCATATTCACTAAAGAGTGCTAAGCTTTAGCATGTCTTAACTCCCATTCATTTGAATACAACCATAGGGAGCAATTCTATACAGTCTGAAGTGGCCGTTTGGTCTGCATTCGCCTGAAAATCTCCACTGACTTCAACGGGGGACTTTTTTTTTTTAATAAGAATTAAAATACAAGAAAAAAACAGCTAGTAAAAATAAATAAAAATCCAGTTTGTAATCTGTTTAGCGGGCATCACTTTCAGAATATGTCATAATCTGGGC
Source organism: Ascaphus truei (assembly GCA_036426205.1). NCBI lineage: Eukaryota > Metazoa > Chordata > Amphibia > Anura > Ascaphidae > Ascaphus > Ascaphus truei. The sequence goes on along the minus strand of CM071575.1, from coordinate 27,888,772 downwards.
TGCCACCTTCTACTGAAAGCCAACCCGGAGAAAAAAAATCCCTTGTGTGGCATGGTGGTGCGGCGGCGTCTCCGGCATCCTGCTTCAATCCTGCTTCATCCTGCCACGTTGCCATAGTAAACGAACATTATGTGATGTCATGGCGCTACGCAGTGCCACGTTGCCATGGCAACGTGACACTGCGTAGCGTCATGACGTCACGTAGCGTCCAATTACCATGGCAACGCGGCGTCACTTGACTCCGTGCAGCCATCTTCGCTGCAGTTGTAGGGGGAAATTGAAGCAGGATGCCGGAGACGCCACTGCACCCCTCAGCCACCCGGAGATTGACGACAGCAAACCGTAGCCCGGAGGTAAGTGCCAGAAACTCGGAGTCTCCGGGTCAAACTTGGAGAGGTGGCAACCCTGGTAATAATGGGGGGACTGCACCTTTATAGTCTTAATTTCTCAGGAATATGGTGGTATATGGAGCTGTAAGTGGCTCAGTTCAGCTACATGGGAACCCCCACTTCATATAGGGTTGCCAGGCGACTTCTCCAAAAATACTGAACACAGTGGTGAAAGGTGTGACGCGCTCGAGAGACACACACATCTCACCGCTCCATGCTGTTTCTTCCTCTCCTTGGCCACACCCCCAGGCTCCTAACACCTCCTCCTGATTGGCTGCTGCTGGGTAATGCAGCCAATTAGGATGGAGGAAGCTGCCCTGCCCCCTAGCAACAGCCCTGCTCAGGGGGATCCTGCAGTCCCCCAAGCTGGTCAGCTCACTATGTCCAGAGAGGTAATACCGGTATACACATAATGTCCAGTATTACCTCTAATTTATTACAGGACAAAGTGTCCAAATACAGGACAGTCCGGTTCAATACTGGACACCTGGCAACCCTAAGGTCTTCAGATAATACTTACAGGTGGGTAGGAGGCAGGAGATTCCTGCTTTAATTTGTAACTGCTCTTTTTCAGGCTTTTATCTGCAAACTTCCCACCGGGCCACATTTCTCATGTGTTTATTGACGAGTCTGGCCATGCGGTGGAGCCTGAGTGTGTGACTGCTATAGCAGGTACAGTATAGCGCTGACCAGGCGACTTGCACACCATCATTTCGGAAGTTAAACATTCAGTCCTTTTTTTCCGCTGTGAAATTTGTTTTGCAGAAGTTGCCTCCATTTTTCTCTCTTTATTTTGAATCGACCACTTTGTATTGAATCCCTCCCTTTTAAAGCTGCAGTTCAGTCTTTTTTTTTTTTTTTTTTTTACTTCAATAGTTTCATGTGGGCAATCTCTAATTACCTAAAGAACTGCATAGCTGCCGGTCAATTCGTTCTCCGTCTATTGATCGGCAAAGTTTGGCGACATCTTTAAATATGGGGAATGTAAATCGTTGCTATAGGAACAAGCATGCTTGTTAAAATAGAATACAAGAAAATTGGTCTTTCAAAGTTGTTGTTTTTCAAACAGAAAATGCTAAAAGTATTTTTTCTTACTACAGAACTGATTTATTAAAAAAAACACACATGCAGGATATTGCCTGAACTGCAGCGTTAAAGCAGCAGAACATGTGTTTTTTTTTTTAAAATATAGGTGTGAAGCAGGGGGTCTCTGCAGCTGAACCGCGTTTATTTCAGCTCCGGGGACCCCCTGTTCCCCCCGATATACTTGCCGGTAGTAGCTCTGCAGGGTTAAAAGCTCCAAGTCACGCGGGCGGCTAGGAAGCAGCAAGGGTTGATGTCACGGCTTCCTATTAGCCCGCGTGACGCGGGAGCTTTAAATCTGCCATTTCGATAGCCCGACACATCACAGCCAAAGCTGCAACCGGCACCCTCTGCAGAGGTAAGTATCTCAGGAAGCATTGGGTCCCCGGAGCTGAAATTAACAAAGTTCCACTCCGGCGACCCCCTGCTTCAAACATATAATGCTAAAAAAAAAACTAAAAAAAAGAAGGAAAGCAAGATTGCTGCTTTAAAGCAGACATGTTGACCTAAACCAATTGAAGCCCTAAAGACTGTCTATGTAAGTCTCCTGACATGCCACTTAGGGGTAGACCCACAAAGCTCAGTTTAAGTCAGGGCTCACAACATCCCGTTACCGAAAACAGCCGTTGTATATTTCATTAGCATAATCTTTATGTCTTGTTACGTTAGCACAACATTGCGTTAGTTGACAATAACATGGATAACCTAATAACTACACTAACCCTAATAACATTAGCCATGTCTTACCTAAAGGTCTCTTTCTCGCGCTCTCTCTCTCGCGCTTTGTCTCTCTCGGGCTCCGTTTCTCTCTCGCGCTCTGTCTCTCCTGGATCTCGGTGGGAGTAAGGCCCTTTAGGTATGACTTAGCTAAAGTAGCACTAAATACCTGCGTTAACCTGTGTGGATAAACGTGGTTAAGGAGAATATAATTATCGCTAACGGCCGTTACAGTTAGCGCAATGCTCTTTCCAGCCAAGAATAAGATTTAATGTTACGTTATTGGGCATTGGAGATGCACATTAAGGCATAACGGGACGGAAACTTTGGTTATTGTCACATTAAGTCACTTACCGGGGCTTTGTGCATCTGGCCCTTACATTGTAATCTCTCCGGGGCAGGGATTTCCTGTCCTATGCTCTGGATTTATGGCTGTTGCACTTATTGTATTTTAATTCCCTGTATTGGATTATATCTTGTGTAAAGCACTGTGTACATTGTTGGCACTCTACAAATAAAAATATACATACATACAGTACATATATACAGTACAATACGGGAGCGTCACATGGCTGCACTACAGGGGTTGGGTTATCTTTGACAATTCTGCATTGCAAGGCTGAAGATGCCAATTACACAATGGTCTAAAATTGTATTTGGGATTTCCTCTCGTTTTTCTGCAGGAATTCTGGATGTGATGGACCCCAAGACCAACAAGGACGGCGGGCAGGTGGTCCTGGCAGGTGACCCACAGCAGCTGGGACCGGTATTAAGATCTCCAGCCGCCATAAAACATGGATTAGGTTAGTGAGAGAAACACAGTAAGTGTGCGTGTTTCGCTGCACTCTTGGGATGCACGGTTTAGGTGCAATAGTTTAAATGATACAAGATACATATAGAAAGCGTATTCATTTATTTATCTGTGCGTGTATATGTATATACAGTATATAGCAAGGGTCGGGGCAGCAGACAGGTGTCCCTGGGCCCAGGACTAGAGTTACGTCCGGGCCCCCTCCCTCCCCCCCCCTGGCGGAATTGCAAGCCCCCTCCCCCATTTCACACCTCAAGCGCCCCCTCCTATTTCTCACCGCCACTACTCATGTTATTTCTCTCGCTCTCCTTCGTCTCACTCCCTTTTCCTCACTCACCCCTTCTCACTCCCGCCTCACATGTATTTCTCTCCCCTGTGTCTCACTCCCTCTTTTCCTCACTCACTCCCTCCCCCCCGAATTACTTCCGTCAATTACCCTACTCTCGCTCAATCCCAAAATACATTTGAAAAGACCCCCACTCCAATCTATACATCTACTATTATCGAAAATCTTGTTTGTGAGTGTCTGGATACCATTTGCTTGGTCACGTAGGTTCCGCCCCCCCGCCCCTCCCACCGCTCGCCTCATTGCCGTGTGTCTGCCCCCCCTGTGACCCGCCCCCCCCATGCTCCAGTTGGCCCCCAAGACACGCTCTCTCCTGCTCTCAACCTCCCTCACAGGCCGCTCCTTCTCCGTCTCTCACACTCCCCCAGGCCGTCTCCTTCCCCGTCTCTCTCACCTCCCACATGCCACTCCTTCCCCGCTCTCACACCTCCCACAGGCCCGCTCCCTTCCCCGGCGCCTTCACTCCCACAGGCCGCTTCCCTTCCCCGGCGCTCTCCCCTCCCAGCACTACACCCCCACAGGCGCGCCGCTCCTTCCCCCCCGCGCTCTCAACCTCCACAGGCCGCTACCCCATTCCCCAGCCGCTTCCTCAACCTCCCAGCGCAGGCACCGCTCCACTTCCCCGCGCTCCCCTCCCCACCGGCCCTCCCTTCCTCTCTCACTCTCACCCCTCCCCGGCTCACTCTACCCTTACCGCCTTGCTCTCCCCTCACACCACCCGCTCTCCCCCCGCCCCCACAGACCACGCCTCTCTGTCGGCTCTCACACAAATACGTACTCCCGGCGCTCTCCCTTCCCTCCCCGCGCTCTCCCTCACACATCACCGCTCCCACTCCCCCCCCCCCCCCCCGCACACACCATCCACGCTCTCTCGTGCTTGCCACCCTTCCCCGGCGCTCTCCCTCCCCCCCGCGCTCTTCCTCACACACAAACCCGTCTCTCTCACTCTCCCCTCCCCCCCCCACACAGAGCACGCTCTCTCTGCGGCTCTCATCACCTTCCCACAGGCCGCTCCCTTCCTCCCCGTAGCGCTCCTCCGCTCTCTCCGCTTCGCCCCCCCCCGGAAGGAACGTGTTCAACGCGGGGCACAGACACCTCCTCACCTGGTAGCGTCTCACAGCCTCCTCGCCGGGGGGCACGGACCACCCGCTGATGAGCCCAAGGGGGAGAGGAAGGCGGACGGTACCGGAGGAAGACGACGCGCGGTCGGGTGGCAAGGTGAGGAAACGCAGGGAATGAACTCTCTTTCAAACCGTCCCTGACGCCCCCTGCCCTTTGCCCCCCCCTGCCCTTTGCCCCCCCCCCCCTGCCTCTCCCCCCCCCCTGCCCTTTGCCCCCCCCTGCCCCTCCCCCCTGCCCTTTGCCCCCCCTTTGCCCTGCCCTTTGCCCCCCCTGCCCTTTGCCCCCCCCCTGCCCTTTGGCCCCCCTGCCCTTTGCCCACCCCCCACCCCTGCCCTCTGTCCCATGCTGAGATGGCGCACACCGGGCCTCCCTCCATCCGTCGTTCGCCGAAAGCTAGGTCAAGCTTACTTCTGGCGCGCTTACGTCAAAGAGGCCCGTTGGCTTGGGACAGTGATAGAGGCGTGCAGGCATCTGAGAGAGAGCAGGGGGCCTGGCTGCGAGAGGACCGGCAGCCGGGCCTGGCCAGAGGTCGGGCCCAGCTTGTGCCACCGGGCCCCCCACTGCCACCGGGCCCAGGACACCTGTACCCGCTGTCTCCCCCTGTCGAAGGCCCTGGCAAGGGTTATTGCACTCATAACAATGGCAGTAATAATGCAAAATGTCACCAGCGAGTGCAATAAATGTGTGTGTGTATGTGTATGTGTATGTGTATGTGTATGTGTATGTGTATATATATATTCATTACAACAAATAATCAAGTCGTATATTATGTTCTTACGACAAATTTTGGACTTCAATTCATGCAACATGAGGAAAGTAGAAATGTTGTACTATAATTGGGGCTGAATGTTGGATACATCAATAAGGACTGCTAGGAGAACTATATCACCCTCCTATGCCTCATATACGTATAAACATATTAATAGCGTATAGCCGGAGGTATATTACCATTGTTGCTTGATTTCATGAGTGGAGAATTATGCCACTTAATGTATGTATTGGTTTTTGACCTTACTTCAAATATATGTAGTAATGCCACTGTAAGGCACATACCATTTCTAGTTCCATTGTTCATGGCTGTTTTGCATGTGTTTTCCAGTCGTGACTGGGTAGCATGTGCTTAAACTTCATTTATGACTTCCACAGTGATTCTGACCATGCCATTAATGTGGTTGGCAAGCCATTATAGATTGACAGATTGTGATCCCCTACATTCATGGGCTTTGTCTGTATCCATGTGGACTATGCCAGTATCTATATGCTATTGTGCCTTATTTGTGGGTACAGCGCGACCGTGGTGAGCGGAGCAGGTGGGTTTGCCTGCCTATCATTCAGACATCCCCTTTACAGGTGCGCATGCGCGTACGCTATGCATTGCGAGTACAGCCACTAGTCATTAACACAAGTCGGATGAAAAGCCGCGCATGCGGCATTAAGCTGCACTGATCCGAGATTATTACCATCCTCAGGCGCCCGAGTATCTAGGCGCGACGTCATGACGTCACGAGACATGCGCAGTTGGCATTCGTGAGCCCGTTTTTTGCCCTCAACCTCACTAAGCTCTCAATGAGAACTCATACACACCCATGGCTCTGTGCTAGATGTGATATGTATATATTGACACACCAGGTAAAATCTATGCAATTTTTGCCCCTTATGGAGAGTTAAAGTGTTCTTACAAGACGGATTTGCATTGGCCAAAAACCGTGATCATTAATGAGTCTTTGAGCATTATCCTGTATGCACACCTGTTTGTCTTTGGCTTAATAAACTTTGTTTGTTATCACCAGGTGATTACACTCACTAGCCTCATTAGCTTCCCTTTTTAAACGTGCATGTCATCCTGCTTACAACACCACTCCCTAGAAGGCTGTTTGCCGAAACGCGTAGGAGCAGTCTAGCAGGCAGGATCCCCTGGTTTGTCCCCTCTCTGGGTCACATTACCATGCTCTAACATCCCCCTTTTGCTTCCCCCTTCAGGTACCGACCACACTGTACCTGACCATAGGTGATGTATCACTCTTTTCAGCTATAGGCTTACATGTGCTTTGCAGGCTGTATTTTGTGTATCTCTGCTGTCACTTACTTGCTACTCTTTGTCGCTTCAGACAAACCCTATACTGCAGGGGATAGTAGGCAATTTTGACCTATTGCGATGATCACAATAGCCCTAGCCGTGACTACTTAGTCTGTTGGGTGTCCACCCAGGTTTATCTTGTCAGGTTTTTCAGAATACTATCTGAGTGTATATTAGCCATCTTTTTGGAGGATATTTTAGCTTGGTAATGAACAGGGATCCATGCTGTATTTTAAACCATTTCTGTGCTTTGTTTTAACCATTTTTGTTCTGTGACAATAACATTAATATTTATGTGATTTGTACTTATACACATACTAGAGTGCTTTATATGGGGCCTTTCTTTCTCTCTCATCCTATTTTACTGCCCTTAGGCACCACCGACAGATCACTGTAGTGGATTTATCCAGTGTCGGTACTTAGTTGTGTTCATATGTCTTGTGGATGCGGGGTCCTCTCTTTTCTCTGTCATATATATATATATATATATATATATATATATAGTGATGTCAACACCACGTTGCAGTCTCTTTTATCCAGATCGAGTGCAATACGTGTGTGTGTGTATGTGTATGTGTATGTGTATGTGTATATGTATATATATATATATATATATATAGTGATGTCAACACCACGTTGCAGTCTCTTTTATCCAGATCATAGGCAGGGAAACGTAGTGTTGATGCACAGGAGGGTTTATTTGCCAGGTAGAAGGCAGGAACTGGGTTAACTTATAACATAAAACAGAAACAAAAACCTAACTCCTTTTCAGAGTTCTGACTAACACAGCTTAGTCCCTAACTAAGGCCTCGTCCAGAATTATTGCTTGCTGGCGGAGGCGCGCTTCCGCTCAGCACTGAGCCCCTACAGCCGCAATGAGAGCGGCTTTAGTAGGGGCTCGCCTACGCTTCCGCAAGCGCGCGGAAGTGTAGGTCTTAGGGAAATTTTACATTTTCCCGCTTGCCGGAGCGCAGGGCCAGTCACGTGAGCGGTTCGCCCAATGAGGGCGAACCAGCTCCGTGACGTCACTGGCACGCCCCCGACACGCCCCCGGACGGCGCGCTGTCTAAGGCCAGGGAAAGCACCCGCTTTCCCTGAGCCTCAGCGCGCCTCCGCACGCCAGCAGGAACCTTGGCCGAGGCCTAACAGTGGGGGAAACTAAGCTCTTTCCCCACTTTAGACACTGTACTTACAGCTTCCATTTGCAGTATCTCACAGGGCTGTCTGTGTGTGTGCCTTCAGACCAGCACAGCAGCAGCACAGGAAGCTGTCTGTGCTGCCTTTTAACCTTGAAGCTATTATTTTTATTTTATATATATATTTTTAAATATATCTTATCCATATATATTCTTGTTTGCTGCATGGCAGATTGCCAAGTTAAGTATTTGACTGGTGAAAGGTAATTAATCATGTTTAGAAGGTGTAGTAAGTACCGATCAAGGGTCAAATAATCTAATATGATAACCAAGTATCACTGTCTGTTCCTGTAAAACTGATAGTAATAAATATATATATATTAAGAAAACACCTATTTAAAAACATGATTGGTTACAGTCACCATTCATTATCTAAATGACATACATTCATATGCATTTCCATTTTTTTGATATTTGCTAGAATTTTATAATTATATGTATAACAAATGTATTGTTGCTTTTATTGTAAGTTCTATTGTAAAGTTTATATGCTGAAAGGAAAAAATGCCATTTGTTTCTAAGGAATATTCTAATTACTCACATGGTATCTATCAATTACCAATCGGCCAGGGAGGGGGCTGATTGGTATACACACATATAAATAGCTATGACGTAGGTAATCGCATATCCCCTGATGAAATCACCCTTTGTGTGAAGAAACGCGTTGGGAAGTTAGTGTGAGCTACTGACTTTATTTACCATACACTCATTTGCTGCTGGGACGTTGGGACGCTGCTGGGACGCTGCTGGGACACTGCTGAACTTTTTACTTTGGCAAAATTGAGACGCCAAACCATAATACTGCGGGGTCACGCGACCGGTTCTCCCATCCGGGGGTGCTGTGTGGAGAGATCTGCATCCGGTTCACATCGTGAGAGGTCGTGGCACCCGTTGGAAGCCCTGCTGGTTGGCGGCTGAGACACTCTGGGACTCCATTGCAGAGCTGGTTGGCGTGTGAGCAGAGCAGGACCATCCCACAGTTGGCGAATGAGTATACTCATTACATGCATTTTATTCACATATGTTTGAGAGTTTACATCCATTTGATTTTAGGTCTGGTATTAAATATTTTGTTTCATATTACACTAGGATCGGGCGCTTTCTTTCTTGTCTTTCTATATATATATATATATATACATATACATATATATACATATGGTACATACACATATATATATATATATATATATAAACACACACACACACACACACATAAACACATAAACACACACACATAAACACACACACACACACGCACACACTAGTGTGAAAAAGAAAGTACACCCTCTTTGAATTCTATGGTTTTACATATCAGGACATAATAACAATCATCTGTTCCTTAGCAGGTCTAAACATTAGCTAAATACAAACTCAGATGAACAACAACACAACATATTACCCCGCGTCATGATTTATTTAACAAAAATAAAGCCAAAATGGCTGGAACTTGAACCAGCTTCAATGCCTCTAGTTACAGTACAGTCTAGAACAATGGTTTTCAACTGGGATTCTGTGAGTGCCCCGCAGGGGTTCCGCAGCCGCCTGGGAGGGAGAACTGGGACAACTCTCTCAGCTGTCCCTGGTGTGGCGGCACCCCACATAGCAGTGACCCGGCAGTTCCCGAGCTCAGCAGTAGCCGCCTGGTCACTGCTATCCTTCCTCTCCCAGCTCCTGCCGGCGCCGGAAGTCGCGTCAACTTCCGGCTAACAGGAGGGAGAGGAAGGATCAGGTAAGAGCATGTGTGTGTGTGTAAGTGAGTGGGGGAGTGTGTGTGTGAGTATGAGTGGGGGAGCGTAAGTGAGTGGGGGAGAGTAAGTGTGTGTGAAAGTGAGTGGGGGAAGTGTGTGTGTGTGTGTATAGAAGAGAGGGGGGAGAGGGAGCATGAGGGAGAGTATGTGAAGGGGAGAGGGAGCGTATAAGGGAGGGAGTGTTTGAGGGGAGAGACACGAGAGACGAGGCGGGCGATAGATGGGGAGGGCGAGGGTTGTGGTTCCTCAGAATGTCACAATCTTATTCTGGGATTAGGTTGAAAAAAAAAAAAAAAAAAGTTGAAAACCACTGGTCTAGGATATTTAGCAGCCGGCATCTCGGGGCTGCAATCCAGTTGCGAGGATATTTAGCCGTCAGTTGTTTTGCCGCAAAGGTAAACGCCTAAGCTTACCCTTACCCTAAACCCCCAACCTTACCCTTACCATAAAACCCCTAACCTCACCCTTACCCTAAACCCACTAACCTTCCCCTTACCCTAAACCCACTAACCTTACCCTTACCCTAAACCCACTAACCTTACGCTTACCCTAAAACCACTAACCTTACCCTTACCCTAAACCCCTAACCTCACCCTTACCCTAAAACATAACCTTACCTTTATCCTAAACCCCTAACCTTAACCTTTAACCTAAAACATAACCTTACCTTTATCCTAAACCCCTAACCTTAACCTTTACCCTAAAGCCCCTAACCTTAGCTCCTCACCCTAAAACACTTAACTTTACCCTACCCTAAAACCCCTAAGCCTACCCTTACCCTATAACCCCTAGCCTTAGCACCTTACCTAAACCCCTAACCCCTTACTTTACACTTTACCCTAAAAACCCTAACTTTACCCTTACCTTAAACCCCCTAACCTCACACCCTTCAGCCTAAACCCCCTAACCTACCCTTACCTTAAAACCCCTAACCTTAACCACCTACCCCTAAAAAGCTTAACCTCTAACCCCTTACCCAAATCACTAAAGTTAATCCCTAATGCTAATAAATGCAATTCACTTAACTTGGCGGCGGCTAAATGGCTGCGGAGGAGGTCCCTATTCCGGTTACAGTATAACACTGAGCCACTCATTGTGCTCGTCAATTTTCAGTCAAAGTGGCAGCCATGGTACAAGATGAACATTGACATGAGAAGTTATGGTTACAATTCAGGATAAGTGCACCGGTACTTCCCACAGTCTTGTTTTAGACGCTAATGGTTTTTTTTTCTGTCTTGCAGAACTCTTTTGTGCTGGAACGGTTGATGACCCAGAATCCCCTTTACCAAAAGGATTCTGGGAGCTATAACTCCCAGTTTGTCATAAGCTACTGATGAATTAAAGGTCTGTGTCTCTTTTGGGCAGTAGAATTATACATGGGGAGGGATACTTGGGGTCTGTTCGTTTTAAGCTGCTGAATCATAACTCACGATCATTAACTCTTATTTACTCAAAGGGAGTAATGATCCTTTTGATGCTGTAGTAATTTTGTATATAAGAAAATAGACCTCTTAGTTTGTCTCATCCTGGTCACTACTCAGTATATTGGGACCTCGCTTCCCAGTGCTGGAGAAGAGTTAATCTTCATTCTAATGATTGGGACGAAAATCTCTCCTGCAACAGGATGAGTCTTCTCTGCATGTTGTATAGGGACTTTACAGTCCCAAGTATTGGACGGCAATCTCACTACCTTCTAGCATCAGAGGTCTTATAGACTTTAACGGACAGTTAACTCATTAAATTATGTATTAAATGCATTTATTGGTCCAGAAACCTCAAACTTTCTCATTGACAGCATGTGTAGGGGGGGTTAGTAAATTATTAATAGATGTAGGGATACCTACAGATATAAGCTATATAAACACACACAAAGCTCTCACTTAACACCACGCCTCTGCAGCACACTAACCCATTCACACAGTCACCAAAGCTAAATTCAACCATCACCCCCTGTCGGTTTTTAGGATAAAACTTGAAGGTCAGAGAGGCTGCATTGTGTTGAGATTCATTGCTAATCCCTGTGGGTATAAACAAACCAGACCCTGTTGCACTTTTATTCTATACCTGGTGCTTCAACCTGAGACTGCAGACAGAGAGCACTGAATTGTGCTATTGCAGAAGTAACCAACAGGGGAAAGGGCGGAATCTTGTACACTGAGCCTCTCTGGTTTTTCTCAGTTCACAGGGATGGCCAACTCCAGTCCTCAAGTGCCACCACAGGTCAGGTTTTAAGGATATCCTGCTTCAGCACAAGTTGCTTAATTAATGGCTCAGTCAATGACTGATTGAGCCACCTGTGCTGAAGCGGAATCCTTAAACCGATCTGGGGGACTCCCTTGAGGACTGGAGTTGGCCACCCTGAGTTACACCAATGATATCACACATATAGACAAGCTACCTCCTGAAGTTGGATGATACAGTGAGAAGATGGAAGCCCTTTATACATCATAACCCATTAACCCATTATCATTGCCATTAACCTTGAGGCTAGCAAGACATTGGTAGCTAATGCAGTGATGCCAACCAGCCCTCCTCCTTCTCTCTCCTTTTCTCATTAGATCCCACCCTGCCATCCTAAAGATACCAACGAGCTGTTTTATGATAACGAGCTGCAAGTGAAAGCAGATGAGATGCTTCAACATTCCTATTGCGACGGGAGAAGCTGCCTCGCAAGTACAGTGGGTTGGAGACGCTTTAAAAACTCTCTTACCCCTCAATGCTTCAGCAGAGGATTGTTTTTTTTTTCCAAAGGCTCTCTGTCCCTGACCTAAAAATAATTCCGAGTAGCACTGTTTAGTAAACACGCCCTTATGGCACTAGAATCCAGGTGAAGTGCCAGAATATTATACCCCTTCGCTGCCTGAGGGACCAGCAACACTTTGCTCTGGTTACTTGTTAATGACCCCCTGTTGAAATGAGGGTTAGCTTCCATTTTAATAATGGTCCATTGAGCCAGGTGTGTGTGTGTGTTGTATAGTGGTGCCTGTTAACTGTAGTACCTTATCAACCACAAGATGGTGGTACTACATTAGCACGTAGAATAAAAACTATTCCCAAAAACACAAATCTAGGGTAAAGGATTCCTTTCAATACCTGCTCATAACAAGAGAATAGCAAGCTTATGGGGCACTAAAGTCTCCTCTTCATGCTGTTCCCTTTTAGAAGACCAATATGAAGGGTATAGATAAGAGAAAAAGAAGGGCTGTAAAAACTATTGCACTTCAGTTGAGATCAAACATGTATCTATAGTGAGTGTGTGATATAATAAGAATAATAAAATATATAAAAAAATATATAATATATATATATAATATATAATATATAATAGATATATATATATATATTATACAAAATAAACTGTTGATGCTGTATATGTAAGTTGCATATTTGCTTTCCTGTGGAGGGTTTTTGTCACTTTTTTTACTCACCATAACTTAACTCAGTATTATGGTTACACACACACACACACACACACACACACACACCACACACACACACACACACACACACACCCGCATTTTTAAGTCATCAGTCACTTTAACCTCATACATAAGTCAATCAATGGTGCGGTTCGGTGCTACAGTACTTGGGACTTATGGATCTTGATTGCGAAGAGATTAGGTGATTGTGTTTGGTACAAGTCAACATATAAGAGAAGGCAGTTTCTGTCCAGAACGAGTTTGCAGCCCAGCTGCATTCACGGATCTGTCTTATTTTCTCCTAAAAGGGATTCCCAATCATTTTCCATGGCGTGCTGGGGAAAGACGAGCGGGAAGAGGACAACCCTTCCTTCTTCAACGTGCATGAGATTGATGAGCTCAGATCTTACCTCAAAGCTCTGCTGCAGACTCAGGCCAAGAAAGGACTGGCCAAGATCTCTCCCAAGGACATCGGTATCATCTCTCCTTATAGGAAGCAGGTGAAGCCAACGTGACTGCTCTCTGCACTTCCTGGCAGTAGAAAGGAATCACCTGTTATAATAGCGCTAATTCCACTTTTGGCTCAAATCAAGTATAAACACCTCATGCTAATTACAGTGGGTAGGGATCCTGGAATCTATCTGCCCAGCACTGAACGCAGTTATAAAATAGATTTGAAAACAGTGACCAGACTATGATTCTATGGCTCTCCGAACATTGTACATAAGCTTTCTTTGGGCCTTATTTACTAAGCTGTCTTCTGCCATGGAACACCTTCCAGTACTGGAAGAGACTGTACAGTCCACTCAATTCATTGGGCTGTAGCGGGTCTTCCAGTGCGGAAAAGTGTCTAGAGGTAGAAGACTGAGTATACATTGGCCTTTATGCAAACATGGGAATACAAACAAAGAAAACAAAAGACGGATTCCAACATTATCAGCAAATAAGCAGGATTTCCATTAATTTCATCTTTTGTGTTAAATGCTAACTTGGTAAGATGACCATACTATGTTTATATGGATCCAGATGTTCTGTTGAACACTTGCCACCTATGGATCCTTATTCGGTATGCTGTGAAGCCACTTCCCAGTGTTGGAGAAGAGAACAACTGTATTTGAATGAATGGTACTGGAGTCTTCCCTATCAAAGGGAAGTGTGTATATTGAATAAGGGCTTATGTGCCTATGTTTCACTCCAGTTAATGGCTCAAATTGTTGAGAGGTTAATACTGTATGATCAATAGAGGGGGCCTCTGCTGCCATAATAATGCCCCACAAGCAATTCTGTGTTAACCATTGGATTGTTGCAAAGGGCTTAATACCCACAAACTGATCATTATTCTCTTCTTTCAGGTGCAAAAAATTAGAAAAGCTATTGAGTTGAAACTGAAAGATGTGACTGACATCAAAGAATTGAAGGTAAGAAATTAAAATCTTACTTTCAAATGCCCCTCTTAGGCTGTGTCCATACAGCCTTCAACCGCGCAGAGGTGTATGTGCACGCGCACATGATGTTACCCGCGTGAAGCAGGAGTGTTTTGTGGACAAGGTAGATGCGCCGTGGGGGCGTGTCTAGGAGTGTGTCTAGGGGCATGTCTGGGATGTCACAGAGCTGGTACGCCCTCATTGGACAAATTGCTCATGTGACCTGCTCGTCGCGCCGAGGAATCAGTTTGAACTGATTCCTCGCACACTACACGCCCCTCCTACTGTCACGCGTGGTCTATGGGCGCAATCAATTCCTTAAGGCATTGTGATCACTCTGCGCGGTCTTCGGCAGCATGGACGCCGCGTTAGAAACTTTTTATGAATGTGAGAATCTGTATTTCAAATATGTAGATTCTAAAACAAGTGATATGATTTTTAATTTCTGCTAATTAAAATAACAACTTGGCTACACTGTCTTTCGTTCCACTTTATCCCAGGGGGTTACAGATTCTTTTAAGTGGTGAATTACCGGTGTTTCTCTTATGAGCTGAAACATAAACCATGAAACGGTTTTGGTCCCAAGTGTACCTGCTTCTATTGCATTTCTAAGATTAGCGAGTTGCCTTCAGATACCTGGTGACCCCATGTCAAATAGAGATGTAGATTCCTTGTTCTCTGTGGTGTGATACGTTGGATAACTAACCAGACCCATTCTCGGAATGGAACAATTTGCCGCAGCTAACTTGCCGCCGCCGACACCAGCCACTAAGGTAAGTTATTAAGGGGTTAACTTTAAGTGTTTTAGGGTAAGAGCTCTGATGATGGATTTTAGGGTAAGGGATTTAGATTTTTAGGGTGAAGATTAGCATTAGGGGTTAAGGTTAGGGGGTTTTAAGGGCTTTTATTTTAGGGGGTTATCTTTGTGGTGAAATAGCCGGCGGCGACATAACTTGGTGGTGGCGACAGTGGCGTAACTACCGCCTTGGATGGCAGGGGGGGAGGGGGCTAGGGGTTCCAAAAGGAGTTGTAACCTCCCAAGCTGTTACAGAGGCCCTGCGCTCTTCCACACAACAATGAACTTGATTGCTGGGGGAGAGAGAGGGGCCTCTGTAAGAGTGCAGCCCTTCTCCATCGACGTTGCGGTGCCATGGGAAGTGATGTCACATGGCGAGGCATTGCCATGACAACATGCTGTGACGTGACGCAGTGAGGTAACATGGCAACACGTTGGCATGACAACATGCCGTCACGTGATACAGCAATGTTGCTGGATGAGGGCGGGCAGGTAAGTGACAGGCCCGGGGGGCCCTTACGCTGCACTGGGTGGCGAGATGGCTGCAGAGGAGTGGTTGCGGCAAGTTGTCCTAGACCGACTCATTCTGGCCACTTGACATTTGTTCTCCGTTCTCTGCATTGGCTGCCTGTAAAATAGCGAATTTATTTCAAGATTGGCTTGTTGACATACAACGCACTACATGACTGGGGTCCCAGCTATCTGAGAGAGCTTCTAGTTCCCTACACTCCCATTCGCTCACTTCCACCTGCAGATAAAGGACTCCTAACAGTTCCCAGAATCTCCTTTACTTCCTTTGGGGCCTGAGCTTTGAGCCACGCTGCTCCAACTCTTTAGTACAGTCTGCCTTGTACAGTTCGAGAGGCCTCCCCCACCCCGGAAATCTATACAAAAACAGGCTCAAGACCAACCTGTTTCCCTGGGCATTTCATAAATGATCCACAACATGTCTGGCATTTAGTAGCTACATTACCGTCCCATCCTGTATTGTATCTTTCCTTGTGTTTGGACTCTTGTATAATCTTAAATGTTTTCTTCTTTTTTGCCTTTTGTAACTGTGAAATCCTTTGCGTCCCATTGGGAGAAAATGCTATATAAATAAAGTTGTTGTTATTATATATTGTAATATTCTTCACCAACACAACCATTCAATCCTCTGGAAACTCTAAAGCATTCTCTGTTATAGTCAGATGTTGTGTTATCTGGGAAGGGGGGGGGGGGTGGACGACGACGGTATCACGCTCGACACGTGGTTGGTTGGAGCGCCTCTCTTCTCTACTCTGTTTCTATCCTTGGTCCCTCACAGGTTGGGTCCGTGGAGGAATTCCAAGGCCAGGAACGAAAGGTGATTCTCATATCCACTGTGCGAAGCACACAGGATTACGACAAGCGTGATGAAGACTTTAGCCTTGGTTTCTTAAAGAACCCCAAGGTGAGTGGCAGGAGAGGAGCGGGAATAATAATGAAGTGCCATTAATAAGGGAAAGTAGTGGTACGGGACTGATTGTGTACAGAAATGTAGTACTTTAGCACGACTAATGATGTCATCTGCATTTGCCCAGGGGCAAAACAGCTACTAGAACTTTGCGCTATAAGAACTATTGTTTTTCAGTGTATGCAGAGCTGTACGTGGCATGTTACAGGCACCGAGTCTCTGTCCCAAAGAGATTACAATCCCATTTTGGTGACTGAGCCACAGTGAGATCATGCGACTTGCCCATCACATGGAGACCTGACACTGGGATTAAACTGGGCTCACCCACATCAAAGGGGATTAGAGTTGTGCAAATGTCTTCACCGCCACGTTTTACACAGTTTTCTCTTAAATTGTGCGTGGCTCAGGAGTGCAAGAACAGACTTAAATGCCACCAGATTAACAGAAAATGTTGTGATGTATACCAGAAGTTAGCAAAAACGTCAGTATATCGTGCAAAGGGCCGTGTGACCCGATGCCGTTTGATCAGTGTTGATATTTGCAATGTACACTGACTTCTAATGCTTGGCAATTTTTGGGAAGTCTGCCATTTTCGTGTAATTTTTCTAAAAAAAAAATTAACAGTGAATTTTGCCTGTTTCTGCTAATTTTATTTGACATGTTTGACATTTACCACTACGTTACTCTGAGCCTATAACAGCATCAATCAAGACATTCACATACAGGTAGTTACAGCTACATATACTGACCGCTCTATCTAAGCTCCATGTCACAGATCTTCTCTTCCTCTTCCTCCTTAGAGGTTTAACGTGGCCATCACAAGAGCTAAGGCCCTCCTAATTGTGGTGGGGAACCCAATCATACTTAGCAAGGATCCCAACTGGTCCCGGTAAGTGAGAGACTATAGACCGGCTGCTTTTCTGTTTTGTGCACATTCCGATGTTCTGGACTTTCCCTAAAGCTTAGTTAGATCGGTATGGTTTTAGCTGTAAGTTTGCTTTGTTCCATTTAAATGTTAGCCCTATAATAATGTGTAATGCGGCAGGCCTAAGCTTATAGGGGTCCGTGTTAAAATGGATAAGAAGTCAAGAGTGACTCACCGCGAGTGCTTATTTCCCAGAATCCCTGGCTGCAGTGGAAGCCTTGTATGCTAGGAGATAATGGGGAATAGCAGGGTTGCAGAGCTGTCTGAGACACGTCAATGTGCTCACAAGTGATATTTTTATTTGCTGTATACTGCACAGTGGAGGTTTTTTACACTTTTTTTTTACCCACCATAACTTTTTAAATGTCTGGTTAGGCCTTTAATACATATAAAGTGGTCTGTGTATCAAGGCAAAGTAGGGTTTACTTTGATGCACAGAACCATTTTTTATTTCCATCTGCTTCAAAAGTAAATGGAGCTTGTTAATAATTGCTTTAATTAGATGTGGCATTGGTCACATCACATTACAATGTGTATCATGCAGCTCCTCCTATGGACACCCAATATCACAGGTTAACATACGCAAGTTGAAATTGAAGTACCTTGATGCTAAGGAAGCAGGATCAATTTGCCTCTCTCTGCATCAATAACATGCGTGTGCAAACACACCGCTTCCTTTTTGCACATTGAACATTTTTAGGTACTGATTTTGTACCAACAAACTAATCAAATTAATTCTCTCCTCTGCAAAATTAATGGACTTTTGGGTTTTCCTTGCAGTTTTTAATAATAAAATTGGTTTTATGGGAGTGAATGGACCACTCCTTAGAAAATACATTATGGAGCTAGAAAAAGTGCAGAGAAGAGCCACCAAATTAATAAAAGGGATGGACAATCTGACTTATGAGGAGAGGTTAGCTAAATTAGATTTATTTACATTAGAAAAGAGGCGTCTAAGAGGGGATATGATAACTATATACAAATATATTTGGGAACAGTACAAGGAGATTTCAAAATAACTATTCATCCCACGGGCAGTATAAAGGACACGGGGCCATCCCTTAAGGTTGGAGGAAAGGAGATTTCACCAGCAACAAAGGAAAGGGTTCTTTACAGTAGGGGCAGTTACAATGTGGATTTCATTACCCATGGAGACTGTGATGGCAGATACAATAGATATCTTTAAAAAAAAGGTTGGATATATATTTAGAAAGGAAAGGTATACAGGGATATACCAAATAAGTAAACATGGGAAGGATGTTGATCCAGGGAGAAATCTGATTGGTGTTATTGGAGTCAGGAAGGAATTTATTTTTCCTCTTATGAGATACCATTGGATGATATTTCAGTGGTGGTTTTTATTTTCCTTCATCTGGATCAATATACAGTATATACAAATCTAGGATAAGTACAGTGGCGTAACTACTGTGCCGTTAAACTCCGCAATGTGGGGGGCCCGAGAGTGCTGGGAGGCCTTGCCGGCCTACGCTGGAAGTAGGGCCCAAGTCTGGCTCAAGTTCCTCGCCGGCTGCTTCTTTCTGCTCTGTGCTCTCTGCTTGATGCAGGGACGGAGCCTTCACTGCACACAGACAATCCCTCCTCCCCCTGTCTGTTTCCCTGCCCCAATCTCCAGCAGCTCACGGACCGGAGCAGGCCTACCCCCCCCCCCCCCTCCTCCAAGTAAAAGAGTGGGTGATTGTTGTGATTGTGCGTGTGTGTTGTGATTGAGTATGTATGTGGGGGAGGGAGCCCTGGGGGGAATTGAGTGTGGGGGGAGGAAGTGTGTGTTTATGGTGGGGGAATAGAGTGAGGAGCAAGGCTGTCGGAGGGGGAGAAGAGGGGAGAAGAGTGAGTGAGGGGCGAGAGAGGTGAGGAAAGAGGGAGGAAGAGTAAGGCTGCGCTTATACAGCCGGTGACGCGAGCGATGACGTCACCTGTCACCGTCGCTATTGCAAAAGTTGTAGTTTGGAGACGTCACTGGCTACAAAGCGGGAAGGCAGACGGGCGGAGAAGCTCCCTGATTGGCTTATAGGCCAGTGACATGTGGAGACCGTCTCTCCAAAAATCAAATTTTACTGACTACCAGAATTTTGGTAATACTGTCGCTCCATCACGCCGTCGCGTCCACTATAAGCGCCGGCGAAAATGCATTTGTTTTGACGTGATGTTGCACTATAAGCGCAGCCTAAGAAAGGAAATGAGACGGGGGGGGGGGGGGGGAAAGGGGAGGGGGGGGACTGTGAGGATGAGAAGAGGGTGTGAGAGGGGGGTTCACACAAGGCCGTTGACATGGGGATCCCGGTAGGAACTAAATGTGTTTTTTGTTTGGTGGGGCCCTTTCAACATTTTTGCAGGGGGGCCCAAAAAATGTAGTTACGCCCCTGGATACGTATCTATTGTCTAAATTTAACATAACTTGAACTTTTTTTCAACCTCAGCTACTATGAAACTATGTAAATTCTGCCCTGTGTTAAATGTGCCCATAGTTCAAGCAATTAGGTCCTGGTGGAAGGGGGAGGGGCCGGCTAGGAATATTGCAGGGTTCGCTGCAGGACATGTGGTGAAGGGCCTCTTACCTTCTCCTTCACCATCTCTTCCTGCAGGGTTCCTCATCATGGCACCGCGACGTCAAATGGCATCACGTGACGCGGTGTGGCGTCATGTTGTCATGGCAACAAGGCACCGGAGGCATCCTGATGTCATGGTGATGCAACGCCATGATAAGGGACCCTGCAGAAAGAGAAGGTGAAGGTAAGAGAGTTACAGAGGCCCGCTCTCTCCCTCAGCAATCAATTTAACTGTTGTGGGGAAGAACGCGGGGCCCCTGTAACTGTGGGGCTCGGTGCAGATGGCACTGCCCTCACGCCGACTCTGCCTCGTGGGTTTGGATGGGTAGCAAATGCAGACTTCAGTGACCTTTGTTTTCTTCAAATGAATTAGAACTAGATTATTCCAAATCGCCAACCTCAAGAGCTTGCACTCTAATTGCAGGTATCTGAGACACTAAGAGGCAGAGTCATTTGTTTATCATCTTAACTGACACTGCTTCCTGTCTTTGTCCCCAGGTTTCTGAATTATTGCACTGATAATGGAGGTTATAGGGGCTACCCCTATAAAGAAGATTTGATGAATGAGGGAGACCTCGAAGAACTTTTGAGCAGCCTTGATATTGAAGATACACCACCTAGTAAGCATGAGAAGCGCACTCTGTAACAGCTGGCGTAAAGTAAAAACTCTTAGCCAAGTAACAGCCATAAACCGTGCAGTGTTTCCATAGTTCAAGATCGTTTTTCATAGGTCTGAAACTTCTAACTCAGGCCAGCAGTAGATACAGTGGAATTAACCCCTTCTCTGCCAGAGGCGAGCAACACATGGACCAGGGGTTAATAGACAGGACTTTCATTAAACTGACTCATAGCTAACTGCCAGTGGGATAGTGTGTTCAGACTGTACCCATGCTTTTGCATGTGTAAACTGCAAGTATCCATGTGCTGTGCATCTGTACCTTTTTGCATTTTATTTATTGACGTGCAAAAATGGTTTACCAGGGAGTAATACATTGAGAATTAGGAAGAGGTAACCTCAAATGAGGAATAAGCGGAGCACTGCAGGCAGGGTTGGATATTGATAATAAAAAATGAAATTTATTAAGTGACTAGAGACATCACAAAAAAGGAGCAGAGCTGTTCACTCTGAAGGTTCGGCCCAAAGGCCACGGCCCGAAACGCGTCAGAGTGAATAGCTCTGCTCCTTTTTTGTGATGTCTCTAGTCACTTAATAAATTAGATTTTTTATTATCAATGGTGTGCCGTTTCCACGTGCGTCCAACCCTGCCTGCAGTGCTCCGCTTATTCCTCATATGAGGTTACCTCTTCCTGCTATCATTTACCATAGCTGGATGCACGCCTGGATGAGCTTTGACCTGCAATTATTGGATATAGGCTCCGCTGAGCCTCTACTTAAACAGTGATGGATTTCTATTATACCTTCTAGTACCAGATATCCTGTGTGTTCTAAGTAGTTTCATTTAAGTGTGGTGGTGAACGGGGGTGCACTTTTACCTTTGGGTTTTGTGTCCCCCAAGTACCCCATAAACCCCACTTTTATTAGCCTACCCAGGCGACTACTATATAATGAGCTACAGGTGATCATTGTCTTGTATACTATCAATGCTCTATATACCCTAAGAGCAATAATAGAATATATCTTCAAGATTAATGTATATTGCTCACTAACAGGGGATTCAAAGAAGATTATTGATGAAATTATCTACCTGTGGATTGTATTCTGATGCACCGATGCATGGACTTTATGTCTACCTATACACTACATTGAGAATTACCTCGCGTTTTCAAGGATGTCCTGGGCACAGGGTTGTGATAACAATACATGGTTACATAAATGAACAGGGTTATACATTATATATAACGACATTGCATGCACAGTTAAAGATAAAATATGTTATAGGTGCATGTAACAGTTACAGACCAGATTAAAATGTGAGATAACTTTAGTTTTGAAAGAACTTAGACCTGTGGCGGGTTTGAGAGTCTCTGGCAGATTGTTCCAGTTGTGAGGTACACGGTAAGACGGATTCTTTGTTGAACCTTGGGAACATGAACAATCCTTTGGAATCAGATCTCAGGTGATAAGTGTGGGGTAGGGGTGAGGAGCTTGTTCAAATAGGTGGGTATCTTGCTCAGAAAGTATTTGAAGGCAAGACACGAAAAATCAACTATGCGCCTAGGCTCAAGTGATGGCCAATCTAATTCTCTGAGCATTTCGCAGTGATGTGTGTTGTAGTTACATTGGAGGACAAAGCGGCATATTGAGTTGTAGAGAGTATCTAGTTTGCCAAAGTTAGTTCGGGGTGTTGTACCATATACTATGTCCCCATAGTCTATAATTGGTATTAGCATCTGCAGTGCAATGCGCTTTCTGACCAGCTAGCTTAGGGGGGATTTGTTGCTATAAAGTACATCTAGTTTGGCATACGTTTTGGATGTCAGGGTATCAATGTGCAACCCAAATGTTTAATGGGAGACAAACCATATGCCCAGATATTTAAAACTGGTGACAGGGGCTAGGATGGTGTTAGAGTTGGTTCTGATCTGGGATATGTGCATATAAGATTGTGTTATCCACATACATGTGTATTGAAGTTCCCTTACAAGCCTTAGGAACATCACTGATGAACACTGAAAAGAGCAGGGTCCCCAGAACAGAGCCTTTTGGGACACCGCAGTTGATATCCAAGGGGTTAGAGTCCGGAATAGACACAAATTGTGATATACCCGATAGGTGTGATTGAAACCAGTTTAAAGAATGTTACCCTATTCCAGAGCACTGAAGTTTGTTTAGCAAGATAACATGATCAACAGTATCAAAAGCCTTTGCAAAATCTAGGAATATTGCACCATTCCACACTGGATATTATTGAAACTTTTAGCAGGGTAGTTACCGTGGTGTTTTTTGGGGTAAAGCCAGATTGGCTTTGGCTGAGGAAATTTGTCTTGGTATAGTAATTGCTTATTTTGGAGTGGACACGTTTTTCCATGACTTTTGATAGTATTGGGAGAACAATGATCTGATGTTGGAGACAGTGTTTTTGTCACCACTTTTGAAGATTGTGACAAATCTGGCAGTTTTCCAGGTCTTAGGGACATGGCCTGCAGAGAAAATAGAGTTGATTTAGCTTGAAAAGTAGTGGGGCACCGAGTCGTAGAAACTTTGATTGCAGTAAGTCAGGTCCACATTGGCTGCTTCGTTTTAATTTGACGAGCACTTGTGTAATCTCTTCAAATACTGAAACAAATTGAAAATTGTGGGCAGTGTTGGGAGAGAGTGGGGCTACATGTGTTCTCCCAGATTGTGCTTCATGTTTGTATTTCGGGTTGCCCTTTGCTCATAGGGAAGTAGCACACCCCACAAAGTAATCAATGTCGGTGGGATTCAGCAGAGTAGTGTCATCATTTTTGATGGCTGGTGGTGGCTAGAAGGCTGGAATATATTGTTGATGACCTTCCAGAAGTTTACTGCATTTGATGTATTTTGGTGAAGATGGTCAGAGTAATATTAGGCCTTTACGTGTCTCGTTTGCCCTGTGTATGTATTCTGCAGCTGTAGTTAAGATCCTTGGTAGTTCCAGTTACGCTATAATGTCGGTTGTAACCCACATATGTGCATCAGTGTGCACATTACTGTGTTAGTGGGTATCTGTGTGTTAAAAGCATTTGTGCAGTGGTTAAAGATCAGGCGCTGGCATTACGGGACAGCATCTATGACACGGAGCACAATGAACTCGCTCTGCATGTTATAATTTAAGATCGGTGCTTACAAACCATTTTCCCAGATACACCTTTTGCTACGTAAACTCACTGCGTATGGTGTTCTTTCCAGACGAAGAGATTGAAGAGAGCTCTGTACAGCGGCAGATGGAACCGAGCTGGGGACATGAGCACTGAGACACTCACCTACACCCGGTTGTCTCCTTTACGGACCCCCACCAGGATCTCTCCAGGACGTCAACCCCTGCTGCATACGTATCTTGCCTGCATTTCAGCTTGGTGCCTCCTTTGCTTTCTGTCAAGTCTCTGCGTTACATTGGATGGTGCGGAGACTGAGGCACCAAGTATCACTTTTTCCCGTTTTGCAAACCTACATCCTCTGGCTAAAGTACAGAGTTGACTTAACACCATTTTCACCTGCATTAAAGCTACATGTGTGTGTGTATACACTATGTTCATATAAGAAATGTCAGTGTGCGCACTAATCAAATGCATCGTACCATTAACGTATTCATAGTCACTACAATAAAAGATAAGCACTTAGATCCAGGCTCCTTCATCCAGTAACCCCATGCATTGCTGTCCTTGCAAAGGATTTAGGTACACTTCAGGATCCTTCTTACCAAAGGATTAAATCCATTCACACAAAATCACTAAGGTGATGATAAAGGACTCCAGTTAAAACCCATACAAATGTATGAATGACAAAATCCGTCTAAGGCTGCGCTTATAGTGACAGCAACGCAACGTAAAAACAAATGTATTGCGCCATCATGTGCGCTTATAGTAAGCACGGCGCGGGCGGCTTGATCACGATCACTGGAAGTCATCTCAATTTGATTTTGCCAGCGATCGTAGCCCGACGTCACGGGCACTATAAGCGTACCCTTTACAGGGTGTGTGTACACGTGGACACACTGTGCAGACTTTAATGTTAACATTATTTGTCATAAAACTACTGTGTGGGATTGGTGCAAACACTAAAAACTGTGTTCCCTAAATATTTTCCAATTAAAGAACTTTACCTTTGCAATAAATTGCAGGTGGTTAAATCGAACTTAAATTCCACCTGCTCCAGTGGTGAACCTCACCGTACATACATACAACGGTGCGATACATACATACTTTTTATTTATTGTTATAGTTGTATAATTCCCAATTAATATATTTAAATTCTTTCCATGATTGCGTCTTAACTTGTGGTGTATTTTGAACTTCCTTAGAGATTTATACAATGACAATAAAACCCTGCCTTTCCTGTTATTTTTACAATCCTGTACTCATTTTATTGTCACCAAATGGTACTCAGGAGCAAGTGGGTGAACAAATCACTATTTATTAACTAGTTTTAATAGGGCTCATTACCTCCCTCTTATGGGAGAAGAATGTGTCTAACTCTCAGGAATCCTAGAAGTAAAACGTACTCCTTTAACATCCAAGAATCCCATAAATCAGCGTATTAAGAGAGAGGATACCAACACTATATTCACGTTAACATAAGAACCGAATTTAAAAGGTAACGATGTGATCAAAATTTCAGTTGAACTCCCCCATGAATAATAGTTGAATGGAACATCATACAACTCATTTTGACAACAGGGAAAGTTGTGTATCTGTGAGAATGACCTGAGCCAATCAGAATGCCCCAATATTACATAATTCCGAATGTGAGGCGCCCATTAAGGACTATAGCAGTACGAGGCATTCTGATTGGTTGACATCGCAACCATGGTTTTAGAAATAACACAATGGAAAAGAACCATTACGCTTTTTAACCCGGTTAATAAAAATGAGCATTTATTTTAGTTGCATCCTAAAATGTTAAGTGAATGGAGGGATGATATTTTGTGACCAAAAACAAAAAAGGTTTTACAATGTAATGTTCTGGCGCCTGAAAAGATTTACAATTAAAACGCCAAAATAAGGCGTTAAAACATTTAAATAAAGTGTAGAACACACCATGTGTTCCCAGCACTCCAAATGAAGACAAGAAAGCGAATGAAGCTTAGAAATACTATTGTGTATTCATATAAAAAAAAAAAAAAAAAAACGAGACTACAGTAGGGCTAAATAAACTTGGAAAAGGCTCAATGCATTTGCTGTTGGCTGATGTAAACAGGACTACGCATCAAACTCTTTGACCACAGGGTTTTCATTGATATACATTGAGCATTTCCCAAGTTTATTTATCCCTCCTGTAGTCTGTTGGGTAATAGGGACCTGTTCCCGGAGAGTATTGCCAGCCTAATAGGACCATTTGCCGAGACAAATTGCATACATCTTATTCATTGCATATTTCTATAGTGTGCTTTTGTTTTCAGGTCCACTTTCTTGCAAGGGTGTCAGGTGTTTATTGCTTTAGGTTACACACATGCTAGATGACAGATTCCATTCGATGTGAGACTGTTTGCATTTATTTGCCCTTATAATTGTGTGTTCCTTTTCACTTGATTTTAAGATTAGGAGGATTGAATTGAGGGACTTGGGAAGTACCATAGTCCCCCTTTGTGGAGGCTATGGGCCTGTAGAAGAGGGGGGGGGGGGTTCATAACCCCAAAATGTTGCCCCCCACATCTTCATGCACAAACACCCTTCCCCGTCAGGTGTTTCCCTACCCTCACTTTGCTAGTGATATCACCACCACTCAACCCCTTCCTGTATTCACTCACTACCTGTGTGTTGCATTTGCATATTGTTGTCGCATGTTCTTTTTTTTTTTTCCCCCCTATGAATACACAATAGTATCTCCAAATTCTTCATTTGGAGTGCTGGGAACACCTGGTGTGTTCTATAGTTTACTTAGGAGAGATTAGGGGTCTCGTCACTGTTCCCGTTCAACCACAACGTGTGTGTGTGTGTGTACACACTTTATTTAAATAAAGTGGTACATATTAATTTATAGTCAACCTTTGAAGACCCGTTAAAAGAACGCTCTATTAGTGTAAGAATGAATGCACATAGATTAGAGTTAGTGATTTTTTTTTATTTTGTATGAATTTGCTGATGCTGATTTACTGCTTCACTGCCAGTTTCATAAACCCATCTGGCAGCAAAGCGGTTAGTAGTTAGCCATCACATTTGCCGAATTTGATCCTGTGATACAGGAGATGACTTTAGTTTATTTGCTATAATTAACAATGCCAGACGACGCTACCACAGCAAACAGATCGTAATAACTAGTTTTCCTGTTCGTACAGTGGTTGAAAGGTGTGTTGAGCATGTTACAGGGCGTCACCAGTAAAATATTCATTAGCAGTGACAAGGTGTTTACTGGCTGTCAATAATTGCTCACACTGTATGGGCAAAAATGTAGTTAAAACAAATGTAATCACCGCTGCTTGGTTCCCATCACACAAAATACCATTCAATTCAGACGCGTAACCCAGAGGTTCTCAACTCGTCCTCAAAACCCCGCACCACCCCACAACAGGTCTGGTTATTCCCCAATCGAAGACTGAGCCACCTTTGCTGAAGCAGGGACATCCTGAAAACCTGACCTGTTGAGGACTGGAATGGCGCACCCATGGGTTTAACCCCTTTGGTCACCAGGTGTGTTAATCTTCTGGCAGCAGAGTAGTTTGTAATAATGATGTCAACTTTTATTGGAAAACAAAAAGGCTCTACGGCGTTTTTTCAAGCTTTATCTAATGTCTTGATGCCTGTCCAGAAAGCCTCAGGTAAAATTGTTTGCAAAGTAATTTTCATTACAGAAAAACACATATGTAGCAGATAGGCTCAAATCCAGCGTTCCTGGAGAAATGCAACATTCATTATTCACAAGATACAAATACGTGGATTTAACCCTTTGAGTGGCGACACTGCGGACACGCGACAGCTCCTTGGACATCACTTATGAGGCAAACGGAAACAGCACCTAGAAAAAGGTCCAGTAAGCCCATGATGTATAGCGCAGGGGAGGCCAACTCCTGTCCTCAAAGGCCACCAACAGGTCCGGTTTTAAGGATATCCCTGCTTCTGCACAGGTGGCTCAGTGTGTCAGAATGACAGCCACCTGTGCTCTTGAGGACTGGTTGGTCATCCTTGATTTGTCTGCTACGCCATTGGTAATCCCCACCCTTAAAAAGGGTTAATCTTTGGGGCTGACCCTTTAAAGCAGACCACACGTGCACCCCCAATAACAGCCAGTGACTAAAATAATAGTTTGCATTTATTTTCTCATTATACTTTATTTTGATTTTTTTACATTCGAAAAGTCACGTGTGTCAAATTCCAACGTTTACAGGCAGTCAGGCAAACAGAATACAAAAAAACAAAAAAGCTATATTACAGATGTAGGCTTCATTTCAAGAATCTATTAAGAATTAAAAAGGCAAAAGGGTGGGGACAAGCGAAAGGTTTTTTGTTGTTTTTTGAGAGGAGAAAAACCTAGTTGAGGATTGTTTTTGCTGTAGAAAAAGCATGACAAATAAATTCAGTAAACAAAATCAAAGCACAGAGACGGACGAGTTCTGCAACTTCATTACATTGAGCAAAAACTGCTGGTGTATAACGTGTGCATTATTTAGCAAAGGTGTGGACGCGAGGTTTTGCTGAGGGACGCAGCAAAAGGAGTTACAGATACACAAAAAAAACAAAAGTATGAAAGAAGCAGCAATTCATTAATTTATATTTATTAATTTGTGTTAACCTCTCCGCGCTCCTCATCTTGCCACGGTCTCGGGTGGGTGCTTTAACACCCATCATGTTATGCAGGCACCCCAAATACATTGGGGCACTTGCGTACAACACTCGGGGGGGGGGGGGCTCACATAGCACAGCAGGAGTCTACGCCCGCCCGCGCCCCCACACAATCTCTGGACTTATTCGGAGAGCGCTGATTTTTATATTTGTGCTTTTTCAGTATTTGAAAGATCAATATAAAACGTATGCTCTTGTGCAGTGGGATTATCTCCATGCCACTTATCTGTGCACGAGCTCAGGAGCTGTTGAGACGCTGCAGTTGATCTCGGCATTGGATCGAAGGAGCAGCTGAGCTAATAGTCTGTCCTGGGACCGGCTGTGGCCCTGTGAATGGTAACCAAACTTCTGATGGGTTCAGGAGAGCAAAAAAAAGGGATGCATCGTAAGGCTGCACGCCGCCACACTGTTAGCAAAAGGCAAAGGCTTGCATTTACCCAACTAAAAGGTGTTGAGCTTTTGTACACCCGACAGGTCATTTACTTGAATGGTCCTGAAGGTATTCTGCGGTTCGGGACTACGTCGGTATTAAAAAAATAACAATATTATATCGGAGGGATGTGGGTGTAGTAAAGGCAAAAGCTCTTTAGCAAATTAATCCAGGAGACTTTTTCCATTGCTTATTTTGACAATAGGGGCAATTACAGTGTCGGGTTCAGTTTAACCCCTCGAGCCCCAAAGGGGTTAAAACGGACGGTACGATTGGTACTGAATCACTCTGCTGCCTTAGGGGCCTGCGACAGATTGTGAAGAAAAAGTCACCAGCCCCTCTGGCTGTGAAGAGTTTCTGCATTTCTGCTGCAGGACTGGGGGCAAATAAGGCAGCGTGAGAACACAGAAAACAATTCCCAGTTATAGGATCCTATTTAACCAGATGCAAGGGTTTTTTCTTTCTTGCACCAGTTTTGGAGCGGATAAACGGCCCCCTTTTCAGTAGGCTACGCTCTAAAAGATTGATGCAAGGCAATGCTAATTTGTTTCTTGGGTAGAGATTTCTCCAGCACTGAAGGAGTTAAAAAGTTCCAAAGATGCCACAACCCTGAAGATATTGAATAGACCGCAAGATCCTATGTGGAAGCTGTTGCTGGAATAAAAGGAGAGTGTAATACACTTGTATATTTGTATTGTGCAGGAATAATTTACTCAAAGCCGCAAAAAAAAAATTAAAAAAAAAATGTTTGGTTCCCCTTTTAGCAGGCCATTTAATACCCCTTTGGGGCACAAAGAAACTCAAAGCAAGATACACCAGGTCAAAAAGGTTCGGACTGTAAATAGAGGTCAGAAAATGGCACAGAGAAAGATCTCCCAGAATCCCACATGTGCTTTGCTTCTAAAACCAGGAATGAAAAAGGTGTCTGCTTTAGGGACAGGGAGGGAGTCACTGCGAGTACACTACATTCAATGCTTTCCCCTGCCCAAAGCCTCATCCCAAAGACTTTTCTGAAACCCCTAGCATGCCTAACCCTAGATGTAAGGGGAAGGGGGAAACTAAACAAAATAAGGATACATACAGTTACAGTACAGACTGTGCATATAGCTCTTTGCTGCGGCATCACCCGCATTTTGATGCGGTAGACTCCAGTAGCAAAGAGGCTTCCGAATTTGTTCTCCTCTTGGTCTCTCCGATAGGCTGTACGACTTTCCTTATAGGATAGAGCAGCGTTGCTTCTTCCTGTGTTTCCGGACTTGTAAGGCGGCCCGCGTGGCCATCTCAAACACCTCCCGCACACCATCCTTAGTCTTGGCAGAGCACTCAAGGTAGCCAAAGGCGTTAATCCGGTTAGCCATTTCTCGCCCGTCTTCTGGTTTAACGGGCTCCTGTAGAGGGGGAAGGAAAGAGGGGAAGAGAGACTATTTTAGAAAGATCTAAACAATATTCTATATACATTTATTTTTTTAAACAAAAAAAAAAGGGAACCCCTTTAAAAAATAAATAAAGATTGTGATCCCACAAAATAGCTTTACTTGCTAACAATCATTTTATCACAACATCCAACTTAAAGCTGCAGACCAAGCAATATCCTACATGTGGCTTTTTTATTTATAAAATCTGTTCTGTACTGTGTTTTTTTAAACAGCTATGACATTTGTAATGTCTTCTAATGTAATTAGCATTTTTGTTTCTATAGCAACCATTTACAAAATCACATCCCCCTTCCTCTTCTGAAATCGGCTCAGGCACACCCCTTTGAGCCCTGCCCTCTCTCTAGCAGTGCACCAATTGTATCTAGTGACTGCCTGGTCACATGATCTTCTCCACAGAACTTTTTATCTTTGGTCCTCTTCTGCTGCACTGAGCCATTTAGAGAACCCCCGCACCAAATCTTCGCCAATCGATCACAGGAGAAAGCTCGATCGGCAACATAGCCAATTACTTATTGTGAGGATTGTGTTGATTCACATATTAAAAGGAGGGAAGAAAAATAAATAAAAGGCAGCTTGGACTGCCGCTTTAACTATTAACATTTTTCAATGTCCTCATTACAGATAGTCTTCCAGGAATCATAAATCGTATTATTATTGAAGTCCAAAGAAATACGAAGTCCAAAGCCTTAAATATAAATCTCCCACCGGAATCTTCGTCCTCTTATCTAGGCATCAAATTAACCAACATACACTTCACAGCTAAGTTTCCCAGTCCTGTAAAATCCCTGGGAAAAGACTTGGCAGTGGCCCAAAAATTCTGGATAGAATCTATTCAGACGACGACTATTTTAGATATTTACAGCTTAGGCACCTCGCCAACCTGATTCATAAAACGTGTTAGAGACTTGAGACCCCTGGGTTTGTCAGATGACCCACGCAAGTATTGATCACAAAGTGCTTTCGATGCAATGTCTTAATTAAGCACTTTATTGGTAATTAGACCATTTTGACCTAGCTTCTCCCTGTACACATTTGAATGACTTTCCAATTTGGATTGATTTCTGTCACTTCGTTCTCGTCCTTGATTTTGCTGCCAAAAATTCCCTCCCACCCACTAACCCCTACACGGTTTAAAGTGCATCTGGTTTATTCCTAATATGATATTATTCACGTAGAATACGTATGTATATCTTTTTATAATCGCCATCTATGTGCATAGAGTTTCACAGCTGTAATACACGAAACAATATTATAACAATATAATACAATAACATTAATATAACAATGGGAGTAAGCGCTGGAGACACAAGTAATTTAGCACAAAGGAGTCCCTGCCCCAAAGAGCTTACAATTTAAGTAGTAAGAATGTAGAGACAGGAGGAGGGTGTCCTGGTAACTGCATCTGTAAAGTGGTGTTTTAAGATGGGTCTTCAAAAGGGTGCTAGTCGGATATGAATACTAATTTGCTACATTAATCCTTTCCCTAACCCCAATCTTTCTGTAACCCTTTATCATTAATTGCATTAAACAATGTGATAAAGTGCAGTGTTTGTGAATAATAATAATAATAATAATAAAAAAAAAATGGTGGTTCTTAATGCACTCTTGTATCGCACTTCTATCACTGGTTGCACCCATTCTTCTATAAAACACATTTGAAAGGAGTACACAGTACAGGAAGACGAACGGGTTCTGGCGAGCGGTTACCCTTTAGCTGCACAGGAGTTTCCCGTTTGGTATATATGTGGAGTCCTCTCATAGTAATGATAAGTTACCTGCTTCATCTTGGTGAGCTCCCTCCTTGTGTGCTCATCATTTCTCAGGTCCTTTTTGTTACCAACCAGAATGATGGGCACGTTGGGGCAGAAATGCTTCACCTCCGGGGTCCATTTCTCAGGAATGTTTTCTGTCGAGAATTACAGGAAAGACGGTGAAAGTGATTGTTGGCATCCATGACGGGGTGTGAGTGTGTGCGTGTGTGCGTGTGTATGTAGGGAGATGGTGGAGCAGGAATGGTTTACAGATTAAGCTTTGGTCTCTCTCTAATTCACTGTAGTAAACACAGTAAAGGTCAGCAGAGTGCCGGGGTAGGAGGAAGTGGGGGTGGATGGTATTTATAGGGAGGGGGAAATACGGCATATGTGTATGTCGCATGTACACACGAAAATACCAGTTAAGCAAAAAAGTAACGTGTCCACCACAAGCGTTATGCATAACGCCGTATGAATAGCTGGCCTACAAAAAAAAAAAAAAAATCAAATACTGTATTAAAGCCCTAATGACAACAAAGACACCCCCCCCCCCCATATAGAGCCCTCATTTATACTACACAGAACCCCCCCTTTCAACAAAGACCTCTCCACCCACCCCACGTTAAAGGCGTCAGTGACGTCTCTTTGCCATGTCAGGCACCATCTTAGAGTGAAATACAAGTAAAAATGTATTTGCAATAGTGTACAGCTTTTTATATACTGTACACCCTCCCCCCCATGTCACATCCAGGGGCCCCCTGTGGTTCCTCTGTCCTGTGCCTGGCTGGGGTGTGAAACTGTCCCAGGTGGGTCTGCATGATCTGTGTCCCATGTAGCTTTTGCCATTTGCTGGATGACCCCTGCTGAGAGGTGGCCTTTGAGGCTTTCCAGATCTCAGACAGCCCATCTCCTTTGATTGGGGACTGATTAACCCCTTCTGGTCTGGATTCCCTCCTATTTTCACATTTCTGTTAGATGCAAGCCATCCCTGTGATTGGTTGAAGATTAAAAAAAAAAAAAAAAACTGCCCCAAGGTCCCTGATTGTTCCCTATGGGATTGTTGAACCAATGGGGGAGAAAATCTTTAAGAGCCCTGTCTGGCAGTTTTGCCTTTAGACTCACTGGGGGAAGACATTTCGGTGCTGTCTCTTTCCTCTCCTTCCCCCCCCCAGAAGATATTGGTCCATGCAGCAATCCCCATTAACTTCTTCACCAGCCCAAGGAACCCTTCCACACCCCCAGACTTTAACTTAACATTCTGTAAGTTAAGAAATGTTCCACTACCATTCCCTTTTATTAGCTGTTGCTGATCTGTATGTAATGGTTTTGTATACTGAACCCTTCCCTATTAAACCCATTGTTTAATAGTTATTGTTGTGACTGAGTGTTGGCTCACATGGTTGTTAGTAACTGGTTATATACCGTGGGTTGTGTTATTTAGTTTGGGTGCATACTGGGAATTCTGTTACTCAGGCATTTGGCTTGGGCCTGCTATCCCCAGTAACCCCTAGGTAACAGTGTACACATGGACGCCGGTTATTGAAGTTTTGTGAGTGACTCCTTGTGCGAGTTAGGGATTAGCTGGAGTGTGTGGGAGTGTACCCTGTGTAAGAGCAGTACTCTTGGGTGGGTCCCCCTCAGCCTGGTTGCTGGCACTACCTCCTAGTGAGTTTAGGCTAGGATTATTACTTCGTATTTAGTAATTGTTTAACTTTTCTGGGAGCCCCTCTGAGTTAGCAGAGGGCCCATTGCTCCCAAAAACCAACACCATATAGGAGTAAGTTTGTGGCTCCCAGCAAGAGCCTGTGGTCACCGGGATTGGGTGGCAGGTACCCCAGTTATAAAAACACAGCTTTTGGGTGGTTTCCCCATAGTGGTTCTGGTTGGTGACACATCCTAGCAGAGTAGGTTAAGAATAGCAGTGTGCGCTTTTGTCCTAGCGGGAACCCCTCGCTGTCAGTAGGACCTAGACGCTTTCGAGGGGCAGAGTCTGGATAGACCACATGTACCAGTGACCCGTTGTTTCTGGGTACTGGCAGTCTGACATTCTGTGACACACACACACACACACCCACTGATACACACACACACACACACACACACACACACACACACACACACAACTTTTTTTTTTTTAAACAGTTTTGACTGATTCTGGGCAGTATGATGTCTACAGTATGTTCTTAGTAAGGCACTGAACCACGCGGGAGCTTCGAAATCCGTGCCCTACAATACCTTACATCTGTTGTATGACCACACACACACTATGGGTTGGAGTACGTATCTTCTATTCAAAGTTACATCTCCAGCTCTGTCAAATGTAGCATTTTGCCTACCCTGAACTTCCACTAGTCCCAGACAAGACAAGGGGGTGAGCGAGTATACACATTTACACACATGTAGAAAGCACAACAACTCCCAATTACAAGGTTGATTTGTGAGCTTAATCTATAGGGATCTTCCTTCCTCTAGTTTGTCCATTGACCATATCCCTTTTGAGAACCTCCCATCTATACACAAATTGCATATTAGCTGAACACACACACAATTTTTACCTAAACTGTCAGGGCTGTCTATGGAGAAACACATCAGGATAACATCGGTGTCGGGGTAAGAGAGTGGGCGCAGCCGGTCGTAATCCTCTTGCCCTGCTGTGTCCCAGAGAGCCAGCTCAACCTACAAGGAAATAACCCAATTAGTTTGCACAGGAGGAGGGAGGATTATATGATAACGAGTAAGCAGGAGAGGAAAAACCGTGAAACTCAAGAGGTGCTCAGTCTTTATACAACGAAGCTTGCATAAATGGCCCAAATACCCCTAAAATTGGACAGGTGTCAAAAGCTGCACATCCATGTGGAGAGCATATCCGTGAAACAGAGTGCAGCTTTATACAAGAGTATTGATTATCCATCAGACAACATTCTAAGCTTCTTCTGCTAAATAAAGAGCTAAAGAACATTACTGTAGCTTACCAAAAGCAAGGTTCCTACATACCCCCAAAAAGATTTTGATTAGATAAAAAAAAAAAAAAAAATTCTAAGTAATTGCAAAATGACACACTCCTTTTTAGTCCTCAGAAATAATTTGTTGATTATTTAAACAATGACAGTAAAATCTACCATGATGAAACAATCGTACTGTAAGTTTTCTATGAAAATGCCACATTTTTGGTCCATTCCTAATAAATCTTAGATTGTCTTTGCCTGGAGGTTGATAATTTCGGTATGTCTGAATCCTCTTTGAGAATGTTTGGGACCCATAAAAAAAGATGACAAATTGAAGCACTACAGTACATTACACTGGTTACCGTTACACAGAAATCAGATGGGAAACTGGGCAACACGGATTTCTGCGCAAAACCTATTTATTGGGTCAAGTTACAACGTTTCGGCAGACATAGCTGCCTCTCTCAAGTTTGGCTGGCCTGCCAAAACTTGAGAAAGGCACGTGTCTGCCAAAACGTCGTAACTTGGCTCAATAGTTTTTTTGCAGAAATCCGTGCTGCACGGTTTCCTATCTGGTTGCTGAAACGTGGGAGTGCAGACAGGGATTCCCCGAGCCAGGAGCACCGGTGAATATAAGAATTTTTCTTTTTTTTGTTGTGCAGTAATACCTCTTGTTTATACCGTTACACAGAAGACAGAAGTTGTACGTTTGCGTGGACAAGAGTCACTATTGGTTGTTCAGCTCACCTGTTTCCCATCTACTTCGATATCAGCAATGTAGTTCTCGAAGACAGTCGGCACGTAGACCTCAGGAAACTGGTCCTTGCTGAACACGATTAGCAGGCAGGTCTTCCCGCAAGCTCCATCTCCCACAATCACCAGCTTCTTCCGAATTGCCGCCATAACTGTGGAAAGACCACCGCTGTGATTTAGAGCAAGTAGAGCAGAGTAACGTCACATGACCCATGGCTCATTTGACGCCAGAAAAAATGTATGGGGGGGAGGGGAGGGCGCGAGCGCTGGGAGCAGCTCCAAAAGATTGCGCAGCCCTGATTTAGAGAAGCAGCCATACAGTAAAAAAATAAATAAATTATTAATAAATAAAAAAAAAAAGAAGTGCACAGCCCTGCAACTCCCGCCTTCCGTTTTAACAGTGGTTTTACCAGCGCTGCAAATAGAATTTGTGCAGACAATGAGCCCGTACCCAAAGAGCTCACAATCTCATTTTGGTGCTTGGTATGCAGGGAGATAAAGACTTGCCCACCGTCACAAGGGCATCAGGCACTGGGATTTTAACTGGGTTCACCTGCTTCAAAGGCAGCAATATGATCACTAAGCTACTTCTTCTGCCTACACACAAACACACTCCTTGACATCACAATTTGTTATGAACACAACACAGAGGTGTTTCACAATGAAGGATGTGATTAAGTACATGCCGTTTACCCAAGCTTTTTTTCTTTTTTAACCATCTGTGGGATTGGCTTTCATATTACAATGGATACAGCTCTGAAAGTCATTTCTCTAGTCAGCGCCCAGCAAAACTGCCAAGAGTTTTAGTTGACCCACTTTTAATATGAAATGAAACAGAACAGCTTCAAAGGCTGAGAGATCCCTCAGGAAAAAAAACATACAAACGCCCTCGTTGTACGCTGTGT
This sequence comes from Ascaphus truei, assembly GCA_036426205.1. Taxonomy (NCBI): domain Eukaryota; kingdom Metazoa; phylum Chordata; class Amphibia; order Anura; family Ascaphidae; genus Ascaphus; species Ascaphus truei. Next base: position 27,852,079 of record CM071575.1, on the reverse strand, counting down.
GTTTTCATTACCCTTCTACGCACGATACAAACCATAAAGAAATGAATGGGATAGAAGTCGCCTCACTGCAGTACGCTGGGGAGAAGATGTACCATGGTATATTGGACAATCTGGGTCCAACTACCGATTAGGCACGTATTACACTATGTATTACACCCAATGTAGTCTGAAATGGCTGTTCGAGCCGCAATTCGAACGGACACTCCCATTCGTGGCACTACAAGAGCCAACCTTGAGCAAGGACCTTATACCCGTGTTTTAGGAACAGACAACGTGTATGCGTTTCTGAACCTCGTTCTGAATTGAATTCGAAGTTATTGTGTAGAGCATCAGATTTTATTTTTATACATTCTTTATATTGCCCTATGGGATATTGAGATAATACAACAACAACATTGATATTTAATGTTAATGTTCATGGAACACAGTCTGAAACAGTGGAAATGCATTGCCCATACATCATTAAACTGCAGGATAAGCACTGCATTTGTGGTTAAGCGGACAACCCATTCCAGTGTTGGTTCAATACTCCTACCGATTACTGTACTGTAGCCATGAACACAAAATGCATATCAATGCGAGTTTGGAAATATAGTTCCATTGCGCTCTCCTCTATATTACCTGCTGTGACAGCACATCAATAAGTCACAAAGAAAGCAATATAAACAGATTATATTCCCAGTTTACCTATTGCCTTCCCTCCTCAAATGTCCTCCAGTCTGGGTACTCATTTGGCGACTGGCAGATATTTTTAGAACTGCAGGAGTTGCTGGGACGGGGGAGAGCGTTGTGTGGACTGCTGTTTTCATGTGACCCAGAGCAATTACAACCACACTGAAATACGTCAAAACGGAGTTAGACGAAAATCAAGGAAGGCTTTGACTAGCGATGCTTATCCTGACCTCGATTAAGAAAATGTGTTTTGTTTTTTTTGAGAAAAAAATAATTGAGCTGCGGTCCCAGACGAGAGAAAACATGTCTGTAATAAGCGGATTAAGAAATGGAGAAGCCTCACAAAGCGAGCAGAGCACCGTGCTTCTCTGCCTACTTAAACAGGTCGCTGATAAACGCTTTGTTTCATTACGCTCAGAGTTGTTTCGAAGCGACAAAGACCTTCAGAGAGCAAGACAAGTAATTACACCAGGAGGGTCTGTTGATCGACCACATTATTTGGCCTATTCTGCCCACGGTGGGGACAGTTCCACTGCTCATTTTATTTTATTACATCTCCCGATATGAATCGTGTTCATTTTAGCTCCAGGGCGCCCCAGGTTTGCAAGATACTTACTAGAGAAGGTGCCGCCCCTCCTAGGGGAAACAAAATGGCAATTTAAACCTTCCGCATTACGGAATAGGAAGAAGCAACGTCATCCTTCACAGCTTCCTACTGGCCCGATTGGCACATGGATTGATCCTTTAAATGCAAAGCATGCAACTTTTTTTTTAATCAGTTCTGATAGTGACTATTTATTTTATTGAACTCAATGCCATTTTCAATGAGTTCATATACGGATCATCCTTTGATTTCTATAGCAGGTTTAGCCCACCGCCAGCCATAGCAGTGCAAGATCTGTGCAACACTTTCCTGCATGTGATAATTTGTTGTCAATATTCCCAATAGTTTGAGCTGTAAACGATAATGTTACCTTGGTAATAGAAGGATAGATTGTAGCTGCTGAGTTAGTTACACTGACTGAAGGATTGATTAGAACTTTAAGGCAGCCATTTAGTTAGGCACACTAAGGATTTTTTTAGATTAATAACAGGAGCATCAAATGATTGCCATCTTAGATAAGAATGTACAATGGTACATGGTTGCATGCATAAAAAAAAGGGGGTGGAAGATGTAGTATTGCTGCTTTAAAGGGGCTGTCCCTTCAAGGACCAAAGGAAACGAATGGCAGATGTTCAATAGCCTACATATATAGGTAACTGGCTGCATTTGTAAGCCTTTGTTGCTAAAGGGATCTGCGCTGTTATTCTTTTTTGGAATTTGTGTGTGAACTGGAGGTCCTGTTTCCATGGATGTGTATCAGAGGGCATACCTAGCTTTGCATCCACATCAAGGACACTAAAGAACATTGTCCTCTATCCCAAATGACCTCTACTATCCTGACACTGAGAAGTGAAACCAGGTGGTAGCCATGGTTCATCCTAATAACATTTCAATGCCATTAACAGCTGCCATTTTTACTTCCCAAGGTGCTATAACATTGGATTTAAAGATCTACTGCACCAAGTAACCCGAAGTTCAACACAAGTCTGCTACAGAAGCCCCAAGTAGATATAGATATATTTAAAAAAAAAAAAAAAAAAAAAAAGTAATTGATAGACCTGTGTTTTTCAACAGGGGTTCCTAGGAAACTTGGGGTTCCCCGGGCACCCCAATAGAGTTTCCTGCAACTTTCAGGTCATTTTAAAATTGTACCAAATACCGAAGAATTTACAATGTATTGTATCTCAGACGTGCTATTAGAGAGGGTTGGGGGGTTCACCAGAATGCCACAATATAATTATAGGGTTCAACAACACACTCAAAAAAAAAAAAAAAAAAGAGAAGGTTGGAAAACACCTGATCTAGACTAATTATTGAACAGAATAAGATCACTGAATGACATGGGTTCTGGAAAAGTAGCCATTGGTCCTGGAGAAGTGGACCACCAGGCGGAGTAGGAGGCGGCGTTACAGTGTGCAGAATTATCCAAACTGCTGAAGTCTCTTTAGTTATAATGTTGAATCCTCCCAGAACCCTCGAGTTAAAAGCTGGTCACAATCACCGGTCAGGGATAGCTGTGGACTTTAGTCATAGTTCTGTAATGCGGGATGAATTTCACAATCCACAGTGCAAAAAACTAGGAGGTAGTCACAAGACACGGGTTGTCTTAGCAATAGAAATAAACCATAAAGAAACAGCACTGATAAAGGAAGGTAGCGTAGGAGAAGCCTGTTATAGCTATTCGCTATTGTAATAGACAGCACTTATAAGGGAAGGTTAGCAACCTAATTTTATAGCTATAGAAATAAACAGCGTCTATAAGGCCGAGTCCATTGTCACTAAGGCCTTGACCCCGCTGCCTACTACAGCGTCCGCTGTGGCGGACGCTGCACGGACGAGAGCCCTCCCCGCAATGGCGCCGGGCCCGCTGCGAGGGGGGGCCGCAGCGCTGGGGCGAGAGCTGCTCCTGCTCTCAATAGAATTGAGAGCAGGACTCGCGTCGAGTGATACGGCACACCCCCCGGCGGTTCAGCCAATGAGGGCGAACCTGCCGGGTGACGTCATGGCCGCGCCCCCGTCACTCCCCCGCCACGCCCCCCCCCCCAGTCTCTCTTCCTGCAGTGAGCTGCAGACCAGGTAATCGGCTGCACGCGCCGCCAATCTCGCGGGCGCGCGTTGCAGCGGAGATACCGGGGCCTTAGCCTAAGCCAGTGCAGAGGGCGTGTCTATGGGCGGGCCAGTGACGTCACGGAGCTGGTTTGCTCTCATTGGGCAAACCGCTCACGTGACCGGCTGTGCGCGCGTAATCTAAATTTGAGTGTCGGCTACGCTTCCGCACGCTTGCGGAAGCCCCTATTGCGCTCTCATTGCGGCTGCAGGGGCTCACTGACACACGTGAGCGTGCCTCAGCGCTGACCATGCCCGCAGCCTAAGGAAGATAGGCTAGGAGTCTAGACTTCTAGAAATATATTAAGGGCCTATAGGTGTAGGACAGTAGAAACTATAGAACTAAATGTCAACTTGAAGGGGAGGAGAAAGGTTAAAGTGAAGGCTCAGATCTTGAAGTACGAGGGAGCTCCCACTTCAGAGATCAATGCGCTAAAAATATAAAAAAGAAGTGTTTTCATTTTCCTTGTGAACACTTTTTTTTGTGTTTGTGGATTTTAATAGCAAAGCAGTTTAAAAAAAAACTTTCCAAAAACAATAAATAAGGCAAGTACTGTGATTTCAGCAAAACTTCCTATGGTTAGAAGCCTAAGGTCCGGGCCATAGAAGCGTGAGGCGATCCGAGCCGCGCTGACGCTGAGGCTCGCCTGCTGAAATCTGGGCGGTTTCATGCCCATACAGGCGAGCCAGCGGGCGCGATCGGAGCCGGGGGGAGGTGGTTGGAGGCGGGGCAGTGACGTCACTGGGCCAATCGCCCACGACGCACTGACATCGATGTCACGGCGCTCGGCTGAAACCTCCAACTCGTCAGCACGCCTGCGGACGCTCGCGTGAGCCCCCTCTCAAGGCATCCTCATTGAGGATGCAGGGGCTCAGTGCGGAGCGTCCGCACGCCTCAGCACGGCCTGTCCGTCTATGGACTCGGCCTAAGGCCTCGGACATACTTACCGCTGGCGTGCTGATGCGCGCTGAGGCTCAGGGAAAGCGGGTGCTTTCCCTGGCCTTGCGGTCGCTTGTCCTGCTCGCCGCAAGGGGGCGGGCACGTCACTGGCCGGGGGCGGGCCAGTGACGTCACGGAGCTGGTTCGCCCTCATTGGGCGAACCGCTCACGTGACCGGCCTGTCGCGCCGGCAAGCGGGGGAATTTTAAATTCCCCTAAGACCTGCGCTTCCGCAAGCGCGCGGAAGCGCAGGTGAGCCCCTACTAAAGCCGCTAATTGCGACTGTAGGGGCTTAGTGCTGAGCGGGAGCGCGCGTCCGCGCGCTTCCGACAGCAAGCAGGCAACATGGGCGAGGCCTAAGGCTGGGGCCATGGTGCCTTCTCCCGTGCCGAGGCTGTGGGAACGCGGGTGCTTTCCCTGGCCATGGTGGACGGCGTTCCTAGGGGCGTCACAGAGCTGGTTTGCCCTCATTGGGAGAGCTTCTCACGTGACCTGTCTGTCACACTGAGAAAACAGTTTAACTGATTTCTCACACAACGCGCGCCCCCTCCGGTTCCGCACAGACGCGCCCGCCGCCTTAAGGCAGTCTGTTCGCTCAGCGTGCGGACGCCTCTGCACGGTCTGGAGTACCGTGGCCCCAGCCTAAAACAGAAGCCGGCACAGCCCCCGTTATCGGAGCAGCGCATTCATGGAATTCCAAGCACATTCCTTCCTTCTCAAAGCTGATTAGCTTTTCCTTATGCCACTTGCATCTCTATATCTAACGTTCCCTCTCCCGCACAAACACTGGGGGCCTTATGCAGAGAGCATCGTTATTTCGAAATTCGCCATTTTTTGTACAATTTCGCGCAGAAACCGGCAGAAAATGGCGAGTTCCGAAAAACGCGCCATTTTGTTTTTTCAATTGCTAAAACTCGCCTCGCGGCTGGCGAGAACCTCCATCTCGCCATTTTTAAAACTCTCCGAATGCAGAGAGGTGCGAACGGCATAAAGCGGCTGTTCGCGCCAAAAAATGCCGCGATTCTCGCATTTTTGCCGCGCCAGGAAAAGATGGCAAGATGGCGCTCGCCGCCTATAGTAAAGGGGAAAAAAAGGCGCAATTTTGTTTTTACACGTTTCTGAAGCGCGCATCTCGCCAAATTAAACTCGCCACACGCATCCATGTTAAACATAGCAGAATTCGCACTTTTCTGCATATGGAGAATAAAACTCTCCAAAAAAGCTACTTTTTATGAAATTCGCCAATTTTAAAATTCTATGCTCTCTGCATAAGGCCCTGGGTGTTTGCTCTAGATTTAGAAGAGGTTGCTTCTTTGTTGTGGATTACAATTTAGAATGCAGAAATCTGGTAGAGAAGGAATAGGTTTCTTTTTCCTTTAAATTATTTTATTTTTTATTGCACCACAGTACAACAGGCTTAATTTTTGGGTGAATTTGTAATCACCCCATTTACCCCCTCAGTAACTTTTAAAACAAATAAAAAATACCAAGTGTAAGCAGATCCACATGTCCGACAGGTCTGCAATAGTGATTTGTTCCCCCCCCCCCTCCCCTTATATCTTGGCATAAAATGCTTGCACTGCAGCCAGGGATTATGGGGGATAGGCAAATGAGCACACAGTAACTTTTTGCTTCTTTTCCACATCATTGAAACAGTACTTTTCTAATAAATACCGTTTTTAGCGCTCTGAATGTAACTGAAGTTACCAAAACTCATGTTTGAATGAAGCAGATTGCCGCAATAAACGCGAGTTTAATATATAGTGTTACAGTTGATGCGCTTTAACCACAGTACAAATTCATCAACACACTGATACAGGTGTGTAAAAATCCCAGGGGCCGATCAGTTTACGACGGTCACTTGGTAGTTCTTACTCTTTCCCCTCCCCCCGTCAAAGACACACACACACACACACACACACACACACACACACACATTTTTTGTCCTGTCCCAATGTTAGATTTCAAAACTAGAAAGGACAAGTTGTGACCAGTCAGAAATAATTACAGGGAGCCACATTAACCCTCTCTGCTGGCAAAGCCTTAAAGCAACATGTCACCCTGTTACTGATGTTGGCTCACTTGGCGTAACCAGCTGTAAAAGCATTAATCCTTTTGCTGCATAATAATAATAATAATAATAATAATAATAATAATAAGTTCTTGTATAGCACTGCTAGTTTTTACGTAGTGCTTTAGAGACATTTTGCAGGCACAGGTCCCTGCCCCGTGGAGCTTACAATCTATGTTTTTGGTGCCTGAGGCACAGGGAGATAAAGTGACTTGCCCAAGGTCACAAGGAGCCGACACCGGGAATTGAACCCGGTTCCCCTGCTTCAAACTCAGTGCCAGTCAGTGTCTTTACTCACGGAGCCACTCCTTCTCCCTCCCGTAAACGTTAGTTTTTTTTAATCCGATTTTGAACCAAAGGGTCCTTTAAAGCGAGCCCCATTATTTTAAGTGCCAGGCACCCCATCTTTGAGATATGCACATGTGCAGTTACCAGTGTCTCTGCCCCACCAGAAAAACAAAAACGGCTGTTCAACTCTCTTGGGTCCCGCGAGCCCACAGGAAGCCGCGATATAGTCAGAGGTTTTTTGGTTTTTTTGGACGGCCATTTAAATTCCCCGGAGGAACCAGGAAGCAATGCTGGTAGCCATCTTGGGAATGGCGTGATCCCAGAGCTGAAAATAAAGTGGCTCATGGAACCCCTTGGTTCCAATCTGGAGAGATGGACACTGACACTATCAGCAGGATTGTGACTTTAACCTTATAAGTGATGACGGTGGTATTGGTGCACTCCATTAAAAAAAAAAAAAAAAAAAAAGCGTAATCACAATCTTTATTACATAAAAGGAGGCCACAACCCTTAAAAAAAACAAACAAAATTATATAGAAAGGTTACTATCTGATCACCGATGGTAGGACTATGATTTGTGTTACAAAAAGTAAGAGATAATAAATTATGTAGATCAGGGGTGCTCAAATCCAGCCCTCAAGCCTCCCTAGCAGATCTAGTTTTCAGGATATCCCAGCATTAGCACAGGTGGCTCCTAACCTCCGATTGAGCCACTTGTGCTGAAGCAGGGATATCCTGAAAACCTCACCTGTTGGGAGGGGGCTTGAGCAGCCCTGACGCCTTCGTGAAAATGGTTAACGTTTTGGGGAACGCCGCTTCCTTCAGTACCCTTATGATTTACCTGGCACACCAAAGGCCCTATTGGCAAATAAAGCATATCAGGGCAAAGTGCTGGTTTTCCATTGGCTGATTGGGGAGACGGCTCTGCTTTAACCAACAGAAACCCCCTCTACTTCCATATCAGTCGGGCGGCCGCCGTCATGTGATCACACCTGAAGCAGTCACATGACCGTAACTGGCAAGGGTCTGGTGGCAATCTGGAGTGGACACTTTTTTAAAGCAGAAAACGAGCGTTGGAATCTCTGCTTCTTATTGGAAGATATATATTAAATATCGCAGGTATACATCTGCTGCGTAATCCCTTTGAAATATACCCTGACCGCCCTTACAGAATTAGAAGGATATTGCAATACAAGGCAAAGCGCTGCGTGTATGACAACCCCAAATAACATTAATGGAGGCCATTGTACAATTTGCGGTACACAATATCTATCCGCAGTGAAGAGGTTAAATCAAATAAAAATACCACTTGTGAGCACATTCACATGTCTCAGACAGTTCTGCAACCCTGCTTTTCCCCATCACCGCTTAGCATACAGTCCTTCCACTGCAGCCAGTGATTCTGGGTAATGGACATGCAAATGAGCACTCACTGTCACCTTTTGCTTCTCATCCATTTTAACATGGACCCCTATAAGCTCATGCCGATCGCATTACACAGCCTGTGCTAAAGAAGTGCAGAGCCAGTAAACCTAAAGATGCTAAAAAAAAAAATAAAAAAAACAAAAAAAAAAAAAAGAAGGTTTCAGGACACGGCTTGGCAGGAAGGAGGAAATACCTCTGATAACATGTTACGCCCTCACTTAGCTCCTTTCAATTCAGTTTTCTCTAACAATTTAAAGAACCAAAAAAGGCACAACGGCTGCATAAGGGACAAGAGAAAAAGAGCCAAGAATTTAGAACCAAAGCCTCAACCGCAAACAGAAGAGAACAAATGGCCCAGTCCTTGGGAATTAAAGCCTCTTCAAAGTGGCTTCTGTTTAATGCCACCGCTGAAAGACACCCGGTTTCCTTTCGTACCCACATTTAACACAAGGTTTGCGCGTCATTTAATGTCCTGCGTTTTAAAACACCATCGCTATCTTCAAAATGCCTGGAACTAGAAGGGTTAAGGCAATACTGCAGGGTGGGGCAAAATATCCCACTGAATTTGTGACTGGGGATTGAGGGATTTCCACATGTCTCATGCTGCTCCTCTTTCACAAGCCATGATTCACTGGTACTATAAACTCACAGAACGTTCAGTCTCAGATTGCAGGATTACCAGGTAACACACGGCTGACATTTAGAGGTTAAGGAACCAGCGCTTTGGTGACTGCAACTGTTTGCGTCGGTCCACCTTCCGAGAACGGCTAATGTGGTCCCAATTCACTTACACCGGTCACGTTATTTCCTTTTGCTTCATCTTAGCCACATGTAATCTGGTAAAAATTGGAATACTACATACAGTACTAGGCCAACATTTCAGGACAGCCCTGATTTTTATAGTCCCGCTACATTTTTCTAATCCCAAAATGCTATTCTTCATGTTTAAAGAAAATACTAATATTGTACAAATGTACACACTGTTCTAGTACCTACAGTATATTGGTCCTGGAGAAATATAGATTAATACTGTACATTTTAACAGTGTAGTGTACAGAGCCTTGTATGTTTCTTAGCTGTCACTTAAATAAACCTTTGAACAACTCTGTACATTATACTTTTACCCATGGGGAAAAAAAAAAAACCTCTGTTGGTCCCCTAAATCTACTATTTTTAAACGCAATGAAATCATTTTCTGTCCATTTTATTCCCCAAATCTACTGCTACCACTGCACCCAAACGCCAGTTTTAAAAACAGGGTTTAAAACATGGAAACAGACATTCAATACGCAACACTGAGCAAGGTAACTCCGAAGCAACAGATGTAAATCTAAAAACCATGTTCAAGCTCTCGTTATGTGGAAGTGATACTTGTAACTCCCTGGCAACAAGCAAGCAGAGCTGTTGTATGACCGAGTGGTCGGTATACATGTGCCGGCTCTTAACAAGAAGCAGTAGCCTTATCATTGGGTCGTGTGTACAATAAGTCATACAGAGAGCGTGACTCGCATCTGATTCACACAAAGCTTTACCTGCTGGCTATCCACATTAAGTCACACCTTCCTGTACGTGTTCTGGAACATGAACAGGCCCTTCATCCAGAAACTGACTGACTGCCAAAACATGTATGGCTAACCTTTTCACTGCCAGAGAGGCCAGCCCCACACAAGCATCTGGCAGAGAAAGGGTTAAAAAGGTCAGGCCTTCCAAAGTGTACTAATGGGTTAACGATTGGTGCTTTTTTTTTTTTTTTTTTTTTAACCTAAATTGGACCTTATTTTTATAAATGTTATTTTATTAAAATGATGACCTGAGACTTGGGAGGGGTTTGATTTCCACTGGCTGCTCCCTTTTGTCTGATGTCGTGGTGAACAACAAGAGTTTGCACAGGAAAAAACCCCCTCTCTTCCCTCCAAACCCTTGTGGGTCTAAGGGTGAAAAAAAAAACCCCACACGATTAAAAACACTTCCCCATTCAGAGACCCTAAGGCCTGGGATATAGTCCCACAGACCCCACTGAGCAGATGAACTTACCCCCTTCATCTGTGATCAGCGCGGCTTTAGCAGCTGCTTCCGCATGCGTGCGGAGGCTGAGAAATTCTGAGGCGACAGGCAAGTTTAAAATTTGCCGCTCAGGGGAGCGGAGGAGCGGTCACGTGACCGCTCACATCCAATGGGAGCGAGGGACTAGCCCTGCCTCCCGTCACGCCTCCGCCCCCAAAGTGCGCTCACTGCCTCGCCTGCCAGAACACAAAAAAGCTCCAGTTTGAGCATGCGTGGCCGAGCAGGAGCACGGCTCAGCTCGGCCCAAGACACCATGCCCGAGGCCTAAGGCTGCGTCCATAGAGCCTCAGCCCGCGCTCACGCTGAGGCTCGCCTGCCCGGTCAGGAGCGATCCCATGGACTGGCAGGCGTGCGAGATCGGGAGGTGGGGGGGAGGTGGGGCAGTGACGTCGCTGTACCAATAGCCCGCGATGCAGACGCTGACATCACGGCGCCGAGACGTTGACGCTGCTTTGCTGTGATTGGAGGTTTTCAGCTGACAGCGCGCTGAGAAACAGGCTCTGCTGTCAGCTGAAAATTCCAAAGCCTCAGCATGCCTGCGGACGCTTGCGTGATCCCCCTTCTAAAGACATACTCATTGAGGATGCAGGGGCTCAGCGTCTGTGCGGCTTCCCCTGCTATGGACGTAGCCCTAAAAAAAAAAAAAAAAAAAACCAATTGGTGGTAAAGCCCAAATTACTAAAGTGAGATAAATGCAGGGTTACATTTAGGGTTTAGGACTGAAAAAAAAATTGCATTTTTATAGAAAAGTGGTAAATTCTAATAATGCCGGCGACACGACGTCGCAATAAAACAAATGCATTGTCGCCGCCCACGTGCGCTTACAGTAAGACAAAACTACGCGATTTTTTTAAGCTGGCAATATTTAATTTTTATGGGGCTGTCGCCTCATGTGACAGCCCCTGAACCAATCAATGGCTTGGTCGCCCGCGATGCCACAAAGCGAAATTCTAGCCGCTAATGCAAAAAATAATAATAAGTGAAACGGTCAGAAAATCTGCTGATGCAAAAATAATGTTTCTTACAAATCTCTTTAATTATGCATTTCTTTCCACGCTTGCAGATCTTTAAAATTCTCTACTAAAATAGTTCAGTCAACATCAGGGGGGGGGGGACAACTCCAGTCTTCAAGGGCCACCAACAGGCAGGTTTTTATGATATCCCTGCTTCAGCACAGCCACTCAATTAGTGGCTCAGCTGAAGACAAAGCCACCTATGCTGAAGCAGGGAATCCCTGAAAACCCGACCTGTTGGTGGCCCTTGAGCCTTGAGGACCAGAGTTGGTCACCCAATGTCTACATCATAAAACCAGGAACAACCTCAAGATGAAAAGCTTGCAGCAGACAAGGGAGAGGGACGGAAAAGGATAGAAATGTTCAAAAACATCCAGGGGTTTCAGCAAAGTACTGGAGGGGAGCATGTGTCAGAGAAAGAGGAGTGCTAGAACAAGAGGTTGGGCGGCTCAGGGGAAAAGTGAGGAAGTACTTAATCACGGAAAGGGTGGTGGATTCATGGAACAGACTCCCAAGAGAGGTGATCGAGGCCAATTCAGTAAGGGGGAAAAAAAATTTGGGGTTTAGTTAAGGCTTTATATGAAAGCCAAGTATCCCGACAGTTTACAACAGCATCATTAGTGCCAAAGACGTCAGTGGAGACTCGCGCCTTCGCATTGCACGGTGCTGTGGATATATTAGGACTTTAAAATGATGATGCATATAAAAATTCCACTTGTGAGCACATTCACGCGTCAGACAGGTCTGCGACCCTGCTTTTCCACATTAGCCCTTAGCACAGGGGTGCGCAAACTTTTCCCTGTGCACACCCCTGCCTGCTCTCTTTGGTGCCGGCACCCCCCTCCCCCAGCATCAAATGACGAGTGGGGTCATGCGACGTCACGTTGCTATGGTAACGTGACATCAGGTGACCCAGCTGCGTCATTTGACCCCGGGTTACCATGACGACGCGTCGCTGGAAGGGAAGGGAAGTGTGTTATAGAGGCCTTGTGCAGTCCCGGAGCATTTAATTTAAATGCCTGGGTGAAGAGCGCAGGACCTCTATAACTGCCGCGCCCCGAGAAAATCACCCCACAGTTTGCGCACCCCTGCCTTAGCATACAATGCTTCCACTGTAGCCAGGATTCTGGGTAATTACATGCAAATGAGCACGCAGTGTCACAGGCTCACGACAAGATGGGTTAAAAAAAAAAAAAAAAAAAAACACTGAGCGTCGCAATCCCAGCCCTCTGATTGGTCACTGGATCCTAGCAGACTGGTTCACCAGTGTAAACAAAGCCAGGTTTCCATAGCAACCGCTTGAGAATCGCCATTCAAGTGAAACAGGCCCATGTTTCCGCCATCTGCATTCCGGCCATTCCCCTCAAATACAGCCTCCTGCAGCAATTATCGAAGCAATAAAAGCCTTGTATGCCCAGCCCCACTTATACTGGAGCTACTTTTAAAGCAAAAGTGCTCAGCCACGTAACATCTTTCCTGCCATTTGTAGTGTATTTTATAGCTGGTAACTTGCAGCTTGGTTAGGCCGAGAAGGGTCAACAGGGGATTTGATGCCGGCATTCAGGGACCAGGTGCGGTAAATATTGGAGCGCGCCAGCATTATTTTATGGGGCTCTAAGAGAATAAGCTTCTTGATGTGAAAGATGAAGGACTATCCTCAGTCAGGGAGGTTAAATTTTTTTTAAAAAAACGATACAACGGTTAAGACATGTCCCACTGAATATTAGTGGCAGGATGAGTTCTGCTCCTATCAGAAGAGACGGGTGACATTTTTTGGCAGATTTGGACCTGAAGTGGTTTGGCCGGTTCCGTCGGTCTGCAGATTAGAGGATCAATCTCAAAAGGGCGATTTGCTGATTTTTTAAAATTATTACCAATACCCTCCGCAACACGTGGACAGATTTGCAGAATCCAATCTGCAGATTCAGCAATTTGTTGGTGGATTCTTAAAGAATTCGCCAACGGATTGCTGAATCTGTGGATTGGATTCTGTGAATCCGTCCACGAGTTGTGTCCAATGGCGGGGGCGGGGGAAGAATCGCGAGAAAAATCCAGGAGACCGATTTGGGTTTTCAGGATAGCCCCACTTCAATACAGGTAGCTCAATCAGTAAGCCACCTGTGCTAAAGCAGAGATATCCTGAACACCTGACCTGTTGGGGGCCCTCGAGGACTTGAGTTGCCCACCCCTCTCGTCTATACCATACTTTTATTACACATAGCATCTCCCGGGGTTAAAGATGTAGAAACCCTGAGTAATCCGGATTCAGCAAGTCAGGGCCATCTCTAAACGCTTTTATACAAATGTAGCAGACGGCATCGCTCACGTCAACGCAATGAGTTATGTCACCAGTAGTACCATCAAAAACACTGGTTAAGGAGCAAAGAAATAACGCATTAAAGAATGCATTAACGGGGGTAATCACGCCTGCTACATCTATATCCAATGTTATACTTGTTCAGGAAGTTTACTTTGCATGGTCAGATGGGTAAGTGCGCCTGGAGAAGACCAATGTAGCCACAAATCAGAGCTGAGAAAATGTGTCACTGGAAGAGAGAACATTTTCAAAACTGGGTTAGAGGGTTCTTTAGTGGATAATGAAGGGAAGAGTCCTGGGGAAGACTTCGAAAGCAGTTGAAATCGGAGTAGCAGAAAGTAGACAGCCGTAACCCCGTCGGTGCTAAAGTGGCTGGCAACGCGTTGCAAAGCTTCGGCACGGAAGGAGTTAAGAAGAGCACAAAAAAGGACAAGCAGTGGCATATCAAGAGAAAAACACTGGTAGCAGAAGGAAGAGAAACGATTAACGATTTTTCTTTTGCTCGCTTGTATTTTATCCTTCCATCCAAAGCATTGCTTCCAGGCAGATTGTAGCTTAAAGACGTATTGCCGTCACAGGGCTATTTCGGAGAACAGAAATATGCAGTTTCTCAGTTTGCTGCCAGACTCCATGATATTGCGATTCAGAAATGCAAACAGCACTTTGGCACGCTCTGCATTCCTAGCTGTGACTATTCAATTACTCAAGGAAAGGCTCCCGTTTCCTCACAGCCATTGCACGTCAAGTTTACACTTTAGAATAAGCCAACCTGTTCTCATTAAACCAGATATGGTGTGTGATGTTCGATAGTGTTGGGTGGAAACAAATCCAAAAGTTGGTGCCAACAAGATCCAACACAGTAATGCTACTTGCTCATAAAACGGCCTATCTGAATCACCATATCAGCGAACAAGAGATCCAAGTCCCATAAATCTTGATTGAATAAAAAAGGTAGTGGCCGCTGCAGAACAGAAAACAAAAACAATGTGCTGGAGAGCAAGGATAAATCTGTGAAACTTTTTTTTTTTAATATAAGAATTTTGCTTGTTTTCCAGACCATTATTTTTTCTTTTTGGAGAAGTAGTAGAGAGATCCCAGATGGGAGAGTGCTAGCAATGCACTGCTCGTTGAACTAAGAAAAATTACAGCGGCTAGATCATAAAGTAAGTAAAACTGTATACTTTGGTCATCCGATAAACTCACAAAAAGTGAGGAACCTCTAACGCGTTTCAGGCTTCTCAGTACTTTCTCTTTGTCAAAGGGCTGAGAAGCCCGAAACGAGTTAGAGGTTCCTCTCACTTTTTGTGAGTTTGTTATCGGATGACCAAAGTAGACAGTTTTACGTACTTTTTGATCCAGCCACCTTAATTTTTCTTAGTTCAACGAGCAGTGCATTGCTAGCACTCTCCCCTCTGGGATCTCTCTCAACTTATTCGAATTGGATCAGTCGACCGCTAATAACAGGTTACCTTCCTACCAAGTGTGACTACTTATACCTCAAGATGCATATCTTTATATTGCTGGTTTTGCTGCATGGTACAAGCTACACTCTAGTCTAGTACCAGGGGACTGACTTCTATATTAGCTCAGTTGTGGGGTCCGGCTGTTCCCTTACTGAGGACACTTCGGTCATCCCATTACACTGCTATCAAACTGTCGTCCCTCCCTTCAATTGGATACACCATCTGACTAGCTATGCAAGTAACATTTTATTTTAAATAAGTCTGTATCTACCGTTGACACTTCATCTAGTTAACAAACAATAAATCACTTCAAAATAAGGATCACTTGAAATGCTATATTGCTATTGATCTCTTTTGCTCACTCTTGAGCACAAACGAGAGCTATGCTCTAGTTTTTTCCATTTTTGGAGAAGTACAACGCCCTCTTCGCTTTCTGTGATGGGCGATAGAACATCTGCTCTGCTTATTCTTTGTGCGTGTCCAACAGTGTAAGGAAAATGAAAACCACCCCAAATCAAGCCCTAATGTTCTCCTCACTAGAACAGTTAGAAACTTGAACCCACAACAGTTTCTGGCTGACCTTACCAACTACCCTTGGGAGAAAAAAAAAATTCGACAATTCCCGACCCAGATTCTGCACGCGACTATTTGCTATCAGAGTTCTTAAAACTCTGTGGTACCCATGCAACACTACGCAGAATAAGAGTACGGGGGGCCACCTTCCGTGGGTTACAACTGACCTTATAGCTTTACCATTTCAGGGATACCTTGTGGAAAAGCTACAAAGTAACTGACACTACCAAGGATCTTAACTACAGATGCCTGCGGAATATGTGCACAAGGCAAAGACGACATGCAAAAGCACAATATTACTCTGACAATCTTCACCAGAAGACAACAAACCCAGCTAACTTCTGGAAGGTTATCAATATATTCCAGCCTACAACCACCAAGTAATATCACCAAGGAGGATATTGCTCTGACAAATACCACTGACATTGCAAATGCATTCAATGATTACTTTGTGGGATGTGCTACTAACTTATTAGCAAAACGCAACACAAACTACAAACATGAACCTAATTATGTGAGTACCCCTATAGCCCCACCCTCTCCCAACACTGCCCACAATTTTCAATGTGTCCCAGTATCTGAAGAGATTACACAAGTGCCCCTCAAATTAAAACTAAACAGCCAATGTGGACCTGATTTACTGTAATTTAAGTTCCTAAGACTTGGTGCCCCAGCTTTTGCCAAACCAATTGCTTCCATAGTCAACTCTATTCTGGCTGTAGGCCATATCCCCAAGATCTGGAAAACTGCCAGAGTTGTCCCAATCTTCAAAAGTGAGAAGAAAAAAAAACAAAAAAAAAACACCTCAAACTACAGGGCAATCTCTTATCCCAATACTATCCAAAGTCATGGAAAAAATGTTCACTCCCAATTAAGCTATTACTATACCAAGACAAATTTCCCTAGTCAATTCCAATCTGGCTTTCAGACCAAACACTCCATCGTAACTACCCTGCTAAAAGTTTACAATGAAATCCAGTGTGGAATGGAACGGGGACAACTCACTGGTGCAATATTCCTAGATTATGCAAAGGCTTTAATACTGTTCATCTGTTATCTTGCTTAACTAACTCCAGTGCTCTGGTATAGTGAAGCATGCTTTAAAAACTGGTTTCATTCCTACCTATCAGGTAGATCCCAACATGTGTCCATCTCGGGCTCCAACTCCAACCCCTTGGATATCACCTGTGGTGTCCCGCAAGGCTCTGTTCTGGGGCCTTGATACCCTCTACAATTCAATATTCCGTTTTGTTTTCCAATGCAATTACAATACACATCACTGCGAAATGCCTAAAGAACTAGATTGGTCATCACTTGAGTCTAGGCGCAAAGTTCATCTTTCCTGTCTTGCCTTCAAATACGTTCTGGGCAAGCTACCCATCTATCTGAACAAGCTCCTCACCCCTACCACATGCAGCACTTATCATCTGAGATGACTTCAAAAGACTGTTCATGGTCCCAAGGGTCAACAAAGTATCCGTCCGCTCCTCCTCTTACCGTGCACCCCACAACTGGAACAATCTACTGGAGACTCGCATCCACCACCAGTCTGTTCTTTCAAAACTAAAGCCGTCTCACATTTTAATCTGGTCTGTAACTTTTACATACACCCATAATATATATTTTCTTTAACTGTGCATGCAATGTCTTGTATATCCAATTCACTTACGTAACTATGTATTTGCAACAATGTATTATTTCTCATCATAACTCTGTGCCCAGGACATACTTGAAAACGAGAGGCAACTCTCAATGTATTACTTCCTGGTAAAACATTTTATAAATAAATAAACATGTGTTACCATTTCCTATGAGTAGGGAGCCAAACTGTTTGCTTTAAGTGTCAATGAGGCCTGCTATTTTGTGTGTGTTTTTATGATCTATGTCAGCACTGTGTGGCCTGCACACAGATTTCAATTGCCTGCATCAACCCATTAGGGACTGAATAAAATCCCCTTGGATACCGCAACATGATAGATATTTAAAAAAAAAATTTTTAAAACCCCACACCACACGACAGCAGATCAGGGCCACTTGCCTCTCCAGCCTGAGCATATTCCTAAACTCCTGTAAATCCTCAGATACCTTAGGAACATCCCTGTGTCTACCCCAAAATTCTAATTTCAGTTAAATAACCTGCAGAATCAAGCTCAGTGATTAGAGCAACATGCATTCCACCATCTTGGAATGTGCCCGATAGAAAACAGCTCGGATAAGCAAACATGTAATATCATGCGTGTGATTCCCAAGTGAAGTTCAACTATAGCCCTCTCTGTATCGTTCCAATACCTTTTCACAAACCCAGGACTGGAACTCAGGTGCCTATAAAATGTAACTCCCTTCAGCGACTCAGGCACCCACAACAGTGCTCTGGCACCAAAGGTGTTACAACCTCGTACGTCTCTGTCACTGTAGATTGACAGTTCTCCTAAAGAGAGGAAAAAAAAAAAAAAAAAAAAAAAAAAAAAACTTAATGACAACTACAAACAAGTATTACATATGTTCATTAAAAGGTATTATGACCTGCAGCAAAACCTACACCTCTCCATAATCAGTAGAAATATTTGCATTGAATAAAACGTCAACAGCAAAAGAAAATAAATATACATCTATAAATAACTCAGCCTTGTATGGTGTTGTAAAATGTGTTTTATAAGTCT
The DNA here is from genome assembly GCA_036426205.1 of Ascaphus truei. NCBI lineage: Eukaryota > Metazoa > Chordata > Amphibia > Anura > Ascaphidae > Ascaphus > Ascaphus truei. Next base: position 27,833,883 of record CM071575.1, on the reverse strand, counting down.
ATAAAAGAAGGGTGGGAATTTAGGGTAAAAGGTTTAGTTCTGATGTTCCAATTACAGCAGCAGTACCAAAAAGGGAGGAAAAAAATAAATAAAAAGAAAGTCTACTGGAAAGAAACTTGAAATCTGGCTGAATATGTCCCATGTCATTGTGTGCGAGTGAAGGGAGAATCAGCCGTGTGTGTGCGTGTATTCAAGTCAGTCTGCTCTACGTGTGTGTGTGCCAGAGTCAGTATGCTGTGTGTCAGTGTATTTGTGTGCATCCGAGTCAGAGCCATTAACATTATGGGCTAGATACACAAAGCATAGTTAAATAAAGGATTCGCAATGTGACGTTACCTAAAACAGGAACGGTTGGTATGTGCTCTGCCTTAAGACTGTATCCTCACAGCTAATTATATGCAAAAACATCTGAAGTAAACCTCATTTGCATATGCTTAATGTCACACGTGCAGGATAACATTGTGTCATTTTCCAAAAAGTTGAAGTTACGTCAGTCTTGGTGTTACCCTTAGGCCCGGGCCATAGAGGGGTGGGGAGAGCGGAGGCGCGCTAACGCTGAGGCTCGCCTGCTTCAGTCAGCGCGATTGCACGGACTTGCAGGCGAGCCAGCGTGCGCGAAGGGAGCCGGGGGGAGGTGGCTGGAGGCGGGGCAGTGACGTCGCTGGGCCAATCGCCCACGACGCACTGACGTCAATGTCGTCAATGTCACGGCGCCGTGACATTGACGCTGTTTAAGGCTGATTGGATGTTTTCAGCCGACAGCGCGCTGAAAAACAGCTTGGCGCTCGGCTGAAAACTCCAAAGCCTGAGCACGCCTGCGGACGCTCGTGTGAGCCCCCTCTCAAGGCATCCTCATTGAGGATGCAGGGGCTCAGCGCGGAGCGTCCGTCTATGGACGCAGCCTTATACAGACCCCGAAATAGTTCTTTAGCTCGAGTAGAAAGAGGAGCAGAGAGGAAAACAAGAAGCTCTTATTTAATATATGCCCAACTGTGGCATTACACACAGACACTGCAAAAACTATTTGTGTCTAAATGGGAGCAACTCCAAGTTTAGATACAATTTAAAATAACGCAAAGTTTTGCTTCAGATCAGGAGTGGCCAACTCCAGTCCTCAAGGGCCAGCAACAGGACAGGTTAAGGATATCCGTTTCAGCTCAGGTGGCTCAGTCTATGGATGAGACACCAGTGCAGAAGTAGGGATACCCTTAAAACCTGACCTGTTGATGGCCCTTGAGGACTGGAGTTGGCCACCCCTGATAAATAGATGCTATAATGCCTCATGTGGTTGTCACTCACCATCAGGTACAGTTAACTCTACGCTTGTGTTACAGGCTTATGGTGGCCATATAACATCCCCTATAAACTGTTTTTCCCTGTAAGGAGTAAGGTGAGGATTTGTGATATAAAAGAAAAAGATGGCGCTAAATGAGCTTGCAACAATGTAAGCAATGGTATTATTGTCACTATACAAAAGGAATGACGCCTGCTGCTGAGTTATATTGGAAGGGAGATTTCAATTCCCATACGTATATAAAGAATAGATGGCAGGAAAATATATTTCAGCGCATGGGATCCATTTAAGGAGAGAACTTTATGCCTCAGAGGCCTGAGACAAAGTTCTCTCCTTAAATTGATCCCATGCGCTGAAATATATTTTCCTGCCGGATTTTGTGATATGTATTTTAATTAATAAAATAGCATAGCTCTCTCAACACCCCCCCCCCCCCCTCGCTCCAAAAGGTAGGGGGGGGGTGAAGAAGTGTGTGCTGTGTGTTTCGCACAGCCCGGGGGGGCGACCCGTTTGGCAACACCCCCCCATCGCACATCACAGTTCACTGCAGACCGCAAATCGCGGTGCAGTGAGTTGCACGCGCCGCCGGCAAGCAAGGCAGCCGTGCGGACGCGTGCAGCGGGGCCTCAGCCTGAGGATTGCTTGTAGACAGCAGGCCTGGCAATAGTGCCCTAAATCATGTAGTAGCTGCAAAGGCAAACAATATCCTATTTTGCATTAAATGGGCAATGGATGGAAGTAAACATAATTATGCCCCTTTATATAAAGCAAGGGTGCGCAAACTTTTACCCGTACGCACCCCTGCCTGCTCTACTCAGCGACATACGCGCCCCCCTGCGTCAAATGACGTCACGTCGCCATGGGCACCGGGTTACCAGGACGACGCGTCGCTGGAAGGTAAGGTAAGTATTATAGAGGTCCCGCAGGGGGGGGAAGCGCAGGACCTCTAACTGCCGTGCCCCACCCCCCAGAAAATCTAGAGCCCCCCAGTTTGCGCACCGCTGATATAAAGCATTAGTAATACCACACCTTGAATATGGAGTACAATTTTGGGCACCACTCCTTAGAAAAGACATTATGGAATTCGAGAAAGTGCAGAGAAGAGACACCAAATTAATAAAGGGAGTGGATAATCTGATTTATGAGTAGGCTAGCTAAATTATATTTGTTTACTTGAGAGGATTCTAAGAGGAAATTTCATAACTACAGTATATACAAAAATATTTCGGTAACAGTACAAGGAGCTTTCAAAAGAACTATTCATCCCAAGGGCAGTACAAAAGGACACAGGGTCACCCCTTAAGGTTGGAGGAAAGGAGATTTCACCAACAAAGGAAAGGGTTCTTTACAGTAAGGGCAGTTAAAGCAATATCCTACATGTTTTTTTTTTTTTAATCAGTTCTGCACTATGAAAAAAATACTAGTAGCATTTAAAAAAAAAAATGTTTTAAAGAAATGTTCAATGTTTCTAATGTAGGACGCATTTCCAAAGTGACAGCCTCTTCACCTTCTGATAGGCTTTGGCTCTTGAGCCCCGCCCTCTCTCTAGCAGTGCACCAATTGTATCTAGTAACTGCCCAGTCAACCAATCATCAAGACTGACGGCAGAAATAATAGATACAGTATCTGCAAAAAAAGGTTGGACATCTTTTGAGAAAGAAAAGGTATATAGCAAATAAATAAACATGGGAAGGATATTGATCCAGGGAGTAATCTGATTGCAAGTACAAATATAGGATAAAGTGTCTAAATTTAGCATAGGTTAACTTGATGGACGTATGTCTTTTTCAACCTTATCTACTATGTAGATATGTAACTGATAAGGGCAGTTTTGCCAGAGATGGAATTAAAATATGGCTCTTGACATCTTTAGAAACAGGACCCTTTTAAAGTTACTTTCAAAAACATTCTCTGGAGGATTCTGCAAGGTTCAGGGGGCGTGGCCAAGAAAGTATTACACAAAACAGAGAATGTATTAAAAATTAGCAGATATCCGGTGATAACCTCTAGACCACGGGTGCGTAAACTGGGGGTCACAGCGCTTACAGAGGCTCTGCATTCTTCTCCAAAACATTTAAATTAAATGCCAGGGGAGAGTTACAGAAAGGAAGTTAGAGTGCGTTTATATATGGAGGCAAGGATTTAAACGTTTTTTTTTTTTTTTAGGAGGTTTGTTTCCTCTGTTTTAAAACTGTCAGTCTTGAAGCCGATTTACAACAGGGGTGTGAGAGTGAGGGGAGATATTGTTCCTGTGAGGGACCTTTGTGGAGGTGAAAAGTGTATTAACCCTTGTGCTGTATGCAGGTCACATGCTCACTGGTGTGCCGTACGAAATAACCATCGACATCTAAAATCTGACAGATTATAAAGACATTAATCATTTAGGAGTATGGGAAGCGAGCAGCATATCACAATAGCCTTTGGCAAATTTACCTCCGTCATCGAAAATTAGATTGCAAGCTCTGTGGAGCAGGGATTTCCCATCTGTGTTATGATAACATACCTAAATTATAGCCCCCTTAATGACGGAACTCAAAATATACAACTATATTAAGTCCCTACGGTGCACAAACTATATATCACACAGGCCACCAGTAAAGAGGAATACTAAAAAAAAAAAAAATGGTTATTAAATATTAGCAGTGAGTTATTGACCCCTCTGGCAGTTAAAGGAGGTCCTTTGGACTCCCTCAGGGGAAACAAAATGGCAGCCGGATCTTGGGCCAATAGGAAGCTGAACATCAGTTGTGGTTTCCTATTGGACAGCCATTAAATCTGCTTTAAAAACCAGGAAGTAACACCTGTAACACCCCCAGTAAATCTCTCGGGAACTTTGGGTACCCAATCCTGTTAAAAAGGAAAAAAAAAAAAACACAATGAAAGTTACCTGGTGTGGATTGCACCTTTAAAATCAGATAGTTATCAACCTCTTTAAGTGCAAAGAAAATATCACATTTAAAAAAAAAATTTAAAAAAAAAATAAAATGAGGATATCTGTACTTGGTTGACAATTTCCTTTTCAGATTCGAATAAATTAATACACTTTTGAAAGTGGCGACAAAGTTGGAAAAGGTATCAGCAAACGGAGGGAGGAAGAGACGGGACATTTAGAATCAGAATGGGATGTGAGGTTGGAAATGGTGTATAATTATATAACTTTGTATGGGCGCAGCGGACAAAACAAATACAGAACACACAGATTTTTCTTACCAAGCTGCACAGGGGTACGCAGTCAATTCTCTGCAAGGTAAATGAACCGGTATGAATAGCCCCACGGATTGTCCGACTATCCAAGAGTATCAAACAAGCTGGGCACTGAAAAATCTATTTTAATGAATATAATGAAAAATAAAAAAATTAAAAAACCATGCCATCGACGTTTCGGTCCAAAAACCAGACCAACCCTCTTTTTTTTAATGGGATTGAAGCAGGGGAATCTCTGGGGCTGAACTATGTTCATTTCCGCTCTGGGGGCCAACGGCCAACGGCTTCCTGAGATACTTACCTCTGTAGGGGGTGTCGGTAGCAGCTCTGGCTGGGGTGTGTCTCGAACATAATCCCTTGTGGTTTACTATTGGTTAAACCTACGAAGCTGCTACTGGTATCCACTATGGCAGGGGGGCGCAAACTTTTTTCCCTGCGCCCCCCTGACGGCTGTCCCCTCGCTCCCGCGCCCCCCCCAACCCCAACTTACCCGCGCTCCGGCGTAATGACGTCACGTTGCCATAGCAACGTGACGTCACATGACCTCGCAGTTTGCGCACCGCTGCACTATGGAGTTAAGTATCTCAAGGAGCAAGGGGTCCGCAGAGCTGAAATGATTGGGGTTCAGCTCCAGTGACCCCCTGCTTCCTATTAAAAAGCCCAACATGTTCTGCTCGTCTAATTGACTACCTTAGAGTCAAATCACCCTTAAGGATAGAAGAAAAATCAAATCTTTTATTTTTTAAATGTTAACAGATCCATGGTAAAAAAAAAGCTTGGGAGGTTTTTTTCTTGTTGCAATCTTTATCCCATGTCTTTGAGGAGTGACAAAGGCTTACGATGACTAAAAGCTGCAGATAAAATTGCTCTCTGCATCCTCCTTTGTTTGCAAAATAATGAAGCGTCATTAGTGAAACAGATCACACAGGAGAATAGCCCAAGTTCAGCAGATTCAGAGTAAACCAAAAAAACACACTTTCACAGCACAAAATTTTTTTTTTTGTAAAATTGCTATTGTAACAGGTTTGTACCCTGTGGCTCATCTCCTTCCCCGCAGGGGGTCTCCAGTGGCAAACGGCCTTAATTTCAGCTCTGGGGACCCCCTGCTTTCTGAGACCAGTGACGGTGCTGCCGGCTCTTTATGCAGGTTTAAATCCACCGTGTAACGTGGGCAATAGGAAACCGTGGCGGATGACATTGCGGCTTCCTATTGGCCCGTGTGACGCAGTAGATTTGAACTGCCATTCTGTTTACGCTGGAGGGGACTGTACCAAGGGCTACATTCGGAGGCTAGCATCTCTATAAGCAGGGGGTCCCCGTAGCTGGCAAAAAGGGGGGGTGGGGTGAACATAGTAGGTGGAATGCCCTCTTTTTAGTCGAGAACACGGATATGTTGTTTCAAATGTGTCTTTGGCCACCTACATGGGACGGTCCTTTAAAAATAATGAAAGAAAGAAAAAACCAACACCTGAGAAGTGAGAAGGTTAAAAGGAGCTATAAATAACACCCAGAAATAATATACCGTGAGGCGTGGATGCTGTCCCAACACAAATGCAGTCCCGGCAGCATAGGGATTAAGTTTGCTTTCTGTGCATCGATACAGGAGAAGCCATGCAAGGCCAGACTTGTTGAACCGGTCTGTGACACCCAGTGCAGACTGGCAAGTCCCTGCTAATAAACACCATCACCAGGATCAATTGGGTAGGGGACGGCGTTCTTAACATTCCAGGCAGACTATGATGTGCAGTGAACAAGACATGCAGGAAGGATGAAGAAATGCCACCGCAGCTAAACCTGTTCACTACTGACTCACTACTGATAATCAGCAGTCCCTGCGCAACAGCATGGGAGAGTAATCTATTCTCCCCTTGCTTGGACAGATTGAAGCCCCAAACGAATAGACCTTAAAAACTTACCCAAGCAAGACCAGACACTCAGACACACTAATACACTTGCAAACTACTACCCCCCTCAACGACAAATAAGCTACACTGGGAGAAATGGTTGGCATAGTCACGGAAGACTCCGCCCCTCCTCCACCCCAACGGACCAAGCACTGTGTCATCGTTGCTACCAGCAACAGCACAACCTACCCTGAATAAAGCCCCAAAACAGGTGACAAGGTTGGATATTTTGGGGCCTGGGTGACCAAGACTTTGCCATCCCTGCCCTACATACACAAGTTTGGGGAGGGTTGTGGGGGTTAACCCCCATATACTCATAAGTCATAACACGGGCAATATATTCACCAATCCTTCACAACGTAGAAGTGTGGAGAATAAACACTACAATTAAGGATGGTAAGGTCGGCGGGTTCAAAATCCAAAAATCGTGTTTCTTGTTTGTAACCCAAGATGCGCTCACCCATCCCATTCCCATTTAATCATCACGTCCAAGCACTCACAGGTAAATAAATGGTAGTTATCACCGAGATGTCTTCCCTCAAGAGAAAGGCATTTATAACGTTTGCTGCAGCAATGGGCTTGGGAAAGAAACCTCTTGGGCACAGACCGCATACATGTCACATCCCATGCGGTTAACTATTATTCATTTGTTTTCTTTATGCAGTGGAGGAAATACAAAGGACAGTATACATTTGGCAGTGTAGGTACCTGCTGAAAGGTTGAACTAAATGACCCATACTAATAAGAAAAGAAAATATTACGCAAATAATTTTTCATTTTGGATGCATACAAGGCCTTATTTGCTTACTGCTGTATATTTGAGGTGACTTCTCACAGTAGCACTCTATTTTACACACATAATACATATATAATACTGTAGATCTGAGTTGAGACACACAGAGCTTAATTTGATCATGTATGCTATGCTGCTCTACCCCAGGCCACATAGGTTCTCTGAGGAGCAGTATCTTACCACAAGGCACAAAAGGGAGCCAAGCTTTAACACACCTTTACTCCCATTTATAGAAGAGGGAGGCGAGTGGTAAAGCTTGGCACCCTTTAGTAGATCTGGGCCTAATAGAGCCCAGTTTAAGAGGGGGCCTGCAAAAATGTGGAAGGACGTTTTTTTTTTTATAGCGTACCATTACTGAATTAACCTAGGAAGGGCCATTAGGTTAAGGACACCTCAGGAGCTGGGAGTCACATTATCATCTTGTATTTGTAAAGCACCAACATATTCCACAGTGCAGTACAGTGCTGGCATAGAATGACCAATTACATAAACAGAATGGCATACAAAGAAGGACATGCAAGCACAAACAGATACAGACAGTAATAAGGGCCCTGCTCGGAAGGGCTTACAATATTTAACCCTTTGGATGACCAAGTCGTAGTCACTGTCATGGAGCTTAGCACTCCAGGGGCCACATGACACGTAGCCAGGGGCTACGTCATGCCCGAGGGAAGCCTCCTAATTGGCATTGAACGGGTCTGGTTTTCCCATGGAGCGCAGCACACGATCTACTGCGACGGGGAATAGAAGAGGGCAAGACTTCCGGTTCTGGGTGAGGGGTCTGCCATGCTCACGTGACCGCGCTTCACTGATGTGGTTATTTAACCCTTGGTGTCATTGCCCTATTGAGGGCTGTCAGATGGAGAGGAAAAAAAGCCACAAAAGCCGATTCAGCATTTTTTATTTTTAGGTTGGGTTTCACAATACTAGGTGTCAGATTCACTACCCTGTTTATGCACACTGGCAGCTTAACTTTTGCGAAACCCCTGCAACAACCTGCCCAGCAATTCATGTTGCCCTCCCTTTAGAAATCAAACATAATAATAAAAAATAATAATAACACACACACACACACACACACACACACACTTCGCTGTCAGATGGCCCAGAAACCACGCAATCCAGTTGAAATCCCACTGTCCCCTCCTTGTGACCTTGGGCAAGTTACTTTCTCTCCCTGCACCACAGGTACACAAAACTAGATTGTAAGCTCTTTGGATCAGGTACTCGATATGCAAGAAAAATAGAAAGAAAAAAAATCCAATATTACTCTAATTAATTGAGATCTATGCACTTCGACCAATAAGGTTACTGTAACTTAGAACTCCTGTCCTGCAACGAAATGTAATTCATGATGTTTACAGTCACAATATTCAATAACTGCCACATATTTACAGTAGACTCAAAACAACAGGTTTTAATTAAAACCTGCCGTTTTGTAACAAACAAAAACACTGATGTCATCTGCCTGGGATACCTATTAACATGACAGACTTTGTATCTACATTAAAGCTTTGAATAAACAGAAGGTAGACAAGTTATGCAAATCGTATCGGGTGCGATAGCAAGATCAAGTGGGTACAGAAAACAGAGTGTTAACCCACTCACTGTGTAGTGTATGTACACACACACACACACACACACACACACACAGGACAGTGGTAGCCACTACCAATCATCTTGCAGGGAAGAATTTCGGGCTCACAGTACCATCCTCTGAAGTGGGAGCACAAATATCATAATTCCCTTGTGATCTTGGGCAAGTCTAATCTACCAGTCCACTGGGTACCAAATAGAGTGTAAGCTCTTCAGGGTAGGGACATGATTGTTCTATGCTGCTTTCATAGTGGCACTATGTTAGAATGAATTTTGATGCGGACATGGACTTCTGAAACAGATTACCGATTGAAACCTCTTTGGGGGAAGGAAAACCTCCTTATTGCCTCAGTCTTAACATATATGTACTTTGTCATACAATGTTATTGTCACCTGTCCCACATTGTACTGCTCTCCGGAATATGTTGGCACCATACATATAAAATATTATAACTATTACTGCTGAGGGGATGTGTACTGGAGTGATGGAAGGCTAGTCAACCTAAACAAATTGGATAAGGAAGGGCCCCGTGGGGAAGAACACAGGGGAGATCAATCTTTGAAGAGTGAATGGCTCCCAAGACCGTCACAGGAGGATTTAAATATTTCTAGTGGATTTCCCGCTTAGCGTTTAGTTAAACAGGCCGCAGTTTTGTAAACGTTAGGCTTTTCCCAACCCCAGGACTGGACGGTTATAGCAGCACTCAAAATGTATTATTGGAGTCAGACTACAATTTGTAAATAGCACCCCATTCCATGTTAACAAAAAACAGGCATACTCGGGATTGCTGCTTTGAGACACACCCACACACACACACACACACACACACACACACACACCTCAGTATTAGAGCCCTGAAACACAAGGGGCTGTTATCTTTCTGCTGCAACATGTTTTAGTGAAAGCCCAGGAAAGCGCATTCCACTTACAGATGGAAGCAGCCCAACCACATGCATGGCAGAGATGGAATTCAGCACATGGCACAAATCCTATAGTTGAGAGGCCATTTAAAGGACAACCTGTGGACTCCTACTCCCAGACAAAAAACATCACTCCTTTGCACTCAGCCCATATGGAAGAGGAAAAAGAGGGGTCAACCCTTTCATGCAAAGTTTCAGGCCCCTCTGAAGTGATGTCTATCATTTTGCAGACTAACCACAAAATGCTGTATTGCTGTATTTTAGGTTCTACCGTCAATTATTTCCAACAAGCAAGCTGTACAGGCACTACGGCAGGAATATACATACATCGCTATACTCCGACTTGGAGGCGCCATCCTGGCACAGCAGGTTATGTGTACCTTTAAGAGAAAAATGTGAGTGGAGGCCCGCAACCCCCAAGAGTAACATAGGAACTCGCCAGGTAAGTAGAAAAAGATCAAGTTGAACTTTGGATCATAGTGGTAAAAAAAAAAAAAAAACCCCACAGGACAGAAGATAAAAAAAACTCCCCTATGCGTTTCACATCAAGGGGTGCTTTTTTAACTAATGCATTTTTAAGGCTAGACTACATACTCCACTAGGGGAAAAAAAAAAAAAAAACTACATTGAAAAGGCATACCCTTCCTAGGGCCAAAATAAATAAATGGAAGTGACATATTTAAGGCATTAAAAAAGGAGCTGTCTCCCCCTCACTCAATTTTTGATTTGACCTCTGCCCTTTGATGGTAAGCCCAGGATCCCTGGAGCCATCTTCAGCTCCAGGGACCTCCCTCTCCCCCCCAGGGGGAATAAAACAAATGTTTAAATCTAATGTCACCAGGGTCAATAGGAAGCTGCAAAGTCATCTGCTCCCGCTGGCCTGTGTGACGCGAGCGAAACACATGGAAATACTGGCGATACTTTCCCTGGTAAGTTTCTCACAAGTCAAGGGGTCCCTGCAGCTGAATGAAGCAAGTTTCAGGTCTGGGGACCCCCTGCTTCACATCCACAAGGGGGTGGGGGGGAGAAAGAGAAATGCTGCTTTAAAATCAAGATTAACATTTTTACAAATAAGCAAAAATATCTATAAAATGTAGGAGTATTTTAAAATCTGTTAAAAGTTCATTTATAAACAAGGGAAGCTTAGACATGAGGGGTTTGATTTCCTCCCGTTGCTCTCTTTTGTGTGGTATAACCATGTGCTGAACAGGGGTTTACACGGGCAAAGCCCCCCCCTCTATATTAGGCCGCATCCTCTGTGCCGCTGACCACGCTCATGCTTGAGAGCGGTGATGTCACCAACTCTCCAAGCATGAGCCCTCAGCTGTCCGGCATAATTTTTTTTTTAACACGCGAGCGGAGGGGGCCATGGCCGAGCAGTGACTGTCACCGATTGGTTGAGGAGGTCATGTGACCCTTCAGCGCGCCTGAAACAAACTAATCTGTCTCGCAAGCGCCTGGGCACGCGCCGCCGGACAGATCTGAATTCAGTGTGCTGACCGCGCTAAGCGGCACAGTGGACTCAGCCTTAGGCTGAGTCCATAGAGACTGCAGCCGTGTGGAGGCTGAGGGAAAGCGGGTGCTTTCCCTCCTGGCCTTAGTACGCGCGCCATCCGGGGGCGGGCCAGTGAAATCACGAAGCTGGTTCGCCCTCATTGGGCGAACCGCTCACGTGACCGGCCCTCCTCTCCAAAACTTAAATTGAGCTGTCTCCTCCGCAGCCTGCGGAAGCGCCTCCTAAAGACGCCCTCATAAAGGGTGCCGGGGTTAAGTCCGCTGTCTCAGCGCAGGTCAGCGACTAAGCGCTGACCATGCCCGCGGCTAAGCACTGACCATGCCCGCGGCCTTAGCTGTAACCAGGACATGAGAGCTAGAGGTTGCATAAGCATGTCATTGACAACCCTCTCTCCTACCCACCACCTCCTCCCCCCACCCCCCATTTAGAAGCCCCAATGAAAAGAATTCTTCTCCACCGTTCTGCATTAAGTTGCTGGCCACCCTGGCAACGAAAGGGTTACTTTCACAACAACTCAAATCAGATATTTACATAAACAATATTTTGGAAACTACTTTAGCAATATAATGGTGTTATTTGCAAATAGGAATTGCACCTTTAAAAAGGGTGTGTGTCAAGGCAATTTCAGCATGCACCGTTGCTCCAATTTTGCCCCATCTTACACCTTGGGGGCATCAGAAGGAGGAGCTGGGGATGAGTTACATGGTGCATGGATTATAATGAGATGCATCACATTCTACGCCATTCTTGTTCACCTTTTATCTGCCCCCCAAGAATCCTCCACATCTGAAGTTGCGTCAGTCTGAAATTGTGCATTAGGCCACGTTCAGGGTGGCCGCTATGGACTCTTGCGTCCGTGCGCACCTCCCCCGCGTGCTCCTGCAGCCCAGCGATCTGTGCCCAAGCTGCAGGAGTTGGGTCGCGGCGTTTGGGGTGAACGTGTCACAGAGCTGGTTCGCTGAACCAGCTCACGTGACGCGACTGCCGCCCCAAGTATAATTTCGTGTTGTAGCGGCAAAGCGTAGCAGCGTCAGCGCTGCACTTTGCCGCCGGTGGAGTTTTCAGTTTGAACACACCCACCGAACAACCTGAACTTGCGACGGACGTGCGCACGTCGGATAGCAGCCACCCTGAACTCTGCCTTAGATGCAGTGCCAGAACTAGGCACTGGTGGGATAGTGTAAAGGGGGGGGAGGGAGTGAACCCACCTAGGCAGTGATTATGGGAGTTGGGGCAACTCCCTTGTCGATGCCTGACAAGGCGCAGCACCACAGGTAAGTCCCATTGGAGGGCCTTTAGAAATGGTGGAATGCTGTTCCGGCCTCTAAAGTACAGGAACAGCATTCAAGGGCATGGAGGATGGGCCCCTAAAGGTGGTGGGCCCTAGAGATGTAAGACAGGTGCTCAACTGCAGTCCTCAAGCCCCCGCCAACAGGTCAGGTTTTCAGAATCTCCCAGCTTCCACACAGGTGGCTTAGTCTGAGTCACCTGTGCTGAAGCTGGGAGATCCTGAAAACCTGACCTGTTTGGGGGTGGGCTTTGCAGTGTGGAGTTGCGCACCCGATGTCAGAAAACGGTCCTTGCATAAACCGCAACTCTGCTCCAAAAGACGGAGCAGCGCTTCTAAGCACACCTTTCTCTGCCTTGTTACATAGACCCCCCAAAGAATCCGCCCCCCATGATTGTCTCGTCATTTTAAAATGTGTTCCTTTTTCTTGCAACTGGGACCCTGCGCAATGCACCGGGTTCAGCAGAACTTGGATAAGCAGACTGCTATTTTAAGGCAGTGGCTCGGACTTGAGAAAGATGCAGCCATTCCACAGCCGTGGTAGTCAGGGCAAAGTTGCAAACAAGTTCTTATTATATTCAGTGGCGGCCATTTCTAAGCACCCCGCAAAAAAACTAAAAAAATCACAGCAATACTTTACAGAAGCGGAAGGAAATGAATGGATTACGTAAGGCCTGCAAACGCTGAAAATAAAAGATTTTTGACCGACTTCTGCTTTAACCACCAACATGCAGCAGGGGCAGGCAATGCAACCATAACAGCGTTGGAGGGGAGAAACTTATTTAAACTGGTTTCCATGGGAACTGTAACACAGGGAGCTTTCAACAGCTCCCTGAGCCGATTGTCTCTTGAGAGCTACTCACGCCCTCTCTCCTCCCCACCCCCTTTCTTACAAATCCTCTTCCGCCTACCCCCACCCATCACCATGGGTGCCACCTCTGAACAGGGAGTCAGGGACACTCCTGTCCCTCCGTCACTACAAGGAAAACTGGTTTAAGACAAACACTGGCGCTCAGAGCCCTTTCTAGCAGCGGGATAAGGGTGTGAGCGTGCACTTCCCATTTACACATACAGGCAGCTACAAAGTCATCGCAACACCCTTATTGTAAGAAGGGCACAGTGCTCTTTTCAGAACCATAGTATGCCCTGCTAATCTCTTTCCCAGGTACTCTGCACTCATACAGTTGCGTGCAGCAAAGTTAAATATTTAAATGGAGTAAGGGTGTCACAAGCAGAGCAGATTCAGGAACATGGGGGCTGGATCTGGGGGTGCAGGGCATGATGTGCCCTGCCCCCGCCGGTTTATATATTCATACATTATGGTACTGCAGGTTACTGATTTTGTATGCACACCACCCCCACCCAAATAAAATAGTTCCTGCACTCCTGATCAGAAATATTAAATGTTTAGTCTTAGTCCAAGAAGAATTATCCATGTAACCCAATACATTTAATTTTTAGAATATATATATATACACACACGCGCGTTTCTTATGAAACAAATACAGATCCCAATAATTAGATAGCTGCAGACTCATGTCAACAGACCTACAGGTAAAAATCGGTATACCATCTCATACAATAAAAACAAATAGAAGCATTTCCAGCCTTCACTATATACTCAAGAAGACCAATTGCCAGCTGAGATGTGCTACCCAGTTTAAACTATTTGGAGAGCTAAACCCCGAGAACCGAATTTCACCCCAAAACTAAATTCAAAACCAAAACTTCGGTACAGCCCCAAAAATAAAAAGCAAGAGTCTGGTTAGCGTCGATACAACCTTACATTAAGATAGACAAATCAGAGACGCCCCATAGTATTCCCTTTTGGGATGGCAAGTTCTGCTTTGGAAATGAATGTGTTTTCTTATATGACAGTGTACCCAGCTCCTCGCAGGCACAAAGAGCCCCTGCCCAGCAGAGCTTGCGATCTAATTTGCCTGACGTTACCTTAGCTTGTCTGGCAGACTCCTTGAGCTCTTCTCCTGCTTGTTTACCAAGATCAGACTGTTTCCCCCCCTGCTTCTGGATCACCGCAGTGCCTTGTGTTTAAATCCAGAAGAGGGAATGTCTGAGCAATGAGACTGACAAAGCTGCCCTCCCACTCCCTGCTCTAGACTGCAGGATTCACTGAAGGTAGGCGGGGCAGCTCTGTGCTAGAGGAAGAATTAAATCCCCCACCCCCTCAGGGTTCAACATGACATCATTGTCAAAGGATTGTGGGAGAGGTGGTGGAGAGGGGAAAGAAAATCGCCTCATTAACCCCTTTAGTGCTGGAAATCTATATTATTATTTATTATTATTTTTAGGCAGTCACAGAGCTTTACAGTATAAAAACATAGTCAATTTCAAATATGGAATGCACTTACTATTAACATCATCGATGTTGATTACTTAGATTGTAAGCTCTTCGGGGCAGGGACTCCGCCTCCTATTGTTACTTAAGTCTGAAGTGCTAATTCCCTTTGTGTGTTATATTATTTTGTTACTGCTGCGAAGCGCAATGTACCTGGATGGCGCTATATAAATACATACAACAATCTGCAATAAAATGTTCACGTGTTCGATGACCATATAAACCAAGAGTGGCCAACTCCAGTTCTCAAGGGCCCCCAATAGTCCAGGTTTTCAGGATATCCCGGCTTCAGACCAGGTGGGTCAATCAGTAGCTCAGTCATTATGACTGAAACACTGATTGAGGCACCTGTGCTGAAGCCGGGATATCCTGAAAACTTGACCACTTGGTGCCCTTAGAGAACTGGATTTGCCCACCCTTGGTATAAACAGTGTTTATTGACATTATTTTGTTCTGAAGCATTACAGGAAAATAACAGACTTCCCTCATCACTGACTTTTTTACCTGGGTGTTCCTGGCAACCCCAAATGTTTATTTAATTTCTCAGTTTACCTGAAGCGGTGAGCTAATAATAAATGGCAGACCCCCCCCCCCCCCAAGTTTTAATTATATATTTAAATCTCTTACCTTCTCTGGCGGCGGCATCTCCCCCTGCATGGTCCCGTCCAGATGGCTCTGCGACATCACATGGCGTCACGTTGCCATGACAATGGGACATCAGGTGATGCCGCGACATTATGCGGCGTCACATTGCCATGACAACGTAATGCCATTTGATGTCGCAGAGCCATCTTGACAGCACCATGCATGGGGAGAAGCCGACAGATGATGCTGCCGCCGGAGAAGATAAGAGCCGAGGCCCTGCACCAAACATCCCAGCCGGCCCTACAGTAACCTGGAGATTTCAAATCTCAACCCGTAGCCTGGAGATACCTAGCCGAAACTCATAGTCTCCTGGACAAACCAGGAGTGGTTGCCAAAACTGCCCGTGAACCCTACACCTCCCCCGTTACCGAATCTCGAGATATTAGTATTTATTTTCGTGTGCCGGATTTCAATATGGCATCAGTGTCACAAATAGCAAGTCGTAACATGTCACTTCCTATTGGCTGTCAGAGCGAGGCTGACCCTTTGACCATTTTTACCATTTTGTATCCACCGGGCAAGTATTTTTGGACAACGCTGCTCTTCGCTTCGACTCAGTAGTGTCCAACTTTATAGTACTGTGGTGGTTACCACTTTACGGTGCAATCCCATGTAGCTGGGTAAAAAAAACAAACCTTTTGTAAACAATGTACCAATCCAATGGTTGCTCTGGAAATTAATTGCAAATTACACTTCTGTGGTTCCATGGAATAAGGAAGTGTTTGTTAATTAAGTTTTTTTTTACCCTTTGCGCACCCTGTTCTTATCAGAGAGCCAATAAAGATAAGTGGAGTGAAGACAGGAGCAGAGTTACCTGTGCAAAGTTTTGTTGAACACGCAGTGAAATCAGGCACCAACACTAATCATAATATGTCGCAGCCCCTACACGTCACACGGTGCCTATGGATAAAGTCTAAGTATGGGACTATTTTCTGTAATACCTGTCAAATGGAAATTCACACAATTTCTTTTTCGTTCAGGTTTGCCATTATTTGCCATACTAGTGATGAATTAAAGATTCAAAAATGGGCAAATTGACTTTTTAATCTCCCAATTGATTCTGGCGTCACACACAATGATTTTCATCATAAGATTTCCATGCAGCGCTTCTATTCCCACTAATTATCCACCAACACAGTACTTCCCTACTTTGGCCACTAGTTCCCTTTCAATATTCCCCCAATTCTTACAGGGTCCGTCCCTCCTGCAGTAGATCCAAAGGGAGCGGTTTACTTACAGGCAGTTTTTGCGTTAACACTTATGTAACGTGTTTCCCCCACCCGATGGGAGATTTGTCCATTACTACGGTGCATGGTGCATATACCTGCTGGCAACAGGAGGGCTGAGTCCATGGTAGTGGGGACACAGGACCAGGCTTTTGAGGTTCATACCCCACATATCTCTTTAGCAGTGCAGCGCCTCCATCTGCCGTAGGCTGAAGGTGATCTCCCACGGTACAACTATTACTTCTCCCCCCCAAGTAAGGTCACGCACCAGGCAGGAAGTATATAACAACAGGAATTGTTTATTGTCTTCTGTACAGCAGTTACACAGCAGGCTTTTGCCCGATGCAGTACTCTCAGCTCTCACTGAAGGAAGGTCCCTGGACCATCACTACAGGCCAAGGGCACCCGCAGCCGTCCTAGCTTTTCCCCACCTCCCTAGCAGAGGCAGAGGTATAGTCCACACTCACTCTCCCCCGGAGGGAAGAGCACAAGGGAAGGCCCCAATCTCAGGCTCCCAGTTGTGTGACCTGCCTTCCTACGAGGGGAAGGACACCTGCTAAATTGTACTGCCTTTAAGTACTGCCAGGAGCAGGGCACAGGGTCTGGCTCATGATTGGTCATGCCCAGGTCTGATGTCACTGCCTCCCACTGTCACTCAAATGCAGCTCCTCGGAGGGGGAAAACCCCATACCAACTACTGGCAACCTGATTGTACCAGGGTTTACTGCCAGGAGGAGGGCACAGGGTCTGGCTCATGATTGGTCATGCCCAGGTCTGATGTCACTGCCTCCCACTGTCACTCAAATGCAGCTCCTCGGAGGGGGAAAACCTCATACCAACTACTGGCAACCTGATTGTACCAGGGTTTACTGCCAGCCCATGGGCAGAATAGTAGCCATCAGGTGACCTGGCTACACTTACACGACAGTACATGTTATTTTGTTAAATAGTATAAGCAGTGCGCCGGCATATAATTCACCATTAAAGTAGTAAATGCGATCATACCTTTTTACCTGCAATGCAACCCCTCTATTTCCACTATACTGTATGTGCTGTGACGGAGCCCGAGTCCGTACTCCCTTGGTTCATCCATCATTAGAATAAAATCAGAAAAAACTTGTGTATATATTTACTGGTGCTTTATGACTCCTTGACAACTGTAACCCAGGGGCCCTCACTCTTAATGAAAACAATATCCCATAGCCGAATATATATATATATATATATTATATATATACAGGGCTTGACAAATGCACTCGCCCACTTGCCTGGGGCGAGTGCATTTTAGCTGCAGGCGGGCCGTCACTCACCCGTATCCTCCCCCCTCCACCCATTCTCTCCCTCCTTCCCCCCCCCCCCCCTTCCCTTCCCCTATTCTAATACATAGAACCCCCCCCCCAAATACATACAAAAAACACACCCTTCCCTTCCATTCTCTCTCTCCCTTCCCCCCCAAGTTCTTTCTCTCTTACCACCATTCTTTCTCTCCTTTACTGCCATTTTCTCTCCCCCCCCCCCATTCTTTCCCTTCCCCTCCATTCTCTCTCTCTCCCTCCCCCCATTATTTTTATCCCTCCCCATCAACCCCATTCTCCCCCCCATTCTCTCTCATCCCCTCCATTCCCTCTCTCAATCCACCCATTCCCTTTTCTCCCTCTCTCATTTCCTTTCCCCCCCATTTTCACTCTCTCTCCCTTCTTCCCCTTCTCTCGCTCTCTCCCTCCCTCATTCTCCTTCTGTTATTTCCTTTAGCAGGGCCTCTTCTCCCCCCTCTCCCCCTGTTTTTCTTCCCCCCCCCCACCGTCTCACTCTTACCTAACCGCCTCTCTTCCTCACTCACTCTTTCCCTCTCTTACCCCTCTGTCTTTTACACCCCCTCACCCCTCTTACTCTTCCACTCACTCAATCCTGCTCCATCAATCCCCCCTCCTCACACTCACTCCCTCCTCCCTCCTGGCCACACACACACATACGATCCTCCCCACAATAATTAGCCCCCCCCCCCACACACAAAATACATAAAGAAAACCCAAATACATACAACCCCACTCCCCAAATACATACAAAAAAAACCACCCCAACAATATGTACAAATAAACCTCACCCCCACAATACTTGCCAAATACATGACAACCCCCCCACCCCCGCCCCCACAATACATACAAAACATACTTACCTTTAGGATGCTCCTGCAGACCTCCTGGTGGTCTTCCCTCGCTCCCATGCTGTGCGGGCCTCCCTCACTCTCCCACGCTGGGCCTCCCTCTCTTAGATGCCAGTGCACGCCGGAAGCTGGGCCCATGGGCATGAAAGAGAGGGGCCGGTGCAGGAGAGTGAGGGAGGCCTGCAGCTGGGGTGAGCCGGGGTCCGATGACCACCAGAGGACCGGCAGCCAGACAAAGATGTTGGTCCCGATCTCTGGCCAGGCCCAACTTCCAGCATCGGCCGTCTGGGCCCCCCCCGCAGCCATCGGGCTCAGGACTTGTCCCAGCTCTTCTACCCGTCAGCGGCACTGTCCTTTAGACATAGCTACTATGTCCTGGGGTTTGGCAGTACAGAGATCCACGGACGTACATAACCCCTTTTGGGATTACTATGGCTTTCAGGGGTTAACTGTGTAGGCCCTTTCCCCATCACATGGTGCTGGAGTGACTCAGCAGAAGTTAAGCCCTGCCCCCTTTCTGCCTGGAGACAGTGACATAAATAGTAAGAGGGAAGCTTGTGGAACTCAGATCCCAGGAGGAGTTGAAGAAGAGGAATCTCACTGTGAATAGTTATGTAAATTGCTATGTTTAGGATAGGTTAAGTCAGGGGTGCGCAAACTTTTAGTCTGCACCCCTCTGCCTGCTCTCCCCCACTGCTCGCACCCCCCTGCCTGCTCTTCTCTTACCTTTTGTCCAGCGTCATCTGACATCCTGTGACCCCTCTACATCATTTGACGCCGCGTTGCCATGGCAAAAATTGGGTGCCCCCCAGTTTGCTCACCCCTGGGTTAAGTATTTCCTTTATTGTTTTCTAGTTAGGAGAGTACCATGGTTAGCTAGCGTCCCATAGAAATGGTCCCATACTACTACAAAGGTTTACAGAGACACAACCTATGCCTAAAGGGGGTTACACAACCGCAGCCCCTAGGCATAGTTGGACTAGCCCCATTGGAGGGTCCGTAGCTGGCTTTCATCCTGAAGGCCACCTTGTGGAATCCGCCCCAAGATGGGGAGGCTGATTACATAAGGAGTAGTACGAGGCATGTCAGGGGCCCTGGGGACATACAGCACTAGCAGTGCTCTGGAGCAGAGGGACCCTATATGTAACATGATAATTACAAAACTTCAGCACATTCCCAGTGGATGAGATGGGGGCAGCTAGGGAAGCCATGCAAACAGTGCAGCTCAAAGACACTTATTTGGATAAACAATATGCACTATGTATAATAACTGTGAGACTGTATAAAAGATAATAAAGCTGTTGTTTGAATAAATAAAGTTAGGGCCACCAGCAGAAATCATGGGGCCCAGGACAAATGAAAGGAGCAGGCCTCCCTTCCCCCCGAACCCATAGCGCACCTACCACGGAAAAAAAAAATTTTAGCGCGCAAGTTTTACTTAACTGTTTTCTTATTGTAATACGGAAAAAAACATTACAATGCAATCTGTTTCTTTTTATATTTTCAACAAAAGACAAAGATACCAAACGCTTCATCCAATGTGACAAAAGGCCTGGCTGGGATTCAGTATGAGCCTGGGGGGGGGGGGGGGGGAGATGGGTTAAGCGGGGGGGGGGAAGTGTAAGTATGGGACGGGGGGGGAGAATTATTATGGGTGGGTGGGGGGGGGGGGGGATGAGGCCTGGGTGCGTGGGTGAATGACTGTCCAGGTGCGTGGGTGAATGACTGTCCGGGTGCGTGGGTGAATGACTGTCCGGGTGCGTGGGTGAATGACTGTCCAGGTGCGTGGGTGAATGACTGTCCGGGTGCGTGGGTGAATGACTGTCCGGGTGCGTGGGTGAATGACTGCCTGGGTGGATAGGTGACTGACTGGGTGGGTGGTTGAGTGAGTGACTGCCTGGGTGGGTGGGTTGACTGACTGCCTGGTGGGTGGGTGACTTGACTGACTGCCTGGTGCTTGGGTGGGTGACTGACTGCCTGGGTGGCTGACTGACTGACTGCCTGGATGGGTGACTGACTGCCTGGGTGACTGACTTGAGTGACTGCCTGGGTGGGTTGACTGACTGGATGGGTGACTGACTGCCTGGGTGGGTGGGTTGACTGACTGCCTGGTGTGTGGGTGGGTGACTGACTGGGTGGGTGACTGAATGCCTGCCAGTGTGGGTGGCTGATTGACTGCCTGCCAGGGTGGGTGGGTGACTGCCTGCCTGGGTGGGTGACTGACTGCCTGGGTAGGTGGGTGACTTACTGCCTGGGTGGGTGACTGAATGCCTGCCAGTGTGGGTGGCTGATTGACTGCCTGCCAGGGTGGGTGGGTGACTGCCTGCCTGGGTGGGTGACTGACTGCCTGGGTGGGTGGGTGACTTACTGCCTGGGTGGGTGACTGACTGACTGGGTGGGTGACTGACTGGGTGACTGACTGGGTGGGTGACTGACTGACTGGGTGGGTGACTGACTGGGTGACTGACTGGGTGGGTGACTGACTGACTGCCTGGGTGGGCAGAATGTCAGTCACAGAATGTGTATAGAAGCTAACCCTCAATCTCAGTTGTTTATTGTACATGAATATGCAAAGTATTCTGATTGTTGTTCCCAATGTAATGCTCCCCCTGCAATGTAATAATCTGTGTCTCTTTGAAAACACAATAAAAAAGATTGAAACAAAAAAAAAGGCAATCCCACCTAGTGAACTAATTCCTGTTACACATAAGTGGTCTCTGCTGGGTAATTGATATATTTAAATTACTTGATTGCCTCTGGTTACACCCTGCTGTATGATATCACTGTATATATGATATCTGGCTGTATGATATCACATGCAAGTGCTTGTACAGCCAGAGACCCCCTTCCCTTATCTTTATTGGTTCTCTGATAAGGACAGGGTGAGAGAAGGGGGGAAAAAAACACTCGATTGACATACACTTCCACATTTAGAGCCCCACAAAGAAAATCAACTTGTAACTCATTTCCCCTCAAAAAGGCAAGCAGCCAAAATCTTTGCTATTAGCAATGTTGGATTTATTTAAGGAAGCCAATTAGACTATTATTTTTGTTTTGTGCACGACTACATGGGATCGTACCAAATCTATTTATCTAAGTCTCCTGGTGTACTATAATGAAAAACAAACAGCCCCTCCTTCTAGATTGTAATCTCTTTGGAACCTCCTTCCTATTGTCTCAGTTTGCCTTACCATATATACTTTGTCTTTGTCATACAATATTATTGTCCCCCCCCCCCATTGTACTGCGCTGCAGAATATGTTGGCGCCATACTAATGTAACGGCTGGACCCCCCTTGTCTGACCCACCCAATCTCACATTGGCCCGTGTGGTCTAACCGGTCCCCATTACAAGGTCGTGTGTGGTGGTGCACCTGCAAGTAACAGGACTCCTGAGTCTCCCGCTTGGTGTTATTAGAGGATATCATCAGGACAGGTAGCTGAGGTAGTGGGTACGAGTCCAACTTACTTCATGTGCAGCGCCTCCACCTCATCAGGATCTATGCTTCCGCAGGGAGATGGTCCTGGTGAGGAACTCCTTCTTGGTGTTGACCGCCACTGCAGAGTAATCTCACACTCACACAGTGGGGGTTTCTTTGAACAAGGCATCTTTATTATAGGCTTGGATGTAGCAGACTGCCCCATGCAGCTGCCGGCTCTAGCCGCACATCTTTCCGTGCTGTCCCTTTGCCAGGTACGCCCTCCCGTATTGAAGTGGGATTCCCTTTCTCCTAGGGAGATCACCGCTGTGCCAGGTCCCTGGACACAGTGTGGCTTAGACAGACTTGATTGGTCACTTTGCTACCGCTAGTTACAGCACTAGGGTCACAAAAGTATTCCTCCAATCCCTTATGCAGGAAGATACATTCTACCAGATGCTTCTCTGCCAACCTTGCAACACTTTTCAACAACACTAACTGACAGTGTTGTGCCCTTTATACCTCAGGGGGCAGGCGCATCTCTGATATCACTATCCAGGGACTCAGAGCATACAGCCACTCCCTTCCTTACACAGGGCACCACACCAGGGTGTGAGGGAAAACCTCCATAACTACTGCTGGCAGGCCTGTACTTACCAGGACTTACTGCCAACAGGGAAGATGTATGCAGTCATTATTATGCATGGCTACAGGAAAGTAAGTCCGGGAAGTAAGGCATGCCAGCAGTAGTTTATGGAGGTTTTCCCTCACCCATGGTGTGGTTGCCCTGTGTAGGAAGGGAGTGGCTGTATGCTCTGAGTCCTGGATAGTGACATCAGAGAATGCGCCCTGCCCCGAGGTATATAAGGGCACAACACTGTCAGTTAGTGTTGTTGAAAAGTGTTGCAAGGTTGGCAGAGAAGAATCTGGTAGAATCTGGTAGAGATTACTCTGCAGTGGCGGTCACCACCAAGAAGGAGTTCCTCACCAGGACCATCTCCCTGCGGAAGCATAGATCCTGATGAGGTGGAGGCGCTGCACATGAAGTAAGTTGGACTCGTACCCACTACCTCAGCTACCTGTCCTGATGATATCCTCTAATAACACCACGGGGAGAGACTCAGGTCCTGTTACTTGCAGGTGCACACCACACAAGACCTTGAATGGGGACCGTTAGACCACAGGCCAATGTGAGAATTGGGTGGGTCAGACAAGGGGGTCCAGCCGTACATTAGTATGAGCGCCAACATATTCTGCAGCGCAAGTACAATGGGGGGGGGGACAATAATATTGTATGACAAAGAACACAGTATATATGGTAAGGCAAACTGAGACAATAGAAGGAGGTTCCAAAGAGATTACAATCTAGAAGGAGGGGCTGTTTGTTTTTCATTATAGTACAACCAGGAGACTTAGATAAATAGATTTGGTACGATCCCATGTAGTCGTGCACACAAAACAAAAATAATAGTCTAATGGACTTCCTTAAATAATCCAACATTGCTAATAGCAAAGATTTTGGCTGCTGCCTTTTTGAGGGGAAATGAGTTTACAAGTTGATTTTCTTTGTGGGGCCTAAATGTGGAAGTGTATGTCAATCGAGTGTTTTTTTCCCCCCTTCTCTCACCCTGTCCTTATTCAGAAGAACCAATAAAGATAAGGGAAGGGGGTTTCTCTGGCTGTAACAAGCACTGGCCAGTGATATCATACAGCCAGATATCATAATACATGATATCATACAGCAGGGTGTAACCAGAGGCATCAGTAATTTAAAATATATCATTACCCAGCAGAAGACCACTTATGTGTAACAGAATTAGTTCACTAGGTGGGATTGCCTTTTTTTTTGTTTCAATCTTTTTTAATTGTGTTTTCAAAGAGACACAGATTATTACATTGCAGGGGGAGCATTACATTGGGAACAACAATCAGAATACATTTGCATATTATGTACAATAAAAACACTGAGATTGAGGGTTAGCTTCTATACACATTCTGTGACTGACATTCTGCCCACCCGGCCAGTCAGTCAGTTACCCACCCAGTCAGTCACCCGTCAGTCACCCACCCAGTCAGTTCAGTCCCCACCCAGTCAGTCACCATCAGTCACCCCCCAGTCAGTCAGTTCACCCACCCAGGCAAGTAAGTCACCACCCACCCAGGCAGTCAGTCACCCACCAGGCAGGCATCACCCACCCACCCTTGAGGCAGTCAATCACCACCCACACCTGGCAGGCATTCAGTCACCCACCCAGGCAGTAGTCACCCACCTACCCAGCAAGTCAGTCACCCACCCAGGCAGGCAGTACCCACCCACCCTGGCAGGCAGTCAATCAGCCACCCCACACCTGGCAGGCATTCAGTCACCCCACCCGTCATCACCACCCACAACACCAGGAGTCAGTCACCCACCCACCCAGGCGTCAGTCACCCATCCAGTCATCAACCCACCCAGGCCGTCACTCAAGTCAGTCACCCAGGCATTCAGTCACCATCCAGCAGTCAGGTCAAGCCACCCACGGCAGTCGTAACCCACCCAAGCAACCCAGGCAGTCAGTCAGTCACCACCCACACAGGCAGGCAGTCACCACCCACCCAGGCAGTCACTCACTAACCACCCACCCAGTCAGTCACCTATCACCCAGGCAGTCATTCACCCACGCACCCGGACAGTTCATTCACCCACCACCCGGACAGTCATTCCCCACGCACCTGACGTCATTCACCCACGCACGACATCATTCACCCCGCACCCGCGACAGTCACTTCACCCACGCACGCTGGACAGCATTCACCCCCACCAGCATTAGAGTCACCCACGCCTAATTAATCCCCCCCAGGCCCTTACTTATAACCATCTGCCCCCCCCCCCCCCCGGCTCATACTGATCCAAGCCAGCCTTTTGTCACATTGGAGAAGCGTTTGGTATCTTTGTCTTTTGTTTGAAATATCAAAAAAGAAAAGATGTGCATTGTAAGTTTTTTTCCGTATTACAATAAGAAAAAGTTAAGTAAAACTTGTTGCGCTAAAATTTTTTTTTCCGTGGTAGGTGCGCTATGGGTTCGGGGGAAGGGAGGCCTGCTCCTTTCATTTGTCCTGGGCCCCATTGTTCTGCTGGTGGCCCTAACTTTATTTATTCAAACAACAGCTTTATTATCTTTATTACAGTCTCACAGTTATACATAGTGTGCATATTGTTTATCCAAATAAGTGTCTTTGAGCTGCACTGTTTGCATGGAGCTTCCCTAGCTGCCCCACTTCATCCACTGGAAGTGCTGAAGTTTGTATTATCATGTTACATATAGGGTCCCTCTGCCGCAGACACTGCTAGTGCGTAGTCCCCAGGGCCCCTGAGCCTCGCACTACTCCTTATGTAATCAGCCTCCCCATCTTGGGCAATTCCACAAGGTGGCCTTCAGGATGAAAGCCAGCTACGGACCCTCCAAATGGGGTAGTCAACATATGCCTAGGGGCTGCGGTTGTGTAACCCCTTTAGGCATAGGTTGTGTCCTCTGTAAGCCTTTTGTCGTAGTATGGGACCTTTTCTATGGGACGCTAGCTACACCATTGTACTCTCCTAACTCGAAACAAAAGGAAATACTTAACCCAGGGTGGAGCAAACTAGGGGGGCAACCCATTTTTGCCATGGCAACGGCGGCGTCAAATGATGTAGAGGGGTCACAGATGTCAGATGACGCTGGACAAAGGTAAAGAAGAGCAGGCAGGGGGTGCGAGCAGTGGGGAGAGCAGGCAAGGGTGCAGACTAAAAGTTTGCGCACCCTGACAACCTATCCTAAACATAGCAATTTACATAACTATTCACAGTGAGATTCCCTTCTTCAACCCTCCTGGATCTGAGTTCCACAAGCTCCCTCTTACTATTTTGTCACTGATCTCCAGGCAGAAGGAGGGCATGGCTTAACTTCGGCTGAGTCACTTCCAGCACCATGTGATGGGGAAGGGCCTACAGTAACCCTGAAAGACCCATAGTAATCCCAAAGGGGTTATGTACGTCCGTGGATCTCTGTACGCCAAACCCCAGGACATAGTAGCTATGTCTAAAGGACAGTGCCGCTGACGGGTAGAAAGAGCTGGGACAAGTCCTGAGCCGATGGCTTGCGGGGGGGGCCCGACGGCGATGCTGGAAGGTGGGCCTGGCCATAGATCGGGACCAACATCTTTGTCTGGCTGCCGTCCTCTGGTGGTCCATCGGACCAGGCTCACCCCAGCTGCAGGCCCCCTCACTCTCCTGCACCGGCCCCCTCTCGTTCATGCCCATGGCCAGCTTCCGGCGTGCACTGGCATCTAAGAGAGGGAGGCCCAGCGTGGAGGTGAGGAGGCCCGCACAGCGGAGCGAGGGAATACCACCAGGAGGTCTGCAGTGAGCATCCTAAAGAGTAAGTTGTTTGTATGTATTGTGGTGGGCGGGGTGGGGGGTTGTCATGTATTTGGCAACGTATTGTGGGGGTGAGGTTATTTGTACATATTGTTGGGGTGGTTTTTTTTGTATGTATTTTGGGAGTGGGTTGTATGTATTTGGGTTTTCCTTTATGTATTTGTGTGTGGGGGGGGGGGCTAATTATTGTGGGGAGGATCGTATGTGTGTGTGTGGCCAGGGGAGGAGGGAGTGATGTGAGGAGGGGGATTGATGGAGCGATTGAGTGAGTGGAAGAGTAAGAGGGGTGAGGGGGTGTAAAAGACAGAGGGTAGAGAGGAGAAAGAGGTGGGAAGAGAGGGGGGTAAGAGTAGAGACGGGGGGGGGGGGGAGAAAACATGGGGGAGAGGGGGGAGAAGAGGCCCTGCTAAAGGAAATAACAGAAGGAGAATGAGGGAGGGGAGAGAGAGCGAGAGAGAGCGAGAGAAGGGGAAAAGGGAGAGAGAGTGAAAAGGGGGGAAAGAAATGAGAGTAGGGAGAAAAGGGAATGGGTGGATTGAGAGAGGGAATGGAGGGGATGAGGAGAGAATGGGGGGGAGAATGGGGTTGATGGGGGGAGGGATAAAAATAATGGGGGAGGGAAGAGAGAGAGAATGGAGGGGACGGAAAGAATGGGGGGGGGGAGAGAAATGGCAGTAGTCTAGAGAAAGAATGGTGGAAGAGAGAAAGGAACTTGGGGGGCCGAAGGGAGAGCGAGAATGGGGGAGGGTGTGTTTTTTGTATGTATTGGGGGGGTGGGTTGATTGTATTGACGAATAGGGGGAAGTCCGGAAGAGAGAATGGCGGAGGGAAGAGAGAATGTGGGGAGTGAGAGAGGAGATGGGGGGAAGGAAAGAGAGTTAGGGGGAAGGAGACGAGAAAAAAATGGGTGGAGGGCTCAGGCCTCCCCATCTCCTTCGCTCGGTGAGGAGAGAGGAGAGAGACCACGAGACAACGAGACGAGAAGAGCGGAGAGAGAGAGAGCATCTACGGAGAGAGAGGAAGACGACGAAAGGAGACCGCCGCAGGAGGAGCAAAGAGACACCCGAGGTAGAACCCAGAGAAGACGCAGAGAGAATACGAACAGCAACACGAGCAGGAGATGAAGGAGAGAGAAGAGCAGAGACGCAAGAATGAAGGAGCACGAAAAACGGAGGGAAGGAGAGATAAGAGGAGAGCATTCGAGCGAGATGAGCAAGATAAGAGGAGGGAGAGAGGAAGAGTAGGATGATATGAAGCAAGAGAGAATAGAGAGAGAACAGAGAGGAGAGACGAAACGTACCGAAGCCGAAGTAACGAGAGCAGAATGAGTTATGGAAGAAGCGCAGATCAAACGTAACGAGTAGAGGAATATTAGGGAAGAGATAGTAAGGAGAAGACGAACTTAGAGAGAAGGAATGGGGGAAGGAATTTTGAGAGATAGCATAGAGAAGGATGAGAGAGATATCCACCAGAGCACGGAGAGCCAAGATAAGAAGAGAGAAGAAAGTAGTAGATGTGTGAGAGGAAAGAAAGGAGAGAGAGGAAAAGAGAGAGAAGAGAGATGAGTGAGAGAAGAGCAATGGGGGAAGAAAGAGAGATAGGAGAGGAGAGAGCAGATGTGGAAGAGAGAGGGAGAAGAGAGAGATGGAGCGGGAAGGGGGGAAAGAGAGATATAGGGGGAAGAAGGAGGGAGAGAGAATGGGTGGACGGGGGGAGGAATACGGTAGTGAAGGTGACGGCCCGCCCGCGCTAAAATGCACCGCCCAGGCAAGTGGGCGAGTGACATTTGTCAAGCCTGTATATATATAATATATATATATATAGTTAGATTGGTATGGGATTGTTTATTAAGAGTGAGGGCCCCTGGGGTTACAGTTGTCAAGGAGTAATAAAGCACCAGTAATTTATACACAATGTTTTTTTGATTTTATCTAATGATGGATGAAACAAGGGAGTACGGCCTCGGGGCTGCCGTCACAGCACAACCGTATAGTGGAAATAGAGGGGTGTGCATTGAGGTAAAAAGGTATGATCGCATTTACTACTTTAATGGTGAATATATATGCCGGGCCTGTTAATAGATTTAACAAATAACATGTACTGTCGTGTGGTGAGTGTAGCCAGTCACAGATGGCTGACTATTCTGCCACATGGGCTGGCCATTAGTAAACCTCCCCTGGTACCAATCAGGTTGCCAGTAGTTGGTATGGGTTTGCCCCTCCGGGAGCCTGCATTTGAGTGGACCAGTGGGAGGCAGCTCCCCCAAACTGACACTCAGACGGGCTATGCACAATCATGAGCCAGACCCTGTGCCCTCCGTCCGGCAGTAAACCCTGGTTAAATCAGGTTAGCCAGTCAGTTGGTATGGGGTTTCCCTCCGAAGAGGAGTGCAATTTGAGTGGAACAGTGGGAAGGCCAGTGACATCAGACCTGGAGGCATGACACAATAGAGACAGACCTGTGACCGCTCCTGGCATTACTTTTAAAGGCCAGTAACATTTAGCAGGTGTCTTCCCTCGTAGTAGAAGGGCAGGTCACACAACTGGGAGCCTGAGATGTGGGGCCTTCATGTGCTCTTTCACTCGCGAGGGAGAGTGAGAGTTGGGACTATCATCTGCCTCTGCTAGGGATGGTGGGAAAAGCTAGGACGGGCTGTGCCCTGTGTCTGTTAAAAAGTGATGGTCCAGGGGACCTTCCTTCAGTGAGAGCTGAGAGTACTGCTGGGCAAAGCCTGCGTGATAATGACTGTACAGAAGACAATTAAAACAATTCTGTGTTTATAATACTCTGCTGGTGGTGACCTTACTTGGGGGGGGAGAAGAATGAGTTTGTAACCGTGGGAGAATCACCTTAAGCACGTACGGCAGAGGAGGCAGCTGCACTGACTAAAGAGATATGTGGGGTATGAACCTCAAAAGCCTGGGTCCTGTGTCCCACTACCATGACTCAAGCCCTCCTGTTTGCCAGCAGGGATTGCACCATGCACAGTAGTAAGGAACAAAATCTCCCATCGGGGTGGGAAACAGTTACATAAGTGGGTAACGCAAAAAAACTGCCTGTAATAAACCGCTCCCTTTGGATCTACTGCAGGAGGAACGGACCACTTGTAAGGACTGGGGGAAATTGAAAGGGACACTCCGGGCCAAGAGGGAAGGACTGTGTTGGTGGAAATAGTGGGAATAAGAGCTGCATGGAATCATGGTTCTGTGAAGTGAAAGAAAATGCATTGTGTGTGGACGCCAGAAATCAATTGGGAGGGATTAAAAAGTCAATTGCCCATTTTTGAATTTAATTATCACTAGTATGGCAAATAATGGCAAACCTGAACGAAAAAAAAATTGTGAATTCATTTGACAGGTTTACAGAAAATAGTCCAATACTTAGACTTTATTTTTCCCCAAGTTAGGCAACCTGTGTGGACGTGTAGGGCTGCGACATATATGATTAGTGTTGGTTGCCTGATGTTCAACGAGTGTTCAAACAAAACTTTGCCACAGGTAAACTCTGCTCCGTCTATCACTCCACTTATCTTTATTGCTCTCTGATAAGAACAGTGCGCAAAGGAGGTAAAAAAAACTTAATTAACCAACACTTCCTATTCCATGGACCACACAGAAGTGTAATGTGTCAATTACATTTCCAGAGCAACCATGGGATTGGTAAATTGTTTACAAAAGGTTTGTTTTTTTTTACCCAGCTACAGATGGGATTGCACCGTAAAGTGGTAACACCCCAGTACTAATAAAGTAGGACCTACCTGAGTCGAAGAGCGAGGCGCGGTGTCCAAAAATATTGCAGCGTGGATCAAATGGTAAAATGGTTCAAAAGGTCAGCTCGCCTGACAGCCAAAGGAAGGACATGTTACGACTTGTATTTGTGACACTTGATTGCCAGTATGAAATCCGGCACACGAAAATTAAAATACTAATATCCGAGATTCGGTAACGGGGGAGGAGGTTGTAGGGTTCCGCACCAGTTAGGCAGTTTGGCAACCACTCTGGTGTGTCCAGGCGACTATGATGTTTCGGCAGGTATCTCCAGGTACGGGTTGAGATTTTGAAATCTCAGGTTACGTTGTGGGCCAGGCTGGGATGTTGGGCAGGGCCTCGGCTCTTATCTTCTCAGGCGGCAGCAGATTCATTGTCAGGCTTCTCCCCATGATGGTGCTGTCAAGATGGCTCTGCCACATCAATGGCATACGTTTGTCATGGCAATGTGAACGCCGCATAAATGTCGCGGCATACCCTGAGTGTCCCATTGTCATGGCAACGGGACGCACCATGTGATGTCGCAGAGGCCCATTGGACGGGGGCACATTGCCAGGGGGAGATGCCGCCGCCAGAGAGAGTAAGAGATTAAATATATAATTAAACTGGGGGGGGGGGGGGGGTACTGCCATTTTATTAGCTGCCACCGTTTCAGGTGAAACTGAGAAATAAATAAACATTGGGGTGCCAAAGGAACACAGGTAAAAAAAGTCTAGTGTAGGGAACAGTCTGTATTTTCCTGTAATGCTTCAGAACAAAATAATGTCAATAAACACTGATTTATCCAGGGTGGCGACAAATCCAGTTCTCTAGAGGCCCAAGTGGTCAGTTTTCAGGGAATCCCGGACTGCAGCACAGGTGCTCAAAGTGTTCAGTCATAATGACTGACGCTACTGATTGGACCCACCTGGTCTGAAGCGGGATATCCTGAAAACCTGGACTATGGGGGCCTTGAGGAACTGGAGTGTGCCACTCTTGGTTGTATATGGTCACGAACACGTGAAAAACATTTTATTGCAGATTGTTGTATGTATTTATTATAGCGCGCATCCAGGTTGGACATTGACGTTAGCAGCAGTAAACCAAATAATCGATAACACACAAAGGGAATTAGCACTTAGACGAATATAACAATAGGAGGCGGCAAGTCCTGCCCCGAAGGCTACAATCTAAGTAATTAAACATCGATGATGTTCATAAGTAAGGGCATTCCATATTTGAAAATGACTATGTTTTTATACTGTAAGCTCTGTGAATGGCCACTAAAATAATAATAAATATATCATAGATTTCCAGCACTAAAGGGGTGGTAATGACGGCATTTTACTTTCCCCATCTCCACCACCTCTGCCCACAATCTTTGACAAGGATGTCATGTGAACCTGAGGGGGTGGGGGATTTTAATTCGTCCTCTAGCCCCCCCCCACAGAGCTTGCCCTCGACTACCTTTCAGTGAATCCTACAGTCTAAGAGCAGGGAGTGGGAGGGCGCTTTGTCAGTCTCATTGCTCAGACATTCCCTTATTCTGGATTTAAAACAACAAGGACGCGGTGATCCAGAAGAGGGGAGGAGGAAACAGGTTGATCTTGGTATAACAAGCAGGACGAGAGTCAAGGAAGTCGCCAGACAAGGCTAAGGTAACGTCAGGCAAATTAGATCGCAAGCTCTGTTGGGAACGGGGGCTCTTGATGCTGCGAGGGAGCTGGAGTTTTACACTGTCATATAAGAAAAACACTTGCATTTCCAAAGCAGAACTGCCATCAACCAAAGGGAATTACTATGGGCGTCATGATTGTCTATCTGAATGTAAGGTTGTATCGACGCGCCCTAACAGACTCTTGCTTTGTACATGGCACGGTGGTTGTACCGAAGTTTTGGTTTTGCGATTTAGTTTTGGGGTGAAAGTCGGTTATCGGGGTTTAGCTCATCCAAATAGTTTAAACGGGGTAGACACATCTCCAGCTGGCACCTGGTTCTTTGAGTATATGAGTGAAGGTGGAAAGGCTCTATTTGTTTTTAGTGTATGAGATGGTTATACGATTTTTACCTGTAGGTCGTTGAATGAGTACTGAGCTATCTAATGTAGTGGGATCTGTATTTTGTTTCACTAAGAAACGCGCGTGGTGTCTATATATATATTCTAAAAATTAATGTATGTGGGTTAACATGGAAATTCTTCTTGGACTAAGGACTGAAACATTAATAATTATTTGTTCAGGGTGCAGGAACTATTTTATTTGGGTGGGGTGGTGTGTGTTGCAACAAATCAGTAACCTGAACAGGTACATAATGTATGAATATATAACCGGCGGGGGCAGGGCACTCATGCCCTGCACCCCCAGATCAGCCCCCAGTTCCTGATCTGCTCTTGCTTGTGACACCCTTTACCCATTTAATATTTAAACTATTGCTGACGCAACTGTATGAGGCGAGTACCGGGAACGAGATTAGGCAGGGCATACTATGGTTCTGAAGAGCACTGTGCCCTTCTTACAATAAGGGTGTGCGATGACTTTGTAGCGTGCCTGTATGTTGTGTAAATGGGAAGTGCACGCTACCACCCTTATCCCAGCTGAGAAAGGCTGCGAGAGCCAGTGTTTGTCTGAAACCAGTGTTCCTGTAGTGACGGAGGGACAGGAGTGCTGACGCCTGTTCAGACGGTGGCCCATGGTGATGGGTGGGGGTGAGGCGGGAAAGAGGATTGTAAGAAAGGGGTGGTGGGGAGGAGAGGGCGTGAGTGCTCTCACGAGGAAAATCGGTAGGGAGCGTTGAAAGCTCCTGTGTTACAGTCCCATGGAAACCAGTTTAAATAAGTTTCTCCCCTCCACACGGTTCTGTTTATGGTTGCATATGCCTTGCCCCGTGAGCATTGGTGGGTTAGCTAAAGCAGAAGCGCGTCAAACACTTTTATTTTAGAGCGTTTGAGGACGTACGTAACATCAATCTCTTCCTCGCTTTCGTAAAGTATTGGCTGTTTGATTTTTTAGGGTTTTTTGGGCTGGGGTGCTAGAAATGGCCGCCAATGAATTATAATAAGAATTGTTTGCAACTTTGCCTCTGACTACCACGCGTGGAATGGTGCATTCTTGTCTCAAGTCCGAGCCTGTTAAAATAGCAGTCTGTTATCGCAAGTCTCTGCTGACCCGGTGCATTGCGCAGGGTCCCAGTTGCAGAAGAAAAAGGAACACATTTAAATGACGAGTGGGATTTACACAATCACTGGGGGGCGGGATCTTGGGGGGTCTATGTAACAGGAGAGAAAGGTTGTTGCTTAGAAGCGCTGCTCAGTCTTTGGGAGCAGAGTCGCGGTATGCAAGGACCGTTTTTCTGACATCGTGTGTGCGAATCGCACACTGCAAAGCCCACACCCAAAACAGGTCACGGTTTTCAGGATTTCTCCCAGTCGATGCACAGGGACTCGACTAAGCCACCTGTGTGGAAGCTGGGAAGATTCTGAAAACCTGACTGTTGGCGGGGGGCTTGAGGGACGGCAGTGAGCACCGTTTACACATCTCTAGGGCCACCACCTTTAGGGGCCACATCCCATGCCACTTGATATCTGCTGTTCCTGTACTTTAGAGGCCGGAAACGCATGTCACCATTTCTAAAGGCCCTCACAATGGACTCTACCTGTGGTGCTGCCTTACTTGTCAGGCATCGACAAGGGAGTTGCCCACTCCCATAATCACTGCCTAGGGGGTTAGCACTCCCTCCCCCCCCTTTACACTATCCACCAGTGGCTAGTTTGGAACTGCATCTGAAGGCCGAGTTGCAGGGTGGCCTGCATCCGACGATGCGCAAGTCCGTCGCAAAGTTTCAGTTGTTCGGTGGGTGTGTCAAAACTGAAAACTCCAACCGGCGGCCAAAGTGAAGCGCTGACGCTGGCTACGCTTTTGCCAGCCTACAACACGAAAATACTTGGGGCGGTCAGTCGCGTCACGGAAGCTGGTTCAGCGACACAGCTCTGTGACACGTTCACCCCAAAACGCGCGACACAACTCCTGCAGCTTGGGACAGATCGTGGGCTGCAGGAGCACGCGGGGGAGGGTGCGCACGGACGCAAGAGTCCCTAGCGGCACCCTGAACGTGGCCTAAGTGCACAAGTTCGAGCTGACGAATTCAGATGTGGAGGGATTTTGGGGGGCAAGATAAAAGGGTGGAACAAGAATGGACGTTAGAGTGTGAATGAATCTCTTCATATAATCCATGCCCATGTAACTCATCCCAGCTCCTCCTTCTGATGGCCCCAAGGTGTAAGATGGGGCAAAATGGAGAACGGTGCATGCTGAAATTGCCTGACACACACCCTTTTTAAGGTTCATATTCCTATTTGCAACAAACCACCATTATATTGGCTAAAGTAGTTCCAAAATATTGTTTATGTACATATCTGGATTTGAGTTGTTGTGGAAGTAACCCTTTCGTGCCCAGGGTTGGCACAAGCAACTTAGCATGACAGTCACGGTGGAGAAGAATTCTTTCATTGGGGCATCTAAAATGGGGGTGGGGGGAGTGGGGGGAGGAGGGTGGTGGGTAGCGGAGAGAGGGTTGTCAATACATGCTTATGCAACCTCTAGCTATATGTCCTGGTTCCAGCTAAGGCGCGGGAACTGGTCAGTGCTTACCGCGGGCAGGGTCACGCTTGTCGAGACATGCGCTGAGACAGCGGGATAGAACCGCGCACCTTATGAGGGCGTCTTTAGGAGGCGCTTCGCAGGGCTGCTGGAGGGAGAAGCTCAATGTAAGTTTTGGAGAGGAGGCCGCGTCAAGTGAGCGGTTCGCCCAATGAGGCGAACCAGCTTCGTGATTTCAAAGTGGCCGACCCCGGATGGGCGACGCGTATTAAGGCCAGGAGGGAAAAGAAACCCGCTTTCCTCAGCCTCCAACGCGCCTGCAGTCTCTATGGACTCAGCCTAAGGCTTGAGGTCACTTGCCGCTAGCGCGGGTTCAGACAATGATTCGAGATCTGTCGCGCGGCGAGTGCCCAGTCGCTCGAGAAAGATAGTTTGTTTCAGGGCGACTGAAGGGTCAATGACCTCCTCAACAATCGGAGGGACTAGTCATGCTCGGCCATGGCCCCTCCCGCTCGCGTGTAAAAAAAAAATTATGACCAGGACGCTGAGGGCTCATGCTTGGAGAGTGGTTGACATCACGGCTCTCAAGCATGAGCGTGGTCAGCGGCAAACAGAGGATGCGGCCTAATTTCCTTTGGTGGTTTCCTCCCTCCCCTAATATAGAGGGGGGGGATTGCCCGTGTTGTAAACCCATGTTCAGCAACATGGTTATACCACACAAAAGAGAGCAAACGGGAGAATCAAAACCCCTCATGTCTAAGATTCCCTGTGAACAACGAACTTTTAACCAGATTTACCCACAATATCCTACATTTTATAGATATTTTTGCTTATTTGTTAAAAAATGTTAATCTTGATTTTAAAAGCAGCATTTTCTCTTTCTCCCCCCCCACCCCCTTGGGGATGTGAAAAGCAGCAAGGGGGTCCCCAGGACCTTGAAACTTGCTGCCTTCAGCTGCCAGGGACCCCCTTGAGCTTGTGAGAAACTTACCAGGAAAGTACGCCAGTATTTCCAGGTTTCGCTCGCGTCACACAGGCCAGCGGGAGCAGAGGGGAGCAGTTGGACTTGCAGTTCCTATTGACCCTGGTGACATAGATTAAAACATTTGTTTTATTCCCCCTGGGGGGGAGAGGGAGGTCCTGGAGCTGAAGATGGCCTCAAGGGATTCTGGGCTTACCAGCAAGGGCAGAGGTCAATCAAAAACTTGAGTGAGGGGGAGACAGCTACCTTTTAAATGCCTTTAAAGAGTCAATTCCATTTATTTATTTTGGCCTAGGAGGGTTATGACTTTTCAATGTAGTTTTTTTTTTTTTTCCCCTTAGGGAGATGTAGTCTAGCCTTAAAAATGCATAGTTAAAAAAGCACCCCTGATGTGAAACCAAGGGGAGTTTTTATCTTATGTCCGTGGGGTTTTTTTTTTTTGGTACCACTAGATCCAAAGTCAACTTGATCTTTTTCTACGACCTGGCGAGTTCCTATGTTACTCTTGGGGGTTGCGGGCCTCCACTCACATTTTTTACTCGTAAAGGTACACATAACCTGCTGTGCCAGGATGGCGGCTCCAAGTCGGGGAGTATAGCGATGATGTTATTCCTGACCGTGTGCATGTACATGCTTGCTTGTTGGAAATAATTGACGTAGAACCTAAAATACAGCATACAGGCATTTTGTCCGGTTAGTCGCCAAACTGATAGACATCACCTTCAGAGGGCGCCTGAACACTTTGATGAAAGGGTGACCCTCTTTTCCCTGCCCTATGGGCTGAGTGCAAAGGAGTAGTGATGTTTTTTGGTCTGGGAGTAGGATCACACAGGTTGTCCTTTAAATGGCATCTAACTATAGGATTCTGTGGCCATGGTGGAATTCCCATCTTCTGCCATGCATTGGGTTGGGCTGCTTCCATCTGTATGGAATGCGCTTTCCTGGGCTTTCACAAAAACTGTTGCAGCAGAAACAGAAAAACAGCCCCTTGTGTTTCAGGGCATAATACTGAGGCTTGTGTGGTGTGTGTGTGTGTGTGTGTGTGTGTGTGGGTGTGTCTCAAAGCGCATCCCGAGTTATGCCTGGTTTTTGTTAAACATGGGAATGGGGGGCTATTTACAAATTGTAGTCTGACCCCATAATTACATTTTGAGTTGACTGCTATAACCGTCCAGTTCCTGGGTTGGGAAAAGCCTCACGTTTCCACAACTGCGGCCCAGTTTAACTAAACGCTAAAGCCTGGAAAATCCACTAGGACAGTTGTTCAATCCTCCTGGTGACGGTAGCGTCCGATCCATCGGAAGGACCCCGTGATCTGTGCCCGACAACCTAAGCGGAACTGGACCCAATAACATAGTGACGGGTTCAGGGGCTTTACGCTAGGGCCCTTGGGCTAACCTTTGGGTGTGGACGGGTTGGGGGACGGGACCGAACGTAGTCACTTGACAGGGTTACGACCTGCTCTCAGCCGATACCTGCCTTATAATCGTCGCCACAAAGTCCTTCTTTGTTCTCCCGCAGTCGGGGCTTCGTTCTGTCCTGAACTCGAACACCGCCCCTTCTCCTCCTGGTAGTATGGGAATCGTTTCCCTCTTTTCAGAAAGGCCCGTCCCGCAGAGCGCCAACCTCCCCACTCGATGCCCGCTCTGGTTTCGCTCCGAACCACCTCCGCACACCACGTGCTGCGACGCCATTCTTGGTGGATCCCCATCGGGATCTCTTCCTCCACAGACATCCGCCAACAGCCCCCGTTGCTGCGCGAATCCAGTCTGGCTCTGCCTCGCTCCCTCCGGCTCTTCCATCCCTTGGTTCTGCAACATGGCACGGTTCTTGTACCACCATCGCGGATCGGGGTGATCACCTGGTCCGATCCACAGTCACCACGGCAGTGGTGACCGGCGAACGGGTGGTTCGCGGTACTGGAGACACTCGACTCCGTGTCTCCACACCACAGGAATCTCATCCCTCCATGGCGTACCAATGGTATGACAGGTCTCTCTTTATGACTGTCTTACTCTCGCCAGCCTGGCGCACCTGTCCTCGCCCGAGGATTCTAAGCCTGCAATTCGGACGAGGCATCCCAGTAGGAGACGGCGATGGGCTCCTCGTTGATCACCTCTCCGATGGCTGGGTTTCTCTGTCCGTGAAGCCACCAGAGCTGGACTCACCTGCGGACTTGCACTCTTATCCAGAGGGCTCCCGCTGCTCCTCTCATCGGCATCGGACTTTCGGCCACTCCCACAGCCTGCAACCGTCGAACGTGGTCACGGCCACATATACTGCAGTCCCAGTGGGGCATCGGCCGTCGCTGCCCACGGCTTTCCGCCCGGCAGTCTGCACTGCAGGCAAAACCGCCACAGTCTCCACACCCTCCACACGGATTACCAGGAAGCCTCCTGGACCGAATAAGGTGAGGTGGATATCATCGACCCTGGTCCACTTGTCAGCAGCTTCCGCCATCTTTACAACGGAGGCACTCGTCTCAGAGGTCATATTGGTCACTGCTCTTCTCACTGAAAGCGCATGGCTATGTAGCAACCCTTCCTCCCATCTCTCTGTTCGACACCGGTGGAACCGCAAACCACTCCCCCTGTTGAAACTGGGGGATGTCTCTTAGACTTGTAGGCTGACCCAGCACAGGTGCGGAGTGAGTCATAGTCCATGAGGCGCGGCTCCAGCTTTCGACCGCCAAACTCCCCATCAGGGGTCGGGGTGGAGTTTTCCCTCGTTGGCGCCAATCCTGGCCAACAGTTAGCAAACTGCAAATTTGCAAGACTTTCTGCCGGCATGCCCACGCGGTGTCCCGGAACGCGGAAACCCCTCTTGGTAAGTATTGGCTTTTTTTTTCATTGAGGCAGCGTCTGGCTGTTTTTAATTGGGGTATACAAAGTCCATGTCCGTTCCTCCATCGGATCACTCTGTCATGCTCATTATTCTCAGGGTATCATCCCGAGACAAAAACGATAAACACGGCTCAGCACGGCTTTCACACGCATTCCACAACAAACTCAAAAAGTCTCTTCTGTAGCTTGTTCTCGTCCACGCACAGTTCATATGCGTGTTCTCCTCTGACCGCATCCTGACCTTCTGCTCTATGGCAAGATCCTCCATTTTGTGGTCTCTCTCCCTGCCATCCTGGACCTTCTGCTCGGTGCAGATCCTCCATTCTGACAGGTCTCTCTTGATCGTTTGAACACCGATTTCCTGTACATGGAGCTCGCTCTGCGGGGCAGCTACCACACCGATGCAATAAAATGCCTTGTGCACCACCTTTGTGTACCTAATGTAGATCTTACTCGTGTTTGCACTACCTCAGGCTAGACTCACTCTTTCTGTGTCTACGTAACAAGTTCCTCCATCTGTGCTCCTTGGTAGTGATCTGGAATGGAGACTAGAGTACTCTGGCTCTTCCATGCGCACTTTGGGCGTCGACCTACTTGTCTGCCCTAGGTGCGCCCTTCCAGAATTCCTGCCCTAAGTTACCAGTTTACCCCTTCAGGCGTCCCCCGCTAAGCCGCACACCCAAGGCGACTAAACATCAATAGCCCCCTGCTCCAGACTCACTAACCCCTAACGTATCCCAAGGCGTCTTTGCGGCATGCAGCTCCAGCACTCCCTGACTACCCCTGGCTCCGCCCATGCAGCACAAAGTGGCAGCAGACACTTTCCCTTTCCTAATGTGTGCCTAGCAAAAGCCGGTCCTGTAACAGGTATCTCAGCAGCGCCTCCAATTGAACGGCTGGACCCCCCTTGTCTGACCCACCCCAAATCTCACATTGCACCTTGGTTCTAACCGGTCCCCATTACAAGGTCGTGTGTGGTGGTGCCCCTGCAAGTACCAGGAACTCCTGAGTCTCCGCTTGGTGTTATTAGAGGATATCATCAGGACAGTAGCTGAGTAGTGGGTACGAGTCCAACTTACTTCAGTGGCAGGCCTCCACCTCATCAGGATCTATGCTTCCGCAGGGAGAGGGTCCCTGGTAGGAACTCCTTCGTGGTGTTGACCGCCACTGCAGAGTAATCTCACACTCACACGTGGGGGTTTCCTTTGAACAAGGCATCTTTATTATAGGCTTGGGATGTAGCAACTGCCCCATGCACTCCGGCTCTAGCCGCACATCTTTCCGTGCTGTCCCTTTGCCAGGTACGCCCTCCCGTATTGAAGTGTGATTCCTTTCTCCTAGGGAGATCACCGCTGTGCCAGGTCCCTGGACACAGTGTGGCTTAGACAGACTTGATTGAGGCACTTTGCTAACGCCGAGTTACAGCACTAGGGGTCACAAAGTATTCTCCAATCCCTACATGCAGGAAGATACATTCTACCAGATGCTTCTCTGCCAACCTGCACACTTTTCAACAACACTAACTGACATTGTTGTCCTTTATACAACCTCAGGGTCAGGGCGCATCTCTGATATCACTATCCAGGGACTCAGAGCATCCAGCCACTCCTTCCTTACACAGGACCACACCAGGGTGTGAGGGAAAACCTCCATAACTATTGCTGGCAGGCCTGTACTTTACCAGGACTTACGCCAACAGGAAGTTATCATCATATTAATGCATGGCTACACTAACAAAAGATCATCAATAAAAGACAATGGCATGTAGGATTTCCCAAAAAAACTGAGTCTAGTCTCCTTCCGTTCTTCGGAGCTATGGTCTATAGATTCTTCTAAGGACTCCTCATCAGGCCCCCCAGAAGATACCCCGGACGTACCCTCAGATCGCTCAACAACCCCTTTGTACGGTGCGGTGTTTCTAACAGTAATACTTAGTACACTAGGGCAATTACTAGATACCGACACTTGTCGGGACATCCTCCCTCCTCCCTCCGACCCATCATCCGACGTTCCCAAGTCCAGGCTTCCAGTCCGATCATCAGAAGGACCCCGTGACTCCCCGAACAACCTTAAGCTAGAACTGGACCCAAATAAAATAGTGACGGGTACAGGGGCTTACTGCCAACAGGGAAGATGTATGCAGTCATTATTATGCATGGCTACACTAACAAAAGATCATAATAAAAGACAATGCATGTAGGAATTCCCACAAAAAAACTGAGCCTTTTATCTTCTTAATTGAGATTCATTTCAGGTTTAAGATCACGGTCAGACTGGAAATTAGTTTCATTCATTTGCTGTAACCAGGAAGATTAATACTGTATATTAATCCTGGATGCAAGAAGGTGAATTGGGGTCAATCAGTGGAATGGATAAATGTATGTGATTGTAATATTGAACGCCAGTGAAATGCCTTTTCTTTTATTTCAAAGGGAAGCGTCATACTCACCTGCTAAAGAATGGGTCCAGATAGGTGAATGCACAAGGTCATCTAAGGTTTTCCGATAGTTTTCAAGGATTTTGCCCTTTTTCTTGGCCTTTTTTTACTTAGGCCCCCAAAATGAACTAGTAGCAGGTGCTTTGGGTGCCCGACGGACGTAGTTGCTACGTCATGCGGTCTGGCCCTCCAGGGGCCCAAGGACGGCATGCTAAATGGTGGGGTCCCGGTGTCTGTGCAGGGCCTTTTTCCTTTACCCCGTAGCTAGGGTTGCCAGGTGTCCGGTATTGAACTGGACTGTCCTGTATTTGGATACTCTGTCCAGTAAAAAATGAGAGGTGCTGTAACACTGGACATGTATGTGTCCGGTATTTTCCTCCCTGGACATAGTGACCTGACGCACCTTTCCCCATTGAGTCCAGTATTTTTGGAGAAGCCACCTGGCAACCCTACCCGTAGCCCCACCTGTGGGGCGGTTGTGGCAGCGACGCTGGTGGGTGTCCTGACATCGGAAGTTAGGCCCCACCGGAAGACGGACCCGGCTTTTGTGATTGCCGCCTGAGTGGGCTCCCTCCGTCGCTGCAACCGCTCCACGGGTGGGGTCCCGGGGAGAGCGCGGGGCTTCGATAAGGATGGGGCTCGGTGCAGTCGCACTATCACCACCATCAAACCGGCCCTGTGTAAGAGCTACGCCTTCATTTTCCTGCTGGTTTTTCTAGGTGAGATCGTGTTCAGAACTCAGTCTATAAGGAAGTGGAACGGACGGAGGATGGAGTGATTGGGAGTGCTGGGGGTGGGGTTGGCGGCCTCGAAAGGTTAATGTAACTGACTCACACCTCATAAAGAAAGCCAGACACGTGTATTGTTAAATATTGTTTAATATATTAAAAGGAAACGGTAAACAGTGACGAGAAGCGAAACCATGTCTGGGAAAAAGATAACGTCACAGAGACGCTCCACTGTAAATTCACACACTGGAGGTCATTTATCACTGTCCCAGCTACAAAACCAGGCCAGACATTTCCACCTGTTTGCAGTGTTACCGGCCATTTTAGCAGCAAAAGGGTTCAAATGGAGCTTGCATCTTTAATGATGGGCTTTATCCGATAATGCATTCGAAAATGTAACCGTCTATCTAAATAAGATCATGATTCCTGACAAAGGAAAAAAACTGGAACAAAACCAGAGCAACAGAGCTGCGCTTGCTTATCCTTGAGGAATCTGGTGTTTGTTTGCACTGTTTTGCTCGAGTTTTGCAGAGTGATGCATTGAACACTCCTTTGCCAGCAAAAGAGTCCTCGGAAGACGTAAGGGTCTATGTACTAAGATTGTATTGTCCCTTTTTTCTATGAATTGTTCTGCTGTCCTTCAAAGGTCTGTCAGATGCATAATTGTCCCGTATTTCAGGGGGCAATGGGACAATTCAGGGGCGCACACAGGTCCGGCCGGCAGTGATGGGAAGGCGGAGGACAGCGGCTTCCGTGGAGGACAATGGTAGTGGCAGAGGAGGGCATGGGTGGAGCTGCTCCACGGGGAAGAGCTTTTAGCAAGGAGGGGGGCTGAGAGATGGATGGGGGCTGAGAGTTGGACAGGGTGGAGGGGAGGAGGGAGATGGAGGGAGGAGGAGGGGGTGAGAGGGATGTAGGCATGGTGGGTTGAGACAGTGAGGATGATGGGGGGCATAGCAAGGGGAG
Organism: Ascaphus truei; assembly: GCA_036426205.1. NCBI lineage: Eukaryota > Metazoa > Chordata > Amphibia > Anura > Ascaphidae > Ascaphus > Ascaphus truei. Next base: position 27,790,865 of record CM071575.1, on the reverse strand, counting down.
GAGGAGTGGCTTAGCGATAGATTTAGTGATAATGGGCTGAGAGAATGGAGGGTGGCTGAGAAGTTCGACAGTCGGGTAAGGGTATGAGGGGATTGAGGGAGGAGAAGGTTGAGAAGAGGGAGGAGGAGGAGGATGGGCTGATAGATTTATGGAGGAGGTGGAGGGTGTCTTAGAGAATTAGAGTAGAATGTGGCTGAGAGATTAGGGGGGGCTGAGAGTTTGACAGTTATTGGAGGATTATGGAGATGAGGAGTAGGAGGGGGGTGAGAGAGGCAGGGAGGATGTGAGCTGACATGAGATGGATGGAGGGAGTGTGGGGCTGAGAGATGGTGAGAGGGAGGAGTTGGGCTGAGAGATTTGGAGGGAGGGAGGATGGGGCTGAGAATGGATGATGGATGACGTGGGTGGAGATGTATGTAGGATGGATTACTTTTGCTTATACATGGTGAAGGTGAGTAGGGGTGGCGGCATATATGGATTTGTTTCGTAAGGGAGCTGAAAGATTGGATGGAGGGGGTCTGACAGAGATGGGGAGAGGAGCAGGGCTGAGGGCACAAAATCTCTTTCTTTCTGGAAGAATGTTGCCCATCCATCAGAGAACATGATGTTTTAAAAAAAACTGTTATGCTCGCCCAGGCATGCCCTGTATTCCCCATACCTGCCGGAGTCCCCCAGGCAGGTAATGTAACCATGTACCAGTAAGATTTTCCTTATGCCTGTGGGCCCTAAGGGTTTTCTCTCCGTACCAAAATGTGTTCAGCCACCTGAGAAGAACACTGTTTGAATCCCTCCTAACTCTGTCCTTGTTGTCTCCACAACTTTGTCCCTTTGCCACCACACTCCTTTTTCCTTTCCTTGTTACTTTTATGTCTCTAGCGCTTATTCCCATTATGTGTTATATTATTGTGTCACGTGCTATGTACATAGATGGCGTTATATACATAAAGATATACATACATACACACTGTCCCAGTGGGCCTGTCCTGGAACAGGATTGTGTTTATCCCTGTCTTCAGGCTGTCAGCACTCCTCCTAGCTGTTGCAACAATATTGTGAACCCTTGTGGGTTTCTTGGCTTCAGCCAGTTGCCTTGGCAACCCCCCTGGTTTTACCAGAATGTACTGCTCCCCCTCCCCTTGCCAGGTGGTATTGTCCCAGTAAATTTCCCATCAGCCCAGACAAGCATGCTGTTTTTTAGTACCAGCAGCCATCTTGAGCAGTCATCTCTCCTATCCTGGTAAAGTTACTGATTTTTACCTATCCCTATATCTTGCATTTAGCCAACTTCCCTCATAGCTCCCCCTCCCATCCATTGCTCGCATGTCCCAGTGTTCCCTCAGTACTTTCCCCTCCTTTTTATTTGTATGTTGTTGCCCCAAATAAACACTTCAGCAACTAAGAAGGTTCCCTTGCTTGATATGTGGGATTGAGTTAACCTGCCTGACCCTATGCATCTATCAGGGTGTGCTTGGGCCAGAACAGTGCCCCCGGTAGGTCCTGCAGCCCCCATGCCGAGATTCGGTTGCAGACATTTATAGTGTATTCCCTTGAGTGTGCAAATGTGCTCAGATGCGAGAGAGGAACTTTAATTCAGCCCCGGTTGTTCCCACGGACTTGCCCTTCAACCCCCACACTTGCCCACTGTGCCCCACTACTGCTCCAGTGCACCTAGTCAGAATTATAAAGTGCGTCTCATACTTGTACTGTGTTTTCCCTACTTGTAATGCATTCCCCATACCAGTAACATGTTTCCCTATACCTGTAATGTTGGACGTACAGTATACAGTAGAATAGCCCTGTGCCGGAGGTCCTAAACCCACCCCATGCCACTCTGGCTAGTAGGGGCGGGGTTTGATATGCTAAGGAGTTGGTATCTGTGACAGTAGGGGGTAGCCAGGCTATCAAATTAAGGTTCAAGCCGTTTGGTTACCCCTGATCCGTGTGTTGGGTTTATAGAGTGTCAGCTCTTGAGCCCAAGGTTGGTACAAGCATTACCTGTAATTATGCGACTCACCACTAGGGGTCCCTGCTTCAGCGCAGACCAGAAAGGTAAAAGGGGCATAGGGATGTGAGGTGTCCCTGGATCATCTATAAGGTTGTGAGGGGACTTTTAAAAGTCAGTCCTAAGTTTATTGTATAGAGTGTGGGGAATATGGCTAGTAAGAAATAACGTGCAGCTTCATATTCTATTTCCCATAACCCACAGACTTAGGATATTTTGAAATTGTATATTTTATTGAACAGTGTAAAACATGCTTTGTGCACAGTAAAATGGGGCACAGGGATGAAAAGTATCCCTGTAGTTGAGGGAATCCCTAGGTTAAGGGGGATACCCCAGTTAGTGCCAAGGTGTCCCAGAACCTGTATTGGGTTTGTGGGTTATGGAAGTCCCCTGTAAAGTATATAAAAACCTGACCTGTTTAGGGGCGTTTGGGGTTCCCTGTGTCGTAGAAACTCCAGATTTTGGGAGTGTACGGTTTAGGTGGGATATTGGGGCAAAAATGTGTATTCCTTTTCTTTGCAGGAGTTCGGGGGGCCCAGCTACTGGTGGTTCCCTGATTCTCCCCAGCGTGCAGGCACTATTTGTGGGTACGCGGGTTGAATTACACCGCGGCTTCCCAATGTCCCCCAGACTCCTGGATTTCGAGCCCAAATATCCCTCAGTTATTTCCCTTATAAATATAAGGTTCCCAAAATATGGTCAGCAGGGAAAGGCGGACGGAGTACCAGGTCCGGAGATCAATGGCAGTCCTTCGGGGTGCCACTTGTTCTGCCAGACCTGCTGGAGCCTGCCCAGTGGGCGGCATTGAGATATCCATAGAGATATAACTGGCACACATCTTACTGTTGCAAAACATAAATCAGCTGCCGGTGCTCACAGAATCTGGGACTGTCCTGCAGGTTCCATAAATGTACACAATAAGGAAGATGATCCAGGCACTCGGATTTGCACTAAGTAATTTATTACAGCTAAGAAACTAACTTTACGACTGCCATGCAGATAAAGACTGTGTGGCAGTCGCAACGTTGGTTTCTTAGCTGTAATAAATTACTTAGTGCAAAGTCCAAGTGCCTGGTGGCATTCAGATAGCCAGGCAGAGAGGTGGCAGGCTTGTGCATGTCTCTTGCCTATTTTCGATTTCCCGCTAACCCGGCTTTTCTAGCCGGCTTGGCTCTGATTGGTTGCCTGGGAAAGTTCCCACGCGTTGATTGGCTATTCAGTTTTTGTGAATGAAACTGAAAATACTATGAGAATCGAGGAGCCAATCAGATTGGTAGTCTCCAGTAGTAAGAGCGCAGGCGGGCTTTTCAAAGTTGCTTCTGTGCGAATAGCAGAGCAACCGGCTTCGAATTCAAGCTTGAAAAGCCTGCCCGCCAGTCTAAGGCCCGATTTTTGCGCATCTCAGAAACGATCGTAGAGGATGGGATTTTATGCCGATTTGAGTTCCAGGAGATTTGGACAAACTCGCGGTCAGGAGGGACCAAGTTCTCAGAAGAGAACGTAGCGGTGGCGTGAGGAACTTTATGCCGTTCTGGGTTTCAGGTGATTCTGGGTTAACTCCCGGTCAGGGTAAACCTGGCCCACAGAGTTCCCTGCAACCCAGTCCCAAAGTAAGTGTGTCTTTTTGTCTGTATTTTTTGTATCATTGTGCGTGAGCGAATTTATGCCGAATAAATTGCAATTTATTTAATTACCTTGTTTTACTCAATGAATGACGGTAAAAAGGTGTAAATAACCTGGTCTTCCGTGACACGGGCTTCCTGGGGAGAGGACTCTGGAGCCACAGTTGGACTCGATCTTGGGTCTCAAACTCGTTGTGCAACCCTCATGTCCATAGAAAATGGCTGCTGCTTGGTCTGGAGGGGGAAGATTGAGCCACCTGTGCTGAAGCAGGGCTATCTTGAAAACTTGACCTGTTGGTGGCCCTCAGGGCCGCCAACAGATTTCCCGGGGCCCAGAACTAGTTACGTCTGGGCCCCCCATCTGCGGTATTGCGAGCCCCCCCCCATTTCACACCTCACGAGCCCCTCTTTCCCACCCTCTTCCATGTATTTCTCTCCTGTCTCACTCCCTTCCTTCGCGCTGGTGGCAGAGAGGCCCGTCGGCGTGGGACAGAGGGATAGAGTCATGCAGGCTGCTGCTAAGGGAGAGCCTGGGCCCAGCCGCAAGAGGACCGGCAGACGGGCCTGGCCAGAGGTCGGGCCCAACTTGCAGTGCCGGCCGGCCCCCCCCCCCCCCCGACTCACCGGGCCCGGGTTGCCAACCCCGCCAGACCCACCCTGTTGGCTGCCCTTGTGGCCCTTGAGGACTGGAGTGGGCCACTTCTGCACTAAATGTAATAATGATAAAAGCAAAAATGTTGCTGCTTTTGTTTGTTTGGAAATGAAGCACAAATCCCCTTTCTTAGGGGCCTCTGAATGGAGAAGTGTTTGGCAATGCAGGTGGGCTTTGTCTATGTAGTACCCTGCTAGGAATTTCCCTTTACCCTGCATGTCAGTCCTGGTAGCTGCAGGCAGTGCCGGGGTTAAGCCCTCACAAGGCTCTGACATGTGAGTTAGTCACCATAATGTTGTTTTAATGTTGCACTTTCTAGGTACATGTTTGGCCTTGTGCTAATTCTAGAAATTGCTAGAAGGGTCGCCTGACCTAGGTGATCCTGTTGCAGCAATTAATCTGGGGCAGATACTGAGGCAGAGCATTGGCCACGCCCTGGGTATAAAGGGTGGGTATCCATAATTTTGTATTCAGACCTTCAGATGCCCAGGGTAGACCTGACCCTAAGGAGGATCCCGATAACACCAGGTAAGACCCCAGACTCCAATTACCATCAGGGAGGTCTCCAGGCTCTATTAGCCAGGAAAGCAGCAGGCAACCCCTTGATTATTTTCAGTATAGGGACAGTATCCCATTGTTAGGAGGCCCTCAGAAAAGTGCAGAGAAGCATCTACCTTGCTGCAGGGAGCAGTGTCACTTTCCGGGTTAAGTAGGGACCTGGGATGGACTTCTTTGCAATAAGAGAGACGATTGAGCACTATTCTGATTACTGAAAACCTGTCCTGTTTTGTAACAACCAAGTTGCTGATCTAGTAAACACAAGTTAAACGTTTCTTCGCCCTCTTCTGTACAACACCCTTACACAAGCCGGCACGAATCCGCCATCTACCCTGAGATGCAAAAGGTAAATTGCTGAGCCCCTATACCCTTTTGAAAAGGTAAACCCTGTAAAACTCACTGTTTCTACCCTAATTTCTACCCTCATGGTGTGTGTGTCTGGGGGGCGGGGAGGTGTTACATCTATGCAAACTCTTGTTCAACACACAATAACATCAACTAAAAAGTAAATCAGACAAGAGGCAATCAAACCGCTCCCAAGCAGGGGAAGGCTGGCCTCGGGGGCAGGAGGGCAATTGTTCCCTGGGGTGGTCTGATTTTAAAGATTGGGACCGGCAGCTCCCAGGAAAAGAGGAAACTGCAGTTACAGATGTAGCCATAGAGGGAGCCTGTGAGCAGCCAGATCTCACTTGGCTGCTCCTCTTGGCAGATCTTCTCGGCAGCCCCTCCTGTTGGTTCCTGCAGGCTGGTGTGCATATGTCACTTCATGTGTGTTGGTCAACTCAGTTTGTGTGTTAGTTTTCCTGTGTGTCTGAATAAATGCTAATTACCATGTGTGGGGTTTATGTCTGTTGGATAGTGTATGTCTGTGGTGGTCAGTGTGTGCCTGTGTTGTGGTGGACAGTGTATGCCTGTGACTGGGCTGGTCAGTGTGTGTCTGTGACTCTGGGCTGGTCAGTGTGTGCCTGTGACTCTGGGCTGGTCAGTGTGTGCCTGTGACTCTGGGCTGGTCAGTGTGTGTCTGTGACTCTGGGCTGGTCAGTGTGTGCCTGTGACTCTGGGCTGGTCAGTGTGTGCCTGTGACTCTGGGCTGGTCAGTGTGTGCCTGTGACTCTGGGCTGGTCAGTGTGTGCCTGTGACTCTGGGCTGGTCAGTGTGTGCCTGTGACTCTGGGCTGGTCAGTGTGTGCCTGTGACTCTGGGCTGGTCAGTGTGTGCCTGTGACTGGGCTGGTCAGTGTGTGCCTGTGGGTCTTTGCTGGTCAGTGTGTGTCTGTGTTGTGGTGGACAGTGTATGCCTGTGACTCTGGGCTGGTCAGTGTGTGCCTGTGACTCTGGGCTGGTCAGTGTGTGCCTGTGACTCTGGTGGACAGTGTATGCCTGTGACTCTGGGCTGGTCAGTGTGTGCCTGTGACTCTGGGCTGGTCAGTGTGTGCCTGTGACTCTGGGCTGGTCAGTGTGTGCCTGTGACTGGGCTGGTCAGTGTGTGTCTGTGACTCTGGGCTGGTCAGTGTGTGCCTGTGAATCTGGGCTGGTCAGTGTGTGCCTGTGACTCTGGGCTGGTCAGTGTGTGTCTGTGAGTCTGGGCTTGTCAGTGTGTGTCTGACTGTCTTGGACAGTGCCTGTGACTCTTGGTTGCTCAGTGCGAATATGGGCTTGTCAGTGTGGGTTTTATGGAATACAGGAGGGCCCCGGGTATACGGCGGGTTCCGTTCCAGGGGCCCGCCGTATAGTGAAAATCGCCGGAAAGCGAATCCGGCGATTTTCAGTTGTTTTTGCATGCGCAAATCGGCATTTTTGCCGTTCTGCGCATACGCGACCTATGGTACAGTATGCGCGTGCAAACTACACTCTGCGCATGCGCGCCGGCCACAACCGCCCATTCTGCGCATGCGCGATTTAAGAACCAAGATGGCGGCCCCTTCTCGGTGCCGGCGGATCGCCAAAAACCAAGGCGCCGAGAAGTGGGGCCCTGCTGTACATAAGGCTGAGTCCCTGCCGGCGCTGAACACTCTCATGCTTGGAGAGCGCTCCAAGCATGAGCGCCGGGTGTCCTGCATTTACGCGGGAGGGGCATTGCGGGTAGTTGAGCAGATGGGAAAGTATCATTTTTACCTAAGCGCGGGCGAGCGTGTGTGCACGCAGTCTTAGGTGTGTGTGTGTGGTGTGTATATTATGTGAATGGTTGTTTGCATGTGGTGAATGTATCAGGTGTGCGTGCTCTGTGTTTATGGTGCCTATATATAAAGTTGATATGTGTGGGGGCAGGGCCAGACCGAGACATTATTGCGCAGACTAAAAATGTGGCGCCCCTCCCCGACCCTTCTCGACAGGGCGCAGACGGGGGCCCAGCTCTCGGACTTCCTTTTTTTGTACAGCGTACAGTGATGAAATCAGGGGGCGCCACCGAGTGGGTTTACGGAAATAGGAGTGTGGCGCTTTGGACTGCTCCTGTCTCATCTTTCATGTACCCACAAGTGGTATTTGTATTTGGTGTACGGTTATACATTTACAAACTAATAATAATAATAAAAAAGTTTAAATGTATGTGTCTGATTTTGGTTAAAAAGAAGCAACAAAACATTTGGAATCCAGATTTAACCAGTTAAACATGTCACTGTAATTAATACACTTTGGTACTAGGAGGGACTGACCCTTCAAAGCAACATTCTGCGCTGATCGCTGGTATTTTTTTTGCATTTAATTTTTTTTATTGTAAGAGTTGGCTTCTTCCTCCCCCCCCCCCCCTCCCTCTCAATGTAATTCTTTGTTGAAGAGATGTGTTTTAAATATTAAGCATTCGGAAGGTAAAAATTAAGCTCTCCCCAGAGCCCAGTGTAGTCTAAGGCCGCGCTTATAGTGCCGGCGACGCAACGTCACCCGCAAAAAAATGCATTGCGTGCGCTTATAGTAAGCGCGACGGAGCGCCGTCGCGAAAACTGGTGGCCGGCAAAATTAGATTTTTCAAGGGCTGTCGCCTCATGTGACAGCCCTTGAACCAATCAAATTTCAGGAAACCCGCGCTGCCGCCGCCGCCCGGCGAAATATAACTTTCGCCTGTGGCGACGGGTGACATCACCCGTCGTGTCGCTGTCGCCATCGACGGCACTATATGCGCAGCCTTAAGCTTACCATGGTAACCTCAGAAACCAACGATAAGAATCATTATCACTAAAATACCATTAAGAAAAGAGCAGGATGCCCTCAGAGGGCAAGATATGAACATTATAGGAGTTAACCTCATATGGGCTTCTGGTGGGACTGCTTATTTACGGGAATATTCACTGATAGGGAACCAATGCGTAGTCCCTTGGTCTTTCTGAGGTCTGAATTAATAAGTGCAGCGTTTCTTATTTTTACTGTGTTGTGTGTGCCCATTTTTGGGTACAATCTATTCAACTCTGAGTTACAAGCAGCTGTACTTTAACTGGAGTTACTAAATAACATCTGCAGTTACTGAGTAATGTGCCAGTAGCAAACTTGTGTTTGTTTTGCGTTAGCAGGATTACATTTCACAATCATTGTTTGGGTGACGTGATACTGTTCTGAGTTGGTTTTAAAGGAACAATTCATGTTCTTTTTTTTTTTTTGTGATTAGTATTTTTTTTTAACATAGCATTGAAGCACAGGGTCTCCGGAACTGAACCTCATTATTTTCAGCTCTGGGGACCCACTGCTTCCTGAGATACAGACATCCAAAGGGGGTGCCGGTATCTCGCCATAGATTAACGTCCCCGCGTCACGCGGACCAATAGGAAGCCGGACCTGATGACGTCACAGCTTCTTATTGGACCGCCGGGCGTGGGAGCTTTGGAACGCCACCATTACGTGCTAACCGAGCAGGGTGGCTATTGGTACCCCCTACGGAGTTAAGTATCTCTGGAAGCAGGGGGTCCCCGGAGCTGAAATGAGTGGGGTTCAGCTCCAGAGAACCCTTTATTTGCTAAAAAAAAAAAAAACACCTGCTTGCATTGCCTCTTTAATAAGTGCTAACCAAGCCAATATTTCCTACAAACCAGGCAAAATAAAGACATTCCGGGGAAGTTGCCTAAGTGATCACAGGCACCCAAAAAAGGGGTCGTATAGTTTTGCCACGTGACCGCCCTTCGACATCACCGAATCCTCCGCTTCCCTTTCTCTGCCTTCTCTGTCTCCTGTAGAAAATGAGTAGAAAGCCATTATGTACAGTAGCCACTATATTATGGGGCATCCAAAGGGTTAAACCCGGTATCCTAGTCTCCATCTGCAAAACTGACAGTACAGGTGAAAAGATACAATTCATATTTCTTTGGATATATTAATCATAAAGACATAGCAAATAAACCTGCTCATCCATGGCAAATATGCTCCTTAAATAGATGCCACACTATTGGGCTCATTTGCTAAATTATAGTAGCCATTAGCAATCGTACATGGTCATATGAACGTGGACGGTGATGGTAGCTAATGGATCAATTTTATGCACGAATAAGAGGCTGTTTATTTAAATATCTCGGCTGTAAAAGTGGTGCATAAAAAAAATCCCATTAATATTGTTTCAGTGCCTGGGGCCTGGCGGCAGCGGAGTACCACGGACCGTACCTCTGCATGTCCACGTCATGTTATCACTCCTGGAGCCATCGTGTGACACGGCCGGTCCCAGATACAGGAAACCAAAGTGGGAGCCTTACTGTACTTCCGTTTCGATCGGGCTAGCTGCCCCGTTGGAGAGGTCAGGCCCATCACCCCCTCGAAAACAAGCATTCGCCCGTGATACACCAGGTACGTCATAGGGCACGGAAAATACAAGCTAGTTCATGTATGTCTGGAGCTGGCTTTATTTACACCAGCATTGACCCAGTTATGCAGTCGGGACTCTTGAGGGCAAGTTTTTCACATGGGAAACATAATATAGGGCCCAAAATCATAGCCTATAGGCAGCACCGGTTTAACCCCCAGGCAAACTACGTGGTGTTCTAGAGCAGCAGAGTGGGGACAGCTGGGGCTACTGTCCCGGGCCCAGTCAGTCAGGGGACCCGGACATATGCCAGATCCGCAGAGTTGTGCCTCTCAGAGGAGGCCTGCTGAAGACTGATGGAATTGACAGGCACCTCCATAGACACCCTCTGATAGGCACTTCTGTGGGCCCCTCTAGCAGGCCCCCTCTATCCTCCAAGTCTGCAGGTAAGCACACTCTGCTCCCCCCTCCCTCCCTCTGTGGTGGCCCTCCCATGCCCCGCCCCCATGCCCTGCCTCCTTCCCCCTCCCAGGCACATAACTACCCCCCAGTACACCAAGAATGTACAATCAGTATCATATTCTCCCTTTTTTTTGTGTGTGTGTAACTTATTCTTTATTTAAATATTTAGATACACAAAGGGAAGGGGATACAGAAGAGGGAAATGGGAGAGGGAGAGTGGTACCACAAATTTAACACCATAGTCAAAAAGGAGAAGCATATACTGTATATAACAACGCCAGACAACCACAACTCCATACAATAGCCAGAATAACCAACTCTCTGAGAGAAAAAAAATACACCCCTCGGTTCACAGTATCACAAAAGAAAAAAATTCATTTATTCCCCCCAGGGTGCCAGGGCTCCCAAACTTTCTGACATTCTCTAGAGTTATCACTCACAAAAGCTGTTAATCTTTCCATGGATTGCTCTTCGGTTATTCTCGAGATAATCTCTCTCCTAACGGGGGGGGGGGGGGGGGGGTTGGGGCTTTTCATATTCTCCTTTTTAATGTAAAATAAATCTGTAATTATAATCGCAGAGTTTTTATTCATTCTAATGCACAGTATTCATTTTCAAAAGTTAAGGTGGGGGGAGTGGGGTGGCTCAAGGCTGAAGGTCCACATAGGGCTCCTAACAGCCTTGCACCGGCCCTGCTTATAGGGGACCATATGATTTGCCAAATTTGGCTGTTTTCATCATAATGTTTACAGGTTTTGCTACACACCAAGGTGACACATATTCGTATAGAGCAGAATTGTGAAAATCATTTTTCTGCTTGCAAATATATCTGGGGGGAGGGGGAGTATTTTCGCTTTCGCGTGAAATTGTTACAAAATTGACTCATGTTTATAAAGTTGAACTTCACTGTACATCTCTAGTGACGTGAGGCTCTGAATATATATATATATATATATACAGTATATATATTGATACATGGAGGATTATATATATATATATGGCACATAAATTAAACGGAAATAGCCCTGTTAGTCCAGTTGTGATAGAGGTACATAGAAATATATAGAATACAGAATGATATGCAGAGCCTCTATTAACCATGTGTTCTGCTATAAATAATATGCAGAGCCTCTCAACTTCTAGGTGCTGTGTTCATTTAGTTGTTGGACAGAATAGATTTTGATTATTTCGGGGGTAATAAAAAAAAAAAATCGGCACCAAATTTATCAAATAATTTTTTATCTATTGAAACCAATGTGATTTCTTTGGTACATCTGGTGCAGTATTTTTGCCCAGGTTTTGCTGTGGAGAGATTTTGCTATATAACTTCAATAAGAACGAGGCATTCACGTGCACCCTGGGGTGCTTCCGCACACTCTGACAATGGGCCAGTTATCTGGTGACTCTACCCCTTTAAGAGAGAGGGGAAAAAAATGTAGTATCACTTTAAATGTGAAGGCAGCTGCCATTGGTTTGGTGCCATATTGCGTCACGGATAGGGCTGGGGATGCATTTTTTGGGGGACTGGAGAAAGCAATAAGTGAATCGGTTAATAAGGGTTTGCCATTTACTATAGGGATGAAACTGCCCTAGATCTGCAGAGCACACAGCAGCTATGCACAAGCTGATATCTGCACAGGGCAGAACAGCCCTCTGACATGCCTGTGGGGGGAAGGGAAATATGCATGAGAGGGGGGAGGTCATTCCAAAGGACAGCTTGCAAGCTCTCACAGCCCACCTACAGCCGGCAGATGTTAGGTGAGTATCTTACTAGCATTGCCTGTCATCTTAGCACGTGTTCTCACGGGCCACAATGCAGCCCCATCATAATGCTGCTGAGATATGTAGTGCTTAGCAAAGCAGTGTTTTGTGGTCCGTCTCATAGTGGCTATAACACATTACTATTCATGGTTTAGCCATGTGCGCTGCGGACGGCTCTGTGCGAACATGCGGCGAGCCCATTAAATGAATATCCCACATGTTGTATAGCATGAAACGAGGGAACAATATTCATTTGCCAGAATGCATCGTCTTTGCGTCATACACGAAACATACGAGCGGACAAGGAATGGAGGCTGTGCGTGACCTTGGGCCGATAACGTTATTTCCTTATGCTTCAGGCACTGAGTGTAAGCTCGTCAGACAAGGTATTCTTGTGCCTGCGTATGTTTAGCGTTGTTTTTACAAACCGTACTATATACGACAGAAGCATTTTAATAACCACGTGTAGTCTGTGCTCGTAATCCAATCCCATGTACCATGGCTGTATCTTGTGTATGTATACATGTATAATGTATAATATATCATATAATGTAGTCTATATATGTACGTGAACATATGTATAACAGATGTGTGTGTGTATATGTATATATATATATATATATTTCATACCTCCGTTGTGCTATAGACTATACTAACGCCTTGTAAATGAATGTTAATAATGATCTACATGTATACTGTATACATGTGAAATATATATACATATACATCTTCACACTCCTGCGATGCTGTGGAATACTCTAAAGCTTTATAAATTATTCTAATAATCTACAATGTATATAAATATTGTACATATACGACATAGCCATAATGCTCCTGGTTATTGCTTGGTAGAAGACTGACATCCTTGATTGTGTTACATAGCGTGCCGTGTAGTTGTGTCCATGTATAACATGAAGCATCACAGTGACTGTGCTTCCACAGGCATTCATTATTCCCATGTCATTTGCAGGCCTAGTCTGTAGCTGCATCAGAGCTGCTTGGTGCACGCGTGGCAGGGCGAGAGACAACCTAACCCAGCGATGGCCCACCCCACCTTGCTTATTGGCTGGGAGTCTGGATTTTAACGGATGCAGCCTCTGCCACTGGCTGAACGAGCTGTCCATCACAGCAACATCTTTCCTCTTTGCAGAACCAATGGCTGAGTCATAGCAGGGAGCGTGAGCGCTTTTAACCCCTTAGCTGTTTGTAATGTGACTATGAAGAACTCATTAGTCAAATAGGAGAAGTAGCAGATCTGCTAGAATCCAGTGATCATGGAGAATAGCAACACATTTCTTTTTTCACAAGATACAAATAAGTAAAGTTAAATTAGCCTTTATAGTGCCACGTACATCATGGGCCCTAGTACCCCAGAGGCCCTGTAGACATACCAGGTACGTAATTGGTCTAACCCAGTGGCGGATTTCCCATTATGACCAGGCCTAGGGCGGCCAATTTTCCGTTTTTTGTTCTCTTTTTCCCCCATATACAGAGGCTCCACTCCCTTCCCCACTGATTGCAGGGGAGAGACTGGGCCTTTGGAAAGGTCTCTTGCCTTCTCCTTCGTGCCGCCCTCGTCCTTCTGTAGCATCGCTGCGTCAAATGATGCTGTAACGTCACATGGTGTTGCATTGTCATGGAAATGTGTTGTCACAGCGGCATTTGACGCTGCAGGCGGCCCAGGTGGCAAAAAGGTAAGTATCCATGGGCGGCAATTTTAAATCCGCCACTGGGCTAACTGCTCCACTAGTGGTTAGCCCAATCGAAACAGAAGTTGTGCTCCTTGCACTATATTTTCTGTCCCCGAGCGATCACCTGCCTGCCAATGCTGTAGCGCACGTGGCAATCTGGTGCTGCCGTACCTCCAGCACTATAAAGGTTAAGGGCGATCATCATTCTAGAGGAAGTTAATTTAAGAAAGAAATTGGTAGTATGATACCTTTTTTATTGCATCAACAAAAGTTGTACAAGCTTTGTAACCGCACACGACCATTTTTCAGGTAATTAGTACAGCAAGTCAGAGATTTATATACAATTTATAGCATGATGAGTTACAGTGGGAATGGCGAAAGGATATGCAATATATTATAGGGGCATATGTTGTTTGTAGTTGTTTGAGGAAATTGTCAAAGGAAGGATATGTGACTACTGCTATTATTTATAATGTAATTAAACTGCAGGGTCAGACGGAGAAGATAATGATACTGATTGTTACTGGCTATATGGGAACCATTTTTCGTGCCCCACCTTACCTCGGTGCGGCATCAAATTACGCCACGTTACCATGGCAACCTTGACGCCGCGTCGCCATGGTCACGCGTCCTGAAGCCGGCTGAACCTCGGTAAGTAGAGGGCTGCAGAGGCTTCGCGCAGTCCCCCCGCATTTAATTTAAATGCCTTGGGGAAGAGCGTGGGACCTCTGCAACCGCCCACGCTCCTCCCCCCCCCCCAAAAAAAATCTCGCACCCCCCAGTTTGCGCTCCCGATTTAACCTATTCTATTTAATCTAGGATTAGAAGAACACCCGTCAGAGATGTCGATAGCCAGAAATGGGACGTTCTTCATGTGGAGACCGCCCAGCCGTCTGGCTGAGGTAGTAGTTTGTGTAGTTAGGGGGCAGTCGTGTTTGCCCATGGAGATAACTATACAAACTACTGCCTTGCCAGCTCTGGGCAGAATCATCATCGGCATCCGATACGTCAGCTCAAGCTGGTGGAGGCAGGTAAACTACGTGAGCAGCAGAGAGCACAGCAAAGTGATTCAGCTAAACATTCACACGGCTTTCATCCACACGTGTGTGTGTGTGTGTGTGTGTGTGTGTGTGTGTGTGTGTGTGTGTGCTTATATGTATAGATTTGTTAAATGTTGTGCAAATAAAAATCCCACTTGAGAGCACATTCACGTCTGAGACAGGTCCGCAACGTCTGCTTTTCACCATTATCTCCTAGCATAAAGTGCTTTCACTGCAGACAGGGATTCTGGGTAATGACATGCAAATGAGTACACACTGCCACCTTCTACTTCATGTCCATTTTAACATGGATCCTATAAGCTTATGGATGCTCTATTACACAGCTTTTCAGCACAACCTGGGTTAAAGAAGTGCAGAACCAGTAAACCTATTTGCAGACGGCTTATCAGTGTGAGGCTGGTTATATTGGCTTTGCAATTTGAAGCTGGGGTGATTTTCAGCCACACATTAAATACGTTACGGTGGGTAAAAAAAGTGGCAAAAACACTCCACCATTATTTGTTGTGATAACATTTAATAGACAGTTCTTCATAGATGTAATAGCATGTACGGGGCTTTGCACACCTCACAGGTCTGTTCTTTATGCATTGTCATCTTTTACGGTCTGTATGTAATTTCATCAATGAAGAGCCCTCCTATAGCTTACAATACCTACAATCAATCCACACTTCTCCAGGACTACTAGAATGTTACATGTTATGTTTAATGTACTGTATAATATGGTATATGTATATGTGGCTCAGTGAGTAAATTCACTTACTTTGAAAAACAATTACATTGTGTGCAGGAGAGCGTGGTTCAAATCCTGGTGTCAGCTCCTTGTGACCTATCACTATCTCCCATCCGTGCCTGCAAAAATTCTATGTACAGTGCTGCGTACACTGTCATCGCTATACAAGATGTATATGTGGGCGTGTCTTTTTTTATTTTTATCATCTACTGCCGCCTAGTGGTTGTAATGGGGAGTACTAAACATACTATGAATAAACAGATGGAATTACATACAATTTCAATCTACATCCTTTTGGATAATTTGCAGATATAATAGATACAGTATACCATGGTAGAAAGGACACAGACCAATCTGATTTTCAGGAGTTCTAACAATTAACACGTTTCATTCTACAGCAGGCCTGCACAACTCCAGTCCTCAAGGGCCGCAAACAGGCCAGGTTTTCAGGATATCCTTACTTCAGCACAGCTGGCTCAATTAGTGGCTCAGTATGACTGAGCCACTAATTGAGCCAGCTGTGCTGAAATAGGGATATTCTGAAAACTTGGCCTGTTTGCGGCCCTCGAGGACTGGAGTTGTGCAGGCCTGTTCTACAGTGATACCGGGTAAAATGTGGCATACAATATGGAGTTAAGCAGAATTACAAAAGCCTTGCCTTTGGTTACAGAGAAATTCATGCATGCTTCAGTTTACCTTAAACCAAAACAATAATACTTTTGCATGGTCTTTGTAACCTGCTTCACTTTTTTCTTTCACATAGTTCTGTACAGCCCCACTGGCTCCCTTATAACGCTCTTTTCAGTCTCAACTCTGCTTATGAAATGCTCATATACAATGCACCATCTCTCCTCTTCTCTGTTCTCATCATGAACTCTTCTCCTTTTTACATTCATTACATCCACTGCCCCCTCCCTTTACAGCATAATGCAGAGACTCCTAAAATTCCCAATCTCGCCTCCTTTCTCTATCTCTACTTCTGCTACTTGTTGCTTGAGATATTTATCATAACCCTGGCCACTTCCATATTCCTACTTGTCCTTGCTTATCTCCTATCTCTGCTACCAACTGTAACTTTCATAACCTCATATTCCCTGCCTCTCGCCATCCGCCCCTTTTTTCCATGCGCCCTCTGGAATGCTCGCTCCCTTTCTATCAAGGTCCTAACTGTGCAGGACTTTTTCTCACTCCCTAAATCTCCTTGCTCTGACTAAAACTTGGCGCTCTGATTCTGCTACAGAGATTGCACTCTTCCTTCTCTCCTACTTCTTATTGGCACAGTCATGGTATTTGGGTTTTTGCACAGTTCACTGTTGAAACAGCACTGACCAAAGTAGCAAATGCATCCCACATTGGTAAATCCCCAGGAATTAACTCCGTTCTTATTCTACTTGACCTGTCTGCAGCCTTCGACACGGACAACCCTCTCTTGGAGGACAAAGTCCTCTCCTGGCTTTCTTCCTACCTTTCTCATTGTTCCTCCTCTCCCTCAGTTTCCTCTTCTGCCTCAGTTCATATATGTTTGTGTATCTCAAGGCTCAGTTCTTTGATCTTTACTATTTTCTCTCTACATACTTTTCCTTGGTTACCTTATTTTGGCTTCAATTATCAACTGTATCTATCTGCACCGCACCTCGCCTCTGAAGTACAGTCCCAGATCTGCAACTGTCTCGCTGCAATCTAATCCTGGATGGCAGCAAGACACCATAAACTCAATGTCAAAAACAGCTGGTCTAAGTCCAGGCCCATTCTGCTCTTTTCCAACATCATCGGCAACACTACAATCCACCCAGTTTCTAAAGCCTGTTTTACTATTAACATGTTAATGCATGCCCTTGTTCTGTACCGTCTGGACTACTGCAACCTTCTCATTACTGACCTCCCATCTTTCTACCCATCAACCCATTCAAAATGCCAATCTGAGGTTAACCTCCCTCTCCTCTTAATCAGTCTCTGCTTCTCTCCTCCTGAAAACTCTGATGGCTCCCTATTAAACTCTGCATTCACCACAAAATTCTTCTCTTTCGAGGCTCTCCACCCCCCAATAGCTCTACTTTTATATCTTGCTATCTACACTCTGCTCAGTCCTGTCTTCTCTATCCTGTGTTACTATATCTCTTTCATGCCTACAACTCTTCTCACATGCTGCACCCTACCTCTGGAACTCTATCCCACTCAACAACCACCAAGCACCTTATAAAGTATACAATTCTAACCCAGGGGTGCTCATCTCCAGTTTTTTCAAGCCCCCCCCCCTACCCCCCCCAACAGGTCATGTTTTAAGGATATCGCAGCTTCAGCACAGGTGACTCATTCAGAGCCTCAGGCTTCGATTGAGCCTCTGATTGAACCACCTGTGCTGAAGCAGGGACTGAGCCACCTGTGCTGAAGCAGGGATTATTTGAGCCACCTGTGCTGAAGCTAGGATATCCTGAAAAAATTACCTGTTGAAGGGGGGGGCACGCTTGAGGACTAGAGTTAAGCATCCATGCTCTAACGCAGCGGTGCGCAAAGTGGGGGGCGCGACCCCCAGGGGGGGCGGGAGATTGTGCTGGGGGGGCGCGGGCAGTTGCAGAGGCCCCGCGCTCTTCCCCCAGGCATTTAAATGAAATGCCGGGGGATCGCGTGAGGCCCCTGCAACTGTTTACTTACCGGGATTCAGCCGTCTGTGTTGCGTCGCCATGGCAACGCGGCGTCAATAGACACCGCGTCACCATGTGACATGACGTCACACGCCCACGCAGCGTCATATGACGCGGCTGAAGGTAGGCAGGGGGCGCGAGAGCCGGGGCAGAGTGACAGGGGGGCGCAGCACCAAAAGTTTGCGCTCCCCTGCTCTAACGAATACACTCTAATTTACTCCTACAGTTTCTATTACTCTCCCCTAGTCTTGTTCTCTATGTTACCCGAATCTTCAAGGAGCACACCCTACAATAACTGGGTTCCTCCATTTGTTATTTAGATTACGAAGTATAAAAACGACAGGAAAGATGCAAGCTATGCACCTGCACAGTGAATTTGTCTAGTAATCTTTGCAATCTACAGGCATTGTAAAATGTGAGCCCTTTCATACTTTATAAAACAAAGTACAGGCTAATTGGTAAAGGATGATCTGCACAGTCTAACCACATCCTTTGAAATAAATACACATTACATATACAAATGACTTACAGTTGCAGTTAAACAGTACTCGCTTGGTAACTTCAGATAACCAACACAGGGATTTCCAATGAAATACTGTACTGTGCACCATACTGGTTAGAAGGAATATTTTGTGACCTTGCTCTGTCCTCAACTACTCACATACAAGGGCCTCAAATAATTAGTAGAATCAGAAGGGGGCTTAATTTCTCAGACCGATCAAATTTAGAACAGCGCATATAAGGTACACATTACCATGGGGCCTATGAAACAAGCATTTCTTAAAAGTGAAGAGAGGTGTTGGCTCTTTTTCTTTAAGGTTGTCAAATTTCAATTGTTTGGTTGTATTCCCAACACACTGGAAACAACTAGAATTTAATTAAACGCAATGTAAGATAATACCTGACTGGTGAATCTTGAGGTTATAATAAAAATGATCGTGTGGGGATTTGCATCTGAATTCGTATTGTAATGTGTTTTTTGTGTATGTCAGTTTCTATGTGTGTTATGTTATATTTGTATATCTGTATTTTATGTCATGCTATGTATCTATATAATGTATACCCTGCTCATTATGTAACTGTATTTGTAAACATGTATTATTTGTGTTACTCTGTGCCCAGGGCATACTTGAAAACGAGAGGTAACTCTCAATGTATTACTTCCTGGTAAAATATTTTATAAATAAAATAAATACTGTATTATCAAAATTTGAAGGGAAAAAAAATCAATTTTTACGGCATATATAAAAAAAGTAATGCACAGAAGTAGTGATGTACCGGGTACCAGGAAATTACCCGGTACCCGGCCATATTTAAAGTACCTGGAAATTACCCGGAACCGGCCCAAGTCCCTGGGGCCCGGTGCCGGGTAATTTTCGTTCTGCTCCCTCGGTCCTCTTGGAGAACGGCAGGAGCAGAGCAGCAGAAGAGACTTACCTGTAGCCGACATCCTGGTGGCGGTGGGAGCAGAGCACGACATCCTTCACAGCCTGTGCCGGTGGGAGCAGAGGAATATGTGACCGAAGCAGGAGTGTTACTATTGGTTAGCCGGGGAGGAGCTGCACCGGAAGTCGGAAGACTTCTGGGTCGGACCGCTGGGGGTGCGCTCATCCCCGGCTGTCCAATAGTAATGCTTCTGCTCCAGTCACATGTTCCTCTGCTCCCACCGCCACCAGGATGTCGCTGTGGTCCCCCTCACCCTCCGCCGCGGTCCTCATTCTCCACCGCCTTGAGATAAGTCAAAACTACCTGGCTGGGTAATTATTATTTTTTTGGGGGTACCAGGTACCGGTTACCCAGCAAGTTTTTTTGGACCCGGTACATCCCTACACAGAAGAGTAACAAATGAATGCGTCTTGGAAAATCCAGACTGTGATGTGTTGTGTGGCAACTTCTTTTTCACATAGAAATGATGTTGGAGGCGGAGTTTTGATGTTTTCGGTGGTGTAAAAATGTAAAGAATATGTATAAATAATTGCAAGCATGCTCCACAAAGTTGTCTGCCAAGCTTTTCTTGGTGTAAAATACAGATCATACAGGACACCTACAAGCTCATATTGAATCCCCAAAATAACCACAACATATATATAAGCATATAAGTGTCACAGAGGAGTGCTACTGAGCATGGCAATATATATTTAAAACCAGAGACAGAACATAAAACACAGACAGAGCTCAGTGCACATCCAGTGAAACTTATACACGGTACAGTGCCTAAATATATATGTATAGATATCTATTAAATAAAATGGTCTTTTAGTTTAACATTTTGGCCAAAGTGTTGTAAGCCCCTGAGCCACTACACAGCAGACCGCATCTCAAGGGTCCCTAACACTAATATAAATTCTTAATAACCTGTGCATTACCAGGAAGAATGATTTATAATACATCTGTCAAAATTAGTTGCATAGTTCTAAGTCTGATTGAAGCTTTTATTAACCTGTACATTACCAGGAAAAGCACTCTATTAGATTTGTCACAATCATACTGCAAGCAAGCAAGTTCCCCGGAGAGTGGGAGATGCTATGGAGTGAGCTTTTAACCATTTAAATGTGGGAGGGGATGAGCTTCAATTAGGCTCAGGGGCTTACAACACTTTGGCCAAAATGTTAAACTAAAAGACCATGTTATCTCTTGTTTTAAATATATATTGCCATGCTCAGTAGCACTCCTCTGTGACACTTATATGCTTATATATATATGTTGTGGTTATTTTGGGGGTTCAATATGAGCTTGTAGGTGTCCTGTATGTTTTACAATTCTTGTTCAGCTAGTCTTAGCTGATTGGAGGGTGGCAACCTCCTACCTAATTGAAGCTCACCCCCGCCCACATTTAAAAGGTTAAAAGCTCACTCCATAGCATCTCCCACTCTCAGGGGAACTTGCTTGCTTGCAGTATGATTGTGACAAATCTAATACCATGTGCTTTTCCTGGTAATGTACAGGTTTATAAAAGCTTCAATCAGACTTAGAACTATGCAACTAATTTTGACAGATTTATTATAAATCATTCTTCCTGGTAATGCACAGGTTATTAAGAATTTATATTAGTGTTAGGGACCCTTGAGATGTGGTCTGCCGTGTAGTGGCTCAGGGGCTTACAACACTTTGGCCAAAATGTTAAACTAAAAGACCATTTTATTTAATAGATATCTATACATATATATTTAGGCACTGTACCGTGTATAAGTTTCACTGGATGTGCACTGAGCTCTGTCTGTTTCATGTTCTGTCTCTGGTTTTAAATGTAAAATACAAATGCCAGCTGACGTAAACAATTCTTTATGTATGAACCTGCCACGCTCCTTACGCAGAATAGGAAAACGTGCTCCAAATGTAAGAACATGAATGAGATTAACCAATATCCGACAATAATGATTGTAGGCGACAAATTTATTTTGCTGGACGCAATGCATTCTTTTAATTCATTTTCAAAAAAAAATTCTTTACAGAGCCACATATGCATAACCAGCAACGCCCTAATTTAGATATTTTGGGAGGGGTGGGGGAGGCCTGTGAAGAAATGAGCAGTTAACCCTTCATGAACAATTTGACAAAGTGCAAATTCTATATATGTGCATAGTATGTCTGTGTACATGTGGTAATGAATCAACCTAGCATTTTGTTAAATTAGACTTTTTCTAGCCAAGTAACATTTCATTGATCATTTATTCCTTTGAAGGGAACCATGTGGCGTGCTACCCTAGGGGTGGCTGCACCAAGGCTTGTAAAGTACGATTGTAAAGTGCTGTAGAAATGGAAGGTGTATAAATACAAGATATTTCTGTAGCATTAATACAGAATGTTACCAGGATTTTACTCCAGAGGTGGCTGCACAGATGCCTCTGAAACATGATGCACTGTGGAGGAGAGAGCTGTAGCATAAATAAAAAAAAACTATTATCTTTAATGATTCCCTGAGAGAAAAGTACTTGTTTTTGCTTCTTATAAACAAAGCTGGGTAGGACAGGCAACCTGATACAGTGTTAATACACTGTGGTCCTTATTCGATTTGCTGTGAAACAACTTCCCAGTGATGAAGACTAGATCAGCTCCAAATCAATATCTCTATATATCTATATATGTATGTTACATGGTAGATGAGGTTGAAAAATAGAAAATGTCCATCGAGTTCAACTTACGTTCAATTTAAAATGCACAGTTACATCTAACAGAACCCAAAAAAGTTTCTCATGTCACTTTTTATTTCTTCTGGTCACTGCAGACTTCATTGTAAAATCCACTGGTAATAAATATTCACGTAAAATAAAGTGTTTGTCGCTGTGAATTTTCTGCTTTGCGGCCCGTCTCTGATCACTGCAACATTGGGGTCTCTGCAGCATTTTCGTCTTGGTTAAGTTTGAGCATCAAATGAACGCAGTGTGCATTTTACAGTCCATAATGTAGCGTGTTCTTTTTGCAGTGAGGCTTTAAGGATTTTCAAACCTGTAATATGTATATTTAAATACAAACAGGTGTTGTAAAAAGTCCTTTGAAAGTTGTTCCTTGTTTAAGTGCTTTCAGTTTGCTTCAAACCCAATATAGGTTAGTAAGTGGGAATGCAACTTAATTGTAACTAGTAACCATAAGGGGTGCACTTTTGTCTACTAATTCATAGGGCTGACTTCAGCTGCTATGTCCAGCCAGTGGAATAACAAACACAGAAATATCATCGCCAGAGCCCAGTTTATCATTCGCTTGTTTCCAGCTGTTCCCTTTCAGAACTCCCCTAGTTTGAAGGACCAGCTCTTGTGCAGCACGGTTATACCTGCAAGACAAATTACACCTTACAGATGCATTTCCACTCGTGACCCTTAAAGGAGTATTCACCCCCAACCCCACAAATGTAATTTCTTTAAAATGTAACTTGGGGGTTCCCTGGAGCTCCTCTGTGATTCCCCCGATCCCCTAGATATCTGTAGTTTTTGTGTGTGATGTTTTTGACTTAAAAGAAAAACATGGCAGCAGGGTACCCAGTAGAAAGACGCAGCTTTTCTATTGGCTGCTGAGTCGATCCCTGACCTCACCGTCATTTTGTGTCGCCGGATTCTGCAGTACCAGAGACGAAAAAAACGAGCAGCGGGAAATGCTGCCTTAACCCCTTCAGTGCCAGAGGGTCCTGCCACATCCATGGCCATGGACACCCTGGCACTGGTGGATCATGTGACTTCTGTTTGGAGTGATCATGTGATCCCTTCAGGGTTCTGGCAGCAGGACCATAATTGAATGGGAGGGTCAGCAATGGCTGACAGCCCTTACAAAGCAAGCGAATGGACATGACCGTTTTTGAGAAATACTGATTTTAAAATCCATATTGGGACTTAGAAAATTTACAGAGGCAGACATTTTTATTTTCTGAGTATGACCATGCAAGTCGCAAAATAAAGTCTGCGTGACTGGACCATAGACGTTGGTTGATTAATGTCACATCACCGGCTTATACATGCACAGTTAGAATGATACACACCACATATGCACTTACCTGTTAGTCTCTTGAGTTGCAAAAACTCTTTGAACAATATCTGCCACTTCTCGGTCACTAATGACATCCCACAGCCCATCTGTGCCCATCACCATGACATCATTGACACTGTGTTCACATTCCGTGAGGTCGTAAACTCTCACCTGCAGGGGGGAAGAATCCATTGTCAAACATAGTGGAGGACATTCCAGCATCCAACTGCTCTCTCCTTTTGCCAGTAATTACAATGTGTTAGGAATTAATCATCTTAATGGGTTTATACACTAAATGCTTTTTGTATTTTTCAGTTAATGAATCTGCAGTAGTTCTAAGAGATATATACTGTAGATGTTGCAACAACAAAAGGGTTAAAATCCACAACTAAGCTAAACTTCTCCAGGACCCGAGCAGCTTCTAAAATGCGACACTATGAGGATCTCATGGATCGACTGGTGGGAATGAAGGAGTAGCTTACTGGGAAGAACACCACCCGTGTTTCAATCCCAGCATCAGAGCCTTGTGACCTTGGGCAAGTCACATTAGCCAGACCCACCAACATTCTGCATAGAAATATAGGTACCACTGTAGTTCCTCTACTCCTGCTGTTTGGAGGTACTGTACTTCCAAGTAATCCCCTAACCTATGCAGCTCACCACACACACAAAAAAACCTAGGATCCCCAAAAATGTAGTGTATCTGTTAATACTGCAGGTACAGTAGGAGGGTGTGACTATCTCCCTGCACCACAGGCACCAACATTGGAATGTAAGCTCTTTGGATAAAGGACTCATTGTGTCTGCCAACAAAATTCTATGCACAGTGCTGTGTACTTTGCTAGCACTATTTTGAGACCAACAAATTATTCTTAGTGGTAGATGCACATTAGTGTTTCCAGCAGGTAATGCAGACTCGTTAACGTACCTCAGGGACACACGACAGAAAAGGCTTGATGTAGATGTTGGAGTTATACACCTTAAGATCATGATCCCCAAGTCCCCGGGTCACCCCGATGGTGGCCATAACTCGAGCCTGTCACCACAAAAACAGGAGACATCTTCAGTCTTTGTGCCTCCCAATTACTGTAGCACTGGGTAACAATGAACAGGTTAATACTTGTGTACGACTTGCTACTCTTGACTTCTTTGATTTAAGCAGCCACAAGTAAAGGAATCTGGCAGCATCTAAGGGAATGATGCTTTTGCTACCTAAGGCTGCGTCCATAGGGCGAGCGCTGAACAAAATGCAGCAGCTCTATAGGGCCGGCCATAGTGGCGCGAGCGATGAAGAGCAACCGCGTGGCACAATTCTGAGCCGGCAAATTTTTTTGATTTTGTCGCACGACGGCCGGTTCATCCAATGAGGGCGAACCAGCCTCGTGACGTCACGCCTCCCCGTCCCGAGCTATCAGAGTCCACAGATCGCTCGGGCAACGGGCGTGCCCGACGCCATGCGCTCTGTCGCACACTTCCACTATATCCGAGGCCTAATGTGTATACTGTGAGATCGAAGGTGAAATACAAATACATAAAGCCAGGGCCCTGATTACTTTGGTTTCCTGTGTTTTTGAGAAGGATTTTGCCTTTAAGTTGCATCCCTATCTACCTGTTCATCACTAAATATTTGTTTGTGTGTGTCAAGACCAACACACAATAGTCTTGTCAGGGTTCATAGAGGAGGAATTGGAACACACAGAGAACAAAAAGAAGCACTTATAGGACGTACCAAAAAAATACAAAATATTTCATGAAAAAAAAATCTATATACTGTATCTCTTTAAACAAATATATATTTCAATAATTGATAAATATGACTTATACATCTATTTGAAATGTATATATTTATATAAATCTCACTCATATATATATTTTGTTTTCCTCATACCGTAGTCTGAGGGCGTATCATGACGGCTATGAACAGGGTGCTCATATAGAAGCTGCCACTTGGTGTATACAGTATAGAAAAATAAAACATGTATAGGCAGTCCACTGTCACTCAAAACGGTTTATTCTTCCAAAACATCGGAATAATAAACACTTACAGTGGACTGTATATATAGTACTGTATATATAGGACTGTATATATAGTACGTTACCATCCAGCAGGGCAACAGAACGTGCTACCCTGCTGGATGGTAACATATTGTTTACATTATTTATGGGACTAGCTCCAGGCTTTTTTGGATGAGAGAGAGAAGAGATGAAGAGAGAGAAGAGAGAGGCCTCAGCAGAGGTAAGTGTGGTGCACGGTAAAGGGTAAATAGTTACATCTGTAAGGATCCCTAGAGATCCAATTACAAAATGCACACATATGCCCGACGTTTCGGTCCCGGGGGGAGATGATCTCTTGTGCTGTGCTGGTATATAGGATCTCTATGGATCCTTACAGAGTGTGTGTGTGTGTGTTTGTGTGTATATATATATATATATCTATATCATACTGTATATACATACCCAGTGTTCGACAAACCTATACATTTGCTCGCCCCGGGTGAGTGGATTTAACCCCCGGGCGAGTAAATATTGGCCCAAGCAGCACACGTTTGGTACTAGGTGGTGAGTAGATTTTTTTGTGTGGCGAGTAGATTTTTTGGTGATTTGTCAACCACTGTACATACCCTTGTAATTACTGCGCTTTAAAAGGGGATATATGGATAAAATGTTGCGTAGACTATCTTATGTGCATCATTTAAAAGCGCAGCTCCTCCTGCTCTGCTCTCCCTCTCCCCCCCCCAATGTTTTTCTGTTGAGGGGGGGGCGGACTGGGGGTGCTCGAGCCAAATGCCATTGTTTTCAGCTCCGAGGACCCCCAGTCCCTGAGGTACAGGGTTTAAATTTCCCTCAGGGAAAGCAAAATGGTGGCCAAATCTCAGGCTCACGGGAAACGGCGACATCTATTTATAGGATCCCCATTTAAATACCCTTTAAAAACCAGGACCGTAATCACAGTCATTTCACCAGCTCAGGAACTGGGTGGGATATGAGGTTAGTTACAGTTCTCCTTTTAAATATTATTTTCAAGTCATGCTAAACAATGGTTCTCTATTGTGTGGCTAGCGCTTTACACACGCACCTTTTTCCCTTCTCCGTAGATGAGCGGGAACTTCATGTCATCTTCTACAATCGTTTTGTAGGCCCTGGTGCAAAGAAAAAGTGCAGACACCAACCTCTTGTGAACTATTTCATAAACAATATAACGTATTCTCATGTTTCCACTGTCCATCATAATGATAACCAACCCTGGCTGCATAGTGGCTTCTATAAACACATGCAAATAAGGGCATATTCACTACACGGCGCTATGCCAGAAGACACCTTTCGGACCTATGTAAAAGTCTCTCGGCTGCAAAACTGGGGCACTGCTTCTTATGGGGCGTGTTCCTTCATAAATCGGGTGATGTTTTTTTGCGCTGGTTTGCGCCCCCGGGGAACTTTAGCAAAGTGGCTCTCCTGTGGTACTTAAAGGAGCAGTCCACTCTGCTCTGGAGACCCCCTGGTTCCTGAGATACATACCTGTAAAAAGGTAGAGCCAGCACCGTTCCCTCAAGGGGAAACAAAATGGCAATTTCAATTTGTCACACGGGCCAATAGGAAACTGCAACGTCATTCGTCGCGGCTTCCTATTGGCCCGCGTGACAGGGGGCAATTAAATATGTGGACTTACCTGTACCCCCTTAATCCAACATGTACCTCCAGGAACTATAGGCTGAAATTAACGTGCTGGGGACTCCCTACATTACATTGCAAACATGTATTCTTCTTCTTGCATGCGGTACATGACGTCTCTTATGAATAACATTGCACAACAATATAAGGCAATATCTCCTACGCAGACGCATAAGATGTGTTATCACACTGTGCTCATTGTCCCTATCTACAGTACTAACACCTCTTGTAAATGGAGAAATTACATTGCGCTATACACCAACGTCTCCTAGAAACAGGCAAAATAGCAGAAATAACACTATATCAGGGGTACGCAACTCCAGTTCAAGGGCCACCAACAGGTCAGGTTTTCAGGATATCCCTGCTTCAGCAGAGGTGGCTCAATCAGTGGCTCAGACTGAGCCACTGATTGAGCCACCTGTGCTGAAGCAGGGAGTGATTGAGTCACCTGTGCTGAGGCAGGGATATCCTTAAAACCTGACCTGTTGGTGGCCCTTGAGGACTGCAGTTGCCCACCCCTCGTCTATCTATGAGTATCTCTTCTAAGGCCTTGTTCAGGGTGCAGGCTTCGGAGGGAGGGCGTGCTGCCATGCGAGCTGCCGTGGGACACAATGTATTCAAATTGAATACTTGTTGTCGGGGTAGCAGCTGCCCTGTCTCCGAAGTACGGAGTTGACGCTGGCTACAGTTTCAATAAACAAAAAAATCGTTTTTTGAAGCTGCAGCAGCGTCACTGGGACCTCGGCAGCCAATGAAATCATTCTTGAGAATAATTTCAAGACTGCAACTTGGATCCTTAAGCTGCCGTCAGTAGCCCCGCCCCCTCAACTCCTGAAAAAGTCTGCTGGGAGGATGAACACACATCGCCCAGCAGACTGCCGCCTGCCCTCGCGAACGCCCGCCCTCCAACTCCTGCCTCCGGCACCCTGAACGAGGCCTAAACCCGTCAGTGCTTAAAGCAAAAAATCCCCCGAGAAGTCTATATGAGTTTAACTCATATAATGTTAATATCTGGTCCCCTGAGCATGTCCTGTCCTTTTTTTTATCAGGTTTCTTTCATTTCCAAAATCAGGATTTTCCTCATTTTTAGCGCCGGAGGTTACTGTCGTAACCTTTAGACTGCACTGGGCTCTGGGGAGAGCTCCATTTTAACCTCCTGGACACCTAATATTTCAAATGCAAGTAGCCCAAATCTTTGCTTTTACATAGTTAATGAGGTTGAAAAAAAGACATACGTCCATCAAGTTCAACCTATGCTAAATTTAGATACTTTATCCTATATTTGTACTTATAGTATATTGATCCAGAGGAAGGCAAACAAAAAAACTCCAGTGACATATCATCTAATGATATCTCATAAGGGGAAAGAAATTCCTTCTTTTAGAATGGTTACATTTGTTTAAGGAATCCAATTGTTACATTCTTTACAAAAGGTAGTTTGTACGGGTTGGCTACATGGGGCTGCACATTTAAAAAAAGACAATTGCATTATGTGGTTTACAAAATGTTTTGTGATTCAGGCCCATATTCACTACGTGGTCTTTTGCCACAAGACACCTTCCGACACTGGAACACACTGGAAGTGAACGGGCTATATGTTTTTCCTGCTCTGAAAGGTGTCTTATAGCTGTAGGATTATCTCAATGGTTATGTCACTGTCTCCTAAGTGGGTGAACCCAGTTTGAATCTCCGTGTCAGCTCCGTGTGACCTTGGGCAGGTCACTTTATCTCTCTGTGCCTCATGCATCAAAATTAGATTGTAAACTCTACCGAGCAGAATCCTATGTACAGTGCTGCATACACTATTATATTATTAGAAGACAGCTTAGTAAATTTGGACCTGCACCTTTTTAAGCCTCTCCGAGTGAACAGGAACCGGTAAATTAATAGGGCAAAAAAAAAGTTATAATTAGGACCAACGGAAAGACGATTGTTACCAGCCGGTCATGGTGTGATCCCGATACAACATCCGCTTTCCCAGTTCTCTCGGCTGGATCCTCCGTGGGAACTCCCGGAATGTGAACTCGTTTCCCAATAGCTGTGGCTTCAGAAAACCCTGAAAAACAGAAGCACAGGTGTATTCACCGAATTCATTTATTATATCCTTAACTTTTGGGGGAAAAAGAGAGGAAAACAAAACTGTATTTGTGAACACCTTCCCTGTCAGAAACCAGTGTGTATGTTTATGAAACCGCAGTAACGGGCAGATCCTTGGGGAGGCTTCATGCAGCAGTGGATCGAGAAGGGTTGAAGCTTTGCAACACACACACACACAACTTCATTAAAAAAACACGTTAATAGAACATTATGAGTAATAATGGGAAAAATCTCTACAAAATTGCCAGATTTCATCCTGAAATGCATCAAAAGTTATAAACATAAAAGCTCAGTCGACCCACAGCCATACCGACATTATCTGTATGTGTGTGTGTGTGTGTGTGTGTGTGTGTGTGTGTATGTGTGTATGTGTGTATTATATTATATTATATACAACAAAAGCCCAAAGGCATATCCAATATGACAAAAATACACAGTGAAATACCTATATATTCTCTTGAAAAATGGTAATTTAGTTAAACTCTTTGGCCAAAGCATTATAAGCCTCCAAGCCACATCAAGGCACAACCAAATTAGCAGGTCCTAACACAACCTGATAAAAATTCTCATTTACTCCCATATTTGGAGGGAGAATGATCACATTTGATCTGTCCAAACCTAGCAGCATGAACAAGACCTGCTAACTTGGAAAGTGTGCAGGGGCGAGCTTAAACCCTGGGGGAGGGGCCACTAACCTCTAAACAGCTGAGACCAGCTGGAAAAAAGTGAATAAACACACAGAATTCCAGCAAGCTCCAAAACATACCAAATTATATATATATATTTATATATATATATATTATATATATATGTCGACAAATCACCAAAAAATCTACTCGCCGAACAAAAAAATCTACTCGCCACCTAGTACCACACGTGTGCTGCTTGGGCCAATAGGAGCTCGCCACAATGTTAAATCCACTCGCCCGGGGCGTGCAAATGTATAGGTTTGTCGAACACTGTATATATATATATATATATATATATATATATATATATATATATATATGTGTGTGTGTGTCAAAAGGAATGCTATCGGGCGTGGCCAAATGTATACAACAAAAGACCTGCAAATTTGGTCGTGGCTTGCAGGCATATAATGCTTTGGCCAAAGTGTTTAACTAAATGACCCTCTTTAAAGAGAATATATAGGTATTTTACGGTGTATTTTTTACATATTGGATGTAGATTTGGACTTTTCTGTCCTTTGTTGTATACATTTGGCTATGCCGAGTAGCAATCCTTTAGACACACATATGTATATGTAGATATATACAGTATATATGTATGTGTAGATATATATATGTAGATATATATATATATATAGATATAGAGATAAACAAATATATATATATATTAATATATATATATAATTATTATATTTTTTAATAAAATGAAGGCACTCAGATGGAATATGTAAGCCAATGAATGTAAGGGTGAAACTGCAAGCCACTTCAGTTTTGAAAATAAAAAAAATTGGCAGTCTGTATGACTTTACATTTTGATCCTAATGGAAATGCTCAACTTATTTATCCAAAATATATATACCAATAAGTGTGTGTGAAGAAAAACAGATATTCTTACTAGAAACTGCAGCCTCTGTCTCTCCGTTTCTGGTGTAAACTCTTGTGACATAGGAATTGTTTTCTCCTGTCGGATGATGATTGCCCTGAAACAACATGTGGGAGGAAGAGGGCTCTAAGAATTCTGAACCATTGTGCCTGGAACAAACAGATAAAGGATGCTGTGCTTATACCAGCATCTCTCTCAAGTTACAATAACAAAAGTGGTGAAATTGGCAACATATTGGACACAAGGACTAGGCAGTCCCCTTTTGTTTCCAACATGTATCAGAACACACAACATACAGTATACAGCATTAATTAAGACTGATGATGAACCTGTCTGATTACGATCCCACGGATTTCCCTGGGCTTTTCAGACCAAATCCGCATGCGGTAATCCGAAATCGGATTTCAGCAACTGTAGCCAGCGCAAATTCTTTCATCACCGACCATGGGGCTTGGATTCTCGGACCTCAGATTAAAAGTAAATCCGGCCACGGAACGTGTTTATACCGAATCCGAAATCGGATTCCACACTATTTATATACTGCTCCACCCCCTAATATAATTCCGTTTGTCAGATTCAGGTTCCGATTCCAAATCCATCGGATGGATTCTCAGTAATAGGAAAAAAACTAAACAAATCTGCCCTTATAAAATGAATCCACGGAGAGCACCAAAAATCCGCGGCTGAAAGGAACGAGTCAATCCGCGTCGGATTTGGAATTAGGCGGATAATTCACCCATCTCTAATTATAAGGTTTATTCTAACTATGGTAAAAATACAATCAGAATTATACACTAGCCAAGAAGTGCTCAAATCCATCTAGCTGTAGCCCAGCTGTAAAGCCTTGATGTGGGTGAAACTGGTTTTGAGTCCCAGTGTCAGCTTTCTTTGTGCTTCAGGCACCAACATCAGAGCTATTTTCCCCATGCTAACTGCATCTTAACACATGTACACACAGCAGAACGTGTTGTGTATCATGGAAATCGGTGCGTTTTATGTTGTATTAAGATACTTTGCTCCAATTTTACCCATGGTGAGTCAGCTTGCAGCTAGGGGAGTGGTAATTGGATGAGTTAGGGAGGAATTACCCAACGCCCATATAATGGAATGAATTAAATGCTGCATCTCTGTGCGCCATTATTTTCTCAATGTACTCGCTCCCATAAAATACACAGGTCTAAGGTGGCAAAACAAAAATCACCCGACTAACGATTTGCACCAATCATTATTATTACAATTTATTTATAAGCTGCCAGCATATTCCGCAGCGCAGTACAACGGGGCAGCAGACAAGCACAATGACATGCCAAATGAAGACTCGCACAAACAAATACAAAAGGCCTCCCATCTGCTCAGTCCTTGTGTCGTGATTGAGGCAATTTACACCCAACAACTGTTTCTTACATTTGATGCAACAGTGACTCGAGATATATTTCCCTACTTATCACTATATCCATAGGATATACCACGTGAATACAGGAAGAAGGGTAGCACTGCTGGCACGTGCGCTGTAAGTAAACGGCTTCTTCTGCAGACCTCACTGATCGCTGTACAGAACGCTATACCTGCTGTCACCCGCGTTGGCTACGTACAGCTTGCCCATCAAATAGACAGCCACCAGGGCACAGCAGCCACCGTCAATGCTGTATGTGGATCTTTCGCTTTCAATCTGTTTATCCTGAAAACACAGATAGAAATGAGTGGCTTGAGTATAAAGAGAATCTCATACCCACTGCATGTTTATTCAAGTATTAGTATAATGCATTAAAAATATATATATATTTAAAATAATGTAGGCCCATATTTATTACGTAGAACGGATTCATAAGGGGGGTCTATTTACCAAAGTCTCCGGGTGCAAAACTGGGACAAAGAAAAAAGCACAAATCTGCAAAAGGAATCCCATTGAAAGCAATGAGGGTTTTTTCTTTGGGGGGAAAAAACAGAACAGGTTTGCACCAGATTCACCAGTTTTGCAGTCACAACTTTAGTAAATAACCTCCTCATAAGTGGTCTATTTATAATTTTCCTAGCTGCAAACTGGGCTGAACCGGTGCAAAACAAACTATAAGCCGGATTTTCTGCAGGCTTTGTTAAAATCCTATCTGATATCTAAAACCGTGTATCACGTGGCCCAATAGGAAGCTGCTTCCTAACCGGCCTGGAGGGGATGGTACTGCAGCACCTTCCCCGCTGTGTCCTGGGAACCAGGGGGTCCCCGGAGCTGAAATGAAAACAGATCAGCTCCAGATTCCGCCTTCCCATACATGTAAAAAAACAAACAAGGGTACTGGTGGGGGTAGAGGACTCAGAAGAGAGTATATTAAGGCCCCCCCTGCTTCAAGAATGGGTCGGGGGAAAAAACTGCACCAGATTTATCAAAGCAAAAAATCAAATTGCTTCCCGTACGTCTTTTCGCTTTAATAAATCTGGTGTAGCTTTATTTTGACTATATATGCAGCTGGAATTTCGATAACATAGCCCTGTTTAAAACATACCCCTTACAGAATCTGAGATAGCATGTTTTAATATGCGCACCCCTAACACCTCCTAACTACCCGAATTGCAAGGCGACATACAATTTTGCTCCTACATTGTCGTGATACATAAAATTTGGCCCGTACCTAGGCAAGCACTATTAAGGCAGCGGCCCCTCCACCCAAAGAAAATTGGCCCCAAGCTTTAATTGGCCTATCACCTGGGCCAATAGGAAGCCATGTCATCATCCCTGTGGCTTCTATTGGCCCATGACCAGGGGCTTTGAACCCGAGCAGGAGATACTGGCACACCCTAAGAAGGTAAGTATCCCAGAGAGCATGTGGTCCCCGTAGCTGAAATGAATGCTTGTCAGTGCCGGAGACCCCCTGCTTCAATCCTACAACTATTACAAAAAATAGGTGGCGCCTTACCTGCTTACCGCCTAGAGATGGACCTGCAAGAAATAACTAATCCATTTTGAGTTTCTAACCAGCTACTGAGGTTATATAACCAAGTCTCTTGGCTTCAAAAACAGGGGCAACAATTGGTGCAAAATAACAGCACAGATATATCCAAGTAAAAAATCCAGGGGGGAGGGGGGACCATCGTCTCGTCCTGTCTTCTACTCACCATCTCATTGAAAGCGTTCTCAATTGCCCCTATGACGAGGCTCTCGGGAAACACTTGTTTTTCAAGGTGGAAGCGAACAGTGGACTCCTTGGGCGGCTCTGTTTTCTCCTGGATCGCGGTGCCTCCCACCTGCTCAGTCCTTGTGCCGTGATTGAGACAAAGAGGTGCAGCCTCGGGATGCTGCAGGATAAGCACGAGGTCCCTCAACCCATCGCAGATGTGAAGGTGTAGGAGCTTCGACGCTGCAATGGCCGCGCCGCACCCTGCGTGACCATCAAAAAGTCCCCAATAATAGAAACGGAATCCAACATCTAACTGAAAGAACAGAACAAAGGGTGACCTTCAGCTGGTGACAACCACTTCAAGTCCGATGACTGATTTCATAAACTTTAAGCATTGATTTAAGGACGTTATTAATACTTTAATTTTATGCATGTATTACAATATCCAAATACATCCAGAAATACCAGTGGTTTATTGGTAAACGTATCTTTGCATATAATAAATAGCATTTGTTATGGCGCCTTCATAGGAGGTGGCAACTAAGGTGTACCTATTTTCATGTGCCCAATGTGAAAAAGAATAATACAAATACTAGAATCGGGTGGCCATCTCCAGTTCTCAAGAGCTATCAACAGGTCAGGGTTTCAGCATAGCCCTGCTTCAGCACAGGTGGCTCAATCAGTGGCTCAGATTGAGCCACATGTGTTGAAGCAGGGATATCCGTAAAACCTGACCTGTTGGCGGCCCGTGAGCACTGGATTTGCTCACTCCTGGGTTAAAGCATGTGTTTCCCAAACTAGGGGGGGAACTCACGTTACCCAAAAGGGGGACATAGAAAGTAGGAGGAGTAAGACGTTTTTCTGCAT
Source organism: Ascaphus truei (assembly GCA_036426205.1). Lineage (NCBI taxonomy): Eukaryota > Metazoa > Chordata > Amphibia > Anura > Ascaphidae > Ascaphus > Ascaphus truei. Next base: position 27,756,200 of record CM071575.1, on the reverse strand, counting down.
CAATAACCAAATGTATATATTCCACAAAGTAAAACCCTTATTGCTTTAAATAGGATTATGGGGGTAAAATGTCTCAGTCTTGGTCATCCGAGTTTGCACACCCAGCATGGAAGGGGGTCCCCTAATAGTAAAACGTTGTCTTTGGGGAGGGGGTCCAGTTACAAGATTCGGAACCACTGGGTTTATATGTGGTGTTACTATGTGGCATAAAACACATATATAGAAGACTGAGCAACCTGGGCTGAAGCAGGGATATCCTGAAAACGGGACCTATTGGTGGCCCTTGAGGACTGGAGTTGGCTACCCCTGTATTAGAAGTTTGAACTATGCGTAATGAACATGATGCCCATGTCACTGACCTCATGCGCGGTCTCCTGTGTCTGGTTTATTCTCTGTTGAGGGTGTTGCAATTCCTTACAATGGTCATTACATATCATATCCCGGGTTTCCACAGTTACAACCTCGCAGCAGGCCTGGTCTTCATTGTGGTGGCTTTTTCCTGCATTAATTACCCTACAATAAAAAGGCCATGGGAACATCACGGACTGTAATTCACGCATATAGGAGACATTTTCATGTAATTTTTATTGGCGTTCATTGGGGTTTTACAGGGGGCTGCTTGAGGGAAATAGGGTTGGGACGGTAGGGGTAGATGTGACTGCTTTTAATATAGGTTAAGCCCGCCATTACCCCTACCTGTCAGTAATACATCTGTATTATGGTTGTACTGTATATATATGTGTGTTGTGAAGCCTGGTTTCCGCATTTCACGGACCAGGGGTTAATTCTTCAGCTGAGAATGTTGCAAGTTGCCAGTGACCTTCTCATTGTAATACGTTTTATGTAACTATTTTGATGTTGCATGTTAACCCACCAAGCAGGGGCTGGGTCATATTGAAGGTACCTGGCCTTAACCCTCCCTCAAATGTATCTATGTTGTGCCATAGGGCAGCGGTGCGCAAAGTGGGGGGCGCAAGATTGTTTAGGGGAGGTGAAACTGTGGTGTGCGCTGGCCGGCAGACACCAAAACAAGCTGTGCTTGGGCGGGCAGAAGAGAGCGGGCAAGCAGAAGAGAGATGGGGGAGCGCGAGGGCGGGCGCATTGGTGCTGGCAGCCGACATGATTGTGTGTGAGCACGCACGCGCGGGGGCTGCGGAGGTACGCGGCTGAGGAGAATGGTTCCGAAGAGGCCAGGGGAGGAGCACGCCCCAGCGCTATGACATCAAACGCCCCTCCATCCGGAGACTGCCAAGCAAAGCGCAGGACCTGCTCTCCTCCTTCAGTGGCTATCCGATTCGCTGGGACCCTCTGCAGTCTGCACTTCTAACAAGTGAAAGGGTATCTATTGTATCTGCCATCACAGTCTCCATTGGTAATGGATTCCACATTTTAACTGCCCTTACTGTAAAGAACCCTTTCCTTTGTTCCTGGTGAAATCTCATTTCCTCGAACCTTAAAGGTATTACCCTGCGTCGTTTAACTGCCCGAGGGGTGAATAGTTCTTTTGAAATCTCCTTGTACTGTCCCCGAATATATTTGTATATAGTTATCATATGCCTCTTTTCTAGTGTAAACAAATATAATTTAGCTAGCCTCTCCTCATAAATCAGATTATCCATCCCCTTTATTAATTTGGTGGCTCTTCTCTAGTCCATAATGTATTTTTTATGGAGTGGTGCCCAAAATTGTACTCCATATTCAAGGTGTGGTCTTACTAATGCTTTGTAAAGGGGCATAATTATGTTTACTTCCCTTCCCTCCATTCCCCGTTTAATGCGAGAGAAGATCTTGTTTGCCTTTGCAGCTACTGCATGACTTTGGGCACTATTGCTAAGCCTGCTGACTACAAGCACTCCTAAATCCTTCTCCATCAAGGATTCCCCCAATTTAACATACTGTATATTTTAACTAGCGCTTTATGGTCAGGGCAACCTTAGCCTGATGGCCTCTATCTTAGGGAAAACCCGCCCAATTCAATACAATATATAAATATTACACAATAAATTATGACACTGCGCTGTTGTCCCTTATATATTCCCAGTATCCAATGTACTAACAGTCAAATAGGCCACTGTTAATGCCAGCATGGCATTGGAGTTCTTATCTTAAGATGGAGTGTAGTCACGTTTTAGTCCTGTTAAGGATTGAATATTTGTGAGTTGTTGTTTATGTGCTTTCACAAGAATACTCAAAATGGCGGAACAGGTCCCACGGCTGTTTGCTATCCAGTCATGTTTTAACAGCTTAGCAAGTATCCGCTTTGCAGCTTGTGAGGTTACTTTTTCCCTCAACATCCTCACTGGAGCTTAAGATGGCGCTGGCTGTCTCTATCTCAGGCTGTCAGACTGTCACTAGCTGTCTTTGTGTGCATCTCTATGGCTGACAGTTCCTCTCAAGATTCTGTCCATTTTTCTTATTCAATTCCATATCTCCTGTCATCTGTTGCCAGGCAGATCAGGGACAGTGGCTCTTATTCCTTATCACACCATGTGATAGGTGAAGCAGATTAATTCGATATTGTCCACAATATGCATATATTTGTAACCGGGGCTACAATAATAAAAAGGGTTAACCTTTACAGTGACGGGGGTCTGGCAGCATCAGACTGCCACCGGACTTCTCACACAGATCATGTGAGCGATCACATGACGCGAGCGGTGCCCGGATGCCAGAAAAGGAAGTGGAGGGGGCCCACTTTCGCTTTTTATCGGACAGGGAGACCCGTAGGAGCAGTCAACTTAACCTGCACCTAGAGCAGGGGTGCCCAACTCCAGTCCTCAAGGGCCACCAATACGTCAGGTTTTCAGTACAGTATATCTTTGCTTCAGCACACATGGCTCAGTCAATGACTGATTGGAGCCATGGGAATTGTATATTAACTAAGCCCCGTTAAGTTGCTAGCTTATATATCCCACAACTGTTGAGAAGCAGAATGGCCTAACATGTACAGTGAGGCTGATTCAGCCAAATATTGGTAAAGCACACAACTGTATATAGCTACCGGTAATGCTACCCTGCACTCAGGGATGGTGGGGACCAGGATCTAATTCTGCATCTATCTTTTATTTGGTGTCAAAGGTGATGTATCTATATATGTAAATGTAAAATAATTGGACTGTTAAGTTTGCAGTGCATCAAAGTAAGCTTTCAATTGCCTTGATACACAGGAGGAGATGTATTAGTGTAAAGAAAGTGCGCCTAGAAGTTTGTTTTGACTCATTGCTGCATTTTCTGCCGGCGTTTCTTACATTTGATTTAAGTTGCTAGCCAGAAAAGGTTACGCCACCAGACGTTGCCGATTATTTGATGCAAATGCAAGATACAAACAAAAGTGACGCATGGAGACTCAGAGTTTGATACATTTCATAATAATTTGTGTCATGTAACATAACTCTTCCGACTGACACTCCCCAAAATGCAATATTAAGCACCTAGCACATAACCTGAAGCACAGACACAAAGATGACAATTATGCAATTTGTGCCAATTTTACTCCTAGACCCAGTCTAACTGTTGGGGTGTATAACGCCCCCCTAATCTCTCTCCTTATATTGAAACACAATGCTCCTTCATACAACGTAACAATTTTATTTCTCGATAAGGTATCAGAATAACTCTTTATTATTCTCCAATGTTCTCGCTTATAGAACTTGGCAGCGAGCCACAGATAAAAACTGGATGGAAAGCAGGAGGCGCAATACTTTAATCATCTTCTATTCCTGAACAGATAATACTCCCAGGAGAGGTTACTGCTGAGGATAAATTGCACCTGGCATAGTAAACAAATCACACCTGACTTGCTGATCTCCCATACTCCGCTCACCTCTGCCAATAAAAGTTAGTTTGTAAAAAAAACAAAAAAACAACAACAATTTAATCCTCTTCCTTAACCCAGGGGTGTAACTACCGCCCGGGAATGTCTCGGGACCCCAGCTGGGGGTGGGGGGCGAAGGGAGTCGAGACCCTCCCTCTGGACTCTTGATGACCGCTCCAAGCGTTTACAGAGGCCCCGCACTCTTCCCCATAGCAAAGAATCTGATTGCCGGGGAGAGAGCTTGGTCTCTGTAACACAGCAGCCCTTCTCCATGACGTCATGGCATCATGTGACCCTGCGTCGTCATGGCGACACAACATCACATGGCAGCAACGCACCGCCATGAGACGCAGCGATGTCATGACATCAGAGCTGGCGACTCCTTAAGGCAAAGGTCACCCCTGCCTTAACCCTTTTATTGGCAGGGAGGCGAGCCCTCTGGCAGCAAAAGAGTTTAAAAAAACCATGTTCAAACATTTAGCTGTGCGTGTTTTATGGGGGGGAAGAGAGGGAGAAACTAACAATGTTGCTTTCCTTGGAGCTTTTAAAGGAGGAACCCATGCAATATCCTACAAGTGTGTCTTTTTCAATAAATCAGTTCTGTAATATTAGATAATAATTGCTAAAACATTTTTTTTTTAAATTCAACTCAATGCCATTTTTAATGAGTGTATACAGTTATGTGAAAAAGAAAGTACACCCTCTTTGAATTCTATGGTTTTACATATCAGGACATAATAACAATCACCTGTTCCTTAGCAGGTCTTAAAATTAGGTAAATACAACCTCAGATGACACATGACATATTACACCGTGTCATAATTTATTTAACAAAAATAAAGCCAAAATGGAGAAGCTGTGTGTGAAAAACTAAGTATACCTTATGATTCAATAGCTTGTAGAGCCACCTTTAGCAGCAATAACTTGAAGTAATCGTTTTCTATATGACTTTATCAGTCTCTCGCATCGTAGTGGAGGAATTTTGGGCCACTCTTCTTTACAACGTTGATTCAGTTCATTGAGGTTTGTGGGTATTTGTTTATGCACAGCTCTCTTAAAGTCCAGCCACAGCATTTCAATCGGGTTGAGGACTGGGCCATTGCAACACCTTGATTCTTTTCTTTTTCAGCCATTCTGTTGTAAATTTGCTGGTGTGCTTGGGATCATTATCCTGTTGCATGACCCAATTTCAGCCAAGCTTTAGCTGTTGGACAGATGGCCTCACATTTGACTCTACAATACTTTGGTATACAGAGGAGTTCATGGTCGACTCAATGACTGCAAGGTTCCCAGGTCCTGTGGCTGCAAAACAAGCCCAAATCATCACCCCTCCACCACCATGCTTGACAGTTGGTATGAGGTGTTTGTGCTGATATGCTGTGTTTGGTTTTGGGAGACAGATTTTGGAGAAAATAAACCTTGGATTTTATTCAGCCCATAGCTATAAGCAATAAAGTTTAAGGAAGCACACAAATAAACAAGGATCCTATCCATTTGTAAGAGCTAACTCAATTTCCCAGTCCCTATCTGCGGGGCTGGGAGGTTAGGCCTCTTGCCAACCTATGACCTCAAAGTCAAGAGAGGTAGCTGAAAGCAGGGGGCCCTTTATGTCAGTCTCTGGGTCTGGTGGGTGTCCATTGGGGGCAACTCCCTGGCGGGTTACAGGGTCTGCTGTGCCCTGGAATAGGTCTGGATCCTGGGGATCTTGCTGGCAGCACAGCCCTGTGCTCAAGACCACTTGTTTCTGGGAATCTCTTCTGACAACACAGTCCCTCTGTGCTCAAGAGATCCCTTGTCCGATAAGCCAGGTGGAGACTGGTTAATTGTCTGTAGCTGCAATTAACCAGCTCCCTGCTGGATTCCTCAGATCTATACAGGCTTCCTATTGAAGCCCTTTTTGACATGCATTAAGGTCCTGTTACAGTCCCCTTTAAGGTGACGGAGAAAACCATCAAGAAAAGTAACCCAAACCGCACATTTAAATACACGGACCTGCGCCAATATGCAACTGTACCTCTGTCCTAACTCCTACCACTTGAATCCCTCATCTCAGACAGACAGACAGACCATGAGGAATGTTAATATAGACCCAAAAATTGCACATCTAAGGCTTGTTATATAGTAGGCGCTAGTTTGCGCGCGGGCGCCTGGCGTTGCGCATGCACGCAGCACGAAAATACAATTTTACTGTAATTTCCCTAGTCTGCCGTGCCACCGCTCACAGCCGTGCGCGCGTGCGTCCCTTGTATAGAAACGCCTGGCTTAGCAGAGCCAATTCTAATTGACGTGCGCGCACTATATTACAGGCCTTAGATTACATAAGTGCAAGCTGGCTCAGGTATATTTCATAGAGCTCACTGTCACAGCGCACACAAGGGAGCAGCCACAGGAAATCAAACTCCTCCCAACAAGTTCCATGTTTACAAACTGGCTTTAAAAATAATTCTGTTTTTTTTTGGGGGGGTATAAACTGCATTTCGAAACCACATATTTCTTGCACAAGGTCAGCAGGTTATCTAAAGCTCGTAGTCATCTTCTAGTCACAACGCACTGCATTGCATATGCATACACTTAAAATACATTTTGGTTTTCTGCCTCAGTAACTCTGACTATTGAAGCCTGAATAGTGCCGTAAAAACCTTGAAAGCAAAAGCCGTATTTCACTGTGTGACACGTTGGTGCCCTAGGGGTGCCATCTGTCTCCAGATTAAAGTCCCGTGTCACTCAGCAGCATTGGGGGGATATGAATGAATCTGGCAGATCTTTCAGGAGGAAAGCCCAACACCACCTACACCTGTAGGATTTACTTGACAGAGAGATCGATCGCATTATAACATTGCTCTGACCTGCCTCCCCTAACTCCTCCCATTGCCACTCCCCAAACACTCACTGGCGCAAAGCACGGATACATGACGTGAAGTCATGCACTTTGCTCCATTTGTCTGAAGCAAAGCTCCAGTTTGAGACATTAGAGATATATCCCCAATTAACTGGATTTGCAAGAAAGTGAAACAACACTTATTAGGCCTCGTCCGGGGTTACTGCTTGCTGGCGGAGGCGCGCTGAGGCTGAGGGAAACCGGGTGCTTTCCCTGGCCTTAGACAGCGCGCCGTCCGGGGGTGTGTCAGCGGGCGGGCCAGTGACATCACGGAGCTGGTTCGCCCTCATTGGGCGAACCGCTCACGTGACCGGCCCTGCGCTCCGGCAAGCTCTTGAATTTAAAATTTACCCAAGACCTACGCTTCCGCGCGCTTGCGGAAGCGTAGGCGAGCCCCTACTAAAGCCGCTCTCATTGCGGCTGTAGGGGCTCACTGGTAAGTAAGTACCAGCGCGCCTCAGCACGGGTCAGCGCGTAAGCGCTGGCCATGCCCGAGGCCTTAGGCATGCAACACCTTTTTGAGGTTTGCATTCCCATGGTTTAAAGCAGTGGTCCGTGCTGCTCCACTCACGGGTTGATTTATGCGCTCTTTCAACCTGTCGGCATCTTCTTTAATCCCACTACTGGAGACGCATTAAAACCTGTTTTTTTCTCGTTTGCATTTCACATTTCTGAAATACCAAGCCTAGAAAAACAGGGATGATTTCTGTATGGGGAACAAAGCCGCATTTGAGCAGGAGATGGTTGCTTACCAGCTCTGCAATGTATTGCATGTTCGCTGTGGCAGTGAAGAGGTTAGGTATACGTTTTACTAAGTTTTAAACTTTGACCCAAAACCTGGACTGGTTGTGTCTGTGTTTTAATGAGCGAGTGCTGTGCTACTTAACGCTGTAACTGACAGCGAAAAGTATCCGACTTCCTTTGTGGGTAGGAGAAAAGCAATATGCAGCCGCACTAGCTATTACACATCCAGTCTTGTGACAGTGTCAGGAGGCCCCATACCTCCCTCAGTACAGCATGTTCCTCTATCACTTTGCTGCCTTTGAGACGTTGAACTGTGCGGGTCTTCATGCCAGTCTCACTAAATGACAGGGCCAAGCAGATTCTCTGCCAGTTATTTTATCTTAAGTCGAGACACGTTTATTAACTTTTCCAATTAGGGTCCAGGAGCCTCATTCTGAATTGTTTAACAAGCATTACAGAAGGACACATATCAGGCACCATTTGCGTGACTTTGCTGTGGTTCCCCAACATTGTGTACTGTCACCCCAAAATCAATATTTATTTGGGACATCATACTCCCAATGTTTGGGGGGGGGATACACCCCCAAAATCCCATTTGAGAGATTTGGGATTTATTTTTACCCAGTGGAATATATTATTTTGGTTATTGCTGCAGTGCACCTCTTCCCTCTCTGTCACTATCTCTGCATCACTTTCCCTGACACTCCTGTCACTATGGAGGGTCGGTTATTAACCCTTTGGGTGCCTTATAGACGTAGCTACTACATCATGGAGTCTGGCACTCCAGGGTTTCATGAGGTAGTAGATATGTCTTATTCTGCCTGCTCGTTTTTGTAGGGGAGATCACGTTTCGAGAGCGCAAAACGTGTTCTGTCAGGAAGTTGAATGGGACACGGAGCACTCCTCCCCTTCTGACCCGTCATCAGCGACAGAGTGATCATGAAGGGGCTCTGGCACACTGGTGTCAAAGGGTTAAAGTCTCTCAGCTGCAAAACTAGAGCAAAACAACGGAACCGGATTTATGAAGAACACGTTTCTCCATTTAATCAAATATGATTAGGGAATTTTGTCTGTATTATAAGCCCAGGGCAGTTCTCTGTACAGTGTTGTCCCAGATTTTTATCAGGGAGACTTTGATAAATGAACCACTTTGTGTCATTATCTCTCGTTGTGCCCCTCCTGTCACTCTAAGGCCTGGGACATACTACGGTGAGCATTGTAGAGCCGCGCTGAGCAGATGCACTTACCTCCTGCATTTGTCATCAACGCAGCTTTAGCAGCCGCTTCCGCATGCGTGCGGAGGCGCAGGTATTTTGGAGAGACAGGCAAATTTAAAATTTGCCACTCAGGGGAGCGGAGGAGCGGTCACGTGACCGCTCACATCCAATGGGAGCGAGGGACTAGCCCTGCCTCCCGCCACGTCCCCACCCCGCCCCCAAAGCGTGCTCACTGCCTCGCCTGTCAGGACACAAAAAAGCTCCAGTTTGAGCAGGCGAGGCAGAGCAAGAGCACGGATCAGCGCGGCCCGAGGCACCATGCCCGAGGCCGCGGGCATGGTCAGCGCTTAGCCGCTGACCAGCACTGAGGCAGCGGACTTACCCCCGGCACCCTTTATGAGGGCGGCTTTAGGGGGCGCTTCCGCAGGCGGAGGAGACATTTCAAATTAAGTTTTGGCGCTGAGGGGAGCAGATTGCCGGTCACGTGAGCGGTTCGCCCAATGAGGGCGAACCAGCTCCGTGACGTCACTGGCCCGCCCCCGGACGGCGCACGCTCTAAGGTCAGGGAAAGCACCCGCTTTCCCTCAGCCTCCGCACAGCTGCAGTCTCTATGGACTCAGTCTAAGGCCTCGGCCAGGGTGGTGCTGAGCAGACGGGCTCACGCTGGCCGCGTTGAAACACATTGCGGAAATGTGTGTGGCCAGCGTGAGCAAGCGCCTGCGCCCGCTAGGCGCTTAGAGCAAGCAAATTTGATTTTGCTGCTCGCAAGCGCGTCACTTTAGCGGTTCGCCTAATGAGGCGGTTCGCCCAAGTGACGTTGTGGCCTGCCCCCAGCCTAGCCGGCCACGAATCACCCGGCCAAGCAGGGCGCAGCGCACGAGCGCCAGCGCACCCGTTCCCTGTCTGGATATGAGCAAAAATAGCATGACATTACCTGGGCCCCTGACGTGACGTCCCCTGTTAAGTACAAGGTACGTCAAAGTGCAGCCTAAGGGTTAATAAATAAACAAAAAAAACAGCTTTCCTTTAAAACGGAAGTGGAATTGTGTGAAATACAGCTCAACCCCCTTATAACGCTGTGCTTGGGGTCTAAAGAATCACATCGCGCTATAAGCGGATCGCGTTAGAAATAATGTACAATTGTATGCATTGTACAATAAAGTATTTAAGATACCGATAATCGTGTTGTAAAGTAATCATAAATCCGAAAATTGGGAGCCGCGCTTGCATCGCGTTATAAGCGGATTCGCATTGTAACGGATCGCGCTATAACGGGGTTGAGTGGTATATATATTTTTAGGTCTTTCTACTCTGTAACCTCCTAGATCCATCACAATTATTATTATTTACATATATCTACATGGTTCTTATCTGTACTCTGCATACATTGTTTACCTCTGAGAGATACATATATACTTACACACAACAAACACTGTCCCCGAGTCACAGTTTGATTATATTATTATTATCATTGAGAAAGTATGTTGTATAGGCAGCACTTCCTATAGAAAAATATCGGAGCTGTGTTGGAATGATTTGTGCACAGGAACAATGGAGAGACCCCTAATCCCTTTCAGACGAAATATGGAACACAACAGGTGTTCCCAGCACTCCAAATAACACTTTCATGGTTTTTATTTGGAGTGCTGGGAACACCATATTATTAAAAAAAAAAAAACACACACACACACACACACACACACACACACACACACACACACACAGTATATATGTGTGTGTGTGTGTTCTGTATGTTATTTTATATACAGTACATGCATATACATGGTTACAGCGAGTACTCACTCTGCATAGCCGGTGTCCCAGTGCAGCCTCCCGGTCCCCCCGGGGCTCTGCACGGTTCTGTGCGAGTGGTCCCCGGACTCCCGGAGCTCCTCGGCTGAGAGGCGCAGGAAGGCTGGCCTGCAGGGGTCCCGCATACCGGCGGCGGGGGGCTCTCTCTCCGAGGTGCAGGCTCCGGGGGGCGCGCCGTGTTTGTTGGACAGAGATCCCACCAGCCCGGACACAGCCGCCCGGACCTTACTGATCATATTGCCCCCCCCCCCCAGGGAATGCCTTCTGCGCGGGGACACCCAGCTCTGCGCTCCACCAATACTGCGCCCTAATCTGCCCGCAGCGCTGCACTCTCTCCCACGCACTATCCCCTCTGCTGTGATCTACCCGGAACCTTGCGCTCTCACCTGCCCACTGCGCTGTGATCTCGTATGCACTCCACTCCCTCCTGACCCCCCGTCTGCAGCACTCTCTCCGGCCCCTCTGCTACACGCTCTGTTAGACCCCCTCTCTCTCCGCTGCACTCTCTCCTGCCCCTATGTCGCACTCTCTCCTAACCCCCGTCTGCTGCACTCTGTCCTGCCCCCTGTGCTACACGCTCTCCTAACCCCCTCTCTGCTTCATCTCACATCTCTCCGGCCCCCATCTGCTGCATCCTCCCCCTGACCCCCTCTTGCTGCACTCTCCCCTGACCCCCTCTGCTACACTCTCCCCCTTACCCCCTCTGCTGCACTCTCCCCTGACCCCCTCTGCTGCACTCTCCCCTGACCCCCTCTGCTGCACTCTCTCCTGCTCCAGGTTCTCCAGCTAGTTCTGCCCCTTGTGCCAACACAGACAGCGACCATGTCCTCCTGCATGGGATCCCAGGAGGGTGTCACCAGTCAAACTTCCCACCTCCTCCCATGGATGAAAGATGGGAGGTGACTGGGAACAATGATCTGTTCCACTTCCTCCAGGGGAGCAGGGCAAACCCTATGTTCCCATAAAAGGGCTCGCTCAGACAGGCTGCTGTGGGACCGTGCTTGCGTACGCGCCTCTGTCGCGCGCTCCTGCAGCCCTGCGATCTCTGCTCAAACTGCAGGCGTTGGGTCGCGGCGTTTGGGGGAGTGGCAGGGGCGTGTAACGGACACGTCACGGTACCAAATTTCAATTTGGGTTGTGACGGCAAAATGTCGCAGCGACAACGCTGCACTTTGCCGCGGTGGAGTTTTCCGTTTGAAAACTCCCACCGAACAACCCGAAATTGCAACGGATGTGCGCACGCACATCGCATCGCGTTCTGTCTGAGCTGTCCCTTACTGCTAATCACTTTATATCACTGTCCTGATATCTATGAGCAACTGTCTCCCCTCCCCTGCTCCACTAATGATGCAGACAGGGCAAGAGAGACCTCACTTTGGCACAATGATTACCCCATTGATGCTTCCCAGTACCACTACTTTAGGAATCACCGCTTGTTAAATAGGAAACTGCTTCTATTTTACCCTCTTGCGGGCAGAGGCATTGAAGGGGTTAAAAGGGCATAATTGCTCTGAAGTCACTTTATCGCCCTGTGCCTCCGGCACCACACATAGATTGTAAGCTCACCTGGGCAAGGACAGTGTCTGTAAAAATCCTTTACAATGCTGCGTACCGCGCACTATACTGTCATTGTGAAGCGCTTTGAGTCCCATTGGGAGAAAAGCGCTGTATGAAATAAAGTTATTATTACAATAATTCAAAGCCTCCCAACGGCAAAACTGGTGCAAAAAACCCCAAAAAACGGACTACGTAGATTTATCAAATTAAAATCCCATTGGTTTCAATAGGAAAATATTTAGTGCTTAATCTGGTGGTTCTCTTGCCCCAGTTTTGCATCTTTAGTAAATAACCCCTTATGTATAAGTGCAAAAGTAGTGCAATTCTGGAGCCACAAAGCTTCCATGTATATACAGTATCAAAGGAAAAACTCCCATAGAAATGTTTTTGCCCTCAAATTGCACCACTTTTACCATTATACTGTATACATATTTATTAAAATCTCCCTGCTGTAAAACTGGGGCAAGAAAATTGCACCAGATTTATCAATGGAAAAACCTTATTGCTTTTAATGAGATTTCTTTTCTTTGATTAATAGGGTGGTGTTATTTGCACTCGTTTTGCACCCATTTTTTATTTTTTTTACCCGAGACTGTAAAAAATAAACACTGCAGACCCCAAGAGGCACATGTATCAAGACAAATATGTATCACTGTAATCAATAGGGTTTTTGTGCGTTTATATGGAGCAACGTGGAATTGGTAGGAGTTACGGGAGAAGTTATATGGAGTAAGAGGAGGAATTAGGGAGGAGTTATAGTGTAGGGTGTAGCTAAATTGAGCAATAGGAGGAGTTAGGGAGATGTTATAGGCAGCGCTCGGCTTGATGGCAGTGCTATCGGTGCCCCTGCACCGTGCCCCACGGTTACAGAGGCCACAACAATTAAACTGATTGTCGGGGGAGAGTGCAGGGCTTCTGTAACTCTCTTACCGTTTCCTGCGCGATCTCTTGCTGTCAGTATCGCTCCTCATATTGCCGCAACGTCAAATGGCATGTGGTGACCACATGCGGTGACCACATGCGGTGACCACATGCGGTGTCCCGTTGTCATGGCAACGCAACCCCATTTGACGTCGCGGCATCATGATAAGTAAAACTAACAGCAAGAGATCGCACAGGAGATGGTAAGAGGCCCCGCACCACTGCCCTGCACCCAGCCCCGCAATTTTTCTAGACAGCCCTGGTTATAGGGTGTCGCCAGGGCTGCCGACAGGGGGTGGGACAGCTTGGACTCCGGTCGGTGTCCGGTGAATAAAGGAGCCCGGGCCCCCTGCCGGCAAACCAGACACGTGACCTGATCCACAGAGGGGGCCTTGTGAAAGGGGTTGCAGATGGCGCGTGCTGGAAGGTGTCTTGGAGGTGCCTGTCCAGGTAGCATGGTGTAGGGTGGGGGGAAGGGAGGCTCCCCTGACAGGCACCTCAGTGGGCACCTTCTAGGCAGCGCTGCGGCCCCTCCACAGGTCTCTAACATGCCCCCTCAATCCTCCAAGGCAGCAGGTAGGCAGTGGGTACACTCAGATCCTCCCTCCCTCGCTCTTTCTCTCTAACCCCCCTCGCTATAATTCCCCCCTTTCTTACTGTCTCCTTCCCCACCTCTCTCCTCCCCCATCTCTCTCCATTCCTCCCCCTCTCTCTCCCCCCTTCCCCGCTCTCCTCCACCTCCCCTGTTTCTCTCCCCTCTCTCTCCCTTCCCCCCCTTATCCCTCTCTCTTCCTCCCCTTCCTCTCGTTCTCTCCCCCCCTCAGGGACCCACAGTACGTCGTGGGGATTAACAGAGGGGGGGGGGGGGAAGGGATGTGGGGATTAACACGGGGGGGGGGTTGAGATGTAGGTATTAATGGCGGGGGGTGGGGGGGAGAGGGAGATTGGTGGCCTAAGGGTGGGGCCCGGCTCCCTTAATTTTTCCTGAGCCCCAAGGTTTCTATTGACGGCCCTGGGTGTGGCTATATGGAGCTATAAGAGGAGTTATAAGGTGTGGCTATATGGAGCTATAAGAGGTAGGGTGAGCCTATATGGAGCAATAGGAGGAGTTATAGGGAGCAGAAATACGGAGCAATAGGAGGAGTTATAGGGAGCAGTAATACGGAGCAATAGGAGGAGTTATAGGGAGCAGTAATACGGAGCAATAGGAGGAGTTATAGGGAGCAGTAATATGGAGCAATAGGAGGAGTTATAGAGAGCAGTAATATGGAGCAATAGGAGGAGTTATAGAGAGCAGTAATATGGAGCAATAGGAGGAGTTATAGGGAGCAGTAATATGGAGCAATAGGAGGAGTTAGAGAGGAGGTACCGAGCGAAGATATTTGAAGCAATGGGAGGAGTTATAGGGCGTGGTCGTCAGCATCGTACATTGCAGCTGATTCGTAAATGCATATAACAGAGACAACGGAGGCATGCAGGTCTGTAACAACAAACTTCCCAAAACAGTTTAATCACATGTCATTTGGCAAGGGTCATTTCGAAACTTACACATTCAGCTATTGTGACGTGCGGTGCAGGGAAGGAAGTGGTTATTGAGAAACCTAGCGCTATTCAGATCCAGAAAATGCACCATATACATCAACATCATCTCTTAAACCAGAGGGTAATCATTATCTCCTGCCTTCCACTCACTTCTTCTCTACAAACCCAGTTTCGCTTGAGCATACAGTATATAGGCGTACTGTACAAATACAATGAAAACAATCCTTCATATTACTACTTTGCTATTATTTTTAATCCCTTCACTGCAATGCATTAAAACAGCAATACATTTTTATTTTTTAAATACTTTTTTTTTTAATTCAGGGAAAGGGAATGAGGGTACAAAAAGTAAAAAGGATAGTGGAAGGAGGGACAGGTACCACTAACTAGAGAAGGGAGGAGGACTGCCTCAGTGAAGAATGGCACTCTGAACAATGAAACTGAGTTTGAAGCAGGGGAGCCTGGTTCAATTGCTGATGTCAGCTCCTTGTGACCTTGGGCAAGTCACTTTGTCTACCTGTGGCTCAGGCACCAAATCATAGATTGTAAATTCATCTGGGCAGGGACTGTGTCTCTACAAATTCCTATGTGCTGCGTACCACGCGCCACATACTCTAATTGTGAAGCTCTTTGAGTCCCATTGGGGCATTCGACATCAACAGGTTAATATACACACAGGTATAGAGCCCGTGGGAAACTGGCGCTCCAAAGAGTAACCCAACAAGAGGTGGAGAGACTAATTCAAATGCAAAAACAATTTAATGTAGAAACACAAGCATCAGGGGTAACAGCAGGGAAAAAGAAGCAACGTTTCGGACCTCCCGGTCCTTTCTCAAGCTTCCCTCAGGAAGACCAACATGTTTAGCTCAGGCTACGCTTTGAGAAAGCGCAGCCTGCACAAAATATTTTGGTCTTCCTGCTGTTGGCCCAATAAACTTTTTTACTTTTGGAGTTACCCTCTTCCTGGTTACGTGGATTGGTGGTGCGTGGTGTTTTTTTCTCTTTTTTTCCAACATACACACAGGATGTTATTTTATATTAATGTTCAGGCAATCTCCAGTGGGGAATCTCTCTAAACCTGATAGACCCACTGTTTCGGTCAGTATCTCAACAACTCACCAATTCCCATAGTGAACACAGCAGCTCCTTCCATCTACTATTCCAGGAGTCCCAAGTGTTGTGGAATTTATTAGTTGTATGTTTTAAAAATGTTGTACGTTTCTCCTTCAATTGACTTTATTCACTCTCTGAATGACCTCTCTTTTGGAAGGCTGTCGTTTGTTTTCCAAGCAGCTGAAATAGATCACCTGGTTGCTGTTAGGATATGTGAAATTAATTTGCGCATGGGGGGATGGGGAGTGGGTCACATTTTCAATAGGTTTAGCTAGGGCTATTGTGGGATAGAGACTCTCGGATTCCTCAATAAATTTCTGTTTCATTGCCCATTATTTATGAATTGCGGGACAATACCACTAGATATGGGCCATGTGTCGATCTGGCCACAACCTCTCCCTGGTCAGAGACCTTGAGGTAGATTTGTCTAAATCTCTTAGGGGTGAGGTGTCATCTGTATAGGACTTTAGAACTATTTTGTTTCACTAATGTGCATATAGAAGACCTATCTATCATTATCCTAAATGTCCTCCAAGTCATCATTTCAGATATTGTATTGTATTGTATGTCTTTATTTATATAGCGCCATAAATGTACATAGCGCTTCACAGTAGTAATACATATCATATAAATAACATATAAATCAGGTCATGGGAATAAGTGCTTCAGACATAAAAGTAACATTAAGGAAGAGGAGTCCCTGCTCCGAGGAGCTTACAATCTATTTGGAATCCACTTGGAAATTTGATGCCCATTGCTCCATGTGATCAGGGGAGTTATTGAGGGGAAATAATTCCTGCTAAAGAATTGTTATAAACCCTTTTTGGTTATTCATAATTCTACATAACCCCTCAAATGTAGTAGGGTCTGGAAATTCCCCTCCAGGGGAAATATGAAATATAAAATGTCACACTTGTAAATATTGAAATAGTTTGGTGTTCATCGAGGTATATTTGTGGCAACATTCCTCAAATTTTACTAGCTTACCCTTATATATCATGTTCCTATATCTAGGCTAGGGTATCGTTATCTTTCCATGTATTGAATGAGCTTGTTCACCGGTTGCCAAATAGGGGTGTGACTTTGGAAGAGTTTGTGAGCATCTGAAATTTTGCTTTAGCCGACTGCCAGATATTTAATGTGCACTTTGTAACCTCTTCTTTGAATAAGCCTTTGCTTGTTGTTCTTACTTGACCATACAAGGGAGAGCAATGTCACCGGTTTTTGAAACATGGTTTCTAGGTTAATCCATGGAGTTTTGCTTTTGAGTGGGAATATATTATTTGTTTGTTTTAGGCGTTTTGCTAAGTAGTATCTACTGGTATCCGGGATCGCTAGGCCTCCTCCCTTTCTAAGGGATAGCGAGACTGACCTAGCTGTTCTTGGCTTTCTATTTTGTCAAATGAACGGCATGATCCTGTTCTGGATTTCCTTAATATATTTTGGGGAATTTAAATCGGTAGTGTCTGAAGGTTTTATATAACAATCTCGGTGGAATGTACATTTTGACTGCTGTAATGTGACCCAGCCATGGGATATGATAGTTATTCCAAGTTCATAAATCCTTTTTAATTTGAGTGAAAAGCTCTGGGTAATTGTGTTTTTATATACGGATTGATCAACTTTGGTAAGGGAAATTCATGGGTATTTTAAATGGGTCTCTAGCTATACTGTAATTTAAATTCCGTTTGAGTAGTTTAATTTGGTGGCAAGGGAGAGTTTAATCTAAGACCTTAGACCAGGCCTGCACAACTCCAGTCCTCGAGGGCCACAAACAGGCCAGGTTTTCAGGCTATCCCTACTTCAGCACAGCTGGCTTAATTAGAGGTTCAGTATGACTGAGCCACTAATTAAGCCAGCTGTGCTGAAGTAGGGATATCCTGAAAACCTGGCCTGTTGCGGTCCTCGAGGACTGGAGTTGTGCAGGCCTGCCTTACACTTTAACGTATTCATTTTGCAACCAGAAAGGGTACCACATTCTGCGAGTGAGGCTTGCAAATTTAGGCGAGGTAACCTGAATGGCAATGGTTAAAATAACATAATTCGCAAATAATGAAGTGTATTTTTCGTCCCTTATCCGAATGCCTTGTACATTAGGTCTTCTACTGATTGCCATCAATAGAACCGCTAGCAGATACAAACAGCAAGGGGGAAAGAGGGCATCTCTGCCTTGTTTCATTCAGGATTTTAATTTTGTTCATACAGCTCAACCCCGTTAGAGCACGATCCGCTATAAAAAGGATCGCTTATAACGCGGTCTGAGCGTGGCTCCCGATTTAGAACTTCTCTGTTGGCTTCTTTTTTCTTTTCTATTCAATGCTTTATTGCTAACGGAGAAAATGGACAAAATAAACAAAACACACACACTATACATGTGATTGGATTATACATCACCACGTTGCATAATATATATGCACCCCTAAGTCACTGTATATATACATACTCTGCATATACGTGACTGTGCATTTCATGTTCCGCCAGGAAGGCGGTGGTGTCCTGGCTCTGCAGCAGGAGGGCAGCATGTCCTGCACCTCGGACTGGTTGTACAGGGGAATGGACCCCAGCCTGGCCGGTAATGGGGGTCCAGATTGCACCTCCTTCCTACCGGCCTTGTAGTGGCTGCTGGAGAGCCTTGTGCTGCTGGCTGTGTCGGTGCTGGAGGTTGGGGTCTACCTGTGGAGGATCGCCCAGGGGGGCAGGCAGCAGTTCGGAGAGGGGGAGCCCTTAACACCCGCTGGGCCCCCGGAGAGCCTGGACAGGATCTTCCTGACGAAGCACCAGCGAAACGTGTAGAGTTAGCGTTGCTGGAGAACTGGAGTGCTGAAGGACTGGCAAATCGGAGTTGATTCCAGAGGCAGACCACGCTTCCGCCCTTACCTGTGACGCTGCCACGGAAGTGACGCATGCGGAAATCAGAGTGTGAGACGTGAGTGAGACGCTAAGAAGCTGTATACCGACGGGGTCCTTCCATGTTCGGCGGTTCTCTCCAACGCCTGTTTATTTTATTGGAAATGTGAGTTTAACTGCTCTTGACACATTTTATTGAATATATTTGGTCAAATAGTATGCACTTTTGTGGCTTTTTTCTTTTTCATGTCGACCTTATATACCAACTGAGGGATATCCTGAGACCTATTGTATTTATTCATCACAAGGGCTCCAGTCAGAGAGAGAAGAATCTCTGACATACTTACCATTACAAGAAGTTTTGTGAGTGCAACTTCTTAAAGCTAACAGAGTGATAAATAACCATTATCAACATCCTGCACTATATTTGCTTTTATTTTTATTCACATATACCACTGAGCACATCGGCGCTCCTCCTCCCCCAGAAGAAAAGAAACCGTACATCTTGGGACTCAGAACAGTCCTATTTGAGGAAGTTGAGCAGCTAACTACACTTTGTATATTCAATACTTATTTTACCACTGGTTGGTGAAGGGTATTTCTTATTTATTTAAGTCATTGTTAAGTGTATTCACATTTTGTTTTATTTATTCCTTAAACACTGTTTTCACATTCACTTTTAGAAGCGACCAGTCCATTCCCCTTTTCCCCTTTTCCTTTTATTTACACACATATATACATTAGGAGTCACAGGTGCCCCGGTATGCTGCCCGCCCTCCTCGGCTAGTTAACACCGGGCGTGCATTTCATGTTCCGCCAGGAAGGCGGTGGTGTCCTGGCTCTGCAGCAGGAGAGCAGCATGTCCTGCACCTCGGACTGGTTGTACAGGGGAATGGACCCCAGTCTGGCCGGTAATGGGGGTCCAGATTGCGCCTCCTTTCTACCGGCCTTGTAGTGGCTGCTGGAGAGCCTTGTGCTGCTGGCTGTGTCGGTGCTGGAGGTTGTGGTCTACCTGTGGAGGATCGCCCGGGGGGGCAGGCTGCAGTTCGGAGAGGGGGAGCCCCAAACACCCGCTGGGCCCCCGGAGAGCCTAGGCAAGAACCTGTTGCTGGTGGTGCTCTGTCTGACAACTGGAGGTTGAACCCCTGCCATGTGGTGACCATGCTGCAGGCAAGTATGCCCCCCCCCCCCCAGTACACATGGGAAAAAGAGAGATCCAGCGCTCCACGGATTTTGCAAATTTTTGGTTTAATACTTTTTGGTTTAATTCTTAAGGTGTGCAGCATATCATTGTTTATTTGACCCCCCAGTACACACACACACACACACTGCTGCTGTGCTGGGAGAGTTTTTTTCTGCCATCCCTGTTATAACGCGATTGCATTATGTGGATCCAAAAGACCGCGTTATAACAGGCTTCAGCTGTTTCGCCGCTGGACATTTCGTGGCAATGTCCGGTCCCGCGCCTGACCGCCGTTCTCTGCCGTGTGCCCGATTTGCAAAGCCAGGTCTGCCACGCCCAACCGCTCACTCTGAGAACTGCATGTCACGACTGCCCGCTCCAACAACTGTGTGTTTAAATGTCCCACATGGGACCTCTACACTGCCTTGACAGGCCACTCCGACACGCCATCTTTTATATGGTCAGCGGGTAAAGGCAACGGGTGGAGGTAGTCCATAGTGCACAAAGTAATTTTCCCAAGGTACTTTGGCAACTGTGGTGGTCCTTGGTTGGGAAGGCATGTGTGTATCTAGTGAAATGGTCTGTAATTACCAAGATATTGCTAGTATTTTTACAATCTGACTCTAGGGACAGAAAATTCATACACAGCAAGACTAGGGGCTCACTGCTTGTTATATGCATGGCCCTCTTAGGGAGTGTCTTCCTCAGCACACAAATTTTACAATACTCTGCAATGTCCCTAGCCATATGGGGCCAGTAGAAAATGTCTCAAGTGAGTACCTGTGAGGAGTGGGCTCAGGCTAGGCCTCCGTGACGCCCCCGGTGATGCGCCTTGTGCTGATCGGATCGTGTGCAGGTGCCGTTCATGTGTTGTCAGGCGCAGGATCCGAACACGAGTTGACACTGACAGCAGAACAGCTGATTCATCTAATACACCTGCAGTGCTAACTCCGCCCCTTGATGACCTAGTGGTCTCATCTATCCCCTTCTCCAGCCGTGCAACTTATCTTGATTTGGCTCTTCAATCAAGAGACAATCATCACCTTCAGCTTTGAGCCTCTCATCCTATTGGCTCTCTGTCCTTTATATCCTCTCGATTCCTTCCTGAGCGTAGTAGTCCCTACCCTGTGACAAAGTACTGACCACAAGCACACTGCTTGCCGTGTCCTGCTTTGCTTTGTGCATTTTTGCCAAGCCTTGTCTTGTCTCCTAGTAACTCGACCTCGTACCTGGTTTCCTGGACTTTCCTCATTCTGCTACCCCTGACCTCGGCTACGTATCGACTTTCCACATTCTCCTAACCTCGACCACGGCTACGCATTTCAACTATTCTCATTCTCCAACCCTTGACCATGGCAAGTATTAATCACTAACCATACCTCTCCAAACCAGACCTGGATACAAGATGATGGACCTGCACACCGGACGCAGTTTCGTGGCTTCGGGTTAGTATTTCCTAATCCCCACATCAGCCTGACAGTCCCATCCTGTTTGTGGCGAGAGCTCGTGACAGTCCCAGAGTTTTATCGACTCCCAGATTATCATGAAGGAAGCTCAGTACCACTCGGTAGTATTGAAGCGGGAGTACCAACAGCTTGGTTAATAAATGTTGAGACTTCTTGGCAATGCTGAACAATACCCCACTCTTCATTACCAGACTAGGCCATTGTTTTACTAACAGGTGAATATCAGGGTGCACCGCCCTAATAGACGAGACGGCTTTCTTTTGATTTAGGGCTCACCACACTCCCCCCTAGGTGACCTAATAACATCTCTTGGGATCAAATATCACCTCTATGCTTATAACACACAAATTTACTTTTCAACCCCTGACCTTCCACCTGCTGTACAGACCAAAGTTTTTGAATGTCTCTCCGCTATATCATCCTGGATGGCCCTTCGCCGACTTAAACGTAACATGTCAAAAACGGAGCTAATATTTCCTCCCAAACCTGGCCCTACTACCTCCTTCCACATTACTGTTGAAAGCACTATTATACACCGAGTAGCACAAGCACACTACATAGAGGTCACACTCGACTCCTCTCTCACATTCTTCTCTCCATTCAAAAGGTAGCTAAATCCTGACATTTTTTCCTCCGCAATATTACAAAAATACGCTCTTTCCTCTATTGCTCGACTGCTAAAACTCTGACACAGGCCCTCATTCTCTCCAGTCTTGACTACTGTAACCTACTGCTGTCCAGCCTTCCTGCCTTTCACCTATCTCCCCTACAATCTATCATAAACGCTGCTGCCAAAATCACTCTACTATTTCCTAAATCTGTCTCAGCGTCTCCCCTGCTGAAATCCCTTTCCTGGCTTCCTATCAAATCCCATATCACACACTCAATTCGCCTCCTCACTTTTAAAGCAGAACGAGGTTCACACTCCTCTGCCCCTCCTTACATCTCAGCCCTAATTTTTGCTATACACCATCCCAACTCTTGCGTTATGCTCAAGGATGTCTTCTCTCTACCCTTTTGTATCTAAAGCCCTCTCCTGTCTTAAACCTTTCTCACTGACTGACTGCCCCACACCTCTGGAATGCCCTTCCCCTCAATATTTGACTAGCACCCTCTCTATCCACCTTTAAGACCCACCTTAAAACACACTTGCTTAAGGAAGCATATGAGTAGCTCCATGGCTTATTAACACCTCATACATTAACCATGGCTCCTTGCAGAAGCACTTACCAGAACGCCCTCCTACTGTCTCTGTACGTTCTTCCTACCAACAAATTAGATTGTAAGCTCTTCGGAGCAGAGACTCTTTTTCCTAAATGTTACTTGTATGTCTGAAGCACTTCTCCCCTTTATGTATTATTTATTATTGTCACGTATATTACTGTTGTGAAGCGCTATGTACATTAATGGCGCTATATAAATACATACATACATACATACAAATTTATTGCTGACTTGCACAAGAAGCAGAAACAGGCTCAAAGGGAGGCCCTCCGTCTCAGTGTAGCGCTTGGACTATCTCAGAAGAAGTTTCTCTGTCTCGGTGCAAAGCTCAGAGGCTCTCAAAAGGAGCTTTGCAGCCTCAGTATGGAACTCTAAGTCTCTCGGATAGAGATTTGCAGTCTCCGTGCCAAGCTGAAAGTCTCCCAGAAAAAGTTTCACAGTCTAGGTATCTTCCAGAAAGTGGTCCAAATTCTCAATTTAGGTGGATGTTTATCGCCAGGAGGTCAACAGTATCCGGACAGAGTTGGATATATTGCAGAAAGAGGTACACACTCTCTGCATAGAGATGGATGCTACACCAGGAGATCAGCAGTCGCAGCACAGAACTGGAAATCTCAAAAAAGGAATTTCGCAGTCTCTCCGAGGAGATGGAAGTCTCTCAAAAGATGACCACAACCTTTAGTATGGATCGTGAAGTCTCTCAGAAGCAGCTTCCCACCCTCAACCTAGAGCTCTCATGCCATGAGACCTGAATTCTCAACTCAGAACTGTGTAAATGGAAGGAGGACCACAAGGAGGCCCTTAATATTATAGGGACAGTAAAAAGAGAAAATACAAGTCTGAAAGAGGAACATTCTGATTTGACTGACTACGTCAGGGAAAGGAATGAAAAGCTTCACGAGTTGAAAAAAAGGAAAAAATTATTTGAAAAATAAATGTTACAAGCATTAGAGCAACACACGCAAGCAGAGCACATACTGCAGAGCCATCTGCACCTGGTACGCACCTATAGGAGCAAAGGAGAAACAAGTAAATGCCGAGGAGAAGCAACGAACTCTTCAGGAAGAAAATATGCCGGCTGTTAACGATGTACAAGTGCTGCAGGAATGTCTGAGTATCCAGTGTGTTCTTGCAGAGCAGCATTAGAAACTGAAGGCCATGCTAAGCATCACCAAAGCATTGCTGGAGGCCAAGCTTAGAGGCCAGGTGACTCGGTATGAGAGGGAGCACGAGATGGTTCAGAAACTGAAGCAATCGTTAAAGGAGCAGAGACGCTGCTCCATCCCCAACAGTCAGTATGCCCAGGAAAAAAAAACCTGGAAAAGGCAAGCAGCTGCGAGCCTGGTGAAGAAATCTGCAGAGCTAGGGTGACCAGATTTACAAAAGTAAAAACCGGGACACATTATAAAATTTTTTTATAAAACAAATGATATCACCAACTGCGCCCTTTCTCCTTTGTCTCTACCCCGCTCTGTCCCCCCTTCTCTCACACACACCCCTTTCTCTCTCCCTCCCCCCATATTCCTCTATTCTCGTTCTCCCCACCCCTACATTCTCATTCCACCCTTCCCTGTCTCTCCCCCCCCTCCCCCCCACTCTCTCTCTACCCCCATTCTCTCTCTCTCTCTCCCGCCCCTCATTCTCTCTCTCTCTCCCCCCATTCTCTCTCCCTCCATTCTCTCTCGCTCCCCTCATTCTCTCTCTCTCTCCCCCCATTCTCTCTCCTCCCCTCTCTCTCACCCCTCTCTCCTCCCCTCTCTCTCTTCCCCCCACATTCTCTCGCTCTCTCCCCCCTCTCCTTTCTCTCTCCTCCCCTCTCCCCTCCCTCTCATTCTGTGTCTCTCCTCCATTTTCTGTCTCTCTCTCTCCCCCCCATTCTCTGTGTCTCTCTCTCTACCCCATTCTCTGTGCCTTTCCCCACCTCATTCTCTCTCTCGTCTCCCCCCATTCTCCTCCCTCCCCTCATTCTCTCTCTCTCCCCCCATTCTCTCTTCTCTCTACCCCTTCCTCCCCTCTCTCTCACCCCTCCAGCTCTCTCTCCCCGCCTCTCTCCTCCCCTCTCTCTCGCTTCCCGCCTCCCCTTCTTCTCTTTTCTCGAAGAAATCTGCTTTCTCTCCCCCCTCTCCTTTCTCTCTCCTCTTCTCTTCTGCCTCGCCCGTGCTGCCTGCCGTTCAGCCTTTCTCATTCTGGTGTCTCTCCTCCATTTTTCTGTCCTCTCTCTCTCTCTCCCCCATTTTCTGTCTCGTCTCCCCCCCCCCCCATCTCTGTGTCTCCCTTCTTCTACCTCTCTCTACGCATTCTCTTGCCTTGCCCCTCCCCATGTCTCTTTCTGCCTTCCTCCTCTCTCTCCTCCGAAGCCCCCGCTTCTCGATTTCGTTGCCCCCTCTTCTCACGGGGTCTGCCCCTCCCTGGCGTCTCTTCATCTTTCCGCCCCGCTTCTCTTTTCGTCCCCCCCATAGATCTCCTTCTCTTCTCTCTCATCCCTCCCTTCGATTCCTCG